>JARJLF010000030.1:0-747723 GCA_029378395.1 Mycena leptocephala | reverse complement strand
GGGGGAAAAAAGTGAGCAAAAAATGAATAAATCTTTTTGAAGGCCCCTCAAATTTCAAACTCCGGCCCAGCCCAATTGACAGCTCCGAGAGTTACCAGCCCGCCTACGGCACCTGGCTCGCCCAATTGTTGCTATTCGTAGGCAGGCTGGTTACGAGCCTAGCGGGGGACTGGAAAACGAGAGGCATCGAGCTGCGCATCAGGCAGCTTGTCGACGCAGGGCACTTTGTTGCTCATTCCAATGCAGACGACTTCATCCCAGATTTACAAATGGCTGCAACGTATAGCGGCGTTGCCTCCTGCAAGGGAAGATGTTACCGGATTCGCGAGCCGTGTCCAGGCTCTCATTGACGAAGAGTGGGCTGAGGTGACCCATTGACTTGAACCGATTCTTTCTGCACGCACATTCTCGACGATCTTACTGAGCCCCTGCCCAGAATCTTTGCTTCAGCCCGGAGTCACTCAAACGTTTTCTTTCAAGCATTTCTTTATCACATGGGTGTAGTATCCTGAAAAATATGGAGTGTTGCGTAGCAAAATATGGAGTGTTGCGTAGCCCGAACTCCGATTCAAACAGCTACAGTCAGACCATTCAGGCATATTCCCAACACGCATCTCTTCCTCCCCCGAGTGTCGCTTGAGGCCTAACAAAATCATTGGCAAGACTGGGCAGTGATTATGAATTTGTGTGTTGTCAGATTTGGAGGGTGGCTGTTATAGATCAAGTCTCACACTGGTAGACAAAAATCTTGGCCTTGGTCAAATGATGCAGTACCCCTTGTGATACATAGCATATCCAAAATTTAGGTCAATCGGACCGGTACCCACGCTGCTATGGCGTTTTTCCTCAAAACCGTGTTTTTTTCTGACTAAATTTCGTTACGTAATCTAATTCCAAAAACCGGTATCCTGTCCCCTGCGAATTGGTAGCGCAATTCTAACGCACCTACTCCCAGGGCATTTGGACCAAAATTGAGCTCGTAGTGGCCATTCTCCTGAAAAAGTCTCAAAACAATATATTCCGAATGCTGACTGGCAAGTGCACGTGGATGGAGGAGGAGGAGGAGGAGGATAGTATAACTGCAGAGGTCCCAATCAGGAACAAGCAGACACTGTTCCTGTGTACACCACGTTGTAAATGTACGCTACAGTCATCTACGGTCAAGTTGATACGGGAGCACTACGAGGCATAAAGTCATCTCACAACATGACTGGGCAGACGGGTAAGAGATGTGTGCTTCTAATAAATCCGTGATGCAACAGGGAAATAGCAGGTGAGACCGATTAATGACCTGGCCTTGTGATATGCCTGAGCAAGATACTCAAGAGGCCAGATAGCAAGAACAATAGCGCATTTGTCATTACATGCTTGGATTCTTGCTTTAGTCTATATGAGCAAGCTTTCAAGGTCTCCACAGTTTATGGCAAAGCATTTGACCGGTTTCCATGTGCAGGATTGTAAGCATAAGATATTAGGGGAGCAACGGGGCCGTGGACGATTACCCTCGTACTGGCGACATATCGATCCTGGAGACCGAGATTCATGGTGCTATCCCCTTGATGTCGGAGGCTTCGAGGACATTTTGCTTTGCGAAGACTTTGTGTCTGCATGTTTTGCCAGATCCCGTGTACCTGAGAATCTCTACTCGAAGATGATCTCATAAGCGTCATCCTGGCCGATATCTTGAGCCGCGACGTTGACGCTCGATATTTTGCTGGAGAACACCGGAGAACCGGTTCGGGCACGGTTTGGGGGATGCCGCGAGGCACACAACTTTGTCCACGAGAGTGTTGTGGCTAGGAACTCGCTTGCAGCAGAGACACATCAGTCGTTCGCCGATGGAATTGAGTGGGTTATATGCACATTGCAGTTCATTATTTTGCAATAGAATCATAGGCCGTTGCGATTTTTGAGAGAGGCTTGGGCTGCGCGACGCGGAGGTTACTAATTTACGTTCGACAGCGATTGATGTCCCACTGCATCGTCTGGTAGACGCATTTTTGCAGCCACTGTCATGCACAAGGTCCATCTTGTGCCAGAGGTATCATCTAGGTGGATGTGATGTGCCAGATTCAAGGAAATTACATCCTACGAGCGAGGGACTCCCAGCTGGCAGCCGCCGAAGCAAAATGTTTATGTACATGTCTCCATTAGGAATCGCCGTTGACAGGGGCAATGACGTAGTTCCGGTACGACTGAACAGGCTTGGAATCCACCTCCTGTCTCGCCAGCCCCCGGTCATCTTTTTGCCGGTTTCGTTCCAGGGGAACACTCCATGGTAGGTAGGTAGGTATATTCCGGCGCGGTCCCGTTAAGAAACAACCGGGGCCCGTACTACTGCGAGCTCTAGCTCGGCGTCTTCGCGCTCCTCGCGCTCGAACCAGGCCTGGACGGATTCCGCCTCAGGGGTAGGGGACTTCACACCGTAGAGGCTATCCAAGTACTGGAGCTGAGCAGCGTCGTTACCATGATCGCGCTCTCGCTGCCGGTATTGTTCGAGCGCAAGCATCGGGGCCGCGGCTTGTTGTCGTATCTCGTCGAAGGATTTGAACGGTGTAAGGCCGCCAAACGCGAGAGTGGTGGAAGATGAGGGGCCTGCTGGAGCGATGGAAGGTTCAATGGTGAGCTGGGTTTTCTTCTGCCGGTGCCTCTCGTGTGCCCAGAGCGAGCAGTATCCAAGCTCGTTGCAATGACCACGGCATCGACCGCGCGAGCACCCAGGATCGATCCTGCTTCGCCCGCAACCCTTGTCTGTGTTACCGGGGCAGCCTGTAGGGAGAGGGTGGCACTTGTGGAAGGTGGTGGCTGAGGCAGACCGTGGGGTGGTTGCGCGGGGCGGATGATGTTGCAGGACTTGCGTCCTTTGGAAACCTGTAGAAATACGGCTTGTTTTTGGGATGGGGATTAACACACTGGATATCATGGATGGTTAAGGCGGGCGGGCAGACGAATAAAACCCAAGGCATACGCGAATATACTCATAACCCGGCATATCTCCGCCCTTTGCGGTCTTCACTGCAAGTTGGTTACCGCACAGCGGGCAGCGGTTGCCCTTTCCATTGGTTAACGGCGCCATGGATGCTTCCAAACTACGTTCCAAACATTTCATACACGGTACATACTTAATACGACTACACGACTATACTACAAATCTATTCGATACTACAAATCTGGGAGCCGAAACGAATGGATCTATCTAAGCACGCTTCTTCTCATTCAAAATGCGGGCCCAGCCCGATGAAGTATCCCGCCAGACTGTGTACACCCCGTCGGCAGTGCGGGGGAGCCGCGCCGCCCTGTCGCGCTCCTCCTGCGACGAGTACTTCCATGCCCGTTGTTGTTGATACCAAGTCCCGCTCGGAAACGGTATCCCTACGACCGTAGCGAAGTTCTCTGCTACCCGCCTGTTGCCGACAAGACGGAAGGCAGCAGCCATGTCACGGGCGTACATCACCTCAGGCCATACCCCGCACCCGTCGGGATTGAATTGTAGCGAAGTGCCCATTCGGGATCCATAGGCTTCTTATGGAGCTTGGGCGAATGCGAGGGCGGCGGCACCTCCATCGAAGCGGCGGGGTACTTGTAGGAGTGCATGGGAGTCGGGCGGGATAGTGTGGAGGGATCGCCGGACTCTGCGGTGCTAAACGACGACGACATGGAGATAATGACCTGGTTTTTACGGTGTCCAGTGTAGGCGCAGCCCTTCTGCTGCTGCTCGCAGCACTGCTTGCACATCCGATGGGTGCAATGTTGAGAGCCGGCAATTCTCTGACACGGTCCTACGGCGCATTTAGGTTTCCCGGACTGAGTGAGCTGGGTGGGCGGCGGAAAGGAGGAAGCGGATGAGGAACGGCGCAGCTGAGTAGATTGAGGGGCTGTGGATAGGGCTGCAAGTGCGGGATCGAGCGCCATGGTGCCAGAGTGCGCTAACGGCGGCGAGTTCGCCCAAGGATCATGTGGATAGTCCTGGGGAGGGAACGGGGGAGCCCCGCCGGCTGGGCCGTCTTGCACACGCCGCTCTGCAGCAGCTACGAGCTCCGGGGCGAGCCAGCGGAAGTAACCACAATTGTGCTGAATGGTGTCAGCACAAACCAATGGCACTGGCGGACTCATAACGCACCACTTGATACTCCAGACCAGCATGATACCAGACCTTTGATCCTCTGCAAATGAGCCTAGAGGGTATTAATTCGCCACAAGGATGTTCTTCGTCCTTTCCAGGCATTGAATATATTGATGAATTGGCGGGGCCGACATGGGGAACGCTCTGTGGGCTAGTTTGTGGCATGGTGAGTACTGGGGGGGTTCTAGAGGTGATACTCTCAGTTTACGCAAGGTTTTGAACTAGGCGGGCACTCACAATGTAGGGAAAAGCGAACGTACCGATGTGGGGAAAGACAAGAAGAGGTTGATGCCATCAACGGAAAGCCGTCCAAAATGGGCCTGCAGTAGCCCGCGGAGGCAGTGCAATGTCTTGTGACAGCGGAGTGACGACTGATCGGCTCCTTTCTCTTTCACCGACCACATCGACAGGTCAGCTCTCCAAGCACAAGAGCAATGTGGTGCAGCCAAAATTCCTTTCCTTGCCATTTTCTTTGCTGCTTCAACTTCTTTGGACCCAACTCTCGATGCGCTGTCAATCTATCTCTTCATCCCCAACCCCTTTCTCTGGCCACACTGGAATCCCTGGAATTCGCTCGAAATCAAGTCCCACCAACAACTGCCAGCACCTCCTCGTCCCCACCTCCTCCCAATTTGCATTCGAAGGAGTCAAACCTCGGTTACCATCAGGTGAGTTCCCCTGAGTCCGATGTGTCAGCACATCAAGCTAGGACTTCACGGCATTACTCGCGGATATTTCTGAGTGGACCGTGTCGGCAACTATAAATGATGTCCACAAATGATGTCCACAAATGTTAAATGATATCCACAAATGCGTCCACAAATGTGTCCACAAATGGGCAGGCTCGGACTGCGCTCATCCCGAGTACACGGACCATGCCTCAGTAACATCCATGAGGGTGATCTCAGAATCTGAACAAACAGAAAGCTCGTATTGGCCCGGCTATAATTTTCGGGGCACGCTGTCTTGCAACACTGAACAGCAAGCGAGGGAGCTTCATTCTCCCCGGACCGGGGTCGGAGAACAGGAAGGTGGAAAGAGAATTCCGAGGTCCGTTGGGGCCGGGATACCGCAAGCCGAAATGGTATATAAAGCCTATGGTTTGAGCTACATTTCCCTCATTCCTTCGCGGAAGCCGGCTCTGGATTATTGGAGCGGGTGCACCCTTGCCTCTTGCGCCGACTTTATGTATCCGGGTTCTGGTCGATTTAGCCCAGTGGTGCGGAATCTATCCAGCGGAGCTCTGGATTATTGGATTGAGTGCAACCTTGCCAGTTGCATCGAATTCATGTATCCGGGTTCTGCTGGATTGATCGCACCACTAGCAGTGCCGAATCCTTCCAGTGCAGCTCTGGATTATTGCATTGAGCGCAACCTTGCCAGTTGTGTCAACTCCATGTATCCGGGTCCCGGTCTCTTGAGGGAATCGTTGGATTGAGCGCGACCTTGTCAGTTGTGCCGAATCCCTTTATTTGAGCTCTGGGGGATCATTGGATCGGTGTTCCGAGTTCATTTGGTGTTCTGGGGGGATCAATCACAACTTCTGTTGTGTCAATTGGTTGTGGATTCTTGTCCGCCCACGTGCGCCCAGAGGCCAAAAGTGCCAAACACCGCTGAGTTTCAATCCTGTTTTGCTATTCTCCTTGATGTCGCTCACAAATGTCACCTAGGAATACATTTCGGCTACAAGGATCAAGAATTTGCGCTTGGCTTATTTATGGCCTAAACGAGTATGGACATCAGGACATCGAATAAGGTCAAGGTCCGTCGCAACCCCACAATAGTACACCGTTCATCCTGATTACATTAAATAGCAGACAAGACAATCTCACGCTGATCAAGAAATTTCAAGGTCAACTTCCAAAAGGTTCGGTGCTAGTCGAAGTTTAATGACAGCTCCCTGGGAGAAGACTCCCAAGGTGCGGGGGCTCTTATCCTCTCAGGGAACTGTCATTGCATTCCGACGAACACAGTTCTGATTCTGATCCACAGTTGCTCCATGCTCCTTGACAATTTTCAGTACACCTGTACTCGAACTTCTCCATAACATCCAGGTTATGTGCGTTGTGACGTGGGTTCTCTCTCCCTGATCTGAAAACGGTTTCATCCAGGTCACTTGCCCAGGAGAAATTCACATGGTATTCCCAAACCGGCTCTGATTTTCTTCTGAATTTGATACGATTACTTCTAATTGGGGGGCAGTTGATTCGGTCACATCATGATCAGAGCCACAAGGAAGCATTTCAAATTTGTGGAATAAACGATTATCTCACTGACCTTTATCTAGTTCTATTTGAGGCGCAGAACAATCTCGCACCACCTCGATCCGCACTCTGAACGGATTACCCTCCACCACGGAACTTTCCCTCATACGGTAACTTAAGTTAGTAAGTTGGCCTTCTCTGCTGATCTGATGGATGCTAAATTTGTACTTTCCCTGAGACTTCATGGCAGGTAGGTCCCGAGGATCGAGGTTGTATATACTGGTAAGCTGCGACGTCTATCTGGGTTCTAAGCGATAGCGCAAACTGCGATCATTGTTCGGGTTCTGGGTGGTCGAGGTTGTGGCCTGGCAAGCTGCGACTTCTGTTTGGGTTCTGGGGGCATCGGGGTCGTGGCCTGGCAAACTGCGATCTTTGTTTGGGTTATGGGGGCTTGAGGTCGCAGCCTGGCAAACTGCGATCTTTGTTTGGGTTCTGGGGCTTGAGATCGTGGCCTGGCAAGCTGCGACTTCCGTTTGGGCTCTGGGGGCATCGGGGTCGTGGCCTGGCAAACTGCGATCTTTGTTTGGAAACAGATTGAGATTTGGCCTGGCCAGTCACATCTTCTTTCTGGCCAGTAGAGAACGCTTTGGCCCGATGGTAGAGGGTACAACCTGGCCAGTTTCTTCCCTCTGTTGTGGCTTTATCGCGGGAAACAATCTGTCAAATTGTTTGCGTGATATATAATAGGTGCGTTCGGTTGGTTGTGGGCTGTGTGGCCCGCCTGATGAGTTCAAAAGAACGAAACCAACCAGTAGTAAAATAACATCCCTTCATTATTTCATATGTCTTAGAATTGATCTCGTTTTTGCCCCCGCTTTCGTATGCCGCCGATTTTAGTCCCTTGTCGCCCCTCATGCTTGCTTCCCTCTACCCTCGCATTGTCCCTCGTCGCTAAGCTATACAAAATCTCAGTCTCCTACCCAACCGATACTCCGAGGTTCATCATTCTCAGTAGTAGTTTTTTAATTGAATCAAGAGGGAAATGGCTTACCAGAAATTTTGGGACAGGTTTTACCTGGCATCTCTTTCACTGGATCACTCCAGGAGGCTTTTACGTCTTGTCTCGGATACTTGATCTGGATTTTTGGTTGAATTTCGTCAGGTTGTTGAACTCTGAGGTGGGGGTGAAGGTGCTATGATGCAAACGAATGGTTCTCAAGTTGCTTGACGGTTGAAAAGTTCCTTTAGCTCGGAAAATCCAGAGTTTATATGACGTACGTGAGATTGAACCTTTTACCTGAATTCCGCCACGGATTTGAACCAAAGAATTTTGGCTTCCATCAGCAAAACCTGATTTTTGATGCAGTGCCACGTAGCGCTACGTAAAACTCATCAAACTACGTAGAGGGGGACCTTGACTACAGCGGACTACAGCCTCTACAGGCGACTACGTAGCGCTACGTAGCGCTACGTAGAGTGCTGTAGAGTGCCGGAAATCAGGTTTTGCTGATGTCCAGCAAAGGATCTGAGCCTGATGAGCGACTCTTCATCATGAAAAATCACTTTTCTTATGAATAAAATGGCCTACCATCCGACCCCCGAGCCTTGCCGTGAAAAATCGCGAAGGGGCCATCAACGGCCGACAGATAATGGGGATGGACGGCAATTTTGCCGCCGTAACCGCCCGTCTTTTTGAAGTTCCAAAAGTTGTGACGGACGGGCGCCCGTAACTTAGTAAGTAGTAAAGAACCCATCTCACCGTGGGAGAGTAGAGGTTGAGCGGGTGGCACATTCAAATGTCTCAGGATACAAGTTTGAACTTGGATAGTCTGAAATTGTCTCGCAGACTTGGCTGACCCTAATTGATAGGGCCTGTTCTGGAAGCTGTCACGATCTGATCATTTGAATTTTGAGCCCATCAGGGAAGACTACAATCTATAATATGTTTTGTATGCCGTTAATCCGGCTACAGAATGGGGAGCTTGCACAATTCTGAGAACATTTACACGATGAGGGAAGACAAGGATGGTCAGGTCAGGGGGGTCAGTCCTAGGGTTTTGAATTATTTGAATGGACTTGTTTTCGAGGTGTGTTCTGGGTTCGGATGTTAGTCTACAGGCGGTGTTGATGCAAGAGATCGGGACCAAGTTAATTAGAACCGGGACCCGCAGTCGAAGTCGAAGTCGCAAACTGATTTCGAGGCAGTCATGGTTCTCAAGCCATGACAGCAATTTGCGGTACATAAGGCATGGACCATTTTTTTCTGTTTTGCGATATTTTACTTAGAACACTCGCTACGAGCTCAATTCTTGTCAGAATCTCTCGGGAGTAGGTGCGTTCGACTCGCACTGCGAATCCGCAGGGGATGGTCCCTTACGACTTTTGATGGGATCCAAAAAAAAACATTTTGCATCTTCATCAGTTCTGTCTATTCGCTGAGTGTCTTAAGTGAGTCTCGAACCGTGTAGCAGTGATCCAGGTCAAAATTTTAAAACGAAGCGCGCACACGAACGCAGAAGACAAAGGAATGAGCTTATGTAACTACAACAAATTTGGTAAACGACTGATATCTCAACACACCCCCTCGCGCAAAGTCCGGATGAGAACGAATGTAAGTCCCGAGCGCCTTTAGGTATTGTAATTGTCTACCGGGCCGCGAGGAGTCAACCGAAGAAGGTTGACGACGAGCGGGGTCTTCAGAATATTTCAAATATGGACAGAAACAAATTTTAGACTGTTCATAAATCCAAATGAGTATTCTTCCGTAGCGAAGCACGGGCAAACTGCTAGTCTAGATTAAATACATATTGTGAGTGAAAAAGCTGCTCAAGACGTTGCTACCGGACTAGGCTTTGCACCAGGGAATTTTGGGGGATTTCTAGGGTTTTTTTTTTTTTTGGATAATTCGGGACTATGGATAATCAGGGCTCTACTGGGGGCAATACACTCAATGTTTGGCAATTTAAAGCACTTTTTAGCCTCTGGCAAAGTCAATATCCCGTCCGATGGGAATCTGAACAGACAAAATGACGGAATGATCAGGGCTATCGATTGCTGGCACAATGGCTTGCACTGAGGGCAAATACAGTCACGCGTTTGAAATGTAATGGATTGCAGCGCGGGGAATGGGGTCACGCGGCTGAAATGTAGGTGCAGAAAAATCAAATCTCGACAATTTTCGGTACACCAGTGAGTGCTGGCTAAATTGGTCAATGTAAATTACATCAGTCCAATTTTATATGTAAACTACAGGGTAAAATAGGTATTTTACATGGAGGCTCTCCGACCTGCATGTAAAAAACTGTGAAAAAACCACTCCAAACGGGCTCACAGGGATCTTTTGTCGTCTTCTGGCCCTGCCGAGAACCTCAGGCCGGCTAATAAACATAGAACCCCGGATGGTGGACACATTTGAGGATATCTCGTGAAGCGACAGCCGATGTTTACACACTTTACAATGTTTTTTACACCCTTAATGAGTGCTCGGGAAGAGCCATGGAAAGTTTAACCACCGGTGGCTCAACTGGTGTAATATTTTTCCGGTCTGGGCGGCCAGTTCTGACTCCACAAGCCCATTTGGCCTTTTCTTCATTCAAAAGTGGAATGAGTACAGACTTCTCGTTGAATTAGGTTGCTTAGCATGGAATGAGTGCTCGGGAAGACCCATACCACCAACGGCGGAAGTAGTGTAAGACTTTCTGTATTTGGGCATGCAGGTCTGACTCCACAGTGTATTTTGCTTTTTCCGCCTTCAAAAGTGGAATGGGTGCAGATTTCTCGTTCTAATTAGGTTCTTTAGCATGGAATGAGTGCTCAGGATGAATCATGCAAAATTTGACCGCCGACGGCTCAAGTGGTGTAATATTTTCTGTATTTGAGCATGCAGGTCTGACTCCACAAGCGTATATCGCTTTTTCTGCGTTAAAAAGTGGAATGGGTGCAGATTTCTCCCTCGAATTAGGTTCTTTACCAGGAATGAGTGCTCAGCGACAGCCATGTAAATCTAACCCCCTGCGGCTCAAGTGGTGTAAATTTTCTGTATTCTGGTTCAGATGTAGAATGGGTACAGATTTATTGGTGGAATCAAGTTTGTGGGCATGGAATGAGTGCTCTGAGAGACTAAATACAGATAATATTACATCACTTGAGCCGCAGGGGGTTAAATTTTCTGTGGGGCATGTAGATCTGACTTCACAAGAGCATTCGCTTTGTCCTGGTTCAGAAGTGGACTGGGTACGGATTTCTTGGTGCAATCAAGTTTGTGGGCATGGACTGAGTGCTCTGAGAGACTCACAGAAATTTTAACCACCGGCGACTCAAGTTGTGTAATTTTTTTTGTATTTGGGCAGTTCTGACTCCACAAGAGTATTTTGCTTTGTCCTCGTTCAAAAGTGGAATGGGTATAAATTTTTGGGGCATGCAGGTCTGACTTCACAAGAGTGTTTGCTTTGTCCTGGTTCAGAAGTGGACTGGGTACGGATTTCTTGGTGCATCAGGTTTGTGGGCATGGACTGAATGCTCTGAGAGACCCACAGAAAATTTAACCACTGGCGACTCAAGTTGTGTAAATTTTTTGTATTTGGGCAGTTCTGACTCCACAAGAGTATTTTGCGTGGTCTCGTTCAAAAGTGGAATGGGTACGAATTTCTCGGTGTAGTCAAGTTTGTGGCATGGAATGAGTACTCTGAGAGACCCACAGAAAATTTAACCACCGGCGACTCAAGTTGTGTAAAATTTTCTGTATTTGGGCAGTTCTGAATCCACAAGCTAGGCCCCATTTTACAAGCTTTTTTCGGACTCCCAAAATTTTGTGCTAATTAGCATCGGTAATTTTCACAAGCCTATTTCCCGCAACACTACCCGAAATTGTCATGCATCATATAGTGCAATACAAATGATTGGCGAGGACTCGCTTTACTGTAGTCTATTTCGCATATGAATAGTACTAGCAGTTAACCTTGTTACCCTATGGAGGACATTTGGAAGTTGCTCCAGATCATCTAAGTACTTTACTGGCAACCACGTTCAACGGGCTGCTAGCGCGACCACCAATTGCTTCCGTTTAGGACACGAGAAGCAAAGTCTGCCCTATATTTCCCGCCGCAGCTCAAGCATTGGACCGATGCCGAGCATGGGGATGGATGCGTCGAGTCCATTGGCTTTGCACAAGTAACGCAAGTTGCACCGGGCGTTCGTATGCCCCTACCAATGACAGCCCCAGCGTTGGGAGATTCGGAGATGCGGAAAGCCACGAGCAACCGTCGGGCTTGTTGAGCAGAGGAGTGCATATACTAACAGCAAAATGAATAGGTAGTCCGGAGTGGTGTACCAGGCGTGTGTAAAAGTCACCAAAGTTTTAGCATCCCCGACAGATTCGCTATCTAGGGTCCTCACAAATGGTCTATACCTTATTACGTATGCTATACAGAGTGAGAAGCTAGTGAGCGCAGAAACTTGCTCCTCTCTGAAAACAGTCCGGCGGTGGGATTCAGAAAAAAAAATGATATCTGTACCCATTTGATTGCCACTTCCACAGTTTTTACATCGAGGTCATTTGACCAGGCTTTGAGCCACTGATGCAATGGGAGCTACTCCGACACGTTTCCCTTTTCATCAAGAAGGCTGCGATATGCAAGATGGGTGCGATATGCACCATAGTAGATTGATTCTTTTCAGCAAATGCAGTAATGTTCTAAGATCTCTCCGGCTTTCATGCCCGCTGGAGGAGACCTCACCATCGATATGGCTAACGCTCTTTCGGGGCCGCCGGTGCGCAAAACATATAAAATGGCAAACAAGTTAAACGAATAGCTACTCATAACATGGTCACGAAAGGTAATAGTCCTATCTTCATTATACACTGGTCATTTCGACTGACTTGACTGTCAGGGAGCACTCCAAAGAGGCCTTTGAACGTGTTTATGCTCTTTGCTCGCCAGAGGCGGTCAAAGATCGGTGGACAAGTTGCTGACAGTAGCAAGATTCTGGCAAAGGAATGGAAGGAGATGGGAATGGTAAGCACTCATACAACTGGACTACGTATTTTCGAGCTGAACATAATCGACAGAGGAAGAAAAAAAAATTCCACATTCAAGCTCAATTGTTGAAAGAATCTTTTCGCAGAGACTTTCCGGATTTTAAATACACACGCAAGATGAAACCCCGTAAGCATAAAGCGGAGAAATACGACAAGAGGACAGCAGATTTCTATTCAAGGTTCAGGCCGGTGTAGAACCATACGCAGAGCCTGAATCTCAACGGGTCGCCCAAGAACTGATGCCCACCACCGTGACATACACTACAGTGGTCAAGGACTCCCATCCAAGGGCAAAGGCTGTGGACTGTGGTTGGAGGATTATCAAGGGTCGTTCAAATACCGATTTGAAAATCCCTATCCATATGAGGGAAATACTTGCCTCTGGCAAGTTGACGAAAAGTGGCAACAATTTTAGAAAGCGGCATCGTAGTTCATGGCCGTACTCGTAGTGCAGTAAAGTAACTGGAATTGTGATTCTAGACCTCGTTTGCTTTCCAGTATTAAATGAATATCATGTGTACGCCGACGTCCACTGGCCTGCGAGTGTGCGTGTGCAACCAATGCGCAACCCTGGGAAGATTCCCGAACGGGAATATGACCAAGCGGCAGGCCGATGGGGACCAGGTATGGTGGCGGTCAAACTTCATGTCATACCGCATTTTTCACCCGATTCCTCCAGGATTTGAACTTTAGGAGGAAACCTAGGGTGGGTTTATAGGTAGAATTTTCATTTCAGAGAAATCGGGGTCACTCCTAAATTAGGGTTAAAAAGCGCGAAATTTTGGGCAAAAATAAATAAATTGTGTGTACTAAACTTGGGCCTCCAAAATGCGAATTAAACCATTCAATAGTGCTCAAAATGGCAGTGCAACACATGTGCTTCGAAATGGCATTCTGAAGCATGTGCTTCAAAATGCGACTGTCTCGTGGGAAACATTCAAACCTTAAATATGTCAAGTGCCCCCTTATCTGTGCCGCACGATGCAGTCAAGCATGCGACTGACAACGGTCGCATCTTCCCACGATTCATGGTACCCGTCCCGCACGTTCGAATCCGGCAAGCGGTTCATTATCAGGCAAAAGGGGCCCTGGGCGGCGAGTTCTTAGTACGCTGGAATCACGGGACGCCCAGATCCATGGAACCGTGGCAGTGACGTGCGAATGGACCACTGGCCAGCGAACCGAGCCCTTCATACTCCTCGTCCAAAGGGATTTGGTGGATATCCCGGAAGCCGCGGATCCCGATCCGCAGGTAGCTGGAACGGTGCAGACGATTTTGGGCTCAGAAGATGGCATCCACTTTCGGGCAAGCTATATGGGGTATCACGGCGGTGCGATCGAGCTTGCCGGGGAAGGATTCGCTCTGAGCTGCCTGGCAGCCGCACAGGAACGGGTGTAGGGATGAAGCAGATGAGAGCAGATGGTGGCCGGTATGTTGCCCTCGTTTATCACCGGTCGCTTATGGAGCTTATCGTCGGCAAGGGCTACCGCTTAGAGAGGCCCATGTGCTCTGCATCGCCAACCACGCGACCGGTCCGTATGGTAGTGGATGTACAAGTCCGAATCACAATTTGGAAATCGCTACTAGTCATTCAGCATTCCTTAGTTTTCAAATAAAAGCATCGCAGGAAGGCCCTTCAGAGATTCCTCGCAAAAGTTCGAAATTATGAAATATTTTTTTCTCGACCCGGATTTTTGATCGCAGGCCGGTCAGCCGGTGGCTGTGCGGCGCCATCAAAGCCACCGAGCATGCCGAGGAAGGCCAAAAAAAACCATCCCATGGGTTGAGGGTTTCCAACGGAACGTTCTCGTCCACCATCCGAATTTGTCTGCAATTTATCTGTTTTTGTTGGGTCACCGATTGGAAAAGTCGAGATCCGAGTGTTGCTGCGGTCCGGTCCAGGTCCGGTTACTCACGTTCGCGGTTTGTTGCGGTTCAGTCCAGGTTCGGACCTATTTTCTGTTCCACGCGCCAGAATCACTGGAATTTCTGGTGAAAATCTCCTCAGTACGGGATGAGAATATCGCTCTTGAGGAACAAGAGGTGTGATCCGCGATCGGAGGTCAAGGTTATTATATAATCAAAAAAATTACGGATGTCGAGAGAGCTTTCAGGATGTGTCTTTCCACAACTTGGCAAAAGATTCAACTTCAGTGATCCAATCTGGGTCTCTTCTCCTGCGAGGTCTCAGCGATAAAAGCCAAAAACAAAGATGCCGAGTTTTGATGGCTCGGCAGCTTACCAAGCAGCCTTTTCGTCCCAGCTCCAACATAGATAAGATCATCCATTCTGAAGAGACAGATGTCTTAGAATACGAATTTAACTCATTTGCGTCCGAAATTATTATGGTGAGGGCGTTGGAAGTGCTGTAAAGCCTTGGGGTAATTCAAACTCCGATGTTTATGTAATAACCGCGACCTCCATACACCTGTCACCGGGTAAACTACAGACTACGTCGGCTTCTGATCCAAACAATCTCGTTGCCTACCTGCTTCTGTCCCAGTCTTTTCGCAGTCGCCGTCGCATTTGTCGCCCGAATGAATTCTTTCGGGATACTGATGGGCATGCGAGTCGGGTGCGCTCCACTTCATATGCCTTCGTACTCTGCTTATCCTACAACAAGGCAGACAGAACAATCGTGCGGAACGTGCTCGGGCATGGGAAAGCATTACATACTATATAACTTCTCACAGATTGATACACAATGAGACTCAGAGTGTGGCACGTCTAAACTCCCTCCTGTTATTTGGCCGGCGATACCAGTCATACTCACCAGACGCGACTAGAGGGCGCCGTCCGTGGTTCGACTACAGTTTGCGATTCAAGGGTTTCTTCAGAGCCGACCTGGGGAGGTCGATTCAGCTCTCCCTGTGGAATGGCGTAGAAATCTGGGATACGACGTTAACCACCGCATCGGAACCTGAATAAGTATGGAGTGCCGTACTGGATTCTGGGGAAACTGCGCTTTCCAAGAAATTGAATACACCCCCGTTGATACTAAAATGGCTGCAATTGCTGAACATCGCCCTGGAAGGGGGAGCGGAATCGTTGGGAGGCTGATAAAGTGAAGGATGGCTGTGCATTGGCTGAGCTTATTGTTCGTGAGGTAGAGCCAAGGGTGAAATGTCCGCCATTTCAACCGCGAGATTGGCACTGCGTTTTCGAGCTCGAAGCCAAAGCCAGAAGAGCGCAGCAATGAGGCCAAGGACGAGGATGCCGACGATAGGGGTGTTGTTTCTAACTGTTACGGTGGACGACATAGTGGAAAGCGGGTGGTTGGAAAGTGAGGTGTGGTAGATGTGAGTATGTGTCTCGATTGAATGGCTCTGCCTGTTATATAGGTTTCGTTGTCAGTTGGGTCACAAAGGTCACCAGGTGAGCGCTTGGGTGGCTCGGGAAAAATGGAGGCGCTCTGCAGAAATAAAACTCCAGCGCCATTCCCTACGTATGCGAAATCGACCGTGTACTCGGACAGAATAAATACTAGTATCGAGATACACGGCTCTCAGTGCTCCTGTCGCACATTCTATGCGAAATACGCCAGGCCTACGATTACCCCAATTTTTGGGGGTGGGATGAGCTGTGGTCTTCGATTAGCCGCTTGGATCCGGAAGCAACGCAGTTCACTCACGCGTCACCTGTATTAGCAGGCTGGGCCTCCTGATAAGCGATGGCCGAGCTCAACGAAAGCCTTCCACCTCCGCTCCTGTCGATTATATTTAGTGCATACGCCGTCATCGGGTCGAGGCCTGATTGGAAGAAAATGACGGTGTCTTGCACAAGCCAAAATGTGCTTCCATTATAAATTTGAGGCATTTCATTGTTGAGAGACTAGAAAGGTTGAGTTTCATCCGGGACAGCAAAAATCGAACCACCTCACAACAGAATAGAGCTCATGTCCAAAATTTGTAGAAGCATAAACTGCGACAGCTAGAGCACCGGAGAAATTCGTCCTGACGCTGTCTCCGGCGTGAACCGTCTGATGGAATGGTGCAGCGACTGTGTCATTTGGGACTCCCTGGACGGTGTTACTGGTTCATTGCCCGGAATACGACATGGCGCTGTCGAAGTTATCATAAAACCTGGGGTGGGAATCTTCTCGCTAGATGGACGGAGGTCGATCGTGAGCATAAAAGCTACCTTTCAGACGAGCCGAGAAGACGCAGATACAACTGTATGGGTGATATACTGTGCAAAAATACTGCGATTTTACAGGGTTTTGGAACACAGCTTACATTTGAATTACATCGCTTAGTGACAACTTCTGGCAGTGGATGACATCTTTTGGAGCTGGGTTACATCTGTTAGCTGCTCACAACCTATCAGCATTGGCCTTGTTTGGTTCGGACCTCGCATCGGCGTAGCTATGAGAGCCGATCAGCAGTTTTCACGAAATTACGTTTGCCCGAGAATCATCTTGCTTGTCGCGCACGCCTTCATCTTTTGAACACTTCGCGTCGGTTACTTTCCGTGAAAATTCCCGCCTGAATCCTGTTCTGCAATCGGTGGAAATGAAACCTCGCCTTCATCCTTCAGCGTCTTCAGTCTAAATCTCGGGAACCTCTCCACAAAACTATTGGCGCCAGGCCTCCATCATGCTCGCGATTCTCTTCCTCAAATAACACGCTTTCATGGTCATCCCAAAAATTCGTTTCATGAAAGATCAGGCCCCTCACTGGTTTCGAAATGCCAAAGCCCGCCCTGGTCGTCGCCTCGATCATTGCTCGCCCCGCACGCTTTCGCCAGGTCCTTACACTGGTCCCCAATTATTGCCTCTAGACCCAAATTCAGTCATTATTCTCTAACGTTGCCTTCATTCTAAAGCTATGCTACCCTCTTTTTCATCCGATCATACAGGCCAATTGAGGTCAAGTATTCATCGTATGTGAACCTTCAACACCCTCCACCCAATGTCCTCAGTCTCAACGGAGGCCCTGAAATCAGTTTCTGAGTTTCAGCATCTCGGCCCCCGTGGCTGATTGCCTTGATCCGGATTCTATGTTGATCAACATCGAAAGTACCACCATCGACGTGGCGCCAAGTTCCCTTCTCATTTTGGAGTAATGGTGCAGGCCTGCCAAAATTTTACGGTCAACCTGGGGCTGAACCGTTCGAGGTCTCACGGGTATGGGCTCCTGTCGAGTTGAAGGAAAATGGAAAGTTTGTTTAGTGTTCCGTCAGCGTGAATTATTCAACATCTCAGCAGTTGGTGAATAGGAAATCAAGAGGGCCGTTTCTATCGACTCTTTACCCTGCGAATGGAAGCCATCATCGAAATGCCTCCAGCGCTTCGGGTCATCCAAAATTTCTCATCGTATTTCGGTGGGCGCGATAAGTCGATAGTCATTGTGGACCACAGTTCAGGGGTCGCTATGGCTGTCATCCTCCAATGACGCGACACACGAGACACCAATACAGGGGCGTCGGTATTAGATGGGAGGGTCACCAAATGATCCGGGAGGGCGAGACAGAAGATGAGCATGAGAATTTCTGTGGCAAGCCGGGAATAGGTGTGGAACCTGCCTGCCAGTGAAGGGGACATTCTACCGCCTGAAATCGATCGCTCAGCACATACATATGACGAAGAAAGAGGGAGGCATAAATGCTGGGCGCTAAGTACCGACAAGGCTTCCATGGTTAAAATGCTATGCGGAAAAGATCAACAAACCAAGGGTCACGTGGTTATTGTTGGATGCTATCCCCCGTGGGTTAGCCGGCCCGGTGATATTGATGCCATCGCTGAAAGGGACGACCGATGTGACCGAATAAGTCCGAAAGACCGATAAGGGCCGAAAACTTATTGTCCGATTGCGGCAGGCCCTGGGCAAGGAGGGGGTTTCCGGGCATTTCCGAGCCCTTAGAATGACTGATTTAAAATTTCTACCTATATGTTAGCAGGGAAGAAAAGAGGCTCTAGAACACCTTTTTGAGCCTTTAGGAGGTTCTAAAGGCATAAGTTCACTGTTGGGAGCTCAAACAGAGGCTGGGGGTAACTTAAGGAGTACTCAGTTTAATTTTCTAGATCTAAAGTGGGCCATGTGAGACTGAAATTAAATCAAATATAATGCAATAGCACCCACAGAATAGTTGAACGGCACTGGAACGATGTCCTCCACGACGTACAAACACATGGTGAATTTTGTGGCCGAATAGGGGTGGTAGCGGTGAAGACGCACATGACCGGAAAGAACGGTCCGCCGGTAGGGGTGGGAAACTCCTTCCCTTTATTGAAGGACGGGGAGGGGGTCCTGGGAGGGTCGAAAAAAACTTCTCGACCCTATATCCTTTTTTAGAATCCCGATTGCCCCTTGATGTACTCATCGAGGTCTAGGGCGCCACGGGGTTTTTGAGGGCAGTTTATTAGATAGTTGTAATTCTACGCCCGCTTTGGTGTCGAACACTTGTGGAAATGAAAACATGAACCCGGAGAATCCTTGCACATTCACTATAATAGCGATGCCTAGTAAAGCTCTCTAGGACGCCAAATACATTTATTATTATGAGCTTCCTGGTTGTATAAATTACGGCTAATTTAAGTGAATCCCACTCTTGATGGTATTGCAATCAGCTGCAATCAATCCATCAGTTTCGACATTCCACTGCCGCTTCTCAGTGGTTCTGGTATTCTGAGGTATTGCGAACGTATTTCGACCGAATTTAATGCTGGGGGGAACGATGTTCCCCCCAGACCCCGCTCCTTTTGCCTGACGGCCATCACAGTAAATTTATCAGCGGCTTTTTTCTAAGTTTATGATATTTCAGCTTAATCTCTGTGTAAAAACTCATCTGGCGCGGGGGTCTCCCCTGGACGCTTGCCACTAGGGCCCACTGCGTGGAGCCAGGATACTCCTAACTGTTATATGAGACCTTAAATTAACCCTTATCTGACAGCAGAAGAGACAAACTCGAAATCAATTCCATCCAGTTTGTACGTGGCAACGACGTCCTCGATGGCGGTGGCAAATGCTACACGGCTTGCGTTTGTGGCAACAGCACTGGAGTAATACATAGAGCCAGTCCATCCTCCAATCGAAAGGAGGACCCTCAAGTCCGGACTCTGGGCAAATCTGTATGAGAGTGGGTGACACAAGGGAGGTGAACGCGCGCCTTTCCTTTCGCCTCCGCCACAAAAGATGTTAGGCCACGTCGATCGCGCTAATGTTGATGAAGGGCGGGCTGGGAGTCGTGACTCTGGTCCATGCAATATCAGCCCAAAACTCATCCTCCAATGCAAGCGGGGAGGCAACGTACGCAAATGAGTATAGAGCAGTCGTGTATTTGTTCCAAGAAATCATGGGCTCTGGGACGGACGAGATGAGTGGGGGGGGTGGGGGGGGGGGGGGGGGGGGCGGGGGCCGCTGCACATGAAACGACTGGCCAGCAGCCAAGGTCCGGTCCGGCCGTAACCAAAGTAAGCACATGAGTGAGCAAGAAAAAGGAGAGGGAAAGCATGTTAAATTTGAAGGCAATCGGTTTCGCCCATTTAATATACTGGCTACGGCCCCGGGTTCCCGACGCCCTAAAGTTGCACATTGCCAACGGCTGTATAGTCGTGGACAAGCAAACACGGCAAGTCCTATATCGGCCGAGCCATCAATTCTAGAGTAAAACCGAGTTCAGAATCAGAATCTGACTGGTAAACTCACGGGTTGGGAGGGACCTGAGTGCTGATGGGTGTGTAAACTGGATATATTGGTGCTGGAATCGCTAGTGTGCTGTATTGACCACAGATTATGGGTAGAAAGTACAACATGCGAGGTACGAGCACTCTATTGTTGTAGCGTCTGTTTATAAGAGACTAGGTAGAAAGTCAGTTGAACTTTTCGGCCCGAACATTCTGGTCACATGTCTGGATCACATGTGTCTTAGTTATCCAGATTTGGACAATTTATTTCGACACAACGGCTCGTCGAATTATTGCCTACTGTTGAGAATCATGAAGTACTCAGCAAAAGGAGTCGATTGCACATTTTTCCGTGATTTTTGGGTAAGAAATGGGGATACGGCCAAAATTTTGGACCTTCAACTTAAATAATTCCTATTTGCGGGCGATTGGCTCGTGCAAATCACTTCATTTGGGTACCATTGGACAGCGTTTGAGGAGATCTTTCGATTCCGATGGTTTTCGGAGGTAACAAAAGGGGTCAAACTTTTTTGTCATGTTTGCTTGTCCACGACTGTAGTGCGGATGCGCGACAGCTCCACCAGAGCAACAGTGCCGAGTCAGAAGAAATGTCACATGGGTTTTCGGTCATTTCTTGACAACCAAGGCAGATTTCGACTCCGACCAAGATGTCACATTGACGAGACAGTCGACGCCGACATTTCCAGTATATGTGTGATATCAAACTTCTCCGATGCGCTATCAAAATGGCCTGAACAGAGAAATGGCGACTTTTGAATTCAACAGTTAATTTTTTCTTGAAGGATTCGAATCAGCCAATTTGTAGCTAAGGGTCTTGGGATGAGTTCGCCACTTGAATTAGACAAAAATATACAGTCAGATAGCTCATAATGCATAGCGTCGGTGGACACCCAAACCCTATGCATTATGAGCAATATACATTGCGAGGGTTGTCACATTTGAGTGACATGCGTGACAAATTCAACATTCTGGCGGTTTTCAAGCAAGGATTGCATGAATTGATGTATAAATGCATGCATAAGTCCATTAAATGGACGATTAATGGCTAATATGCAAGTTTAATTTGTTGAAAGAAATTATCAAACAGTACCTATGTTGCATAATCATCTCAAAATGGCAAAAATTATGACAGAAAGAGCCTCTAGCGGCCGGTTATCAGTCGGTGGCTGTGCAATCGGTCATTTATTTTGGGTCCGAAATGTGAAAACTTATGGGGCTTCTGTATGCATGGACTTCTTATCTGATTTTTTCTTCTTCCTCCCTGTCTCCTCGGAGTCCGAAAGATTTTCTTCCGGTGCCTCTTCACCTGGTTCGATAAATGTTTCCGGCTGAGCACCGTCGACCGGCTCATCAAGATCGATGGCATTTTCCTCGGTCAGCTCATGTTGCGTATTTGGGTCGGTTGGGGCGGTCCACGGCGTCCCACGGGGAATCTCCATTTCTTCGCTAGCGGAGTCGGAGAAATCGCGGGAGAGCGCTTGATGATACGCCTCCTGAGACGCATAGCGACGAACTAGCTTCCGGGCATTTGCCCACAGGGTATCGAGATCTGGCGCTGCTGAAGTTTCAAAATAAGTAAGGATGTCGCTGGCACCGAAGTGAATGCTAAAATATATTGGGCTGGTGAGGTTTTATTCTAGTGCACTAAGTGAAAAATACCGCCAGCAATCGAGTACTCGAGCTTCAAAAAACAGTGTCATACTGCGAGAGGTAGGCCAGAAATCAACCTTTTTCAAATCACTTGGCCGTTTCGCACCGGCAGCGGTCGCGCTCTTTGATAATACGGCAGGGTCTTTTGCAGTTGCGGGGCCGTAACAATTGCTGGAGATTGCATTGAGCTGGGTCCACCGCGTATGCCAGATTTCGGGGCCGGGTGGAACACGATTGCGGAAGGCTTTGTAATGACTTGGATGGGCTGACAGATATTTTTTAATCCGCCACATCGCAGCAATGGATGCGCCATCGCCACGAGGTGTAATGATAAGTCCCTCCATGGCTTTCTCGTCCAGTCCCATCTGCTTCTCGAAATCGAGCATGGCACGCAGCATACCCGGTGTTTCCGTTTCTCTTTCACCATTTGTCCCAAGTGCTTGGACCACAGTCTTGCGGCCACGACGGAGTCGGTGTTTCGTCATTCTTTCGGAATTGAAGGCGGCTTCTACAGCCTTGCGAAGGTGTGCGAGTTGGGGAATGAATGTAACAAGAATTCGCACCCAGTGCAATGCTGTCAATTCGTGAATATAATCCCAATCGATGTCGTCGCACAATGACTCGGTTGTCATCTGCTTGCGCTCCTGTTTCATATCGCGATCGAGATGGTCCTGCAGATTGAAAGCTCCCGGTGCACAGTCCTCGAGTAATATCGCTGTCGCAGCGCACCCCACTTTAAGAACATCCTGCCGGCCGAGACGGAGGTCTCGTTGGCGACAGAATTTCTGTACGTTGTCGAGGACATATTGCCATCGCATCTCACCAACAGCTACTCCTTCTGCGACCGATTCGCGCAGTTTGGTCAAGCCTGTGTCCGTCAATGCATTTAAACAGGCGCGGGCAGTCGAGTCGTGGACAGTGAACCCAAATCTGCTGAAGATCCTCTTCTCATCAACGTGGGATTTACAGGCAAACTGCCAGACAGCAAGGGGAAGCGCAAGATAGCCGCTCGCATATCGATTCCGAGAGAGTACGAAGCTGCTGATGGCGCCAACTTGAATCTGGAATTTAATTAAATAAGCATCACATCGAGTTTAATTGAAACTACACACCGTTGTATGGGGTCGTATCTGCCGAAGCACGATTGCTCCACCCTTTGTAGGAGCGGACATCATCTCAGTGAGGTACCATGGTACGCTTCCGCGTCTCGCGTATTTGGCCGCCATTTTGGGAATGCTCAGATTTTCGGTGAGTGTTTCCCAGTCGGCAACAACAGCATCCTTTACGCGTCCATTAGTAGAGGCTCGCATTTGAGTGGTATCGGTTGGATCCGTCGGGTCATTTTTTGTAAGGCCTCCAATCTGCTTGCGGGCCTCCTTAGCCACCAGGACCAACGCCCAACTCGAGAGACTGGGACGTACGAAGGATATTTCCGTATGGGGAGTCTGGTGTGAAAATGCAAGGTCGCGCTCTTCAGTGTTGGGGGCCGGCTGGCTCTGGCGATGATTGTATATGAGCTCGATTATGTGGCCCACTTTAACGTTCGCTTTCCCTCCGAGAAAGTGGGTGACCATTGTTCTATGGCGTTTCGTGCGGACATCTTTCGTGCCGTGCGGGCGATGGTAGAACAAAAGTTCGAGAAAGTTGTCCAGCCCATCGAGATCGTTTGTGATGTGACCTAAAATATTGTGCATTTTTTCCCATTTGCTTTTACGAGGTGCGCGAAGCCTTTGCTGTGTAGACGGAGGCAAGGTGGGAGGAAGAGCAGGTGCGGGAGTTTGAGGCGGAGGCCGTGAACTTTTAGGACGGGGAGATGGCTTAGAATAGAAGTTGTCTGGGTCGAGGTGATGGAATTCCATTGTATATGAAACTATTTCAGGATGGCGGCTTAAATATTGGCTGGGACGAGTCAGTGATCGCGATTTCGAGTCATACGGCATTGAATCATACCTACTGTGATTGTTCTGCAGTATTCCAGCGGAAAAGCAACAGTAGATGGATCCTAAACACGATACCGTGCTATTGCGCCCCCCGAATTTGCAGAAAACGCGTTGAACGCGTGATGGCGCGTCCAGATAAATGAATTGTTTGCACATGTGTCTCTTATGATGGTAGCACGTGTGTTCCCAAAACGGATAGATTACATAATAAGGGGCGGTAACGGTAATCAACACGCGGTAACCAACAGACTTCAGAACGAGGTTGCGAGTGGGAAGTCAGTAAAAGAGACTACTGATATCTCCACATTGTCACAGTTACGCACCGACTTCTCCCAACTCAACGCCCATCGCTTCAAATGCTGACTCACACCCTCCCCCGCCTGTGACGCATGTGGTGCCGCCTCGGAAACCCGGGCGCACTTCCTCCTTCACTGCCCTGCCTGGGAGCACCTACGACCACTGCTTCAAGCCGCCTCGTATGGTGCGGGGATTCTGGGTGCCGTAGATGTCCGCACCCTCCTCAACCACCCGAAACTGCTCAAACCAGTAATCATCTTCATTGGCCGTACAAACCGTTTCCGCTGAAAAATTCTTCTCACTCCTTTCCTCTCCATCTGTCTCCTTTTACTTTACTTGACTTATGATACCTATAATCTTCCTCCCCTCACTTCATACCTGAACCCGCAAGCATCGCCGCACGCACAAATTTTCTCCCTCCAACCCAAATCACTCACGCCCGCTACCCAAAGTTTCACATCTCGTCCTCAACTTTTATTTACCCTCTCGCTATTTACTTACAAAATGTCTCACCCCAAAAACCCGTAGTATTACGTTGATCTACCCATGTCGGAGAGGATCGGGTTTGCTTTCAAAATGTTCTACAGTAGTGTTGAGCGTCGAATCCTGCAAGAAGTCAAGCAAGCTAACAAAACACTGAAAATGACGACATTGCACTGCACATTTCCCTCAGTCATGTCTCTCCGTTCGTCCTATTATATGTTTTCTCATGCAAACAGCTGTAAATCCAGGGTTGTTACATTTTTGAATTTCTGCAAGCCAGACAAATTCTGAGCAGTTTCGCCCGCAAGAACACCTAAATCCGTTGCGTATTTGGAGCTCTGTGAGCAAAACAAGTGGCCTCGGTCAAGTCCGACAGACTCATCCAAAGACTCTCCATCATCATTTCTTTATGCCCCAATCAAGTCATTTTCAGACTTCCGTCTCAGGTCGTCTGTTTCTCTATCTATGTTGTGTTTAAATCAGCGCCTATCCATTCAAAGGTTTATCGATACATTTGATCTCTGATCCTGTCCACTCATTACAGCACTACAGCCACTTGCGGAACTTAGGGCGCGGATCAAATTTTGATTGTGTTGACCTTCTTGGTCATTGCGGCGTCAATTCTCAATGTATGTGTATAAAAACTATATGGTCGGAACCGACTTGTAAATACGGAGAGCATGTCGGCCTTAGATTCTTGGCTCCGTGTATATAGCGTGGGAAATCGACTAATAACCTGTTTTTACTGTTTTTCCTTAGTCCAGCATGAGATAAAGTTGTGGTATTCTGTCCTATTGCAATAACCTTCAAACGGAGAGCATCTCCAGCCCACATTTTACTTCCGACATATACAGCACAGGAACAGCGCCTCAACATCACCCGTGCGGGTAGAATCACGTCGTTCCCATGTGGAATGTGTCAGAAGTGAATGTAGGCTCGAGGAGCTCTCCGTAACGTTATTCCGAACGTTATTGCAATGATACAGATTACCACAGCTTTAGCTCATGCTGGACCAAGGAAAAACAGTAAAAATAGTATATTAGTCAATTTCCCATGCTGAAACCACGGAAGCGAAAAATCTAAGGCTGGCATGCTCTCCGTATTTACAACGCGGTTCCAACCATATAGTCTTTATACACCCAAGTTGAGATTTGAGGCCGCAACGACCAAAAAGAACAAAACTGCCCAAAAAGGAATTGTTTTGGGCCGCGCCCTAAGTTCCGCAAGTGGTTGTAAATCCCATCTCATCGCTCTGGTTGGGTATCTGGGCTTTCCAAGTGTCGTCCCATCAGGGAGCGTTGCACTTGGAGCTCTGTTCTGGTTGACCAAAAGAATTATCGACCTTGCAGAGGCGACTAAGCTCAACGGTGTGATCGTCGCACTCATCAGTCTTTTGACATTTTCGTTGTGGTGTTGTACAACACCAAAAAACACATACAACAGCCCCAACACCGTGCCATATCA
This sequence comes from Mycena leptocephala, assembly GCA_029378395.1. Classification (NCBI taxonomy): domain Eukaryota; kingdom Fungi; phylum Basidiomycota; class Agaricomycetes; order Agaricales; family Mycenaceae; genus Mycena; species Mycena leptocephala. Next base: position 721,879 of record JARJLF010000030.1, on the reverse strand, counting down.
CAAAACACGGCAACGCCAACAATTTTTGGCCAAATTCTCACAACACCGGAACAACTTCGGCCGATGACACCAGAACCGATGGTAATTTCAGCGGCGTTGAACTTCCAATAGGGCCTCCATATCTTTCCCAACCACCATAGGAAATTTCAGAAACATTCATTGGATATACACCGTGTTCAGCATCGAATAAGTTGGGGGGACAACACACAAATGCCAAAAAAGACGTGAAACAGCACAATCAAAATGTCAAAAGACTGATGCTAGACCAAGAGAAAGCCTACGATGAAATAGAGCACGAATACCTATGGAGGGCACTACAGAGTTTCAACATTCCCGATGAGTTTATCAACACAATGAAGGCGCTCTACAGTGATGCATACACATCGGTAGTTATCAACGGGGTACTTAGCGACCATCCGTTCAAGGTGACCCGAGGAATGAGGCATGGTGACCCTCTCTCCTGCCTCCTTTTTGACCTGGCCATCGAGCCCCGGGCGGAGGCACTGCGCCAATCTGACCTTAAATGGATTTAAATTAAAGGAGCGGAGGAACGTCTCATCGCAACACTATTTGCCGATGACAAGTGCACTTGTCTACCTAGCAGCTGAAGACGATTTTGGCGCCCTCCTAGATCTACTCGATGAGTGGTGTACCGCATCCGGGGCAAAATTCAACATAGAGAAGACAGAAATCATACCCGGTCTTCCCGGCACTGCCTCCCTCGAGTATGGAGAGCCTTCAGGCATCTGGCTTAACAACCAGGGCAGCAACAGGAAATCTGAACAGACAGTTTTGCTTAGAATCGTGCTGGCTATCACCTCAGAATCAAGCGTGGAAAAGTAGGTCTCCATACCAAGTCACATTTCGATGGCGGCTTGGCGCGTCTTCCGAGCCCGGGATCGCGTTGATACGTTTGTTGGGACCTTGTTTGGGTCCGCATTTACGCTCAGAGCACGCTACGAAATGTTAGAGCACACGGAAAGTTTCGTATTGAGCAGGGGGCAGCGCGCCTCAAAAAGTGACCCTGCGAATTTCCCTGAAATTTTCTTTGCCAGGCACGGCTCCTTAACAGGTTGCTTGCTATTGATTCGGCCCAGTCTTCACAGCACCGCCTCCGTCGAGTATGGAGAGCTTTCAGGTCTCTGGCTGAACAGCCAGGGCAGCAACAGGAATTCTGAACAGACAGTTTTGCTTAGAATCCCACTGGCTATCACCTCACAATCAAGCACGGAAAACTAGGTCTCCATACCAAGTCATGTTTCGACATCACAATGACAAAGAACGCGCCTGGCAGTGTTCTTAATGGGTTGCGATTGATTCGGTCCGGTCTTCCCAGCACCGCCTCCCTCGAGTATGGAGAGCTTTCAGGCTTCTTGTTTAACAACCAGGGCAGCAACTGGAAATCTCAACAGACAGTTTTGCTTAGAATCGTGCTGGCTATCACCTCGGAATCAGGCGTGGAAAATTAGGTCTCCATACCAAGTCACGTTGGGACGTTGGGACGGCACAATGGCAAATAACGCGCGTGGCACAGTTCCCTAACAGGTTGCTGCTTGTTATTGATTCGGCCCGGTCTTCACAGCACCGTCACCCTCGAGAATGGACAGATTTCAGGTCTCTGGCTTAACAATCAGGGCGGCTATCCATTTCTGCGGAGCGCGCCTCAAAAAGTGGCTAACCCGTCACACAAGCGTCAAATTGTTCTTCCATCCCTTCCACAAATTCCACAAATTTGGAAATGTGCTCAGACGATGCATTGGCATCTAAGGAGGCCTCTCTCTGATTTCCAGCCCTTTTGACCTCGAAAAACTCGTATGCGGAGACGAGGAAATCTTCGTATGCCGAAATAAATGTAAAGGGGGTGGGGGAGTGTGCAGTAGGGGAAGGAAACACTTCACATATTGGAGGAATAATTCTATTTACAGCAATTTGCGGTACATAAGGCGCGGGCCGTTTTTTTCCGTTTTGCGATATTTTACTTAGAACACTCGCTACAAGCTCAATTCTGGTCAGAATCTCTCGGGAGTAGGTACGTTCCCCTCGCACTGCATTACAAAAAATTTAACCAAAAAGAAATTAGGCGCCAGATCGAACAATGTGTCGGTGAGAGAAGATCGGTTGAAGCTCCGCCCATGCTGCTTCGACTGAAGGACAAACTCCACATCCGTTGCTATACCGCGAAGGTGCGATCTCCATTCCAATCATGACGAGCATGCGGTGCACAGAAATCCACAAATACCAACTGGTTAAAGAATGCACAAAGGCTCGAAAACATCAGGGACCTTTGTGATGACTTTTTCTCCCCCAAACACGCCTTTTTGGCCCCTTGAGAACCATGGAACATATTCGACAACCCTCGCTGGGGCAAGGATATTTCGCCGCGTCCGCAAATCGGCGCCGCGTCACCGCCGCGTCACATGTTCGCATCGCCGCGTCTTCACTTGCGACCGCCGCGTCTTCCATCTCCATCGCCGCGTACCGCCGCTGACCACCCAAGCAATTATATGGGCCTTTTTTTAATCACACCCCACTTTATATTTCCATTTTCCATGACCACACTGCCGCATCATCTCCATCGCCTGGCAGTCTCTGTTTATATTTAATACTAAATATCCTCCCTCTGCCTCTTCTCGACTACCCATGCACTACACATTTCCCAATAATAACCGCTTGCATCACAGGATTACTCCGCCGGCGCTACATAGCAGATCAACGGGCACATCGTACATGCATTAAGAAAAAATGTAATCAACCTCAATTACAACCCGACATCCGGAGTACATATAGTTCAATTATCCCTCCTCCCAGACTCTTCTTCAATTGTAATCCATCCCCGTCCTTTTGCCACCACACGCCCCACCGGCTCAGTTGCTGGTCTCGGAACTGCCTTAGGGGCCCGGGATCTGAGCTGTCGTTTTCGCGCAGGTGCATCTTCTTCAGCGTCGTCGTCTTCCCTAGGCCGAGTCTTCCGGCTTGACTCCTCCGGCAAGTCGTCCACATTTCCCTCATCCATCATGATCGATATCGCGGGCCGTCTACTTGGCCGTTCCATTGCCCGCCGGTAGTTTGGAAGATTATATGTGGGACTGAGGACTGCGTGGGCGTACCAAAATTCTCTGATCCAGTCCCAAAAGGTGTCTTCATCCCAGTGTTTCTTGTGCGCCAGTATCCTTGGTTTGGTCGCAAGAGACATCGCCCGCATCGCATCAGTGTGCTCGTGCCGGAGATGTGCGAGAGACTGGATAGCTTCCTCCGCGAGATCCGCCGCCATGTCACTGTTCAGATTCAGCGGTTCTTCGAGTTCATACTGAAGGGCCAAGATTTTCAGCATGGCTGTACCGATAGCCCTGATCCGACGTCGCCACTCTTCGGCAGGGTCCTGCTCCTCCCGCACCCAGCCTTGCAGTTGCCCTGGAGGTAACGGCTGCATTGGCAGATACTTTATTTGGTATGGCCAGCACGCACCATCCTTGTCATAATAGGGCACAAGCATGCTTTTACCGCGTTTTCGGATGGTAATCGGGGGAGCAGGAGTTTGTGCAGGTGGGGAACGCGTCAGACCTAATGTTGTCGCTATAACCTGAGTCACGCCCACAGGAAACGGCAGTATCGACGTCCTCGGCCTCGCTGTCTATAAGTCGCATCCGGGAATCGACGGCGAAGCGAACACGCAGGGACGGGGTGGACGGGAATTGTTCGGATAACGTTCCTTCGTTTGTGAACTTCGTTTCACCGGCGCTGACGATAGAGTTTGTCTTGAGGATACTCTTCATCGGGCCCTGGGTTTTCTGTTATGGCATCAAAGATACAGCACGGTCATAGGCACGCACCACAGTTGATGATTGAGGGTCGAGCGCAGTCGTCCGCCGATTGGGTCGTTCTGTCACCATGCCGACCGAAAGCCTCACTGCAGTGACAGTCGGTCAGACTTAGCTTTGGACTTGTAAGTGAGCGCCGAGCAGAGTAACCTACCAGAGTCGAGAGCAAGTCCGCAAATCAATGCTCAGCGCTCAGCGCTCAGCAAGTTGACAATGAGAGAGTTCTCCACGTGGCCACGAGCGTTTATGGAATGACAGCGTATCACACCGCCACCGTTGTTTGATCGCCGGGGACAGGCACCGCCACTCGCGTTTGCTCCTGTGCGGGACATCGCGCGCGGTGCGGAGTGGGGTGGGGATTAGAAAAAAAAAGGTGTCGTCCAAATGGGACAGCAGTAGACATATTAACTGCAATATATATTGTCTAATACACAGAGATATTCCGTTTGCGGCGTGGGGTTTGACGGCACTCTCTCAAATTTGATGGGAGCTCTTGAAATTTGATGCGGTGCTTGAAGTTTGATGGAGACGCTTACAGCTGTTCCAAAAAGGATGAGACTGCTGAGATTTTTTTTTTTTTTGATCGGCTTCCCAAAACGGATTTGTCCAAATTTGGATGTTCGGCAGCGCTGGGCGCACAAACACAACACGTACTCCTTCTGTCTCTCTTCTGCTTTCCTTCTCAACGCATCCTGGGCCTTTTATGGCGAGAATTAAGGAAGTCCAACAGGTACAGCAGGATGTCGAGGATACTGTTATGGAGTTAGCCCCGATGGTACGTGCCTGCGGCCTGCAGACAGCGCGTACTAATGCGGCTCATTCACAAGTGCGCAATCGTTGGTTTCATTATAAGCCTGAGTCTAGTGGTTCCAAGCAACAGAATAGCTATTCTCCCATGCCTTCCCCTATAAAAGAACTGACAGCCTCGACCTCAAAGCGCCAGAAAATCAAGCGTGCGGCAGATGAAAACGTTTTTACTCTCGACTCCGACTCCTCCGAATCCGTCCAGATTCTCTCTTCTCCAAAGAAAGCTAAGAAGCGCAAGCGTTCCCTGCCTGCGGTCGACGTCAGCGAAGATGAAGACTCTGTTGAAATGTCCTTTTACCTCTACGTCGAAACACCCCCTCCCCCTGTTCTGAATGTGAGGAAATCTAGCGCAAAGGCTCCTCCCCCCCAAACCACCGAATTAGGCCCATACAAATTCAATTCCTCTATCACTTTCACGGACTTTTTACGAATCATTGCGAATGGATGCCAGACAAAGACAGCTAATCTGGCGTTGGAATCTTTGCAATGGAAGTTCGATAGGCCCAATAACGCCAAGAAAAATCGCTTTCCAATATGACTGCGTTCGAAGTCATGATAACTTCTTTGAAAGAGCGACACAAAGATTATGTGTTCAGCGTCTACATGCGCCCACCCACGCCGGTGAAGAGAGAACTGGTGCGTCATCTTGAAACTGCCCTAGTCGAGATCCTGATGCACTGCTTTCAGCCGTGATTACAGCCGATGTCAGTACCGAGGGCGCGGATCGAAAATTTCTGTTTTGGGATGTTTCCAAAGAATTCCCTGGGCAACTGGACAGCAATATGTTTGAAATTACCATTATATCCCAAGATCAAGACTGGAAACTTTACTGGAGAATCACTCAGTTACATCCATGGACGTGGAATCTTTGTAGCCTACTCTCTTCCACTCTGGACCAAGGGGCAATGTAGGAAAGTCTTTCTCATGTCGCTGCAGCCTTGAATATATCTGTTTCAGGTGTACGTAACCTGCGATTCAAGCTGCGTGCTGCCCTGCAAAATTATGCAGACACTGTAGCCTCTGCAGGTGCTGATATTAGTTCCTCCGCATCTGTCACAGACTTTTTTAATTCTTTTGAAAGCCATCGGAAGCCAGTACTTCTTTCCATTGCTGCTTTACATCGGATCTAGGTCTCAGAAAAATCGTCCATTAACTCTCTCCGTAGTCAAATTACCGAACATATTTTGTCAGGAGACTGCACTCAGTTTACTCAACCACATCCTATGGAAGTAAAATTTCCTCCAATCCCTTGCATCGGATTCTGTCTAATCTGGATGTTGATTACGAAGAAAAGGACAGTCTCGGACAATTACGACAGCGGCTCAAGAACTACATCCTTCAACTGCGCAAAGGAAAGGACACTGAACGAGCTCAGCAGCAAAAGCATGACCAACTGGCGCAGCAGAAGGAACAGCTTGAGTTGATACGTCAATCATGGCCACAACTGGTACCGCAGTCGCTGAAAAATAAAATCCTCGGTCTGTTTCGCAATCAAAGTGGTTCTGAAGCTCTCTCAACCTTCACCTGTGCTGCTTGTGCGGAATCTATTCCTCTTCATTCTCACTGCTCCGTGACTGTGGGCGATCCAAAATTTGAGCAATTGGCACCCTTCCACCAACTCCTTCAGTGTTGTCGAACAGGACACCATATGCCCACATGCATATTCTTATCGTGCAGATCGTGTCGCAGATTGCCAGAAAGATGGCGATGCCAGTATCGAAGCGTAGAGGTTTTTGACGACGGATATACCACTTGGTTGCAAAGAGCTCCATTCCGGACACCGGAGCGTTGAGCAACAAAGAGGCGAGGAGAATTCTGCCTGGGTGTGAAGTGGATCGCTGGAACAAAAAGGCGTACGACTTGGACATGATGGACTCGGTGATGCCAATTCGGCGCCACACCACGTCTTATAAAGGCTGCGGACTCGGTTATAATTAGAATTTGAGCTCCAGAGCGCAGTCTCCCCAATTAGGTGTGATCTCTCATGAACTCGACCCCCTCCAGGCGGAAAGAATATGCGCCAGCCGGTCCTGTTTTCGTCCCTGGAGTATAATAGGGATTGGTCACGGTTTGATTTCCCCCATGGGTTCGAACCAACTCGGCAATAATTTATTTTTTTCCCAGTCTGATGTACCGCTCGTGGAAACATTCCGAAAATCATATCCAAATTTCGAGTTTGGGTGACCAAAAACACACGTAGCTTCGCACGCGCCTCCATCAGTTGCGCCTAGTGATCAATCTCCTCCGGAGTGAATTGCCTGACGGGCTTCGCTGCCCCGCCAAAGAGAATAGCCAATGTGGTTTTGACCGGTACGGTACCCCCAGTGAAAATCCCTTGTGCCGGGATATGCCCGAATCTGCCCGAATCTGACAGACGTTGGCTCATTTGTGCTCAAATGTGCCGCCGTCGGGCATCGTCACTGACACCGGTCAAATTAACGTTCAAAGTCTTCAAAAAAGAGTCCAGAAAATGGCATTTTAAAATTTTGAATCCAGCAAGCCCGCGGATGTGTTTTTGAGATTGCTGCACTTCAAATTCTTCAAGGCCGCGGGCAGCGGTTCCGCCGAGCTGCCGAATTCGTCGGAAAATACCAATCGGCCAACAGCCCCATCAGCCCCGTCAGCAGTACCAGCTGCTCCCGCGGTGCCAGCTGCTCCTGTTGTACGGCCTCCTCACCACCTCCACGTCGTAGTACACGTGTACCGAAAAACCCTCCGAGGAATTTTTGCGATCGCGGATGTTGGATGAAGCAGAACAGCAGGCGCGTTTGTCACGCGAAGACTGGGCGTTCGATGGGAAACGCCCGACAGTCAACGCGGTGGATGTCGATTGGCAAAGCTTCCCCGAAGATTTCCTCGTGTCCCCGTACATATTATTGAATAGTCGATCATTGCGAACCGCGTGACTCCGGCACTCCAAGGCATTCAACGAAAAGAATTTGTGTATATACATATCATTGAATAGTCTATCATTGCGAACCGCGTGACCCAGGAGGTTTGGGGATAGAGGCGGCAGCCACGGCGGCAGATATTATGGCCTGAGTCTCCGATTTCTCGAGCTCTTTCGAGAGCGACGCGATGCCTCTGACCTCTCGGCTAGTTGCTTCAGAGCCGGTGTCACATGCTGGAGAGGAAGTGCCTTAGCATCCGCGGGCTTAGTTTTACGTGTGAGGAACAAGTTGCGAGTGGTTCAGATGAGATGGCGTCGAGGAACCTGTTCTTTTTCTTTTGGGACATGGTGGAGGGAGGGAACGAGGGGGGAAGAGTACCAAAGTAATGGCAAAATCTAGGTTTACTGGCAGTCATACTGCGGGGGTGTGCGGCTTTCGGTAGGGATGGGAACAGGAGCCATTATGGGGTTTAAGGTAAGGAAAGAGAGAGAGAGAGAACAGAGAGGGAGGAGGAAATGAGAAGAGAAGAGAAGAGATTAAGAGAAGCGGCCTGTGGCGGAGATGAACACTACCAGCGCTTTTAGTAGCTTCGGATGAGAGAGGAGGGATGGCAAATCGACCGCGCCAAGGAGGTCAAGGAGAGCACAGGCCTGAGCCTCGCCGCTTTTTGCCTCTCGGAGGTGGCCTTGGGTGTGAGCAATTTCCGTTTTTGATGTAGGAGAAGTGAATCGGGGGGGGGGGGGGGGGGGGGGGGGTGCGTCTTTTGATGAGACCAATGAGAACTTTGAGTCACGTGTCACACCCCCTGCCGAATTGAATGTAATAGTACAGTATCTGTTTTTATAGGTCGGGCGCAATCTGGGCGCAATAGAGAGAGAAATGAGAAAAAGGTATTTCAACTAATATAAATGGCTACAATTTTTCCTTCGTGTGCGCGAAGAGGCGGCACGCTGAAGCCTCGTTCGCGCTTTTTACTAGATCCCTAGCCTCCTCACCACTTACCTAACCCTAACCGGCGCAGCGGGACCATGCGCTTGCCCTAACTCCTTGACAACGGGACGCAGGCGTCGCCAACAACATGCTGAATCATAGCAGTGGGGAAGCGGGCGTTTCAAGCGTCGTGGAGGCTGCGTGAGCGGGTGGGCGAGCGGCGGGATGGCGGGAGGAAGAAAGGGATGTTTTGTGGCTGACGATACGCCAGTTGTTTGTTAGGGGCGGAGTTTGAAAGGTGCTGCGGCGCCGAAAGTAATTGCCCGATTTGGTGCTTACGTTTGAGGCGGAAAGTCAGGAGTGCTCTGCAACGGCTAGCACAAAACACTTGTAAACAACAACATAGCCACAATTGTGGGAAATCACAAATAAAATCAGAAGATATAATGTGGCGGCTGGAAAGCCCTCCGAACGAGTCACGTTGTTGAATACGGAGCTGACTCGCCGGATCATTTTGTACCCTGTTGGGTTGTATTTGCTCGCGGGAAGCTCGAGGCAATATTTTGTATTCCGGGTGCCCATTCCATTGAAACCCTTGCTCGTGGGAACCACAGAGTAATATTCGTATTCCGGGTGTCCACTCCATTCAAAGCCTTGCTCACGGGAAGCTCAGGGCAACATTTTGCATATTGTGGGTCTACCGTCTCAAGAAAGCTTAAATTCATCAAGCGCTGCCTTATCCCTGCCGAACACAGCCGTGATGTTTTATAGTGCGGCGGCTGGAGAGCCCTCGTAGTTGAATACGGAGCTACTACGTCTGACTACGGCTGTAGTCAGACGTAAGTCACAGGTAGTCCGAGCTCCGTGAACGGAGTCAGAGTCTGACTAAGGAGGGTCTCACCGCAGTGAATGGCCCAAAACGAGGATCTCGCAACCGTCAATCCAGGCGATGAGCTTAATGCCTACCTCAAGGCCCCTTTGCAGAACGTTGACAATGTTGTGGCTTGGTGGGGGGTGTGTGAAATTCTGACGCACGCGCGAGGTACAATTCCTGACCGGCTGGCCCCGGAAATGTTCCAGGCCCTTCAACTCTTTAAAAGTGCATACCGCAACGGTCATGTTAGTGCTGCAGGAGAGGCCACAAAGAGCGTCATCGCAGCCTTGGACGCCTCCGATAACACAATGAGAAGGAACCTGTGAACGTTAAATGGTCCAAGCCGGAGGTCCTGGTCGTGCTCATCGGGATTCTCAACAAGAAAGCCACACACCAAAGCGGGAACGGGTGGAAGCCGACAGTGTGGCCGGAGATCGTCAGTGCTGTTCACACGGCCTAGGCAAAGTCTGGGGGATTCTCATGAGTCAATATATACCATGCGACGCGATTTGAACGGGCCGACGTACTCTAGGATATTATGAGCCATTGCAGTACGTTGTTGGGTGTATGGGGGCTCTGAACAAACATTAGTTCCCACAACATAGAGACACTGTCGCACCCACGTACCTGCGCACACAACTATGCAGCAATCGTTCAACGGGGATGATCCAAGCGGGCTTAAAATAGCAAGAATAAGATGAGGGAATGATTTAGAGGAGAGAAGGATAATCCTGGAGATGTCACAGGTTGCTTTTGCGACGCGCCGTCGTAGATGGAAGGCAAAGTGTCGGTTGGTCGTGGATCCAGTAGTCGCGAATTACTTTTGGCTTGATTTGGCTTTATCTGGAGAGAGCAGCGGGCGACCGATCCACGAGCCGCTGATCTCCAGGTCGTAGGGCGATGGTGATGCGCGAGAATGAACCCAGAACAGAGACGCCAGACGAACGCCCACATGGGGCCATCCGTCGGGCCCCGGACCGTTTACCACGGATCCTACTGTTCAATTTCCAACAGAACAAGAAAGCCTATATGGAAAGTTGCTGTCAAAGTGAAAGAGCGAGATATTTTACTGACACGTTGTAGACCGGGCACGAATTCGACGCCGTCCGCACCATCTCAGCTATGGCAACGCCCGGTCTCGCGTCCACCTTCGCGACCATGTGCAATAGCGGAATCATCTATGTAGAAGTCGATGCGGTGTCCGTTGTCCAAGGATTGATCACAAAAGTCGCGTTTCTTCGACCGGTCCCGGCTCCGTACCAGATCACGATCCAGGAATACATCCCGACCCTTACGTTGGGCGAGGCTCCGCTACTGCCCAATTTCACCTGGGTTCGCGTGAAATCTCGAGGCAGGTACCGATCAGCTTGTGCTTTAATAATATTGGCCGACTCGGATCGGTTCAAGGGTTCAAAAACATTTCTCGTGGCTAGTCCCGATCCCTGTTGCTCCTGCAGAAAGCCTGCCTTTGGTTCAATGGTATGATGTATCTTATAGTGTTCCAGAGGGCTAGAAATACCGGAATTTTGAATACGACCATTACTTCAAATGTATTGTGACTTATGGCCAGCACAATTTTCCTTCGCAAATTTCGTGAGCTATGGATTTGAAGTACAGGTCAAATCAAAAATCCCGGTACCTTGTGGAATTCCCAGGCGGTGACTCCGGCGTCGATCCGAGAGCCCCAAAAGGAACTGTTTGATAATCACTTTACTTTCAGTCGTACCGTTCCGCTATACTCCAGGATGGCTCGGATATTAACTGTAAACTCTTAAAAATTGATAGCGGCGCTCATTGATCAACACTGTCCACGGGAGCAGGCCAGCAATCACACGATCAAGGAAAGCAACAGACTACAACATGCAAGATACGAGCTTCCCGTTGTAGCGTCTGTCTTCCAGAGACTAGGTGATTCCTCGGCGCTCCTCAGTCCATGTCTGGGGAACCTGTAAGATCCAGCTGAGAGTACCATGACGCCGTTCCTGTCTTCTTGGCGAGACGAGCTGTGTAATAAGGCGAGCTCAGGAAGAAGCTGCCTAACTCGAGTCTTCCGTTGGAGCGATTGAATCACGTGTGAATTCAAACTCCGTAATTACGGAACAACTTAAACAAGCTCGAGTCGGAGTTGGACTAGGCTCGTGACCAACCGCTTCTCAGGGCCGCAGGCAAGACCGCCAGAGCAAGGAGAAACACCAAGATTATTGGGGGAGCTTGCGACCCCAGATGATCCCGAAATCCGGATGGCTGTGCAGAGTTCTTTGATGGCGTCCATAGAAGGGAATTGATCGCGTCGCCGTGGGAATATCACTGTCAAGCCGTCGGCACTGACACATCAAAAGCCCCTAACCAGCAAACTGAGCCTTCATTCAACCCAGTCTGGGCTGAAAAACAAGGAATAGTCTATGGAAATACATTTCATTTCGAGAGTATTCAAGTCTACCTGCCTCCTGAGATGGTGGAGGCTTGCAGCAGGGAACAAGTAAGGTACTACTCAGAAACATTAGTAAGTATGGCCAGTAGGCTCGAATCCAGTCTGTCTATGAAGGCAAGCCTGCCGTGTTTGTACAGGCTATGGACAGACCAAGCACTGGCCTAGATGGCCAGAGGAACCACATCTAGAAACAACCTGAAATGAGCTGGCTTTGAGTGATGAGAACACTATATAAAGGCCAAAAAAAAAACTAAAGAAAAAATTAAAATGCAAATCCTGACCTCAAGGGTGCTGGGAACTTGCAATGGTGTTGGAGGAAGTTCTCAGGGTATGCTCCATGGGAAATGTTGAGAGACTGGAAATTATTGTGTACAGAACTCGGGATAAGCAAGCTCCCCATTTCTGTAGCTGGGCACCAGCATACAAAACATATTTATGAGGCAAGTGGTCAAAGAACATGCTGTGCTTCGCTTGCCACTTTTGACAAATTGCTTGCGACCCTGTACAAGGTCAAAAAAGGCCAAAAAAGGGCCATAAAGTGCGCAAGGCAACAAGCTCGCAAACAGAACGTGAATCCTCGAAAGGCGTCGGTTCGACTCCCTCTCCGAGCATAAAATTTAAGTCGATCTTCGTGACTGGGCATGGTACAGTATGAAATGTTGCAGAGGGTGCCCACCAGAGCTGTCCTGAGGTAGGTAGGTAGCTTCTCTGGGCTTGCTCCATAGTTTCTGAGTGGGTTTTTTCGACCTTTCGACCTTGTGAGTTTGCTGACAAGCTCACAAGCCCAAAAAGGCAACAAGTTTTTTGTCAAAATGTTGATGTGGGATGTTGCGAACAAGCGGGTCTCGCTGGGCGAAAAGCCCAGAAATACCTTGGCAAGGTTTCTCGCTTTCTTGCCGGCGCCGATTCAGGCAAGGTGAAGTTTTCTGGGGTGAGTTCCATTCACGGGACTCTTCAGCACGTTAGCCTTTCCGCCGTGGAGATGCGGTTGGCTCACGAGTGGCGAAACCCTCCGGATTATCAAAAGGCACGGATTTCGACCATACCATGCCCCACAAGACCCCACACCGCCCTCCAAGTTCTGTGTGTCGATGGACATTGCGTCCGTGGGTGGATCCTCCGACGTTGCCTGCTTGCTACATCAAGCGCAGCGGCCGTCCTCAAGTTGTATAATCCGCGCTTGGCGATGCCCGCGAGATTCAATATGGACAAGTCGGGCACACCTGGCCCGCTGCCTGGCGGCACGCTGGACGAGCTGGAGGGCCCCGCTTGCGATTGGCGACAATGCCGTGCTGGCGTTTTGGTGCGCACGGACCTCGAGGATTATCCTACTCCGTGATTGGCGGTCGCTTATCAGCCGGCGGGTTTCCCGAGCTCTTGCTCGATGCCGAGCATCTACTCGAAGGGTTCTGTTGTCCGAGCTTGGCCTCGATGCCGAGTGCGCTCGACGGGATTTCTGGGCCTTCGCCCGATGCCGAGCATCTGCTCGAAGAGCTGTGTTTTCCGAGCTTAGCCTCGATGCCGAGTGCCTACTCGACGGGATTTCCGGGCCCGATGCCGAGCATCTTCTCGATGTCAATGTCAAGATAAAATAATTTTCCGGCCTCTGCGGCCTTGTGCCGTCCCCAAAAGTCCTTGGGCCTGTCTCTTCGGAGGCAGGTGGTGTGCATGCATACTGCAAAGGGAAGACTTACGACAACTATTTGAGAACTGGTGGACACCGGGGATTTATACCTGGGAGGAGAGAACTCCTTCCGCACACCAGCTCCTGCTGGTGGTCAGGTCCCACAGGGTTTTAACTGGAGGTCCCACCATTCCAACAGCCGGCCAGTTCAAAGTTAGTCAGCGTCTTGTGATGATCGATTACCTGGAATGGTGTGTGTGCTCCGTTGACATCTCGTAGTTAATATGTACGGATAACCACCCGTATGTACCTACCCGTTTGTCTTCGGTAAACTCGTTGTTCATGTTGTGGACCATGCGAGTATAATATAACCCCCCCTCCCCCCCGTTAGCTTTGTCTATCGCGATGGACACTCATTCCTCCCTTCCCTCACTGCCATGATCCCAACGATTTTGTTTCACATAACCTTCTGCTGCGCGCAACGACCTCCGTTGGTGGGAGCACGCTCTTTCCCTCTCCGGAGTATCCCGGTCACTTTTGATTCGGAAGACATTCGATCTTGATGTCTGAGTCGACGCGTCAACCGATTTCGGCATCAGGATCCTAATCAACTCGCAGTGCGCGGCCTGGCAATTGTTGCCAGGCTGGAAAGCGGAGGGACGCGATATAGGTTGGGCCGAATCCATTGCAATTGAATTTGCATGCATGTGGCTGGTCTCGCAGCGCGACTTGCGCGACGTTAATATTGTCATTCACGGGGATAATGCTTCTGATTGACGCCTACAAGCTCGGTCGGTCCAGGAACATTTCTCGTAACGTGTCCATCCGGCGAATCACCGAGATTCTCATTCCGCGCAACCTCTCTATTACCCCATCTTATGTTCCTCCCCTCGAGAACCTCGCAGATCCGATTTCCGGTGGCAATTTCGGGCCCGCAGATTCTCGCTTACAGAATCCATACTCAACTTTTCAGCCCCTGTGAATAAGTAGCCTTATTTATCGTAATTTACCGTAAAACGTAAATCACCGGGCTCCATGGGGAATCCGAATGGGGCCCATCACGGCCTTTGATCACCGGTTTCTACGTCGGCTAATCTCTCAAGCGGCGGCAAGCCTTTACGAGAAGCTGCCGCGTCCGGCACTACATCTTGCTGTGCACGTCCGATTCACGTCTGACTCGCGCCCATCGCAGCTGCGCCCGTTCGGCGCGCGCCCATGGCTTGCGCCCGTACACTGCTTCACATCCGTTGAACCCCGGCTTCTACGTCGGCTAATCTCTCAAGCGGCGGCAAGCCTTTACGAGAAGCTGCCGCGTCCCGCGTCCGGCACTACATCTTGCTGCGCACGTCCGACTCGCGCCCATCGCAGCTGCGCCCGTTTGACGCGCGCCCATGGCTTGCGCCCGTACACTGCTGCCCGCATTCTAAGTCGGGCTCCGCCTCTCTCCGGCACCTGCGCCTCCGTCGCTGCAACGGTCTTGTGGTGTCGTCGGAAGCAAGGTGGCATGTTGTAATAATTTGTATGATGTGGATTGAATAGCAATTATCTACCTCACCGAACTGCACACGACTTTGAGGGAAGGCCAACATTTGAGCGGGCTGGCATTTATAATCAATGCACGCAGCCAGGAATGTTGAGTGAGAGGCGAACTGGATGGAAATGTAAGCAACGCGCACTTCAAATGTGGAGCCTACCTGGTTGTGACTGGATTTGTGCCCGGTACATGGAGTGCTTATGTTTGCCACGGAGGTAGTCTGCACAGGCGCGTACATCCACTGTGCATTTCGTGCATAAGAAGAAAATGGCTCTGGGAAAGGGAACAATACACGTCTATGAGATCTGAGTCCAAACTACAGTCAAAGCTGTCTTAACCCATAGGGGGTGGTGGACGCTCCAGGGTATGGGGTACAACAGATTTATGGGTTATCTCTGCTAAAAATGAGGCAAAATCCTTGAAAAAGTATGGCTTATGGGTGATTATGGGTTATGGCAGCTATGGGTTAAGACAGCTTTGACTGTACCGTGCCCAACGGCATACAATGGTATTAGGCTGCATTCCCGCATCTATAATTCTATCCTGTGCAGCTATCTCAACTGTTACGAGCCATATGTTGTGTTTGTCTGCTGAGGACTTATGCCTCCTTAGTGGTCTGTTCCAAATGAAATAAAATATTTTTTGACTGTAGAAAGCACCGAGGTACGCCATAGAGTCCCTGGTACCACACAAAATGCAACCCAACTCAATACAACGCGCGATTTCGACGTGTTTGTGTTGGCGGGGTGTAGATCACGTGATCTCAATTTACTGTAAATCAAGATCAATTTACAGTAAAATGATCGGAAATAAGTACTTAGTTCACTTAGTCGCACTTAGTTACCACTTGAGGCCCCAGGAAGCGCTATTTCGCATGTTTTTGGGCCAGGTCTTATGGCTGACAGCGTAAACTAACACAGTGATAGATGTCATAGAGCTCTAGACACCAATGACTTGTAATAGATTATTTTTTCTACGTGTTTTCGTCGTTCAAATCTAACCACCTGTTGAATGCAGTGTTCTGGTTGCTGGAGAGCATCAAATTTGAGTACTGGTTGCCCTTACATAAGCATAGATCTACTGTTTCCTGTTAACAATTGTAAAGAAATTATGAGTAGGAAATAATCTCGACAGTCTTGTCGCGTCGCGTCGCGACATGGAACGACCACGTGATCGATAGGCGATATGATCGGCATGCAGCGCTGGCTACAAATTGAAAGTGGACAGAAAAGTATATTATTGTACAGATTGAATCATGAAAAAGTACAGTAAGTATGCGGTTTTGTTTTTGTTTTTCCTTTTCCGTGATGCCACGTCACTCGCCCAAATCAGGCAACGGCAACGAACTAGGGATATTATAGATCCAGGCACTATTCCCCACAGGAACTTTGAGCTGTCTGCCTCGCAAGTTGATGATTTGACCATGGATTTGGTTGGGCCGGCACCTCACAACTTGCCTCACTTCAAGGTTTTGGACAACTGCAAGGGATGGCAAAATAAACAAGGGTTCGACTGCTTCGACAACGAGTCGCGTGATTGCTTTCCAAAAACCATTCAAGTGTTGAACGACGCCTCTCTTCTGTGTGTGTTGAAGGAATATTGATGGATAGGACGCGACGCGACGCCTCTTTTCTCTCTCACGTGATGGTAACCGTCGTGTGATACATCCTTCACGTGATAATAGCCGGCCAGTGATGGTAACCGGACGTGATGGCAACAGGACGGTGATCAAATACAATGATCTGCGTCCCCAGAAGGGGAAATCAAATGACAGGATCCCGTGTTTGAGTGTAAATTGAAAAATCTAAGTGAGAGTTGTTATAGCAGAATTTAGTTCACGTACATGGCGTGCTCGTTGGACGACGATGTTCCCCTGAGGAAGCGACGACACATTTATTGGGAATTGACAGAGGCGGGTGGTCGTATGAATAACAAGTCGTAATTTAGCGATCACGGTAGCAACGGATCAATGACTGGAGCTCAGGCATATAAATAAGGCTGTACAAGACGTGCCTTCGCTTCGCTCCGGCGTGGGGGACAGATACTAACTGATCGAGAATCGCACACATAGCGGGACCCAGGGATTAAAATTATTACAGGTTCTCTATTATAAGCGTAGACATAGTGTACGTATGGGAGGGGAAGCCCGATTCGTTCAGCTGCAAATATCACCAATGTAAACGAATAGCGTGGGGTGGAAGGGGACGTAACTTACAGTGTACCCGGTGTTCACGATGGAAAACCTCCGAACCATCAACAATGGGGCGTAAATCCACCTGTCGTCCAGAATGCTGTGGAACTTGGCGCCGATGATTGCGCCGTAGATTTGAGAGAGTGTGTCGTCGTCGATGAACGCGAGCGTCGCAATACAGTTCAATCAGCATTTATAGGTTTGTGCCTAACGATGGGACGTACTGCCGGTATAGAAGCCTCGAAGACTCTTCATCGGACACCCAAGAGGTGTTGCGCATAGAATCATTGAATTATTTGCCCGAATATCTTGATGAGCGGGTAGCCTTGCATCTGTGAAGGATTTTCACGGCATCTCCACAATTGCCAAATCTCAACAAATCTGACCATTATGGGTCTGCTCCCGACCACCATTATCTCCGATTTCGAAGTTCGCCATTAGCACGCCCAGACACCTGTTATGCCCGAAGTGCAGCAGGGTTTCCGCTACACGAGCCCTTCTTTCGCAGATATGGGTGGACAGAAAACCAAATCCCAAAAGCAAAACTACATCCACTTCATCCATTTCATTAGTCGAGCATCCAGCTCATTTTTGCCCCCAGAGCTTCGTTCTTCCACACATAGCACCCTCTGAGTACCTTCCTCACAATGGATACTATCGCTCTCAGTTACTCCTCGTCATTACCCCCGAAGCGCGGCTCAGGGCCCGACCACGCCATACTGTGTGCGAGCCGATGAGTCAGCATGCACTTGCGCGATTGACCAAGCCCGCTCCCTCGTTGTCTTTGCAGACCTAAATAACACCCTTTCGTGGACCACTCAACACTTTAGTTGAAAATGCGCGGCAAGTGTAACTAGGTTTTCACCCGCTCGGCCGAAGACTGGCATATATTCTCAAGCTCGAACCATCTGTGATATTCCGACACTATGTAATAGGAATTCCAACGGGTGACACGACCTTGTCGATCCTGAGGTATTATACTAATCAGACTCTGCTCTCGGATGCAACCGTTCGGCTCCATCACGAAACTAGAGTAAACCGAGGACGTGATATAAATACGCTCTGGAAAGTGAAGCTCATAATCATCCATGCTCCATCAACCAATTCCGAAATCCCTGCCAGTTTTCTACCTTGCCGCAGAGGCCGTGAGCATCGTCAAGCTGACAAATTATGTTGGCTTCAATCAGAACTGCACAAGGAAATTTGTATTTACCAGAAAAGGCAAGCAAAGCTCGGGCAATTGAAAATACCCTACTCGCAAAATGTACGTGGCATTGATGGATCCGCACCTAACACACAGCTGTGGTCAGCCTTGATGTGGACCTCAACTACTTGAAACCGCTTGAAAATGTACAAGTCGAACTCATACGACGCGTTTTAGGTGCTAACAAGCGGTCGGCAATAGCACCCCTGTTCACAGAACCTGATCTAGTACCGCTGCGTTTTAAGCGAGTCATATTGACGCTGACACACTTGAAATATCTCGTGGCACTAAATAATGACAGATATGTCAAAGTAGCCGCTAACCATTCTGTGTCTCTCTCAGACACCGGCAAATCGTCGTGGGCAATGATCTCTGTTATATTGTCCAGAAACTACCCTACAAATCAACGCTGCCGGACCTCGCAACTATCACAACATTGATGGTTGACCAGGTTATCAAGTCTGTGAATGCCGTTCTTCGAGTGTACCTCCAATGGTTCATCGACGATCTTGACGCGCCCAAATTGTACCTCCTGCGAGGAAGATTGGAACAGGAGAAGAACAGTGCACCAGTCCTGAAAAGGTTGCAATTCCGACATTACCTCGATGTGGTAACCCCCAAGCATCGGAAAGCGCTAACTCGACTACTGCTATCAAGCCACTGTTTTACCTTGGAAAGATTATGCTGGGTTGAATTTCGTCGCCCGCGAATTCAGAGTCTGTAAAGCTGTGATTGAATCTCCGGAGCATGCACTTTTGGAGTGTACGGCGCAAGCCGAACTCGTTGAGCTTCGCGAAGACTTTTTCACTTAAATGAAGAAGAACATACCTGGACTACCAAGCTTGGACTCCATGCCGTCTGCTAAATTCTTCACTCACATGATAGCTTACAGAGAACTGCTCGCCCGCTGCAAGAATCGCACACGAAATCACACAAATTTCCGAGGCTACTCCCATGTTCGTTCCCCACTCCCTCTGCACTGGTTGATGCTACCGCAGCGCAACGATTAGATTCTCTTACTTACCACTTCGCATTCTACTTTTCATAGACGTTCTGATAACGAATAGCTCGTCAAGTAGGGTAGTTGGGGTCCAAGACGAAGGCGCGAGAGGCTTGTGCGCGCTGGGATACTCTTGGGAACACAGTGTTCAGAGGCTTGCTGTGTATAATATTATCACTATCACTATCACTCATGATTCAGATCAGGACGTGCTTCTCTGTCTGCGACTCCGCGTGCTTCCGGAAGATCTCTTCAGCTTGTTCCACCTTGTTCCTGTCAAGTTCCTGAACTCAGAGGCCGAGCGAGAGTCGCGGCGAAATCCCCTTTTCTGCCAATTTTTCTGATGCTGATTCCTGATGCAAATGGCGTTCAAACTCGGCTTCTCGAGGCGTCTAGCGAGTCATTTTTAACGAACAAGCTTTGGCCTAAAGTACTTATCTTGATGGCGACTCAATCACCGATGGTACACATCTAAATCTCTGTCCGCGCGGCGTGCGAAACGTGCAGTGATCTCCACTGACTATTACGAGGCGCGACCGGACTTCATCAGACGACGATAACTTGGATCCTTCGCAATGACGAGGTGGATTGTTGAAGTTGAAGTTGATGACAGATTGTGTCTGACGCTTGACGGGAAAGCAGCCGGCATGCGATGCAGACAAAGAGACTCGAGCCCATTACCTTCTCCACTGCCCCGAGTGGGAACACCTACGGCCCCCGCTCCAGCACGCGTCAACAGCGCAGTTGATGTCCGAACTCTGCTCAACCACGCCAAACTTCTGAAACTCGTCATAACATTTATCACTCAAACTCGTTGCTTCAGTTGAGGTCTCTCTCTCCTTCTACCTTTCCTTCTCTCTCTTGTCTAGTTTACATTACATACATATAATACCTTTTCCCTCGCCGTACCTGCCAACCCAGAAGCTGTCAACTCCCACCAATCATTTGGTGTTTGTCCTCTCACACCCGCTTTCGTGTCATCACTGCACTTAGTTCCCCCCTAGTTTATCACCTTTTACCTCTCTCCTCGGATCATACTTAGAAAACGGTCTCTATAGTTAACCCCAGTATAGCTGCTGTATTTACCATAGACTAGGTTCGCCTAGAGTACTGCTGCATAGCCCTCGGGCCAGGTACAGCAACAAATAGAACTTCAGAGTTCAGTTCAGTTCAGTTCAGCCGGCTGGATCAAGAGGTCACCGATCCTGTTATCAGACCTACTATCAACAGCACGTGCCACAAGACCCCCTTCCATATCGGTGACCTTTTGGGTGGGATGCAGATCCTTGACCAACCGGAGAGGTGATTTACGTTTTACGGTAAATTACGATAAATAAGGGTACTTAGTCCCATATTTTCGCGAGAAGAGCAGACACTGCGATTTCCGAGAAATTTCCACGGCTGTGGAAACCCATACGCTGCGATAACCCATACTTTAGGCCTCTACCAAGGGGTATAGCTGAAAAGAGCTTTGATTGCATCCAATTTCAGCACTACAGAATGTCATCTCGAGTTCGTTCCAGCACTAACCGCTCCACGCCGCTCTGCGTACTGGATCCACAGACCGCCCAACGCCAGGCATTTGCCGCCCCGCCAGCGCTGGTTGCTCCTCCCCAGCAAGGCCGCTCCGGATAGCCGTGATCGCTGTGGGGGTTCCACGCCGCCTCTGCAGCACGCCGTTTCCTGCGTCTCTAGCCTGAATTTCCTGTCGCCGTTTGCCGCCCCACGCCGCCATCCGTGCTGGATCTACGGGCGTCCCACGCCCAAGGACGCTGACGGCTGCATCCCGGCACGTATTCTTGAGAATTGCCACGCGCAGACTTATGAGAGGTGGACAATGGAAATGCTGGAAATACTCTCCGACAGGCTGCTGCTGCACGCGGGGGTGCTCCGAGTGGTTCAACAACAATGCATAGGGGTGCGGCAGGTCACACGCTGAGAGGTCATCGTGCCCCTCCTGCGCGGCGGGTTTGTGTTTGCAGCACTTGAGCGAGGCAAAATAGAGCGGGGAAAACGACACCCCTCAATTCAGTGCCAGAGCGGCAGAAAACCCGGCCAGTGCCTTTGGCTAATTTAGACCGAATAGATGCTTTCGATCTTCCAAAGAGTGACATTCGCAGGTTCCTGCATAAGAAGCGGTCATTAACACATATTACAAAGGCACATCAATGGAATATTAAACTCGTAAAACTTCGTGAATTATCAGAAGCCTCTCCCATTCTTGTTTAGTGAGCCGATAGTCACGGTACTTACACGAGCGAACCACTCTCTAGCCCCGTTGTTTCCCCGCGGACCTAGCCTTCCCGAGAACCCTGGCTACACGGAAGCTCATGCTCACTACGAACAAATGCGCCTACATTTCCAGAGTAAAGCATTCTCCCAAGGAAATACGCTGTCCATCTTACTCAAATGTTGGTTGGCCCGCATGGAACCCAGGAAACAAAAAGAAACCTTGATCCATGTGAGCTCGCCATTCGCAGTTGTGTTTCTTTGTTAATCGGACAACAGGATATTTACATGGCTGTACCCAACGTTCCTGTTAGCATCGGTCGCGGAAACATTGAAAGTTCCCAGAATTAAGCCCGAAAATTGGAGTGCACAAATATCTTTGATTTATTTTACATAATTTGACAGTAATCTCCCGGAACACCATACAATGTTGCAAAATCAAGGAATACACCTGCCCAAATTTTTTGGAAGACAAAACAACACAAATGGGACATTTTTATCAAATTTCGCACCGCAAAATGAAAAGGCAAAAAAAAGTGGCTACTGCGAGAATCGAACCGATGACCTCAAAATGCCAATTTGGCGGACGCTCTGCACCATTAGGGCGCCACAGGACCCACTACCTAAAGTTAGTGGGCATTAGCTCCACTCTTGCCTCGGGCTTTTCACATTGGTGGCCCGAGCTTGCCTGGAGCCCAGCGTGTCAAATTACTTCCTTCTCGCTGCGCCACAATGCCAGTAAAAGCCCACTGAACTCTCGCGACGGAAACTTCCTGGTCAGTGAGAGAGTAACCCGGAGCGCGTTCTTGAAGCGCACGGACGCAGAGGGCGGGGGTGCGTCTGTTTCCTTTCACTTCCTCTGTTGTGTTCTTGGGTGGTCAACGCCCGCATCTAGGCGAGGCGCGCAATGCGGGGACTGGAAATGTCTCAAAGAAGAGAAGGACAAACGAGGAGAACGTATTTGTGCCGCTTGATTGCTCTTCGAATATGAAGAGTTCGTTGCTGGAGGAGAACTCAGTGAAGGCCAATGCCCTGGCGAAAAACACACGTCGGTACGGCCCGCCGAAGAAGCATGTGAGGGGGAAGAGCGTCTCGACTTCAAGATCAACCCCATCCGTGGGCTCACCTCTCCTCCCGACACTCACCGGCTACAGTGAGAGCTCCTCTGGCATCGCCGCTGGAGAGACTCCGAGTCCCTCCTAGTTTGCGACGGCGAGTCGATCACTCTAAAAGTGAGAGTGACATGCGTGACATACCAATCCTACTCGGAACTGTTATTTTCCCAGGTTTTACCCAGTCGCAACAAATATATTCAGTGTGACCCACACAAGGTATGTCAGACTTTTTGGCCTCCAAATCCTGTCCCAGGGATGTAAATTGAGCAATCTTCTTCAAGAACATGAATATTTGAACGGGCGCATGGCTCGCGAGTCGTTATTTTCCCGTGATTTACCCAGTCGCACCAAATATATTCAGTGTGAATCGCGCAAGGTATGTCAGACTTTTTGGCGTCCAAATCCTGTCCCAGGGATGTGAATTGAGCAATCTTCTTCAAGAACATGAATATTTTAACGGGTGCATGGCTTGCGAGTCGTTATTTTCCCGTGATTTACCCAGTCGCACCGAATATATTCAGTGTGAATCGCGCAAGGTATGTCAGACTTTTTGGCATCCAAATCCTGTCCCAGGGATGTGAATTGATCAATCTTCTTCAAGAACATGAATATTTTAACGGGCGCATGGCTCGCGAGTCGTTATTTTCCCGTGATTTACCCAGTCGCACCAAATATATTCAGTGTGAATCGCGCAAGGTATGTCAGACTTTTTGGCGTCAAAATCCTGTCCCAGGAATGTAAATTGAGCAATCTTCTTCAAGAACATGAATATTTTAATGGGCGCATGGCTCGCGAGTCGTTATTTTCCCGTGATTTACCCAGTCGCACCAAATATATTCAGTGTGAATCGCGCAAGGTATGTCAGACTTTTTGGCATCCAAATCCTGTCCCAGGGATGTGAATTGAGCAATCTTCTTCAAGAACATGAATATTTTAACGGGTGCATGGCTCGCGAGTCGTTATTTTCCCGTGATTTACCCAGTCGCACCGAATATATTCAGTGTGAATCGCGTAAGGTATGTCAGACTTTTTGGCCTCCAAATCCTGTCCCAGGGATGTGAATTGAGCAATCTTCTTCAAGAACATGAATATTTTAATGGGCGCATGGCTCGCGAGTCGTTATTTTCCCGTGATTTACCCAGTCGCACCAAATATATTCAGTGTGGATCGCGCAAGGTATGTCATACTTTTTGGCGTCCAAATCCTGTCCCAGGGATGTGAATTGATCAATCTTCTTCAAGAACATGAATATTTTAACGGGCACATGGCTCGCGAGTCGTTATTTTCCCGTGATTTACCCAGTTGCAACAAATATGAAGGAACACAAAATTCACTGCCGTTGAAGGAACAAGAAATTCACTGCCATTGAAGGAACACGGAAATTCACTGCCGTTGAAGCAACACAAGATCACTGCAGTTGAGAGAACATGAAATTCACTGCAGTTGTGGGAACACGAAATTTTACTGCCGTTGAAGGAAGTGGAACACAAAATTCACCGTTGTTTGCTGGATTGAACGCAATTTAGAAGGAACAGCCATTGGCCGCCGTTGCCTGAATGGCTGTCGCTGACGCACATGGAATTGATCGTAATTGCAGTAATACGGAACGGCTGCGGTTGAATAAAACGAACACACATCCGTGCTCGTCCAAAGCAAACATAACATAACTTTCTCAGTCACTCACCCTGCTTTCGATTCTTGTCAATTTGCCTTGGGAGTCGGACAGATCGATTCACATTCCAAATGTCCAGGGATGGCCTCCTAGGATCTTTTACCTGACCCCAAAAGCCGCTGTCTGAGCGACGAAAAGTGGTTTATCTCGTGATTTTTGAGCATTTTTCAGCAGGATGACTGCCCTGCGCTCAA
Source organism: Mycena leptocephala (assembly GCA_029378395.1). Taxonomy (NCBI): domain Eukaryota; kingdom Fungi; phylum Basidiomycota; class Agaricomycetes; order Agaricales; family Mycenaceae; genus Mycena; species Mycena leptocephala. The sequence continues at coordinate 697,365 of JARJLF010000030.1, read as the reverse complement.
TTCGAGGCCGTTTCCTTTGGTTGTGCGCTCTTTCTGTTCGCGTGAAGCCTGAAGGGTGCGGATACTGGGGAAAGCAGGGACACCGGCACGTGACCTCGGGAGCCAAGATCAAAGCTCGCAACCTTGGGGAAGACAAGACATGCCGTCGCTTCGCTCCGGCAGAAGTGCAGAGATTTTCAAAAACAATTTCATAACTTACTAAAAATTGCGGAAGTTCAACATCCTCTCAACTTGTGCCTGAAAACCTGTTACCATGTGCATTCAACGATTCAACTCATTCACGTAAAATCTACTGGGCTACATGCCCTACAACAAATAATATCACAGTGCAATTCGAGAGTCCATCCCTTTCGTCGGCCGATGGTGGTCACTCCAGGGCCACAACGAAGTCCACAACTTAGCAGATGTGTTCGATAGACACCGCGTTCCCATATTCCGCGACTTTGGGGATTCTGGAACCGCACCAATTGAAATGGTGGTGGAAGGGTTGGGGCCCGGTAAAATTTCCGCGGAGTCACATAAATCCCCAAAATCTGATAGAAATACATCAGTCTCGAACTCAATGCGTAAGGAGCTACCAGGAACAGGTCCTTTACCCTCTCTGGCTCGCCGAAACACAAAGGTAAATGAAATATCTGGAAGCGTCTCCGTCCGGGTTGAGAGGGAGCTGGATGAGCCAGTTAGCGGTGCTGAAGAAAATATAAAACTGATAAGGAACTTGCCATGAGATACTGCCTCACTCGTGGACATCAATGATACGTGCTGCGCTGACCGCAAGAAGGGAGAGTGCCGAGAGCAGAGTCGTACATCGGCGATGCGTCGCTTCGCCGGAACGCGAGAATTGAATTTGTAACGGGGAATATGAGCGGTGAGTTAGACGAAGGAAGGATGAGCAAAAGGGTACAGCACCATGCCAAAAGCCAAAAATACGTCGGGCAGCTCGCGTGAAGGTGAAAGTGGATATAAAATTAGTTTGTTGTTCTACAGCTTGACGCGCATGTACTCAGGTAAGTTATTAACGTCAGCACAGGGGGAAGTCGGTGGTAGGTACACGCGGGAAATACGGGCGTACCTGGACATATGTTCTCGCAGAAAGCTAGACATGAATCAGGATTAAAATCCAGAGCGTTGAGAAAAGCGATGACTCACCGGAACCGCCAGAATTCAAGAACGACGAAGATAGTTTGTGAAGGACCACTAAATATTCAGTGCATTCTCCGGATCACATACAACCGAGGCATCCGGCAGAAAATGAAGACGACGGAAGGATCAGCGAAACATTGTAGGGTGTCGGGAAGGGCGGAACATAGGGCATAGTTTAGTGAGGGATTGGGAGGGACCGTTGAATGTTTTGAAAGGCTTGAGGAACAGCGACCTTTAATTACAGTAATGCTGAGTCGAATGCTTCGATTGTGGGTTGAATCAGGCCTGTAGTCAAGTACTGGCTTCGAGCCTGAAATCTGCACTATCTTGATGCTCGCGGCGTCTTGCTGGGCTTGAGTTGCCGTGAAAGACTTTGCGAGATGAGAGCAAGATGAGAGGGTGGAAAAGTTGTACAAAGGCCTTGATATTGATTACGAGCAGGGGGGAGGTACGCCATCCGTAGAGTTACAGTATCTTAGACACGGTATATGGTGACGAAGAGAAGGAGAGTTCCCAGCGCAATGACACCCGAGAAAAACTGGACAACAGCTGGGAGTCGAAGTGTTCTTCTAGACAACATGGAGAGCGATGAGTAAGAGCACAGTGAAAGAACGAAGTGTGTAACAGACAGAACAGTTCTTTCTGGTTGTCGCAGCCAAAGATTACGTCTGAGCTTGAGTTGCGCAGTTGTTTGTCTTGAATATTGGTCTTGCTGCTCGCTGCGTCTTGCGGAGGGCTTGATCAAATAGTCGTAATTGCGTAGTCGCCGTCATTGAAGGACACATGACGTTCGAGGACAGAGCACGGCAATCTTGAGCGGAGTTGCGATTGAGTTGAATTCATCTCAGTCTCGATGTTTCGACTTGCTGGGTTGCGGAGGGCTTGATCGGACAGCCGTAGCAGAGGAAGAATGAAGGGATGGATACAACAACTGACAGAATACGACCGGGGGAGATGGTGGGCGTAACAAAGAAGGACGCACGGGAGACCCTGCTTCTTTTGAGCGGACGTTGAATGGCTGATCGGGGAGGTCAAAGATAACAATCTTTGATCTGTCGGGTAGTAAGTAATATGAATACGAATTCAGCATGCGTACGCCGATAACGAACAGGAAGAACGTTGCAAACTTGATTCAGGCAGCGATTGACCGTGAAATGCACCGAGCAATGCGGAGGTACAGTTGAAAGATGACGAGGGTAAGGAACGAAGAAAGTCGGCGATTGACAGCGGCAACTGCCGAAGGCGCTCAGAGCCTCGAGGCAACCAAGACAATGGAATGCAGGACCAAGACAATGGAACGCAGGCACGAAGGGAAAAAAGAGACAAATTAGGAGGCAACAAACATGTACAATGTGATTCGAGGCATCTGCTTAAGATACGAGTAATAATGTGTAAGACCCTAACCCGACTGGAAAACCCTACACAACGCATTGAGTCGCACCATCCCACATTGCAACCAGCGCAATTCTAAGACTTTCTGTCTCTTCAGAATTCTGTTCCGGGCAGCCACAACTTCTCCATACTAAATCAGGTGATTCGCTTGAATTTTGCATTCAGAGCGCAGGAAAAACAGTGCATTAAACAGTGCATTGAGTCACACCATCCCAGATTGTAGCCAGCACAATTCTAACACTTTCTGTCTCTTCAGAATTCCGTTCCGGGCCGCTGCAACTCTCCATACTGAATCGGGTGATTCGTGTGAATTTTGCATTTGTTCGGGACAGCCACAACCTCTCCGTACTGAATCAGGTGATTCACTTGAATTTCGGATTCAGAGCGCATTGAGTCGCTCCATCCCAGATTGTACCCAGCGCAATTCTAAGACTTTCTGTCTCTCTCCATTGTCTTCCCACAAACCTCAAATGGGAAACCTTTTACAGCTGTTTGCGGAACTTAGGGCGCGGCTGTTTTTTTTTTTTTTTCAGTGGTTTTCGGCAGGACAGCTGCTGCGGGTGCAATTCTCATCCGTTTACCTTATGAGTATGCTCAATCTATTAGGAATTCCGATGCGCAGTTTTCTGCGTCTTCAGATTTTTTACTTTGTTCTCCGATCAAATTTATGGCTCAAGTGCGCATATTTTGGGTTATTTCTGGGCAGGACAGCTCTAGGATGAGCATTTCAACCCCGATTGCCCTAGATTTTTTATATGGTTGACTTCTATGTATAATATGGTTCCTGAAATACCGGGATAGTGAATTGAACCTCTCTACGATCTCAGGCTACCGTATTAAAACAGCAAGCTGATGGAGATTAAATCTATCCAATATTTCCTGACCACTAGATTGAAACCAAGGGTTATATTCACTATCCCGGTATTTCAGGAACTAGATTATACATAGAAGTTGACCATATAAAAAATCTAGGGCAATCGGGGTTAAAATGCTCATCCTAGAGCTGTCCTGCCCAGAAATAACCCAAAATATGTGCACTTGAGCCATAAATTTGATCGGAGAACAAAGTAAAAAATCTGAAGACGCAGAAAGCTGCGCATGGGAATTCCTAATAGATTGAGCATACTCACAAGGTAAACGGATGAGAATTGCACCCGCAGCAGCTGTCCTGCCGAAAACCACTGAAAAAAAAAAAAAAACAGCCGCGCCCTAAGTTCCGCAAACGGCTGTAATCTTCCGTCCTCAACTCTCTCCCCGCGGGAGCTACCCTCGACTTCGACGTGATACCCAGCATGATTCTGACCAAAAATGTCTCTTCAGATTCCTTTCTGGCTACGGTGCAACAATTTGACGCCCGCCTGTCCTTTCCACCAGTGAATCATCTGGATTGAAACTCCAGCTCGCGGGACGCACAAAACAACGTTTTGCATCACATCAACGGGCGCCTAGAACTGGTAAGTGTTTCCCCTCTCCCGCCCAATGCCGCAACATATTTATCCTGACTCTGAGGGTCCAAATGGAAGGCTGTTGAAGCACGCGCTTCATATTGAATGCCTCGCGGAAAATGCAATGATAGCTTTGGGCGGAATCTAAAGCGAGAGAATTGTTCGCAATGTCCCTAACTATACAGATCCGCAGTGCGCGCCTCAAAAATTGTCCCCGGGACTACTGTGGAATTAAAAAGAAAAAGGCCATTGAAGCACGTGCTTCAAAATGAAGGGAAAATCACAATAATGGCCGAAATTCATGGTCATTGGAGCACGTGCTTCAAAATGAATGGAATAATCGGTGTTGTCAGGGTCAGACAAGAAAGGTCAAGAGGGGTGAAGAATCGTTGACCCGTTAAGCAATTAACTGGTCATTGACGGGGTCAGTGACGGGTCAAAGCACACGATGATGTCGTTGACGCAGCATTGAGTCGCTCGGATTCGCAAATTCATATTAACTTCCTTATTTTTCGGTCTGCGTGTGCGTAGATAGACTTTAGAGCAAAAAAAGAAGCCTTAGAACACCGAGAGTGCGGAAAAAAATTGATTTTCAGCCTTTTGGCGGAGGCAAAACGGTCAAGTGTACAGGCCCTCCAGGTGACCTGTGACATATAAAAAAAAGTGTACATGCACGGCCCTCTCTGTGACATGTGACCGCGCACTTGGTTGAAATAGTACAGTACGAGGATCGGCTTAGACGTGACGCGAGCGTGACGCTTGGCACTTCCTCTTTCTGCTCGCGTCCACGTCGGTCGCCGAGCCTCTAGTCTTCTTTGTACCCACCGTACCTCGTACTCGTTCTATGACGCAAAATACTCCTCCCCCGGAAGACTCAGCTCCGCCTCCGCCTCCTCCCTGCGTGAGAAAGACACACAAGACGGAAGCAATTTGCAACGCGCTCAAAAAGCTTTCGCGGAGCCTAAAAGTGCAGAAAAACAGCGCGATTCAGAGAGGAACGCGGTACGAGACTTAGAGCGCGTGGAGCACGATGCAGATCCCACTAATCCTGCTTGTGACTCTGACAACGAGTCCTTCATCACCGTGTCCGACGCTGGCGCCATCTCCCCAATCTCTGCAATGGCTAAGGTCATCGAGAAGCTGACGCCTGACTCCACCAAAGCCTACCTTCGTTCGTTAGACCTCTTTGGCAAGCGCAAGGCTGTCGAAAACGAGTCGAGACCGGTGAAGAAGGCAAGGGAAGTTAACCAGCTCATCCATGACCTCTACAACAACGACGTGTACATGCCCATCTCCCTCTTCACTTCTCCTCACTTGTCAGACATCAATTCTAATGCAGCCGCTATCGCGATGAAGAAACTAAATCCCCGGGTATCAGGCGACAGAAAGACCAGCGTCCTCGACACGGCGGTGTTCGAGGCGACCCACTTCAGAGAAGAAGCCATGGACAGAGGCCAGCGGCTCGAGGCTGCGACGAACTTCGTAAAATTCATCGCACTGACGACGGGCAGCTCCACGTCCATTGACAGCATCCGTTGGAACAAGCATTTCGGATACTTCGCCAACGTGGAGGACGCAGAAACGAACTACATAGCCATCCTCGCTACAGACATTCGCCTACGCAAGATGTATACCTCTATGCCCTTCCACTACGACCGCATCGTCTACAGCGACGCCCTCAGCAAAGCCATCATGGAGATGAAGTTAAACGAAGTCGAATTCAGATGGTCTTCGGGTTCCTCCCGTGCGGCGCAGCCACCCAGCCTGCGCGGAGGCGCTAGCGGCGGGGGCGGGGCGGCAAGGGCGGCAACAACAGCGGTAACGGTGCAGGGCGCGGGCGACTTTTGTCCGGGAGAGGGCGCCCTTTCAGGCAGGCAACGATAGCAACGCCGCAGCTGCCGCTTGCCTCATCTGCGCCAAGCGCGGCCATTTTTGGAACACCTGCACCTCCGCCTCTTTTGCCAATGGCAGTCCCGTCTTCTCCGTCGGCCGCAATAACGACATTTGTGCGGTTCAATCCGGCGAGGCACTATGCCGTTCGTGGAACACCAGAGGCCCCGCTGTCGCTGATAATATATCTAAACGGCGCGGATAAAAAATTCCACCCAACTTAATCAAAAATGCATTCAATCTAATAGCGTCGTCAAAGACAAGTCTGTCCAATCCGCTATGGCCGTTCGACTTCCACCTTCAATATTGTCGTGCCCGGACCGCCACCGTCGGTGTGTATCAAACTTCGCACAATAGAACAAAGTTGAATGTTTTCACCTTTCCTCCCATTGTGAACTGTTTTTCATTCTTTATCATATCCCGGCCCCTTCATTTGGCGCCGTTTACTGTCTATGAGGATTACCTCAAGATGTTGGAATTTATCCGCCGGGGACGAGCCATCAAGCTTCCCTATCTCCGTTCATTTTGTGGTTTGAAGTTCAAATCCGGTTTCAAACATCTTGAGAGGGGCTATTCTAGCGTATTTCTTGAGCTTGAAATCGGTAATTCTGCCTGCCAAATGAGCGTCGAGTGTCGAGTATTTACCGATATAATAAAATACGCATCATTTTGGTTGGCGAGGGACTTGGAGTTATGAAAACATCCCGCACGAGTTCCGGGAATTCCGCGAGCGTCCATAGAACGGCAAACAAAAAAAAACAAAAAAACAAAGAAAAGGAATCGCTGTATAGTACCAAGCTGTGGCCGGGAATAAAGGTGGACAGCAGAAGTGAGAGGGTTGAAGGTTGTCTCTTTCTTGGTGTCGAAGCACGTTCAGTGATTCAGAGGGACTGAAGAGGATCATTTGCAGTAAAATACGCATGAATAGACCGGAAGATAAGCACGACGAAATGCTGTACGCCGGGAAGTGGGTGATCCATCCGAACGGAAAGCAAATCGGGAGAAAGAGACATGACAGGGTTGAGTTGTATCAAGCTTTTGGCAGAAAATAAAGGATTAGGATTAGCACGGCGCGTCGCTTTCCACGAACTCGGAACCGCAAGCGCAATAAAAGCATGGAAACAGTTGAATTTTTGTGTCGACGCGCGAGCCGTTAACAAACGAACTCGAGGGGTGGAATACATATTCTTGGACGACCTGTCCATGGTTTCTTGCAATGATCTGCAATTATTAGCAAGTCAAGCGGCCAAGGCAACATGACATCGAGTTCGGCGGACTTAACGTAATACTGGCCGGTGACTTCAGACAACTGCCTCCCACAATGGGACCAGCATTGTATGCCCCATTAGCTGCATTGAGACTACATGACGCACCAAATACAAGTGATCAAGAAGCTATACTGGGCCGTATTTTATGGCATCAATTCACCACAGTGATGATCTTGCGACAGAATATGAGGCAAAAAGACTCTACGGAAAAGGATTTGAATCTGAGAAAGGCCTTGGAGAATATGGGCTATAATGCTTGCACTGCAGAAGACATAGCTTTTCTACGAACCAGAGTTGCGAGTGATAGGTCCGGCCATCCTCATCTCGACAGCGTCAAGTTCAGGAATGTGTCGGTGATCACAACGTTAAATGTGCACAAGGACACTATCAACAACCTCGGAGCCAGACGATTCGCTGAAGACACTGAGCAAGAACTACATGGGTTTCATTCGATTGACAGATTGAGCCCAAAAGATGTGGACGCCCACAAATGGAAAGCATTTGGTCTATGGGCAAACTTGATGGTAGAACATCATTCCACCCCTGAAACTCCGAGAAACGAAGTCAGGCGGGTGCTAACCCATCTCGATGCAACCAAATTTCCTTTAGGCAGAGTGGGAGTTAATTTGGACTTATTGCAAGTTATGACAGACTGAAACAGTTATGGAAGTGCGAAGGAATTCTGTAGAAATTGTTTATACACTGCAGATGGAGATATGCCGATGAAACGGGCGACGGGGTCGACTGACTCAGAGATAGTCATGCTTATCAAAATGTAAGGAATTGAATGCCCTTTGGAAGGCGCAATAAAGGCTCCGAGCGGGATCTGGATAGCTGGAACTGTTCCCAATGATGACATTCCTGCAAATTCTTTTTTCGGGCGGGGTTTATGATGTCAAGTCACGCGTTTCAAAATACAAAGCTTTGTGATCACGCCGCTTCAAAATGTAAACCGGGTCCCGTGATCAATCGCTGCTGGCCTCAGCATGATGAATAAATACTATGCACTTACTGATGAATCTATTGTTTTCCGTGTGGCAATGTGTTATTTCCGATCTATGCATGTGTCTCACTGATTTGGTGACACAGTACTTCATCCCCGATACAAGACGTTGTATTTTGTCAAGGCCAAATGGCCTCAGGAGTGGATCAAAACTGAAGATCTAGTACAATATGAGTGGAAGACCTACTACAAGCCCCAGACAACCGCCAGCCCATCTACACCTGCGTGCGTGTTTGCGCTGTTTGCCTTTCGAGACCTCATATCATTCATACAGGCACCGAAAACAAAAAACAAAATTTTGATGCTTTGTTGGGGACAGAGCCTGAGATTGATGTGTTGGAAGATTGGTTGAGCAGTGCTCCTGTCGTGACCAGTACTGATTCCATTACATATTGGACGGGAGTGGAGGCTGCTGGTAATTCGACGGCCTGGATGGCCTTGAATTTCCTTTCAATCCCGGGTGTGTATTCCCTAAATTTGTGCTATTTCCCTACTTCTCTCAGCTACCTCAACCAATGTTGAACGTGCATTTTCCCGTGGGGGATTGACCGTGTCAAAGATGCGTCATTCCCTTTCCGATGAGTCTACTCGTGCAGCCTCAGTCCTCGGGTCATGGTGCCATCATCTTCCTGAGGCAATTCCGCTAAACGATATCATTGCTGCATTAGGGTCGTTCACAGTAGAGTTTTCGACGCCGTTTTCGACCAGTTTTCGAGTCAGTTTTCGTTTCAGTTTTCGCTCGGAGCGTGACAGTTTTCAACTCTGATCGCTCGGGCGAAAACCGTGAAAACGGCGAAAACGATTTCAGCAAGATATCGGCAGTTGGTCGTGATTCGGTCTTGTCACTCCGGTCGAGACCCCAACCATCAAAGACCTTTCGACATCGTCTCCCGCTTATTTGCGCTTTCCCCGCTCTTATCCTGTCTTCCCCGACGGCCCCCATTCTCCCTCAGTATATAGCCTTGAGAATTTTGCGAAAAATGTATAAATTCTTTAAAATCTCATTCGTACACAAGTATCATGGAGCGCCGTAGTGGAAATGAAATTTCGATGACCAGTGTGTCTTCGCTGTAGTCGACGATGAAGAGACGATGCTTGACGACGGTTGATGGCGCACGCGTGGCCCAAATTAACCGGGTGACTGATGTGAAGGCACTACGTGCCGAAATCCGCCGTCGGCATCGCGCTGTGACCCAGCTGTGACCTCGCTGAAAACTAGAACGAAAACCGATTCGAAAACTGGTCGAAAACGGCGTCAAAAACTCTACTGTGAACGACCCTATTTAAAGAGAAGTCAAAGGGGCCAAAAAGGAAGGAACCTGAAACAGACGAAGCGATTGACGTTGAGAGTACATAAATATTACAGCTGTTTGCGGAACTTAGGGCGCGGCTGTTTTTTTTTTTTTTTTTCAGTGGTTTTCGGCAGGACAGCTGCTGCGGGTGCAATTCTCATCCGTTTACCTTATGAGTATGCTTAATCTATTGGGAATTCCGATGCGCAGTTTTCTGCGTCTTCAGATTTTTTATTTTGTTCTACAATCAAATTTATGGCTCAAGTGCGCATATTTTGGGTTATTTCTGGGCAGGACAGCTCTAGGATGAGCATTTCAACCCCGATTGCCCTAGATTTTTTATATGGTCGACTTCTATGTATAATCTAGTTCCTGAAATACCGGGATAGTGAATATAACCCTTGGTTTCAATCTAGTGGTCAGGAAATATTGGATAGATTGAATCTCCATCAGCTTGCTGTTTTAATACGGTAGCCTGGAATCGTAGAGAGGTTCAATTCACTATCCCGGTATTTCAGGAACTAGATTATACATAGAAGTCGACCATATAAAAAATCTAGGGCAATCGGGGTTGAAATGCTCATCCTAGAGCTGTCCTGCCCAGAAATAACCCAAAATATGCGCACTTGAGCCATAAATTTGATTGTAGAACAAAATAAAAAATCTGAAGACGCAGAAAACTGCGCATCGGAATTCCTAATAGATTGAGCATACTCATAAGGTAAACGGATGAGAATTGCACCCGCAGCAGCTGTCTTGCCGAAAACCACTGAAAAAAAAAAAAAAAACAGCCGCGCCCTAAGTTCCGCAAACAGCTGTAAGTAGATGCAATGTAGAGAGTTGTTGGCGCACTATACTGGCTTTTCCCATTGATCAGCGGACGGCAAGGGAAGCAGCAAAAACAGTGGAACAACTGAGTTTGAACTTAGAACTAAGTTGAAGCCGGTTTTGTGGCCGTGACTTAGCCGTGACAGCCGCTGAGATTTGGAACTTCCCACGGTCACATGGATGCATTACATAAGGTGCGGGCTTCCCATGTCATCAAGGGGGTCCAAAGATTAAGAAAAATGATATCACCTACAAATTTTTTTTTCGACGGGGTTTGGGACTTGACCCACCCACCCCCCGTGGGAAATTGCCTTATATAGACGCCAAAATAGCCGAGATCACTGATTTTTTTGGACAGGGGTGCTCATGAGTGTTGTCGGAGTCTATTCCGGTATTTAAATGGGGGGAAAGTGGGCGGGGGGGTGAAAATACTTTTATTGAAGTCCAGACCATCTAAGTGATCTCATCAGAAATTACTTGTTTAGGACACATCAAGGATCTTATCAACCTTGATATGGGAATAATCTTTTGGGTCAGAACTCCACGACGACTTCACCCCACACTATGGGACAAGTATATTCGTTCTCAGCAGCTAAAATTACGTTAATTTCGGCCTTGTAGCGAAACCGCGAAGAGTTGGACCCCCTTGCATGTCATTGCTCAAGCCAATTTGAACTGAAGGCAGGAGACCAGAAACCTCTTGAATTCATGTATATGCAAGAAGTTTGGGGAAGAATGTAAAGGTTCAAAACGGTTAGAGTCACTGAGAGATGGTTCAAGGTCTGACTCCTGGGTCAATTGATTTGACCCCCCTTGACCCCGGTCAATGCCAACACTGAGCGACGGTGTGACAGCGCGTCTCATCATGTATAACGGTCCGTGACATCACGCCGAAAGCTGCAGTCCGCGCTGCAATTCACCGCGTCCAACACTCATCTCCCAAAAGGATTTGCAAGGTTTCGGGTAAGTAAGTACCCCTACAAGTTGTTCCCAGATCCACTCGAAATCCGTACGTTTGGCTAATGGCTCCATCCGTTTCTCCTCGAAAAAAAAGTTTTCATAAAAGACTGTTTGGGACCTTCTATTTCAATCTTTCGGGTACCTTCAGAAGAGTGTCACATACATAAGAGACTGTTCGGCTGCGAGATGCAGATGCATGGATCGTGGACAATTCCCTTATATGGTGGCTGTGGGAAGATGCAAGTCTCGACGCCTCGTCACATCAAAAAATGAGCACATTTGGGCTCACTATTGTCCCCCGCAGTGGGCCCCGCCCTCTAGTTGCTCATTGTCCTGGGTGATGACCAGACACTCTACTATTTATTTTTCAACACAATTGGTGAATCATATGGACATGTTTTGTATCCCTACATATTTCAACATCTTGTTGTGCATTCTCTGAGGTCTTGTTGGTTGGGCAGCGTCGCGGCGGTGATCCCGACACACCCTGACACCTCGTCGGTGAGGGCGGCAGATGACGAACATGGTTCCATGCCAATTTGATGTGACCAGGTGCTAAGACTTGCATCTTCCCACAGCCACCATATAAGGGAATTGTCCACGATCCATGCATCAGCATCTCGCAGCCGAACAGTCTCTAACAAGACTTTTGAGCCAAATTAATTTTTGCAGGAATATTGCGGGGCTTTGGCTGGTAAGGAATTATCGCGGACATAACACATGAATGCCAGAGTTCAAATTCCACCACTATAGATTGGCTGAGATTCCCCGCGATCCCCCAAAGGTACTTCAATTTTCGAAATGCTTGTTTCTAACAGTCCGGATCAGTCATGTCAACCACAGATCATATTAACACACAGCTAGGTCTCCGCGGTTAACAAGTTCCAAACATCGGGAATTACAAAGATTCAGATTTCACTGGATCATTGGCTGGTTGGTTTACTTTCTTTCGCTGAGAGCACCGCCAGGCACAAGAAAAATTGTGGCTACTGCCCATGTGTGAGGGATTCACTTGGGGTACTACTGAGGAACCGCTGGTTGATACTCAGGCTGAACCTGATAAGATTACACAATCAAATAAGTTTCAACTGTCTAGGATCGAAAGTGATGCTGGAACCTTGATCCAACTCTTCTGCCCAGACCCCACCCACCTTGTGCCACACACTGGCAGAGAATTAACCATCCTATATAATTATGTTCCAACCAAGTTCTGACCATAAATTCTGCACATGCATTCCACCTCTCCCGTCGTCGCCTTGGATCTTGACTATTGCGGCATTGCATATTGCCAATATTATCCTGGTTTAACTAGGCGTAATAAGTAAAATAACTCGCGCCTCGCAAGCCCGGCCGGAATATCGGTGAGTGCATCATGCCCACGTATGTTGAGGAATTCTGAGGAGCCTATTAGTGTAGTCGAGGGAAGCCGACCGCGCACGTTGCGTACGCGCAATGCTTGTCCGGAGAAACACATGGCCGAGTGGTCCGTGCGCAGAAGGCACCATCAATCAAACACATCACAATGTTGGTATTGCGATCACGCCGCTCCTTTGCTTCCCCCCTCCACGACGTCCACACTGCCCTCCACCATCCTCCCCATATTCCGGCCTCCATCTATTCCAGGTGCTCTCGGGCTCAGTCGCAGCCTCAGCAAGGCTTTCATTCTCCTTTGGCACCTTCATTTAGCTCGTAACCACCATTTCGGCGCCTCAGCGCTCCTCGACGCCGTTCGTATACTGGCACAACCTACCCTCATGATCAAGTCCCTTTCCTCAACCCCGCTTCTGTAACCGACCAAGACCCACAATCATTGGGTGGTGTGCCCCTTGGCGAACTCCCGTCGCCGTCCTTGTCGTGTCGCATTGCCAGCAAATTACAAACCACCTCAAACTTGTCTTCGTCTCCTGAGAGGCGCAACCTTTGTGTCAAGACCTCTTGGCTTTTGGCTTCAATGCACAAGTTTTGAATGCCGGTCGTGTCCTCAAGCCCGCCCTGTGTCAATTCTTTCTTCAAGTCAGGACCCGTGCCCATTAACCTTCTTCACCTCAAGACCCGTTCTCTCCCCTTAGTGCCCCGGTGTCAATTTCCTCAAGGTCAAGACCCACGCTGCGCGCTCATCAAGTTCTCTCCTCTCAGTGCGCAGTGTCAATTTCCTCAAAGTCAAGACTCACGCTGCGCGCTCATCAAGTTCTCTCCTCTCAGTACGCCAGCGTCAATTTCCTCAAGTGACGACCCGCACCCCGCGTCTCAAGTCCTCTCTTCTTAAGACCCGGACTGCGACGTTATGTGCCCACTTCCCTCCCCGCTTGTACGACCTGCTCTGTATTCGTCTTACGCGAAACTTCTATCCTTATATCAGTTTCCAAGTTTTACGTCGAATAATACCATTTTTTTTCTGCATTTAAAAGGGGGTGATCTGAGCCTTCTATGGCCTTATACAGCGTGAAGGAGTGGTCCATCCGAAACAGCTTGATGTACCTTCATCAAGCTTTCAAGCCTTATGAAGAAAATAGAAAACCAATATTCCAAAACCAAACACAGCTAAGTTATTGGAAAACCAAACCCATCTATTGGAAAACCAAACACTGGGCACTCTATTACAAAACCAAACACATCTGTTCGAAAACCAAATATGGGGCACTCTATTCAAAAACCAAACCCAGCTATTCCAAAGCCAAACACAGCCATTCTATTCCAAAACCAAACACATCTATTGGAAAATCAAACACGGGGCACCCTATTGCAAAACCAAACCCAGCTATTCCAAAGCCAAACACAGCCATCTTATTCCAAAACCAAACACGGGGCACTCTATTCCAAAACCAAACACATCTATTGGAAAACCAGCCACAAGGCACTTTATTTCAAAACCAAACCCAGCTATTCCAAAGCCAAACACAGCCATCCTATTCCAAAACCAGACACAGCGATTGGAACACCAAACATGGGGCACTCTATTTCAAAACCAAACACAGCTATCCCAAGGCCAAACACAGCCATCCTATTCCAAAACCAAACACAGTGATTGGAAAACCAAACACATCTATTGGAAAACCAAACACGGGGCACTCTATTGCAAAAACAAACACAGCTATTGGAAAACCAAACACAGGGCACTCTACTTCAAAACCAAACACATCTATTGGAAAGCCAAACACAGCCATTCTATTTGAGAACCAAATACAGCCATTCAAAAACCACACATGGGGCACTCTATTTCAAAACCAAACACAGCTATTGGAAAGTCAAACATGGGACACTCTACTACAAAACCATTGGAAACCCAAACACAGCCATTCTATTTCAAAACCAAATACAGCAGTTGGAAAACCACACACAGGGCACTCTATTTCAAAACCAATCACAGTTATTGGAAAACCAAACATGGGGCACTCTACTTCAAAACCAAACACATCTAGACTCGTGAACCAGTCGGCTCGCAAGCTCACAGACAGAGAACGCCGACCAGATTAGGATAGAAACCAAACATGCGCCAAACATTTGATGGATTGATACGAACAGGTGAGCTTGCTTACCGACTGGGCCGGCCCGTCGCTGATTTGGGTGATGGATTTGCGCTCGTCTCCTAATTGCATTTTGGCAGGGATTTAAAATTAATTTGAAGAATAGGAAGGCAAACAGGCAGACAAGTAGGAGCAGCTTTGAAACCCCAGGAATTTTTTTTCGCAACCAGGATCGCAGTAGGAACCGAGTAGGAGATGTTGAATATCTATCAGCAGCACTCGGCACGCTTATCATACCTAACTCCGCAGTGCCCCACGCACATCGGGATTCCCTCTATTTTTCTGCTGGCTCTGGATACTTGACTTTACCAGACATAATAGTTATATTTCAAATCATTGCTGAACCTTTAGGTTTGGCTACCCTGGAGAAGATGGATTTCAGGCTGATTTTTGCTACAAGTACAAACAACCTTTTGTCATACAATATTGGTCATCCCAGAAATCAATTGGAAAGTATGTAGGAAAGACACAAAAAGTGATTAAAATGTGAATATATTTTTTCGTCTTTCTTGCTTGTTTAAATACCTGTGTGCTCGTCCGTATGAACAGAAGGTAAAGACATTCTCTAAGTTCGATTTTGGTTATTAGTCATTTCTGCTTTATATCCGGGCCGTCCACATTTGGAGATATTCGGTTGATTTCAATCCGAGTCTCCGCTTCTCTGCTTTCACCTCCATGTCCTCCCCTGCTACGTTTTGCGGTGTGCCCGTGTCTACTGGATTTGACAGCCGCGCTCCAAGCTCCAGTGTTTCACTGGACTGGGTGATGAACTCTGGGCTACGTACACACGCCTCCCAAGTTTCTGGGCTTCTGACGCTTCCGTGTAATGCTGGTGTCGTCTCTATGTCGTTATGCAATATTCCTGTAGCTGCCTCTCTGACCGCCGACTTGATACCTGACTTGGACTGGTCCAACTTTGTTCGGAACTCTGCACCGGACCTTGTTGTGCATCTGAGTCGTCGCCCCCTTGGCTTTCGAACTATTGGCCGGCGCTTTTACCATCATCATCCATCGGTGCGTAATAAGCCTAAATCACGAGTTACATCGCAATTTTCTTGTTCGCGCCTTAGGTACTGCAATTAGCTAGCTACTAGCTAATTGCAGTACCGAAGGCGCAAACAGAAAAATTACCATTTTGGGCAGAATTAGATCCCCGCAACCGATTTGCCCATATCTCGATGGGTTCTGCACCAATTGACCTGAAACCTATCTAGATAATTCGGGGTAATTCATATGCAATTAGTGATAGAAGAAAATCCAAAATAATATTATATTTTACATTTTCTGGCATGTGAGGCTCCTCGGAGCATGCATTTGAGCTAGTGGACTAGGATTTCATCCAACCAAGTTGAATTTTGGGTCAGAGTACTTCAGGATGTATTGAGTGGGGCGATAAAGCCAGAAATAGAATATTTCCCCTCCTATTCTGAGAGTAACTTGACACTGTTTTCTCGCTATGGTAAGAGGTAACTTGCAACACGTCGTGTGATGATGGTCACCTGTGACACACCGCGTCTGACATCGACTCGGAGGCAATGGTCCAAAAGAAAAAAAACTTTGGAATGCAGGCATTTTGAGTTGAATTGAATGACTCTGGATAATACTATAAAATGCTGTTCAAAACACAGGAAAGATATCATTGATTCATTATATGTCAGTGGCTAATCCGTGCCCCTTGTTGCATCCCACGGGTGGTTGCCATAGTGGGGGAGAATTCAGTGGAGGACAGAGGTCTTGGTACTGTCCAGCGATAAGAGACAACTGGCCAGGCTGTGCTGCTTCCCACCAGACCAAACGTTGCCAACTGCACATCTCAATCTGATCCCCCAGAGGCAGAGTGCGGGAGTCAAGATCGCAACTTGCCAGGTTGCAACCTTGATCCTCCGAAACTCAAACAGAGGTTGAAGCTTGGCAGGCGACAACCTCGACCCCCAGAGCCAGGGCAAAAAGGCCGCAATTTGCCGGATTGCTACCTTGATCACCCGGAACCCAAACAAACAAAGTCAAGGTCGCAACTTGCCAGGTTGCGACCTTAAGCCCCTGCCCACGAGCCAGAATCTCTCAGCCAGGGCTTAAATTGGTGCTGTGGAGTGCCCACGAGCCAGAATATTTCAGCCAGGGCTCAAATTGGTGCTGTGGAGTGCCCACAAGCCAGAATATCTCAGCCAGGGCTTAAATTAGTGCTGTGGAGTGCCCACGAGCCATAATATCTCAGCCAGGGCCCAAATTGGTGCTGTGGACTTCCCACGAGCGAGAATATCACACTTTTGATTTGGCCTGTGACTCCTGCACAGCCATCCTCGACATGGAGAGTTCCGTAACCTCTGGTTTAACGATCAGAGTGGTGCCGACAATTTCAAACAGACAGGACTGCTTAGAATAGTGCTGGGTATCATCTGTCAATTTGCAGCATTCAATTAGCTCTCCATATCAAGTCACGCATTTCTGAGCGTGTGAAAACGGCTGTATTTGGCAGGGATAAGGGACCACTTGATGAATTTAAGCTTTTGCCATCAAACCTTAATTGCGTGCCAGAATATCGCAGCCAGAGCTCAAATTGATGCTGTGGAGTGCCCACGAGCCAAAATATCTCAGCCAGGGCTCAAATTGGTGAAAAGTTGTGGCTTTGGCCTCCCATCTATATTTCCAGCACCTCACAAAATATGTGGAATCTGCTGGTGGTCGAGAATGGCGTTCACAATGTTTGGGCAATTTTTTGATCCACCAACAATATTGGTCGGCGTGGCACAACATTCTTTCTGGGTTAAGGTTCTTGAAAAGTTGTGAGAAGGGGCTTTGGCTTCCTATCTTCATTTTCAGCACCTTGCAAAATATGTGGAATATGCTTGTGGTTGAGAATGGTGCTTGCAATGTTTGGGCAGTTTTTGATCTGCCAACAATATTAGTCGACATGGCACAACATTTTTTCTGGGTTAAAATTCTTGAAAAGTTGTGAGAACAAGCTTTGGCTTCCCATATTCATTTTCGGCACCTCACAAAATATGTGGAATATGCTGGTGGTCGAGAATGGTGTTTGTGACGTTTGGGTGGTTTTCTGATCTGCCAACAATATTAGTCGACGTGGCACAACATTTTTTTCTGGGTTAAAATTCTTGAAAAGTTGTGAGAAGGGGCTTTGGCTTCCTATCTTCATTTTCAGCACCTTGCAAATATGTGGACTGTGCTCGTGGTTGAGAATGGTGCTTGCAATGTTTGGGCAGTTTTTTGATCTGCCAACGATATTGGTCGGCATGGCACAACATTCTTTCTGGGTTGAAATTCTTCAAAAGTTGTGAGAAGGGGCTTTGGCTTCCCATCTTCATTTTAAGCGCCTCGCAAAATATGTGGAATATGCTTGTGGTCAAGAATGGCTCCTGTGATGTTTCAGCGGTTTTTTGATCCGCCAACAATATTGGCTGGCGTGGCACAATATTTTTTCTGGGTTAAAGTTCTTGAAAAGTTGTGAGAAGGAGCTTTGCCTTCCCATCTTCACTTTCAATACCTCGCAAGATATGTGGAATATGCTGGTGGTTGAGAATGGCGCTTGCAGCAGAAATACATTTTGAAGCACACGATAGACTGTTCAATTGTGAGGCATGGGACAGTTCCATTGCCAGATTAATGGAAGGACGAACGGAGATGTCATGATCCGAGGTTGTTAAGAGTGTTGCACTTCCTAAATTTAACTGTGAACAACAATGGTGCCATCGTGAAGTTGGAAAATACCTTGAAGATCAGATAGATAGGCCGAGCCCCCGGTTTTATAGTATTGAAAGTGTTGAGTGAAAGCCAGAAACTCTGCGACAACGGGAAGTGATTTGTCTCTTGAGTCAAGGGTAAGCGGAGCAGCACTCGCGTTGGTGATGAACTTGTGAAGGCCGTCTCGTTCCTCATCGATCATTTCTTTCAAAAGATATGACCGACAGACGACAGACCTCCCGACGTTGACCATCGGACCGGAAAGTTGTTTGTGAACGAGGGCGACACCCCCAATCCCTTCTAATTGTCAAATTCATCCTTATTCCCGTGCCTTCGATGTCTCCGCTGCAGCTCTCCGGCGCGCATAGTCGACCTGTTTTTTTGGAGGCTCTCCTCATTCCTCCAGGCGCACTTGCTCCGGAAATGCTTTCCTCCTTCCCCATAGGTGGTCTGGTGCCCTTTCTCGCAATGAGGCGCTCGGAAAGTGAATCGCGGACGGCATTCGGGGTGGGTATCTGCGCGTGCATCTCTACGGACTGCTTCATTCTTTTCTTGGTCCTCATTATTCTTCCTAACTTTGATCCCTCCTTCCTTTCCTCACGTACTAATCGCGTCGATGGTGAATTTATCCTCGTCTTCCGTCATCCTGATCACGATTCTGTTTGCGTGCTTTCATTATAACACGCTGTCTGCACCATTAATTCCCCTGCTCGGACTTTATTGCCCTATTTCACCTACACTCCTGGCCCTCGGACTTGCGTCAAAACAGACCCTTTTCTCGCGAAGGAAATTTCTGGCTATCTGTTCACCCTCCTCCGACACTTCAAATCAACGGGATCCGCCTGAATTCACGCGCTCGATCCTGCGGACTGACCGGCGCTAGAGCTATTTGGCGGAGCCCAAAGATTGATTGGAGCCACCCGCCCTTCACATGTATCACCCACTCGACTACAGGTGGAGGCATTTCGCCATTCTCTATCTCAAAGCACGTAGATTCAAGTCGCCGTCATCTCTTGGGACAGCACGGAATGACTTTGGCTAGCATCACCCTTTTGCGGACACCCGATTCGTTTTCTTATGCCACGACTGTGGGGAGGACCGGGAGCGCGGGGGGGCTGGCGGTGTGGATTTCTGGCCAGCTGCAGAGTAACCCTAGAAGCTTTCGTTACTCAGAAAGACAGAGAGCTGGTGTGTGAATGATGCGTCTTCACCCTTCTTGCGAGTCATTCGTGTAGTAGAACACAGAAAAATATTATAATTATGTTGATCATGCTAAACACACAGCTAAAACGGAAACAACCAAGCGAGACGCCGGATTTGGAATGAAAGAATACAGCACTCGAAATATGAGGGAGGGTGCGGCGCGGGTGGTTGGACAGTGATTGAACAGCCAGAAGTGTAGGAATTTTGGGTGTTCATCTTGCGTGACTCCCTGAGGACACAGGAGCCAAGGCAAGGGATGGTTACAAACGGATGAGGTAGGTACAGAATAATCTCTATTTTATATACCTTGGAGCTTGCTGAGTAATCCCTCTGGGGTGCATCAGTCAGCCCGATGCTGACAGACCTAAACTCCCACGGGTTCCCGAGCTCCGATGCTCGCACAGCCTCTGGATCTTCCAACAAGAAGAGACGCGTGTTCAGCATGAGCAAGCTACTGTGGAGGGCCACGCTGACATCGCAAGCGGAGCGAGGATGCGTGTGGGAGTTGAAGAGCGATTCACCGGGAGATCGCGTTTTGAAGCGCCGCAAAAAGGGAATTCCTCAATCAGCGAGGTCATTTCAGCCTGTGAGACAAGGCACACTGGACATGAGAGCTCAGAGCAACGAGTAAGAAAAGGAATCCAAGCCAGGAGAGTTTTGTGGCAGAAATGAGCGAGAGAAATCAAGTGATCAGTGCAAAAACCAACCTACCAGCCTGCGAGCCAGTCCAGATGATTCGAGAACATTACGCCCTGAGTGATGTAATATTTGCCTGTGGAAATCAGAGTGGGAACGTCGCGGTTTAGATCCGCGGCACAAGCCCGCGCATTCCAATGGTGGGGGAGACCTCCGCAAAACATGCCGTACTGCGCCCCAAGGAAAGAACAGTCGCCAAACAAACACTGCGTTGAGGCCCCTCGTAGTCAAAGTATGACTACGTTCACGGAGCTTGGACTACGTCGGACTTAGGTGTGACTACAGCCGTAGTCCGACGTCGTAGTCAAAGGGTTGGGCTACGCTCACAGAGCTTGGCTTACGGCATGTAGTCAGGCTGTGCCTACGTCTGATTACGTTGGCCTACGTTGGCCTACTTTGGCCTACGTCTTCCTACACCATGTAGGCACAGCTCGTCCAACATTTGACTTGTGATCCCTCAACAGCAACTATTTCCTTAAACATGTGAGCACTATAACATCGACTAGTAGAAGCCAACCTGTGACTACGGACGTAGTCACATGTAGTCAGACGTAGTCACAGGTAGTCACAGGTAGTCAGACGTAGTCGCAGGTAGTCCAATGTCCATGCGACTACGTCCGTAGTCACACCCTCTGACTACAAGGGGCCTCAACGCAGTGAAAGAGGGAAGCAATCTTATCCCAGAAAGGACGACGAAGAGAAACTGGGAGCGCAAGCACTTAGTTGATTTCCTTCGAGAGAGATGAGCGAGACGGTTTGCGGCAGACGGACAATCGTATGAGCGCGGGAGGTGAAGGATAATCCAACTATTATATTGTAAAAATGAAAAGTCCACTGGGGAAGACCAAGAGAGACACGAACGACAGATACGAGTGCGGCGGAGCGCACCACAGAAGATTAAATCATGCGACGCATCTAAGCCCAACAGTAGTGGATATTGGAAGCAGAATTGAATCAAGAAATCGGGGTTGGCGAGATGATGCACTTGGTATATTCCCACTCTCTGGACCAAATCGAACAGCGCCACTTACAACCACAAGATCGTAGTCTCCGCACATTCTAAGGAGCCAGTGGCCAGAGTATTGACGTCTTTCACGTCTTTGGAGACTCTGTCAGGGTCCTGTGGGCGCGCTTTGTTCGATACGAGGCGCGCGTTGTAATCCCCAGGTGAGATAACCCCGAACCCGCCCATATAAGCTAGCGCCATGGAGTTCTCTAAGGCTTTGCATGGATCCGAGTTGAGATTTCCCGCCCATGTGGAGGTTTCTGGCAGTAGGTAAACGTTGTAGATCAGGTACTTCCCAATCTGAATGACCATGAAGTCTGGCCCTGAGAAGTCGTCGAGTGTTTTGAACGGAACTGACTCCTAATCACAGCGCCAACGCCACCCCAGGATTGGTCGAATGAAGCCTTTGGTCGCCGAGTACGAGAGACAATGGTATAGCCTCGTGGGATATCAACCGTGTCGTGCTGATTCGGACGTAGATGCGTCTCTTGAAATAAATTAATATCATACAGTTCTAGTTCTGATCTGAATTTCGGGCAGCTTATTCTTAAAGGAAAGGCACCATCTGTATTCCAAGATTTAATGGCTACAGAGTGCCGAATAGTTGGGCGGGTGACAACGGATGACCACCTCCCGGAGGGGGGGGGGCAAGGAGCAGTGGGGGCCTCGGGTGCGCCCGTGGAGGAGGAAGAGGTGGGAGCGTCGACGGCGTCGGACCTAGGCTCGAATCCAGGCTGTCTATGAAAGCAAGCTTGTCGATAGACAGGCTGGTCGATCTGAGTTTGAATTACAAATGCAAATTAGTTACCAAAAAAGGCTATTGAATTACTCACTCATTTCTTCGTCAACTCGCAATTTTCTTGGATAGGAATGCTCGCGCATCCTCGAAGAATCCGTTGCAGGTTATCCGAAGCCAAACTTTGAGATTTTGAGAGTGCTAGATCAACATTTGCATCCTTTGTTGTTGCTTGTGTCTGACGTCACTCACTCGGTAACCGCGGTCCGGAATAGCCTTTTTTGGTAAGATTTTTGCATTGGTAATTCAAACTCAGATCGACTGGTCTGTCTATCGACAGGCTTGCCTCATAGACAGACCAGTCACCGGTCTACGTCGGACTGCGGGCGTACATTGGGATTGTCATCGACGGTGTCGTCGCGAGCACGCTTGCCGTTGCCGAGAACAGCGGCGAACGCCGCGGAGAAGGCCGCCTGCATGTCTACCATGCGATCCGTGGCATCAGACACCGCCGCGGCAGCAGCAGGAGGCGCAGAGACGAGGGGAGCGAGAACAGGGGCAGCCAGTGCCGCCGCGACGAGTGCGGGAGCTTGGGCCAACGGTGCAACCGCAAAAATCGGCGGCGGGGCCAGATTGAAGGCAGGGGGCGGTGCAGAAACGACGGTGGGCGGGGGAGCAAGTGCGGGAATGAGCAGGGGAGCGAGCAGAGTGGGAGCCTCGCGTGCCCCAAGGAGGACCGCAATGGCGCGGTTTATCTCACCCAGCATCGCGGTGTTCATCTGCACGTTGGCCTGCAGGTTGGCGACAGTAGTGATGGAGTCGGTGGCCATCTCCTGGAGCTGGGTGATGGAGGTCATCGCCCCGTTGTGGCCGTTGGCGAGCGACGCGAGGAGGCTGTTGTCGTTGTGGCGCGGGCCATCGTGGATGGTATCGGCGATGCCCCAATTTATTTTTTTCAAGTGTTGTTCTGGGATCAATTGCCAATTTCATGGAGGGTCCGGCTTGCAACCTTTTTTGACCTTGTGAGCTTGTCGACAAGCCCACAAGCCCAAAAAGGTCACAAGAAATTTGTCAAAAGCGTGATGCAGGTGAAGCAATTACTTGCCTGAGGTAAACAGTAAGAAAATCGGACGCCGAAAATAGCCATCAGTGTTGCCTCGCAAGTATTCGGGATTGGGACCCCGGTTGCAAGTATAAGTAAAACAGAGACCTTGCTGAAAAAAATCAAAACAAGGTATGGAAAATTTCTCCGGAGCCCCCGCTGTCAGTCCATTCCAGCCTTCGACCCCTAGTGGAACTGGGCGGACAGAAAATTGATGATATCATGCTCAGAAATCCGAGGAGGGGTCCCCCAGTCTAACATCCCAAAAAAGGCAATGAATTACAAATAAGATAAGGTATTGTGGCTAAGTATTCGAGCTTGTACGTCGAGAACACGCATGTATCCTTGCAAGAAAATCCGCCAGAGACACCTTACGAAATCGGCAGGATTTCAATGCTTTGTGAAGTCGCATTGCGAGTGGAGAGAACTCGGGGAAGAGGGAAAGATGGTTTTAAGCCTGCAGCAATGGCTAGCTCGACAATCTCATCACTGGTCCAAAGGTCGAAGTGTCCATAGTATTTCATGCCCGTGCGATTATGAAAGCCGATCTAATGAAGAGTAAGACGGCATTGAAAATAAATTAGTAGGATAAGTATGACATATCCTTTACATACCTTTGTATCAACAGGAATATTCTATCCAAGTATTAAAATAGCTGTGCGACAGTAAGAAGTCTGGTATTTACATTTGGTGCACTGCTGTGAAACGAAGCGCGCACACGAACGTAGAGAACAAAGAGATAAGAGTTATGTAATGTGACAAATTTGTATTACGAGACATATATTCCAACACCCCCTCGCGCGAAGTCCGAATAAGAAACCACAATGTACAATTATCCCCAAACTGTCCCCATAACCTCGATGTCTACGTCGAGTTTTCTTCCTTGCTGTGTGCACCCCCTCGAGCTAAGAACGGAAAGACGATGATGGGCGGAACATCGGCGTAATAGGACATCGCCAGAGCGGCCACAGCGATGGCAGATACCTTGCTCCTCCTCGTTCCTTAAGCACCCCAATTAAAATCACCTTTCACCCCCTTCAGACCATCACCGCATTATTAATTCCCTCGTAATCGTCTGCAACTCCACTTGGCACAGAGTGAATGAAAGAGAATGGCGAGAATAAAGGGTAGCGGCAAAGGAGGATGAGGATGAGGATGACATCGGCAAGGTCTTCATCTTTCAGTTCATATCCAGGGGAACAACGGCACGGACAGCCTCCATACAGACCAATGAGCTCATCTACGTCCAACGGCTTCTTCCATTGACAGCATCCCAAATTTCTTCGGGTTGGAAGAAGACATGGATGTCCTTGCTACACTCCATGGCGCCGCTGAACACAATGATACGTGCACGAGAAATGGATTGTTGGTGGTTGACATCATGAGTGGCGGGAAATCGAAGGAGCGAGCAGCGAAGGAATGAGCGGTATTAGTTTGAAATGATATACAGTGGAATCCACACTGGGCTTGACGGTCAGAAGGAGCAGCTAGCATCTACAACCTGGTGGGGTGCCAGGGAGCCAAACTGCGCTCAGGCTTCTAAAGAGGGAGCTGCTAGCGAGGAATGGGTGGCAATAGATGAAGGGGTATATGTTGGGGAGCCAAACTGCGCTAGACTTCGGTGAAGGAGCAGCTAGCGGCTCGAGCCAAACTGCGCTCAAAACTTCAGGGAAGGAGCAGCTAGTGGCAGAAAGCCAAACTGCGCTCAGGCTTCCAAGAAGGAGCAGCTAGCGGCTACGAGCTCAACTGCGCTCAGGCTTCGGAAAGGAAGCAGCTAGCGTCTCAACCCAATGGAGGTAGGAGGCTCTGCTGTGCTCAAGCAGACGAAGGTAGCACAGCAGCACAATCCCGAGTTTCGGAGTAGCACCAAAACGACACAAATGAGACAAAGAAGCACAGATACGGAGGCCGGGGCCCTATAACCTGTGAAACGAAGCGCGCACACGAACGTAGAGAACAAAGAGATAAGAGTTATGTAATGTGACAAATTTGTATTACGAGACATATATTCCAACAACTGCAGCCTCTGCCAGTCCTTGACTTCAGGTATATTAGAGAAATGGCCCAGTCACCTGCGCACATTCAAAATATCTGTCCGAGTCCATGTTGATCAGGGGCCTCCACCGCTCCCTCTTCGCTCCAGCAACAGGGATTGGGATATTTCGATTTGTGAACATGGTCAGAAAAGCCACAGCGCTAGGCGGGTTACCTCTGAACATCAGCATATTTTTGAGAAGTTCATGTAAATGCTGCGGCAACTGGGTGTAAGGCAGCTGGAAACTCATGAATTCTCTGCATCTTGCGCAACTACTTTCGGTCTCGCACCCGTGCTCAGAATATTCACATTCGCTACGAAGCTTTTAATATTATGAGGAACTTGGGGTGCAGCTCGCTGCCTTGCCCATATTATTGCCATACTGCCAAAATGGACGCACTGCGGATTATTCAGATAGAAATAAATTGGGACTGGAACATGGAGGGCAAAAAGAATATGGCAACGACGGACACCTCCATGTACCATGCAGTACTCAGCGATGGTCAGTACTGAACGGTGCAGAACGCGGTGGGATTCTGGAGGGATTTCTCCGCTAAACTACAGGAACACCTGGCCGCCTGCGCCATCCCCGTGTTGCGTTTGGTAAATGCTTGCACTGAGGTTCCCTGTACTAATTTACTTCTATTTATTCATTTAGTTTGGCGAGTCGAAAGATTGTGACTGTGAGCTCGGCTATGGGAGTATAGAGGAGTCCATGGACCATAGTGTACAACAGCACCTGTGCACTCAGATAATTCCTGGGCCCCGGCGTTCTTATGTGGGACCGTGCCGTGTAATTCTACATACCTACCTCTGAGAAATTGATTGGCTCTGTCAAAAAGTGTGTGCCTCTTCATTCAACCTGTCTCAAAATTCAATTTTAATTACCGGTTGTGGAAAAATGATCATGAGTGTTTCAATTCATCACGAACTTTGCGTTAGGCAGCACGAGTAACAACAGATAATCTGTTCAGTTTCAGGTCTGCTGCACACTGAAAAAGTTCAATTGAAGGGATTTGTTGCATTACATTCACCCCATTGGGCATTTGATCCGCCAGCCTGCCGAGCCCGCCCTCCAAATAATGCGTTCAATTGATGTGCTGGCTTCCAAACCCGCCCGACTCATCGCGGGACACACACTGCCGCATTGTTTACCCCATAACTCACTCAGAAATACATCTTTCCCCATAGTTCTGGAGGCACTTCGACTTAGAACCCTGCTGGCTTTCCAACGCACCCAGCAGCACCCAGCAGCACCCAGCCCGCCAGAAATCTGTTCAGTTTCAGGTCCGCTGCAGTGGAACCTCACCCGACAGTGTCAACTCGATGTTGCACGGAGACTTCTGTTTGCGTTCTTTCTGTTCTGTGATCTTACTCACGGAAAAGCGGATAATTGCCGTTGTTGGGAAGGCCTTTCCGAGTTCGAACCTTGAATGAAGTGCTTTCATCTCTGAAGACAACATATCCCAAATCCAGCTTTGGCTTTGTGACGTGACACCCTTCTTTCGCGATGTTCCGCGATCCGCGATCACCATCATCTCCTCCATTACAGGAGATCCTGAAAATAATGACAATCACGAGATTTTTTTTTTCACGCTTCCCAAAAAGGAAATCCGCTTCTCTTTCCTCATTTTGCCGTTTCTGCAGCTGCGACACCTATCGCGATGTATTATGGAGTCTGAGGAAGCTTCGCCCGTATTATCATAACGCTTCCGGTGTATTTTACCCGTGACCGCATCATTCATCCATGCTTTAAGTACAAAAAGCGAGCAAGTATCGCGCAGAGACGCGTCGTTATGCATCGTAGGCAACGGCACCTTTGCGTCGCTTTCTCCAGCAGTCAAGACACCTCCGCATCTTCCCCAGGATTGAGCGCAGCGTCAGGTTTATTGCGGGGACCTGGGACAGGCGGTGCGAGTCGTACGAGGGCGGGATATAAGAACGGTGGACAGTGACCAGTCTCGAGACCGAGAGACATGGTCATCTCACGAATTGGTTCCAGAAGGCACAATGTCTGCGCTAGCATGTCGTGCGGCTTCGACCCGCTGGGTCCGAGAGGGGGCGGCGCAGCAGAGGTCTGAAGCGGGGGCGTCAACGGACACAGGCTCCGCCGGGGTTGCACGCGCGCCTACTGAGCTGCGCAGACGGTGTTTTGAGACTGTCCCACGACATCGACGGCGCCAACACCACACCATACGTCCCTTCCCCTCAGTCGCGCCCGCCCCGGTGCTTGCCGGGTTGGTGGACTTGGCGCGTGGCGCGGGCAGAATGATGCTCTTGATGCGCCGCACAGACCACTCGACGATGCCGGGGGGGGTGCGAGAGCGGGAGGGGAGGAGCGAGGAGTGAGAGCAAGGATGGGCACACAGGCAGCGCCCAGTGGCGGCTTGGTAGCATCCCCGAGCGAGTAGAACGAGGGCGGATGTCGAGTCTCATAATGGACGTCAGTAATGCCTACGCCCGCAATACCTGCGCCACAAAGTAGTGTATGCGAATCGGTTTTCGACCGCAAAGGCACCGGCCAGTGAAGGGGAGGTCGAGTCGACGCAGGCACGCTCAAAAGACGGTGAATGCGAGGTGCGGCCAAGGAGCTCGGAACTGTAGGACGAACTGCCAACATTCACACTCATTGCGCGGGCAAACTTGTGTCGGGCAGCGGCGATGCTCGTAAGAGATTCGGACCATAATCACTGCTGGGAGCCGATGAGAAGGGAGCAACGAGGCAGAAGGTATGAGACGCACCCCCGAGACACATCTTCTTTCCCACATTCCGCACTGTCCTCAGCAGTGGACGAAGTTTCCTCCTTCTCCCAATCTCTGCCCAAAACCTTTGTGCGGAGTCATGCTGCTTTGGAATCTAGGTTCAGTAATGAGGACAGGCCTTTGTCTTCAAGCATGTAGAGAAGAAGATGGGCGCAGATGTGAGTCGAAACGAAAGCGGGAGGATTGAATGACAGAACGAGTTGTTGGGCCTATTCGGGAGCCAAAAAGACGATTGACATGCGTGCTTGGGTGTCTTAGGGCCTCAACCAGGCACATTCCTGCGTGGTTCGAGCGACTACCGTGAGAAAAGAGGGAGAAAGAAGCAATACACGAGGATTTCCTTTTTGGGAAGCGCGAAAAAAAAATCTCGTGATTGTCAACAACTTCTATCCTATCTTATCTCCGGATGTCAGCAAGAAATCACCCATCGGCCAGCATATTCCAACTCCGCAGTACTGCGCTCACACCCGGAAATTCGCTGCTGCCCCGGCCGCAAGAAATGGCATTGTTAGGCAGTGGTTTATCCTAGTGGATGTTGCCTGGGAGGTTTCGATCGGGCTGAAAATAAGGGAGCCGGAGCATAACTGCACTGTGCCGAGTGGGGAATTTGTGTCAGGCTGGGTTCAAAATGGGATCAGAAGAAGTTGGGGCAGGGTACTGGTTGGTTAGGGGTCTGGGACATGAAGTCGGGCGGGGTTCAAAGAATAAAGGCCGGGAGGATTATGATATTCTGGAGTTCCCCAAATGTTAGACAGACACGACTGGGTTCCATCATCCAGATCATGCGTCGAGTAGAAAGATTCCCAAGTGACAAATAATTCGGAAAACTGTTAAGTAGATAAAAAACCGAGTGTAATCTCTACCCATATGCCTTAGGCACAAAGGAGAATAAACAAGGAATAAATAAAAAAAATAAAAAAAGCTAGCTAGCCGACCCCGGCTTGTTTCAGCTCTTAGAGACCCCGAGCGGTCTCCATCGGAGGCCTTGTCCCGGTTCATGTGGGCGGTAGATGCTCGAGGTCTCGCTGAGCATCTTGGAGCAACTGCAGCGGCACCGGTCGACCCTCTTTCGGCCATTCGGGGAACACCGGCATGCGAATCAGCCTGCCTTGTACCGTCGCACGGCAAGATAAGCCGAGGTAGACGAATTGCGTGCTTCCGCAGTACATGCCCGGTATGGGCTGGAAAACGAATCGGCCTGCTTTGTATCGCTCACGGCGAGATAAGCCGAGGTAGATGAACCTCCCCCCCGACCCTCCACCCGAGAATTGGGAAACACGGACGCAATGCAAACCATTTCAAACCACCTCGACTTCCGCAAGTGATGAGGGTTGATCGCCTTGACCCCAGCGAGACTTAGTCTCTCGTAGACGCTTCAACAAATCTGTGATCTCGTACCTCGATCTTATTGAAGACTTGGGTTCGGGGTCCCGATCATCCAGTAAGCCTGCAGAAGAGATGCTGTATTCAACTTCATCCGAGTCTCTCCGGCAAACGGTAGGGTTCGCAGCTAAAGAACAAACTGAATATACTTATTGATGAAGCAGGCTGGTATTTATACAAGTCTCTTATCTATGAGTCAGACGGTAATCGAAATGGGGCCATGCGGTCAGAACAAAAGAGCATGTGGTTGTGGAGCTAAAAGCGAGCGAGAAGAAGTAAAATTATGGAGGGCTTGGTGGCAACTCCATATTGTGAGGTTCCGACACCCAAAGGAGGTCATAGTCAAACTGGGTATACCTGAATTAAGACCCATCAGCTCGTGAACGACTTGGAGTTGAACTGACTCACCCAGTGCGGCAAGATTTCACACTAACACCTGTCTCACCGAATCCCTTGCCAGCACGTGTATGATGATCTTCCTCCACCCGCACTTCAGGAGTTGGTTTATGGGCACCAGGAAGACCCCCGCATTCCAGGGTCCCATGTAATACGGCGTCAAAAGGCGGCGAGGATGCATAAGATCACTCGTCCAGGCGACAAAGAGGATGAGCCATGAACTCCATATCAATCGCCGTCGTACTGTAGCGCCGATGTTGTGCAGCTGCCTGCGTCTTGCCATGATGGGGCCCTCCTCTTCGAATGTCATCTGCCCTGGCCTCTCCCATGGGTACTCAGCAATGCCAGGAATGTGCAAAGTCTGTGACCACACAGAAAGGACGATGTGATAAGCGATAGTGGCAACTACGCCGAGCCAGTATCCGATGATGAGGATGACCGCGCCAAGGATGTCGCATGCGCCCAGGAACAAGGAGACATTGGCGTGTGCGCGGTCGGGATGGATAATACATGCAAAGAAGTCCCGGCGCAAAAGCTCCAGGACAATGATTGCGGCGACCACAAACATTCCAGCTGGTTTAAATTTCCGCCAGACGACGGACAGGACGACTAGGAGTACCATGGAGGAGCGATGTTGGACGTTTAACCTGCCAGCGAGATTTTAAGATCGCCGCTGAATGGTTCACACGCACAGCATCGCATCGCTATTCTCGGAAGGCTGTTGTACATAGAGTGGCTAATCAACCTGCAGGGACGGCTAATGACATGCGGACAAATTTGATTAATTGCTTGCATGTCTGTGAGGTGATCCTTTGGATCAATTGTTCTCTTGAGAATACATCTGACTCTTTGGGTGAAACGCGGTGAGGCGAACTCTGAGTAAGTTAATCAAGATCTAGAATGGAAGTATGTAGTGTGGATTACGTCTGAGTCACGTTGGAATGTTCTAGACCCTACTAAGCTCCTTGCTGCCAATGGCACAAGGCGAAGCCTGGTATCAAATCTGGCCAGCTGAGGTGGTAGTCAGCGGAATTTCAAGCAGGACTGTCTCCTACGATTCCTTCGCGTGCGCTGCTAATTAAGCCGGGACACCCACACCCTTCCAAGGGCCACATCTTGGATGTGGGCGTGATGAACACTGAAAATGGAAATGTGAAAGAAAGCGTGAAATATCCTCCAAGTCACAGCATCGGGGGAGATTTTTCCTTCGTTCTTCCATACCAAGGTTATTTATATCTTGCAAATCTCAGATTCAGGGTCAGTTCAATATTCCGCTCCCGGAAAACACTCCAATGGCGCCATCTCGCATGACTCACGTTCCCATGGTTGCTACGGTCCAGGGGAAAGCTTGTGTAGACTCTTGTAGACAGACGCTTCAACAAATGAGCTCATCACACCCCTTGTTGATTTGAACGAAATTCCACAGTACACTTTCCAGCCGCTACCAATTTCTGCATCCAGGTATCGGAATAGTTGTGCATCGCTCCCAAGAATTGTCTCCGTAGAAATCTCCGTAGAGTTTGATTGTATGGATATCGCATGCGCGAACTGGGTCTGAAATGCATCTGGATTTCTTTTTGTTGTATGGCCCGAGGCCATGGAGCTTAGGAACTCGAGAACAGCACTCGGAAGCAGCAGGTTGTACTTTAGGTTCGGATCAAGCTGACTGTTGGGCCACAGATACATATTGATCTTCGACTTTGCCTCGGGGTTCTTGCCCTTCACATTGACGAAGCGATCCAGCCCTATATTGTGATGTTCGTACCTGGCAGGGTGTATAGAATGCCGTTTGGATTAACGGACACGCCCACCGAGTTCGGCCACATGTGCACGGTGCGCCTACACGACTTGCTCGTTAAAGAGATAATGGAGTTGTTTGTGGACGACGGGGGCATAGCAGCAAACGAGTTTGGGGAGATGATGAGGAAGCTCCGTGTTATATTCGGCAGATTCCATGAGGAGGGCATGTCGCTGTCTGCGATAAAGACGAAACTCTTCATGACAGAGGCGGTGTTCGCCGGTGCAATGGTGGGGCCCAGGGGAGTCGTGCCCGATTCCACGAAGCTCATGGCAATGGTGAACTGGAAGTGCCTGCCACACGCATTGAACTTACACGCGTTCCTGGGTCTCATGGCATACGTCTGGGACCTGATAGAAAATTATGCCCGACGTGAGCAGCCGCTGAGAGACTTGCTCAAGCTAGTTCCCCCACAAGATTTATGACAGTGGATTAGTTTCCATTTATCAACTGTTAACAGGAATAAAAACAGTTCAACTTTTAGTTTGGAACCACAAGTTTTACCCGACCCGTTCCGTCGATGCCTCCAAAAAAGAATTGACGGGATGGTTTTCATGGCAATCATGGTGGCGACTATATTTTCACCGATTTTTCTGTCTCCCTGTCTCCCTAAATCCTTTCACAGGTGTCGCACCCGCCCATAACGCCCTCACCATTCCTGAAAGAACGCTGATTATGGACTGTTGCCTATGGTGCGCATCACCTATGGTGCAGGTCACCTAGCTGCCACTACCAAAAGTTAGTGGCCAAATTGGCCGGAGAAAATTTTGGCCCAGGACACAGCCACAATAGGCACTATTTTTCATTATTTCCACTGCTAGTGGCCAAATTCATGTGCCATTTTTTTTTTTACCTCCCTCAGTTTTGACTTAAATGGAAATCGCTCTTTAGGATCTTCTTCTATCGTCAGAGGAAACACTTTCTAAAGAGGGATAAGAAATCTGGCCAAAACTCGGCCCGGAAAATCTCAAGCACGGGGTAGCGGCAGCTAGGTGACCTGCACCATAGCCACCGCCATCCAAATTTAGTGGCCAAATCGGCTGGAGAATTTTATTTTTCAATTAAGTACCTCTCGGCCGGTTTTGAGGCCTGTTTTCAGTCGGTTTATGTACCAATACATCAATTTTTCGCAACAGCTCAATACTCCATTGGACAGTAATTCAGCGTCATTTTAAGCCCACTTACGACCCTGCCGGCCCATTTTTAAATATATTTAGAGTTACTCCCAGTCCCCATCTGCGAGTTATCTTTATGAAAAACGCGAAATGGAAGAAGAAACACGTCCAGTGTCTTCGCAATATTTATTACTGAACCTTTAGGTTTGGCTACCTAGGAGAACATGGATTTCGGTTAACAGTCATGGTTGATTGGTCATTTCACAGAAAGCAATGAAATTCGGCCAAAAAAAATTCAAAGTGCAATTGCAGTCGCGTGCCAGTACTCAGTGGTGCTGGCCTCCATCACTGCGTTCCGGGCCCCTGTAGGGAAACCCTTGCCTACGTTCGCCTACGTTGGTCTACGTGGGTGAAAGTGTGTCGATCACCGTAGGCAAGGGGACATCGGCACAGCTTTGCCTACGTTCGCCTACGTCAGCCTACGTCACGTAGACATACTTCGCCTAAGTTGGTCTCCGGCCGTCGACGCACCTTGGTCTCCCAAAACTTCCAATTAGCCTCTATATCGGCCTCTAAAAGCATTTCTTTTTGCTCTCTCCCCGTTCAAATGACAGGCATTGTGAAAAGCATGACCTGAAACAATAGAGATGCATTCAATTTCAAATAGCTGCCATTTTGAAAAGCATGACCTGATGCAATAGAGCTGCATTCAAATGGCAGGCATTTTGAAAGGTGTGACCTGACACAATCGAGGTACGTTCAAATTGCAGGCATTGTGAAAAGCATAACCTGGCGCAATAGAGGTGCATTCAAAGGGCTGGCATTTTGAAAAGCATGACCTGACGCAATAGAGATGCATTCAAATGGCTGGAATTTTGAAAAGCAGCGCAATAGACCTGCATTCAAATGGCTGGCATTTTGAAAAGCAGGACCTGGTGCAATGGAGACGCATTCAAATGGTGGGCATTTTGAAAAGCATGACCTGACGCAATAGAGGTGCATTCAATGGCAGGCATTGTGAAAAGCATGACCTGGCACAATGGAGGTGCATTCAAATGGCTGGAATTTTGAAAAGCATGATCTGACGCAATAGAGGTGCATTCAAATGGCATTAAGGAACACTCCCCGG
Organism: Mycena leptocephala; assembly: GCA_029378395.1. Taxonomy (NCBI): domain Eukaryota; kingdom Fungi; phylum Basidiomycota; class Agaricomycetes; order Agaricales; family Mycenaceae; genus Mycena; species Mycena leptocephala. The sequence continues at coordinate 663,559 of JARJLF010000030.1, read as the reverse complement.
CAAAGAAAAATTCCTGGAAATTTCGCGGAGTCACTTTTTTGAGGTGTGCACCCCAGAAATGGATAGCCCCGCTCATAGGCTCGACTCCAGCCTGTCTATGAAGGTAATGCTGTCGATAGACAGGCTGAATAGGATTGTATGAATGCTATCGGTTTAATTTGGTGAAATGCTTCCGGTACACGGGCATTTAAACCGGTCAAAGGCTGTACAAATATATTCGGATTTTATTCATCTATTTTTGTCTTTCCCCATGGCCACTTTCATTCTAAATCTTCCCGCGATGACCAATGTTGCATTACTAAATGTTGTTTGTACTTGTAGCAGAAAACAGATCGAACTCCATCTACTCCCAGTGGGTAGCCAAACCTAAAGGTTCAGCAATAAGACCCGAGTGATCACGTTTCTGGCACGTGTTTCCCTGAATGGAGGAGTCGCTGTGCGCGGAATTGGGGCAGTGAAAATTTAGAAGACATTCCAAAAAGGGATTATTCTACTGAGAAACCCGGCTTTCAATAAAAACCCCACTTTTTGGAGAAATCTTTCAAATGTCTAATCGAAAGCCCCTCCGACATCACCGCTGAGGGTCGGGCGGAGTTTGAACTTGACCGGATCAAACCAAACTCAAGCACACAACCACGTCGCGCTTTCACCACAATCTCAACAAGGCCCTGATTGCACGCATCCCGCAGGCAGAATCACAGTGTGGATTTAAACTCAGTGAAATTGTCCAGGATGTACTGACTCTCTAGGCAGTACTTCTGGGCTTTAATATATTCCGTGTGCGCGACCCGACCGCAAGATCACTTTTGACATCTATTGAAATTACGGAGGATCATTCAAATGGCAGGGATTTTGAAAAGCATGACCTGATGCAATAGATGTGCATTCAAAGCATGACCTGACACAATAGATCTGCATCACCCTCTTTATAAAATTACGTGTGTCTGTCTGAAGCCTTTTTAAACTCCACTTTTACAGCGCTTTTCATATCTATGTGGAAAACGTAAAATTTTTTCAGGCTGTTGGGCCTTGTTTGTACGGGACCCCGAAAGCGTGTTTGTTGACAGATGCCTCCTCGAATGATCTCTCGCGACCTCAAAGCACGCGTACCGGTCCTCTTTTTTGAGCAGGAAAGATCTGTCGCAGAAATCTGTTCTCTCCTCGGGGTCAAAAAGACCTTTGTGTACACATGCCTTGACAATCACACTTGATATGGGGTAGCCCATAATCCCCATGGAAATCGCTCAGGGCGACCGTGCATCCTCACCTCAGTGGATATCAAATTTATCGAAGCTCTGCTGGAGCAGACACACACCATATACCTAGATGAAATCCAGGAAAAGCTGGCAACACAACGCGATATTGAGGTATCTATTTCGACACTCCTGTGGCTCCTTCGAAAGCTACACTTTTCACGTAAATGTGTGTCGGTCCGTGCTCTGGAGCGGAACGATGCCCTCCACTCCGCATTTATGAACCGGATTGCGGATGTTGTTCCGGACCCCAATCTGCTGATGTTTATTGACGAGGCAGCAAAGGATGACCGCACGAGCAGCTGAGCAAAAGGATGGTCCCTCGTGGGCAAGCGCTGTGTGCAGCGTCGGGTCTTTGTCCGTGGAAAGCGGTACTCGATACTGCCGGTGCTCACGTTGGATGGCATCATTGCGCACGATGTGATTGAAGGTTCGGTGAACACGGAACACTTTATCAGTTTTCTAGAGGAGCATGTGGTGTGTACTACTAGTAGAATCTCTCTCTAACAAAGTGCACTAACCAGCAATAGATACCACTCACTAATGCTTATCCTGGCCCACGAAGTGTCCTCGTACTCGACAATTGCAGTATTCACCACGCCGAAGAGATCTGTGCGCTTGTGGAAGATCAAGCCTGTTTGTATTTCATTTCACATTCATCGCACAGACCCTGAACTTGGGCTTTCAGTATGCAAACTCATATTCCTCCCACCATATTCTCCGGGCTTCAATCCCATCGAGCAAGCCTTTTCCTCGATCAAAGCATTCCTCCGCCGCCACTGGAAAGACACGTGTTTGAGTCTGATTGATCGTGCATGTCACAATATTACTCCGGAGAAGGCATGGGGCTATTTTCAAGCGTCGGGGTATGTTGTATAGCTTGAATACAATAGGATTAGTGCCGAAATTTTGCAGATGTCTTTTGGTTACAGTAACGATGTCCTCTTTGGAACAACAAGCACGTCTTTTCATTCCTTACACTGGCACGCGGTTGATTGTCTCGTGGAGTATCAAACTGAACAGCGGAACTGTGAGAGCGCGATTGAATGAACGTAGCACGAAGTTCTTCCGCGCTTTTGTGCGTCTAGATACCAAATCATTTTTACTATTTATCAGCGGATAACTATATTCACTGTTGAAGATATTACGTGAAGCCACGAACGGAAAGCTGGAAGCTTACCTCAAACCTCGTGGTTTCCCGGCACTAAGCAGATGGAAAAAGGACGCCCTCGTTGCAACGATAATCGTTGAATGTCTTGGTCCGTGTGAGGACGAGGACGGTGAAGATGACGAACCTAGGCCTGAGAGGAAGACTGCGAAACAGAAGGGCAAGAGAAAGGCAAAAAGCGACAGTGAGCATGCAGACGAGCTCGCCAAAGGAAAAAGCAGAAATGACGGCAGTCACGAGCCTTCCGAGCGGAAGGGTCAGAAGTCGGAGAAACTTCCATTGTTCAGGGATGACGAGGGTGTGTAGTCTATATGTATAAGAATCGACGACTTCCTGTCCGTGCAGGAGAATTGCTGCTCAAGGCAGAAGTTGATGAGACGTCTATCGCGTGGGTGAGTGCCAAGGACGCGTCAGCAATTCTCCTGCACGGACAGGAAGTCGTCGATTCTTATACATATAGACTACACACCCTCATCATCCCTGAACAATGGAAGTTTCTCCGACTTCTGACCCTTCCGCTCGGAAGGCTCGTGACTGCCGTCATTTCTGCTTTTTCCTTTGGCGAGTTCGTCTGCATGCTCACTGTCGCTTTTTGCCTTTCTCTTGCCCTTCTGTTTCGCAGTCTTCCTCTCAGGCCTAGGTTCGTCATCTTCACCGTCCTCGTCCTCACACGGACCAAGACATTCAACGATTATCGTTGCAACGAGGGCGTCCTTTTTCCATCTGCTTAGTGCCGGGAAACCACGAGGTTTGAGGTAAGCTTCCAGCTTTCCGTTCGTGGCTTCACGTAATATCTTCAACAGTGGTAAGCACACGAATGAATAGCGCGTCGGACGGAATTACCTTCTCCAGATGCTCCCTATTTGGGGGAGTTCCCAGACTTTTAATCGCAGTAGTAATACATTCGAGCTTGTTTTCATTCCCTTGGAATAAATGGTGCAACTTCTTGGCAGAAACACAGTCCAACGCCTGTGACAGTTATGTTTCCGGCGTTGATGAGTATAGTTTGGGGTAGTTGTGTACCTTCATTAGTGGATCCACTGGGTTCTTGTTGGTAATGCTCAAATTACGAGGCATAGTGGTACAGTTGTATATGGGCCAGCCAAGATGGTGTTGGTTGGGTAGAACAACTATCGTTTATTTATACAGGCCCCGGGGTCTCAGTGCCCCGGTCTGCCAAAGAAGTTCGTGTGGGCCTGGGCATCAGCCGATCCCAAAGTGGATCGTGTGGCTGTGTATCTTCACTCTAGCTGCAGAAGACCAGAGCAATGGTTTCATATCCGGTGAATTCTATATTGAACTAGGTAAGTCGGGTGGCCGAGCTAGAAGGCTCAGACAATTTATTGAGTACAGTAGGTACCGTATTTATACTCTACAAAGGGTAAGTAACTAGGTAACTTGTAGCTGAATGTACTACATGAAGTCAAGGGTACGAAAGGTAGGTATAGAAATAAATAAAAGCACAATCTGGTATGTTGCCGAATGTGGCTGCAAAGTTGTGCCGGATCATATATTCAAATCCTTTTTTCAGAACACAGAACCTGAACTTTTGGTTCGGTGCAGGCATTCCTTGAACCTGAACCTGAATGTAAGGCTGTGTGTGTGCTGTGTCCAGTTCAGCATTCATCAGCATTTGCCAAAACCGAATTCTTCTGCTTCACCTGTAACTTAACACCCAACTTGATAAAAATTGACACAATTGTATTGTGAATGTCCCATATAAACCGATTGCACGTGACAAAATGGCTTAGATGCACGCAATCAGGCCCAAAAATTGCCTACCTTGCCCGCCGGCATCAGCCCTTAATAAAGGTTTTTTTTTTGGAGGGAACCACAATCCTTGCAGACATGAGCCCAATATTGACTTCAAAATTTGCCCGGGAATCAGACGTTGTTGGAAATAGCCCATTGGCCAAAGGTTGCCAGTCGAGGAAGGTAGAGATTCAAAATGATTTGCCGCTATTGAGTTTGAAGCAAGATTAGACATCTTCAACGACATCAGGTCAGCTGAACCAAACTTTGACAACTTCACTTCCTGTACTGTAGTCTTATAATCAATTCGTCAGTCACGCGTCACGCAGGCCCTTAACGTGACGAATTTTGGATCTTGGTCACGCGTCACAGAGCCTTTTGACGAATAAAATTTCTGTCACGCTCGGTTTCAGTTGAAATCGTGAAAATGTCAATTTTTCGGCGCCGCAGGCGCAATTCAGTGATTTTGTGTCTGTATTTATCCTCCAGCCCCTCTTCTGATTGAAAGAAGGCTGTTTGTACATGTAAAAATGTGCTTCCAATGCTGGAAGATCATGCTTTTCTTGATTTTTCGGGTTTATTTCTTTGTTAAAATGGTTTATTTCTCCTAAAGTGCCAAGTTGAATGTCCTACGGGCTGTGGAAAGTATCTGCTGTTTGACGAAATTTTTTAGGCTGTCACGCACCCCGAGGCCCGTTGACGAATTGACGAATTGGTGGTTTAGGTCACGCGTCACACCCCTTGACGAATTGATTGTAAGACTACAGTATCATAGTATGCCGCTTTTGCATCTTCAGGTTGATGCTGTGGTTCTGGGAAGACAGCTTAAATCTGGTTGAAATGCCTACGGATAGTGGGCTTTGCCACGAAGCGCGCTACCGCGAGTTATTCCAACAAAGGAGGTCCGTGCGCTTATTTGGCAGTGCGTCACTCGTCACGTGCGTGTTGGTCCCGACTTCGGCGCTTTCTTCTTTCCTCCCACCTCCTCTGTCCAGACTCCATATCTCCAATCCCGACGCCCCTCACAACCTACCACACACCATGTCCGCCTCAGCATCCCCTGCGCCTGCCCCCGCCTCGTCGGCCTCCGCCTCGGGCCGCGCCAGTGCTTCACGTAAGAAGGCCACTTCCACCACCAAGCCTAAGGCCACCAAGGCCCTCGCCACAAAGCCCAAGGCGAAGAAGGCTGGTGCGACCAAACCCACCCCTGCCCACCCCTCGTGGAAAGACATTATCAAGGTCCCTTCGCGTCTTTCCTTGCTCTTCCCTCCTGAAATCGTTATAGGAGTGCATCGTCAACTCTGACGACAAACGCAGGGGTGTGTCGCGCAATGCGATCAAGAAGGTGTGTATCCTTGTTGAATGGCTTCTTGTTGCTCACTGTGGCCTAGTACGCCGACGACAATTACAAGCTCTCCACCCCGGGCCACATCTCGCAGCTCAACCGCGCCCTAGCCGCGGGTATCGACACGGGCATCTTTGTGCAGCCCAAGGTGCGTGGTGCCCATGTTGAGATCACGCATTTTCTCAACTCTTAATCATAACAGGGTCCCTCCGGCTGCGTGAAGCTTGGGCCGAAAGTTCGCACCGACTCGAAGGAGGTGCGTGTTTTGGTTTCTTTTTCCTCTCGACTGGCTCAACCACTATCTAGAACTCCAAGCCTGCTTCGAAGTCGTCCAAGCCTGCCGTGAAGGTGAAAGCGACACCCGCAAAGAAGCCCGCCAAGACTGCCACCGTCGCCTCAAAGACGAAAAAGGTGCTTTCGCTTTGTTTTCTTTTCGTTGTCGTTGACCCTTCGTTAGCCCGTCGCCGGGAAGAAACCTACTCCCGCCGCCAAATCGACCGTTAAGAAGGCTTCACAGGCGAAAAAATTGGCGGGCAAGGCCAAGCCATCCGCGGCCAAGAAGACGACGAGCGCCTCGAAACGCACCCCAGCGAAGAAGGTTTGTTTAAAACTTCGTCGTTGTCGCGCCATACTGATTCTTTTTTTCACAGGCTGTGACGGGTACAACTGCGGCAGCGAAGGCCAAGGGGAGTGCAGCGAAGAAGAGAGCCGCTGCGGCCAAACCTGCTGCCGCGAAACCTAAAGTAGCACGCAAATCGGTGGGCATGATTCAGTTCTTTCTGGAGCTGTCTTTTTGAAGGCATCTTTGCAGCCCGCCAAGCGCTCATGATCTCCTCTCGCCATTCCACTTAACGACCCTCTGCTTATTTTATTCTCTTCCTGTACATTAGTGCCTGTACACTCAGATACTTCCTACTCAGATACTTCCTGGGCCCCAGCGTTCCTAAGCGGGACCGTGGTGGGGCAACGCAACCTCGGCGAAATCTGAGAATGTTACAGCCAAGAACGTTACAGCTAAACTTGAATGGGCCAGTAAGAATTTATGGCTGTGGTCTTTCTATTCCGTATCGGATCTGTGGAAGGTCACTCTGAGGCGCGGCGCAAGTGCGGATTGACGCGACTTTCAGTTGGGGAGTTCAACCGTGTGAATGCTGTCCGTATGAGCCGCATGAAGATACTCCCAGATAACCTTGAGCTTGTGCAGGGGGTGCGTGATGCGTGACTGACGATTTGAACGAAATTATACGGTATAGCAATGAAGCTAAGTGATCGTGCTACAGCCAAGCATGCACACACAGAGGGTGCACCCGAACCTCCCACTACAACAGCAAACAAATGCAATCTGATTTGACCCATTTGCTTAAGATACGAGAAATAGGCCACATTCATAATCGAATATGCCCCGTCACCAAGTTACAAGAAATTTGACCAAGAAGAATAACTTCAAAGAAAATCGGGCGAAACTCCGAGTCCGCCCACGCTACTTAGACCGAAGGACAAATTCTACAATTTTTGAGGTGCTGGACTCAAGGGTTGGCATCCAATACGCAAGAGCATCCAATACGCCCCGTCACAAGGTTACAAAAAAATTTAACCAAAAAGAAATTGGGCGCCAGATCGAACAATGTGTCAGTGAGAGAAGATCGGTTGAAGCTCCGCCCACGCTGCTTCGACTGAAGGACAAATTTCACTTCCATTGCTATACCGAGAAGGTGGGATCTCCATTCCGGTCATGACGAGCATGTGGTGCACAGAAATGCACAAATACCAATAGTGTTGGGCACGGGTACGGGTCCGGGTCTGAAAGTCTCCACCCGGACCCTTACCCGCGTAACCCGTACCCCATGTGGGTAAGGGTATGAACCCGTACCCGATTTCATACGGGTACATGTGGGTCCACCCGCGGGTCTACAACCCGCACGGATTTACCCGCGGTATCACTGGTAGCATCAATTTAAAAAATCAAGCCTGCTGAGGGACGACTGGAGGACTTTCAAGAAACATCTATTGCATTAATTGAATAGATAATAACTTGGTTTGAGCCCTTGCGGCATGCTGGTAGCAGGAGAAATAGGCCCAGACTGCGATCAATCTGCAATTGATGGCGCTCCACAGCCACTGACGCAAAATATTAGTGACAGAGAAGGGAGAAAGCATTTTGGGGGGGGGCTGCCTTCATATTTACACTGTATCCTCCTGTAAAATTAACCCGTAAATACCCTTAAATACCGCGGGTAGGGTCCGGGTCATCGAGGGTCTAACCTCCTCCCAACCCGTGACCCGGACCCGCCCGACCCGACCCGGAAACCCGCGGGTTTTACCCGTACCCGTGCCCAACACTAAATACCAAATGGTTAAAGAATGCACAAAGGCTCGAAAAGATCAGGGACCTTCGTGATGACTTTTTCTCCCCCAAACACGCCTTTTTGGCCCCTTGAGAACCATGGAACATATTCGAAAACCCTCGCTGCGACCCGTGACACCGCACCGATATCGTCGTCGACAAGCACCCTGTGACGCGTGACTGTCGAGTTGAACATATAAAAGCTGTAGAGTGATCCCAGTCTAAACTTCAAACAGAGCTTAACCTGTGCTTCATCATCAGACAATCGACGGCACTCATCCCATTTCTCCAAGCATTTTGGAGATTACACACCTCACGTTTCCCCTTTCTGAAGAATCGATCAGCGGCATGTTTCAGCTGGGATAGCAGACATTACATCTCTTTTTCGCTCCACTCGTCGCAACCAAGACCTGTCAAGTAATGGTCAAAAACTAGTAGGTGCAAACATTGAGACTGCCAACTGACTTGATCCCTTTCCAGCGCCTTCAGTGGGCACACAACGATGACGATTTTCGCCTTGTTAAGCGCCGCAAGTCCTTCAAATATTACACTCTTCCCGTATCCAGTCCCTGCGATCATTAAGGAATCGTACCCCTGGCGCAAGCGGCGGATGAGTTCCCCTTGCTAATCATACAAGTCGAAGTCGAGTCTGAGACGCTCGCGGGATTCAATTTTAACGTCTTGCAGTGTCTCCTGAAGCTGTTTTATGCCGAGCAGACGGTCCGCCGTGGCTGTTTTGCGCTTGCGGGGGGTGGCCGTAACATGGTGGCGAGTTCCATTGACATTGGTAGAGGCGGCAAAGGATCCATAACAATGGGCCCAGCAACTGGGCTCGTGACCAGCTTGCCAAAGAACTGCAATACTTAGTGCAAGCACTATGCCGTAGGCAGGCTGGTACTAGTCAGCAGGTTTGGTATCACAAAATGTTCTTTCCGATCAGAGAAGGTCGAATTCTTTAGAGAGCTGTAATGGCCTGGAGACCGAGCTGCTGGCTTGTTGCGTCTTCGTTGTGATCTTTATGAGGTAGAGGTAACCTGATAGTTCTTCAGAAGTTTCCGCAGGTACAGTGGTGGCAAAAAGTAATTGGCGCCCCCGTTTGAGCCCATTTCTGGACCGAATTGCTTCAAACTAGTGATCCGCTGTGCGATTCAATAGCATCGGCAATTCCCGTTCTCCGAACACGGCTCGGACATAGTACTGACAGCGCCCTCATCACATGTGTTGATCTGTGTGCGAGATTAGTGATCCGCCTGCCTCTTGCCGGGGCCCAGGCCCAGTGTAAAACCCGTATTTGGAGTTCGATACAGATAGAGGCAGATATGTTGCATAGATTTCTACAGATCCCCTGCCAAAAAAGTTAGCGTGGACAGATTTTTTTCGATTGAAATAAGTTCACATCAGTGCAGATCTTTGAACATACTGTACTATTAAAATCAATTCGTCAAGGGGTGTGACACGTGACCCAAAGTTCTAATTCGTCAATTCGTCAAGGCAGCTCGAGCTGCGTGACATCCCCCAAAATTTCGTCAACCCGTAAGAATATTCCAGGAGTTGTGGTGAATGCACAGTGACTCAATGGAATAATTTAGGAATGACCTGAGCAATTTATTTCAACATAAATTTGAGTGATGTGGAAAAATGCAATTTCTGCTGTTAAACTCAAGTTAAACTTGCTCTGAACCACAATTTGAAGCCAAAAACCTTGAAAATGGGCAATAAATTAAGTGGGAAGTGCCCACAGTTGAGGAAGATTGCTCCAAGCCCCCCTGAGCCGAAATTATCAACCTACAGTGACGAAAAGTATATTCGTCAAGAGCCTCCGTGACGCGTGACAAGGTTGCAAAATTCGTCACGTCAAGCACCCCCGTGACGCGTGACTGACGAATTGATTTTAATAGTACAGTAAATTGAAAATATTTCGCGAGATTTGTATAGCTTGTTTCACATTTACTTGTTGGCCAGATCTAGGCGGATGTGTTCCTTTCCATGTACATATTTACAGCTCAGGGAAATATTTATGGGAGGCAAAAATAGGAAATCTATTCAGATATGTACAGAAACACACATTATATAGCTATGATTTACAGCGCCCACCCATCCTGCTACCCACCTGGAACATCCTATAAACACACGGCCAGTGATAATAATTGTCAGCGCCAGCGCTCCTCAGTTTTGGCCATTCCAAAGTTCGAGAATTTCTTCAAATCATCAAATAAGGAAATAAAATCTCCCCAGAATCTGTTGCCGGACAGGCCCTAAGTTACCTTTTCGCCTAAGTTCTGTTGGAATCGGTGACTTAACGCGTCGGTACGATAGTTCAGTTACCGACCCGAAGACTTTATATAAGGAGGGACGGTTGCAAGGGATCTTTACCTTTGCCTAACGCTGTCCCAGTCCCTTGAGAGCTTGATATCACTGCGTTACCTCGGTTCTTCCTGTTTTCAACAAGTTCGGCCGCCCAAACCCAAAATTTTGTCCAAATCGCTGACACAACCTCGAAAGCCACAAAGGTAGGCCCTGGTTTTTAGCAAAAAAAAGAAAGGTCCCTGTCTACTTACAGCTAATGTCGGAACCGAAGGCGCGAACGAAAATTTCCTGTTTTGGAATGTTTTCAAAGAATTGTAAATATCTCAGTCAGTTCTGCCCCGATTTGCATAAAAACTGGATAGATATACTCCGCCAATTCAGGCGCAATTAGTGACCGAGAGTAATTTTCGAAAATATTATGTATTAGGTAACCTATGCTTTCGGGGCACTTTCACACAAAATACCGTTTTGCATGCCTAGAACAGGTCCCAGGGGTGCAATATTTTGTGGAGAACAATGTATGTACCTAAGGAAAGATGTTACTGAGCCCAAACCGCGTAAAACGCTCAGATAAATGTGATTCTCACAGGATCTTCAGATGCAAGAAAATGCTGAATGCCTCCAATGCAGCTAGAAGGACTCTAATAAAGTTATGTGTAGTTCTGGCTCTGTCACATCCTTTCCTAGGTATGAATATTGCTCCTCATAAAACCTTAGGCCCTTGCAACATGTTCTGGGCTCGCTAAATGGCATTTAGCATGAAAACAGCTCGAAACCCAAATTACCCAATGCGTAATATTTTCGTAAATCCCGCTTTGTCACTAATTCCGCGCGAATTAGCCTGACAGATTCATCTAGTTTTCATGTGAATCGGTAGAGAACTGAGTGAGATATCGCGGATTCTTCGAAAATGTTCCAAAACAAGAAATTTTCATCTGCGCCTTCGGTTCCGACATTAGCTGTAAGTATGTCCCTTGCTCCACTGATACGCCGTTCCTTGTCAATATCATCCAAATAATTGGTCCGCGACCTCAAAAACGTCGAAATTGTACATGAATCATGGGAAGCGTCGCAATTAGGAGTAAACTTACTTGAGTATGTTATATTAAATATATAATCAGGAGTTCTGAGGAAGCCATCCCCTGAGAATCTGCAGCGCAAATCGAATGAGCCTAATAACGGAGGAAACGGTGGAGATTTGAGACCGCAGTAGCTGTTCTACTGACCGCCGATCGAAAGTGATGACCTACCATCAATTTTCTGTGCCAAGAAGCCACATTTAGAGGTCAGAACAAAAATCCAAAGTGGCAGTCCACCAGGCATTCATAACGCGAACAGATTGAGCTCATGACCAAAGAAAAAGACAAAGAATTGAGGCCTCTCTCTATCAGCGCCGGCCTCTCCTCCTCGCAAAGCCTATCGACTCCTGCAGAGCATGCACTTATGGCTGACAAGCCGTATCGCGAGGCTGTGAAATCCACCCAGCATGCCGCAAACACCGCTCGTCCCGATATTTCCTATTCGTTTAACCTCCTCGCCGCCTTCCTTCAAAACCCCGGCCCTGCTCACTGGAGGGCCGTTCAGCATCTCCTCGCATATCTCAAATCGGCACACAGTTGAAGTCGAAACCATTCCATCCATGCTTTCCGGGAAAGTCGTTGATCCGGTATGCACCAATTGCACCTCACACAATCTCACTGGAACACTATCAGATCCGACTCCATATCCCTTGCATTAATGGCCATTTTCAACCTCGTGGATTCGAGTTCACCGTTCTCCGAAAGCAAATACCTCTGGCACTCTGTTATGCGACAACTTTTAACGGATGTCAAGGCCTAACTGTTCAAAAGCTGGGACTCGGTGTCACCAAAAGTCCGGACATGTAAATCCGGTGTTTTCCGATGAGAATTAAGCTTTTTTGCCGAAGGGTAACTGACCTTAGCCGTTTGCAGAACTTAGAGTGCGACCGTTTTTTTCTAATTTTACTCAGTTTCCCGCAGAATGGCTGTCCTGGACTCAATTCTTAACCGTTTTCCCTGGGAGTACTGTAGAATTACATTCAATTCGGCAGGGGGTGTGATGCGTGACATCTTGAACATATTTGTCAATTCGTCAACCCCCGAGGTTGACCGTGACGACCTCAAAAATTCGTCAAGGCACGGAAAATTGCAAGGATTTGAAGAAGACTTACTAGACATTCCAATTTACTGTTAGGATAGCCTGCCAACAGAGTGTTAAAGTCTGAACAAGGTCTCCAATGAAAATATGAAAACTCACAGTTTTTAACACGTTTTGACCTCTGGACACCAAGAATTCCTTGTTCAATACAAGTTGAATAACAGAACTCTTCAGGAATGTGCAAGAAATCACGCAAAGGGCGACTGCGGCGAGGAAAACTTGAAAATTTGGGGTCCTGAACTAAAATTTGAATGTACCGTGACGAAAGTTGAATTCGTCAAGGTCCTCTGTGACCCGTGACACCGACCAAATTTCGGCGCCGTCAACCCCCTCCGTGACGCGTGACTGCCGAATTGAATGTAATTCTACAGGGCTCATTCGATTCGGAAAACTAAGGCGCAGGGTTTTTTCTGAGAACTTCACGATCAGTTACCCTTCGAATCTGATTTGTGCAAGGCATAATCCGTAGCCAAGCACGGGTAACTACTCGTCCAGATGGGTTTCATTCAGCCTGCGTACCCCGTCATTGTAGTCTCTCGTAGACAGACGCTACAACAATATTAGTGCTCGTGCCTCGCATGTTGTAGTCTGTTGATAAGGTCGATCGAACGATCGCTGGCCTGCTTATGACAAATCACAAATATAAGTTGGATGCTAGTATGCATTCCAGAACGTGTTTTTCACAAATGTGACGTATTTTCCAGCATAAAATGAATAATATCTCCCCCCAACTCGTGGCGGCAAAGTTGAAGAACTACGGATTCGAACTTTGATGGCTCGATGGATGATAAATCCTGACATAATCTGCTTTTTTATTCCGCGAGCATGGAAGTGGAAGCATAAAATTTGAGGTCATATTTTGGGGTCAGACATGCATTTAAATACCCTTTCTCTCTGGAAGTTTGAAAGTGGGGGTCCTGGAAGTGCTAAACAGGCATGGCAAAATTTCAAACTCCGATGATTTGTAATAAGCAAGCCACCGATACACGTGGCGCGGTTAACTACAGACTACCGTCATTGGGGATTTGGTCCGATCTATACTCGAGGTGTCTGTCCGGCTGGGTGTCAAACCATCTCCATTCAAGTCCAACGTCGCTACCCCGGTCCATAAATCAGGCAAGAAAGACAAGACGTCCCCGAAGGCATGGCGGCCCGTTGAGAATTATGAGCACATTCTAGCCAAACCCTTGGAGCGCCTGGTCGCTGATCGCCTATCCTTTGAAGCAGAGTCGCTTGGATTCCTTGACAACGTGCAGTATGGTGGTCGTCCCTGCCACAGCACAATTCAAGCTGTGGATGGCTATATTCATCGTGTCAGGTCCGAACTGGACAAGGGCAACACCGTGTCAACTCTCGGCTACGATCTCAAAGGTGCCTTTAACCGGGTGGCCCATCGAGTGGTCGTGTAAGAGATAGCGGCACTTGGATATTCTCGTCAGCTCATCCACTAGTCTCTTCTAAACAGGCGCTACAACAATTCTCACTCGTACCTCGTGTGTTGTAGTCTGTCAGTTTCCCGAGATCATCGATCGGTGGTCCAGGTTATTATATAATCACAAAAATCTCGAGTCTCAAACCACATTTCAGAGCGCGTCATTCGCTACTTTGAGTGTATAATGATGCTTGTGGTCCTAAAATGCGCCACTTTCCCGTTCATCTTACAGCGGGGAAGTCAAGAACAAGGATGTCGAGTGTTGATGGCTCGGCAGATGACCAAGCCGGCGATATCGATTTTGATCAAAAGAACGCAGAGAAACGGGTTTTAAGAGGACCCCTGATAATCCCTTTGGAGGCCAGGTCTCAAAAATCTCGAAGCGGCGGATTTTTGTCCGGACAGATTTCGCCACAATTTGGGGCATTTTTGTCCGGACGGGACCTAGCCCAAGATGACGTAATCCACCAAAATCCCACTATCTTCGCTCCTACGGCCTAAAGTTGGTGATTTTCCGCCGCAATTCGCGTTTTCGGCGCGAAACCGCGCGTCGTTACCGATTTTTGCCAACTGTGCTCCCAAAAGAGTCGAATCAACGAAATTTTCGGCAAAAAAATTCGACTGACCCCGGCCCCAGCCCAACCCAAGCCTCAAGTTTTTGTCCGGACCGGCCCTAAGATCCTCAGCCTCCAGGGCCAATTTTTGTCCGGTCGGGACCTGGGTTTGGACGTGAAATCGGCCAACTTTTGTCCGGCACCGGTAGGTTTCCCCCAGGTATTATCAGGGGTCCTGTTTTAAGGGTACAGTTGAGTTTAGAAAGACAAGCAAATACCTTCCTGCCCTGAAGTTTGTGGTTGGGATTGCTGGATAGTGACGAAGGGTCGTGGGAACAAATTCAAACTCCGATGATTTGTAATAAGTGGGACCACCTATCACCGGTGGTGCGGGAAACTACAGACCACTCATCCACTGGGTCGCATCGTTGGTTCATTGCCAACTTGTAACGGTGGTTATTGACGGCGTGCGCACAGTGACATTTTGTTGCGTACTTGAAGGCGCGCCGCAGGGATCCGCTCCCTCAGTGATAATCTTCCTTCTTACCATCAATCGTCTTCTGCGACGACTCCGTGCTATCGGTGGTTTCATGAGCGGGCGGGATGGGTTTTAGCACAGCTAGTAAGTCGCCGTCCCATAATGTTAACAACGCCGCGTAAATTGCTGTTCTACAGCTCTAGACAATCAAAGCCAACAAGTCCCTGATTTGTTCATATCGGTTGAAGGGCTATTTTTTTGGACAAATCTGAGCTTAGAGTCGGAATCTACACACAAAAACACGTCCGAATCACCTCCTCCGAAGTTTTCCCACGAAGACTGGGATACGGCCAAAATTTTGGGGCATTTCAACGCATCTTCAGACCTCGACGGAGACGACTTGGGTCATCCGAACGACGAAGAAAACTCGACTGAAATGTTCAAGAACCTTATGTCCAGTCACTCAAACCAAATGCTCACATCTCAGCCACGGACTGATTATGTTCTGAGGCAATGTGACTTCCATGTGGCGAGAAGGCAACAGACAGGATCCGACGACAATACCATCCGCTTCTGGAATGTAAAGACTGGGCAAGAGGTCAGTGAACCACTGGTTGGCCACACTGGTTGTGTTCTGTCTGTTGCCTTCTCCCCAGATGGAAGTCACATTGCCTCAGGATCCGATGATGAAACCATCCGCCTCTGGGATGCAAGCACTGCACAGCCCACAAAATCCCCTGCTGAGCATAGTCATATGGTTTCCTCTGTTATATTCTCTGTCAAGGATGGATGGTTCCAGACAAGTGAGCCCAAATCACATGCTCTGTGGGTCCCTCATGCCTTTCGCCAACATGTTTTCAACTATCATCCCTGGCCTATGATCCTTTATGCCGAGCCCAAACTCAAACTTGAATTCACCAATGCTGCCTTGGGACCCAACTGGGCGATGATTCACAATTGAGTCCATCCCCTACCTCTATTTCAGGATGTCAATTTGAACCTCTTGCGCCATGAAGTTTTATTCCCACATGAGTGTATTTCCGAGTTGTAGGCAATGATTGGTATGGTTTCTGTACAACAGTATGGGCGATATACTGTCAAAAAAATAAATTTCTGTATGTTGCGAAATCTGAATACAACTTTGGATCTTGGTGACAACTTTCCTGTCTATGCGACAACTTTCCGGCAGATTGCAAACAGTATACAACATTTGCGAGCAACAACTTCTGTTTGCAGCATCTTCCACAGATGACAACTTACGGAACACGTGTCACTGTGTCCGCAACTTTCTGAAAAGCACGTCGCAGCCTGTGGACAACTTTCGCACAAATCACCTTCTCGTCCCCAACTTTCTATGGCTGCATCCTTGTGATAGTGCAACCGTTCGAGGTACAACTTTTCTGGTATGCAACTTTGGACTACCCTTCGAACTGGAACTTTGAGCTCGCATCTTTTGCCTCTGACTCTGGCCGTACATCTATTTGTTGACTTTCCCTGCTAAATCCATCTGTAATACTTGAGGATCTGCTGACCAATGCGATTCTGAGTTCTGTGCGCTGATTTCGCTTTACACAGGTCCATAAAGCTTCGAGAACTGTATAAATCACCTTGGTGCAATTGGTCAAAGTGAGCCAAAATTTCACCAAGCTCAGTCACCTTGGTGCACAGGCCCGGTGCGGTTCATTGAGATTCACGCAAACTGCACCTGGGGATTTTGTCCGGAGCCCTCGTCCGAACCTGTATTCAGTAGCATAATAACCCTTCCGGGCATTTGAAAATTGTTTGGTTCAGATCAAAGACCAATTGTTGGACAAATATTTGAACAGCCAAACTTCGTTCGAGTGCAGATCAATGTCCAACAGGTTGTACAGTATTGAATGCTGACGACAGTAATTCAATCTATGGAGACCATGTATGAGTGAGTACCTGAACATATTTCGCAGAAAGTTTGCTTTTTCATGATGCATGTAGCAGACCATGATTTGTGTTGATTTGTGCTGTTCAAATCCAAGCGATATAACCGGAAGAAACCGCTGAACCAGAAGGACCGGGCCGACTCGACTGAGTTCTAGCCCTACTCTACGCACTCGGATGTTGCTGACGTTGAGTTGAAGTTGTAGCAGATATGGTTGCACCCTTCACACAAGTTGTGTCATTGAAAAGTTGCAACTTGTCAAAGTTGCGAATGTCCCAAAGTTGAGTTGTCCCACGCACCCCAAAGTTGTCACCAGGCATATTTCTAGTTGCATCTGACAAAGATGTGTCCAAGAAAGGTTGCTGTTACAGGAAGTTGTCTCCTTTCTGGCTGTCCTTGCCAGAAGTTGCATATTTTGAAAGTTGTAGATAAAAATGCCCCAAATCATTGAAGTTGTCGCTAAATTCCTAACCAAATCACGAAGTTGTATGAAATCATTTTTTGGATAGTATATGTGCCATACAACAGAGTGTTTGGTTCCAAAAATTGATTTCATGCAACTTTGTGATTTGAGTGAGAATGCAGCCACAACTTTGACTTATTCTGGCTGTTGTGCCTACAAGTTGAAAAATCTGCAACTTCTGGTGGGTACCACTGGTTGAATATTTCAAGTTTTTCAGTGAAAAAATTGGTGAAAAATGTTTTGAATTTTACAAAAGTTTTTCACTGAAAAAGTAGGTGAAAAATTTAAAATGTTTTCACCATTTTTTGACCTGTTTCAAATTTTTCCCCTCAAAAATTAAAAAGTGGTGAAAACACTTTAAGTTTTTCACTTACTTCTTCAGTGAAAAACTTCTGTAAAATTCAAAACATTTTTCACCAATTTTTTTACCGAAAAACTTGAAATGTTCGACCAGTGTACAACCAGAATGGAGGCAACTCACTCAACTGCAATTTTTGTCAGATACAACTTCATTGGTCGCACCTAGGAATCTGTTTATGAAAACTGCGTGAGGACTAAGGCTGGCTAAAAATATGATTATAATTGATTATAAAAGAGATTATAATCAATTATAATCTCAAAATTATGATTAAATACGGGGCCAGCCGCGGAGCAGGAGCAGTGGACGCGCATCGAGATGGGACGGCAACCAACAACGATAGACTCATAGAGACTCTGTTTCCGGCGGTCACCAGTTTTGCCCTCAGCTCAACGGCGAACTCGCGGTTGATCGGGATAGTCGGACTAGGTCCTGCTCGCACGATTCACCGCCTTACCTAGTGAATCCGAGGACGAGCAGTAGCACATCGGGCTCCAATCTGAGGGCCACCAATTGGTTCTACTCGGGCCATTCGAAGGTCCCCGCCGGGAAACTCTGAACCTGCGTGCTGCAGGAGTCTCTTATAAACAAATACTACAACTTCTTCACTTGTACCTCGTGTATTGTAGTGCTGTAGCGAGTGAGTACAGTACGATGTTCCAGATATCTCAATGTTAAAGGCTTTGTCTGGTTGAAATTAAGAGAACTCCTGGGGCCAGGTCTTGGGCCGACTAGTAGGTCCTAGCAGAACACGGATAGGATGCATCCTACTTGGGGTGTGCTCGATGTCATCTGTGCGCAGAGGCAAACACCCCAGCGGCCAATCAGGTTTATCGAAAGTCAGGTGTAATATAGACCAGCAAAGGCATTACAGGAAATCCCGAAAATAATGACAAACACTTTTTTTTTTGCGCGATTCCCAAAAAAGAAATCTTCGTCTGCAACTCTACTTCCGTCTCTTCTGACATTGCTACGTACTCTGTAGTGGTTTTTTAGGCCATGCGAAACCTTCTCGCGCAATATCGCGAGTTATCAGGGCCAAAAAAAAAAGTTGATTTGACCCGTAATAGGCCACGAAAACGGTGCACATAAGGTGGATGCGCGAGGTTATTAGACGGGAGGTTGTGTAGCAAAGTTGTGGATGTGATGGTAAAAGCGGCTCGGGGGCCGAGTGTCGTGCGAGACGGCGAAGCGTAAAACATAAAGACCATAGCGTATGATAGAGGATAAATAAAGGGAAAGAGGGGCTGGGGTGTGGCGGATTTCGTTGGGGTGTGCAGCGACAGGTGTCGTACGTCGCGGAGACGGCTAGGTGTTGCCCCGGTACCTAACCAACGTCATCCGATTCATCGTCAAATTCCTTCTACCACCATGTCCGATTTTCAAATCTGGTTTCTTTTCGGACCTGGGCTCCCGCCTTTGTTTGTCAATCCACATAATTCAATGTATTGCCATCCCGAGCCCGCATTTGTTTGCCAATCCAAATAGTGCCTGCAATGTTTGTAAGTAAGGACCGGCACGGATAATCGGAAATCCGCAGATTGATGCGGATGACGAATGAAGCCGCGGTTACTACACCGTCGCAGTAAAAGACGCCCCGGAAGAATGGTGCCCGCAGACACCTTCCGTGTCCGTGTCGTCCTCAAGTAACCATAGCAGACGCGAACTGGTGTCGCTGGACTCTCCGCAATGGTGCCCGCTGTTTCTTAAATTTGATGCCGCCGTAGTCTCAGAGCTCCGGCGGTGCGATGGAATCAGCAGCGGTGTGGGGTATGGGTTGGTGGATAGAGTGCGAGAGCGGTCGACATAAACGCTGGAGGTCGGTGGGGAGGACGGCTGGTATCCTTGCCGATGTGCGGAAGACGGATTCCAGCGAGTCGAGGCGGAGTGACATGAAGGGTGAGAGCAATGCGAGGACCCTGCATCCGGGCGGAGCGTACGGACTGGGACCAACCACCGGTTGTTGTGCTCCACTGTCGGACACACAGACGCGTTGTGTGAAGAGATGGAGGAGATGGAGGAGAGTGCAACGCCGGCGAACGGATTTTCAATCAGCGAGCCTTGGCTGCTGTCCGAGGTGTGTGGCGAGGACGGCTGGTACGTCTCGCCTTGCCAACGTTCGAAAGATAAATTCCGAGGGTCCGAATGGCCCGTGTCTCCGCGAGTCGAGGCGGAATGGTATGAAGAGGGAGAGGAATGCGAGGACCATGCGTACGGGCGGGGTGTAGGGACTGGGACCAACCACAGGTCGTTGTGGCCGACTGTCGGATAGACGCGCTTTGTGAAGAGACGGAGAAGAGCGCATCGCCGGCGAACGAGTTTTCAATCGGCGAGCCTTGGCTGCTGTCCGAGCCCGAGGAAGTGGCCGAAACTGAAACGCTGTAACGTTCGTCTTCCATTTTGCATTCGGCGACGTCCGACGGTGCTTCCTCAGTCTCCCTGATAGAAAATTCGTCAGCGCTGGGAATGGGCGGGAAGCTATGCCAACTTACACAAGCCAATAAGTGCCATCCGGGCCTCTCTCGACCTTGGGAAGCACTCGAAAATTGGTCGCCAGAAAGAGGCGGGGGGTCCATCGGGAGGCTCATAATATCTGGACGACTCGTGGGCCGCTGAACAACGCGTTAGAAGGAAGCCAGCGCCAAGTGCCGCCAGTCAACGAACCTTGAGTTTTCCAGAGTGTTGATCGGCCGAGGTATAGTAAGAAATAAGATGAAGGTCCGATCCCTCGATGGTCACAGTAATGGTCTAAACATTTAATTGGTGATTGCACCACATTGTTTCGTGACTGAGCGCACCTTCTTGATTAGTCCGTTGGGTTTAAAAGTCCCATATTCGCTAGTCTGGAGACCGGAGATGGCGATGAGTGCATTGTGGAACCGCGCCTGCGAATTAGGACGCACAGACAAGGCTCGAGATGGCTCGCCCTTCGGGTACAGTTTTTTGTGGCTCCCGCGACTATTCGTCCGCTCGTTGAGTTCTCGGTAGACCTAAGTCCTTGTCAGGGAGATAATTCCCCTCGAATTATTTTAACGTTTGCGCCCACCAAAAAATTGCCAACAATACGAGATTCGGACCAGACCAGACCATCTACGAAAATTGCCTCGCGTCAGCATTCAACCTCGGAAGCGGCGTCAAAATTGAACCTGTCCAACGCTTGATTTTGCTTTCTTCAACGTCGGAAACAAATACGGCCCCACTCTTGATCATCGTGCTGCGCTCGGTATTGCTTAAACGATAGATAACTCGAGGAATGACTCCTTTTCGCGCTGCGAGTATGAGGCGGAGGGCATTCATGGTGGTGTCGACGACGCCATAAAACGGCTTGGCTTCACTCAGCTGGGAGGAGCTCATTTAGACGGCTAAGTTTGAGGTTGTCGGACAATCAGAGATGGGGATGAGCTTAAGAGGTTTTACCCTTACGTTCGTGTAAGAGATGAATCATGGCGTTGCCCGCAAAGTCGGCCAAATTTGGACCGTACACGATGCTGCTCCGGTCTTCGGATTAGCGGTGAATCATTAGCCTGGAAGCGTGCTTAGCCGACACTGGCCGGACTACGCACATCCCCAGCAGGCTGTTCATTTACCCATATAACCAATTTCTGTTGTTCTCTCGTACAGTGTGGACTTTTACGCCGATGCTTTTGAATTGACAGTTTAGCTCCTATCCAGATCTGGGATCGCTCCTACCGTCCCGTGACGGCCAGGATTCTTCGGCCTATACCCGATTCAATACTTAATTGGCTTTGTTCAACAGAAGCTTCCGGTTGGAATGGCATGCTCCTGATTGAAGGTGTGAGAACTTCATTTTTAGATGCTGTGTTGAAGGAAAGTTTTGAACAAATCTTGCCCGAAATTGGGTTCATCCGAGCTTCACCGGTCCGTTTATCGATACATCCGTATGTTTGGAGACTTTATCGAGCTCATTCGCTCGTGAGCACGAATCTGAACTGACGGAACGTTCCCTAATTGCACACCCGTTCCATCAACGCTTCCATTTCTGCCCGGAGATAACCCTCGAAGGCGTTATTTCTATGGACCCTGATTTTCGTACGGAATTCACACAGTATGTAATTCTCCAAATCGAGCGATTCAGGTTATACGTGTCGGGCACTTGTGCATTTCTGGTGAGGGAATGGGCTTTACAGTTCCGATTTCTGAATCAAAGCATTCGCCGAAGGCCGGCGGTCAGGACGACAGCATGCCCTGGCAGAACGCGCCACACTCTTATACGGTATTGCCCCGATGTTCCTGGATGTAGTGGGATTAGTTGCACACCGCCAAAAAAAAAAAAAACCTCAGCTGACAACGTTTCGGAATGCATTCCGGGAAGTCAAAGCCCTCGGGCAAATCGATTCTTGCGGCGATTCTGACCGTCGATTCTGCATTCAGAATCGTGCCCGTCCCGATGCTAGCATCGATTCTGATGGTCGATTCATGAATCGGTTTTACTCATCAGAATCGCGGCGGCAAGAGAACCGTCGATTCTTCATGGATTCGGATGTCGTTCCTCCTCCGGAATCGTAGTTCCGTGAAGCTCCTTCAGAGGATGAGATTCTCTTGACGGCACGCAAGAGGTCGGAAACCCTGCGATTCCAAGGGAAGACCGATGCGACGGAATAAAACCGAACGACCGATGAAGGGCCGAAAAGTGATTGTCCAGTGTGAAAAAGGCCAAGGTTTTATTTCGCACGTAATTATCGCATTTCTTCAACAGCTCCATCAATTATGGTGGTCTTTGAATTCCACAGCTTGCTACCGGCTCACTTGTACTCTCAGAAATTACTTGATATCGTTATTCAGTCTGGATAAATGACTTTAATTTTCTCTTGTGCAGACAGACACGCAGCGCCTGTCTGTATCATTTACCCATCTCACCAGAATTACTGCTTTACTAACGCAGTCACACACTAACCAGCTACTGCCAAAACTTTTGAATGGACAATTCTGACTCATTTGCCGCCCGAGCATAACTCTTCTAGGTTTTTGGTTGCCATTCACCGGAACTTGTGGCTCCGCAGCTACTTCTGGGGCATCAAAACTCATCCTGGCCTTCAGTTTCCAACAGAGGCTTTTTGACGCCCATTGGATGGATGGTAATCACCTTCAACACACCCAAAACCTTCCTCAGAAGTTCAAACTCGAAACTCTCGCCGGTATCAACTCCTGATTTCGCATTCACGTAGTCCTCTATTTATTGCCCAACTTCTCGCACCTTCACAACCGGGTCCATTTGTTCATGCAAATCATATTTGTCAACGTGGACCCACATCCATCTGTCATTGCACCTGGATTTATCCAGGTCTCCCCTCGCTTATTGGTTTCTAAAGCCAATCTGACATTTAACGTCAGTGAAGAGCGGAAAGTCCATTTTAGGCGTCCGAGGATAACTTCCTTTCTTCTCTTCATTATTCCAGGGTTAAAACATTTTGGAAAATGTCAATGTTGTACAGTCGATCCACGGACCTTGCATTTCCCGCGGTCCTTGCACGAGATTTTATTTCTGAGCTAAGAGTCCATATTTTCGCTTATTTCTTTCACATGCCTCTCTCCCTATGATATGAGCTTGCTTGCCACATTTTTTTCGAGATTTGAGGTTGCTTCGGAATTGGGGAATATGCGGTGCAATGGCCAGAACTGCATTGCCGACAACCGGGCCTCGAGGATTGGACTGATTTTGACCGGGAAAATTGACCGGGATGGGCTTTAGCATCGCAGGAGAATAGTACAAAAAAGTTGAGCCCAACAACTGCTCAGGTCGTGCGGAATTACGACGAGAAAGCTGCGCGTCCACGTGGTGGTTTCGTACTCCACCCAAAGATCTGGATTCCCGGGATGGTTCCTCCCATGGATACGTAACACCGCCCCACAAAGAAAAGAAGAAGATCGTTCTGCGAAGTCCTCAGAGTAAGGATCACAGTTTCAGGTGCTATGTATAAACAACTTTCGTAATGCTTCCTCGCAACAGGATTACAGTCCCCATCTGTCAATGACCCAGCCACGGGGCAGAATTATGTTTCATATTTGTTGTAAGAGACCCACCCGGTACTCTCCTTTGGATACCCGACACTTCCCGTCTCTTTCCTTTTCCGTTTGCTTGTACTTATATTATGGTTACGCCCCTATCATACACCTCAGTCGTCTACACCCATCATGTCCCGACTGAGGTGAGCCTTTACTTACATTCTACATTATACACGAGTTACTTACTTCCGTACTCTTAGCACTCACATATTTGTTCTTACTTTAGGTATAGTACCGACTCAATATAGTCGTCTACACCCATCTCACATACTGTGCCGAAAGCTTAGTTGCAGTGCCGCCGTGGATGCACCTGTTTGCTTAAGAATGAAACCCAGCAAGTCCTCAACAAAGCAGTCTGAGGCGCTCATTCCAACTGGAATTTTGCAGGCAAGTGCCTCGTCAAGTCGATTTTGCCAAGGGTTTTGATCTGCGGTCCAAACAGCGGATTTGATCTGAACTTCCTTTTACGGCAGTGCAGTACCGGTGTGGATGCACCTGTTTGCTTAAGAATAAAACCCAGCAAGTCCTCAACAAAGCAGTCCGAGGCGCTCATTCCAACTGGAATTTTGCAGGCAAGTGCCTTATCAAGTCGATTTTGCCAAGGGTTTTGATCCGCCTCTTTGCTGATTATGCTCCTATGCAGACTACCTCTGTACGGTCAGAGAGGGTCTTTTCCTCATCAGCCGAGACGGATACGAAACGCCGCAACCGCATTAGTCCTGTATTGATGGAGGCGCTGCAGAAGTTGAAGTTCAACTACAAGAAATCACGACTAAACTTCATGTCCGAATGGCAGTCAGCCCCCAGTCGCGGATGACGAGGAAGACTCAAGGGGGTTCCAAAAAAATAATTAAGGATACCCTGCCGAATTTTGCATTAAGCCTTCCCCAGGGGGGACCGACCGACCGCACAGCATTGCATAAGCGTCCAAATATGGTAATTACTCGTACTTCCCGCCCGCCAAGTGCTTCTGTGGCTCTCCACCACCAGTTACTACCTTATAACCCGTTTTTTGGAACATCCGTGGCATTTCCAGTGAGGCTCCGGATATTTTAGGCCATTACATGCAAGGTGCCTGGTGGTACTGTCAGGCCAGGTCATGAAGTCAAACTTGAAGACGGTAAGTGAAATCCACGCACTCACTCTGCGAAATAACACTGGAGACAGCTTTAGATAGAGGCTCAGACGAACGGGCGACTGAAAGAAGGAAAATTTAGAGAGACAGGTAACACTGCCACCTGTCATCGGCCACGGTCCGCCTCGACCGAACTTCCATATTTGGTCTTGCCCATCAAAACTGGCACCGGGAAAGCCTAACACCACCCAAAAGAATGGGGAATGAGCGGAATGTGGTCAAACAGGTTCCAGAATGTCTTCCAGACTTTCTTTCAAAATTTTTTTTTAAGGGTCTGCCAGGGGGACCGACCGACCAGCAGGGTACCATCAATTTCTTATGTGATACCCCCTTGGGAAGACTGGCTTCGCATGCTAGCATCCGCTGCGGAAGACCAAAGGGACATCGTTCGGAGGGAAATTTCAGACAGTTGTGATTTTTCGGAGACAGCGTACCTGGAAATGCCAGAGGAAATTGACGGATAGTGCCTAACATGCTCCAGATATTATTCTAGCTTTTTTACTAGGTTCTAACCCATTTGTTCATGTTTGTTCTCTGCCAAAAGCAATGAACGACAGGTTCTTGTGTTTCACGGTACCCTCGACTGCGAGAAGCCCAATTCAAAAGACTCCTATATTCTCGTCTCACTCAAGATTTATTCATTGCTGGGTCAATTTTCACGCTATTAAAATTTTGAGAACATACCAAGTCTTGGAATTCCGGGCGCTTGGGAACTCCCTAGTCAGAATTTTACACCAGATGGTAGTACCGAAGGCGCGAACCAAAAAATTGCCGTTTCAGGCATTTTCTGATCCCCGCGACCGATTCGCCTGTATCTCGATGAGTTCTGCACGGATTGAGACGAGCCATGGCTAGATAATTTGGGGTAATTCGTGCGCAATTGGTGATAGAAAAAAGTTGCAAAAATATTTTATAGTTGGTGAGCTGGGTCTGGGGGTGATTCTGGGGGTCAATTCAATCTACCGGCATCTAGGCATGTTCAAATGACCTAGATTTTTTTGAGGGAAGATTTCTATTTATTCTTAAATTTGTGATAGAGTCACAGTTTTCAATATCCTAGTCTATCGTGCTTGCAACGACATTGAGACAATGGCAATACACTGCAGTCAGGAAATATTGTGATATTTGGATCCACTGCTGAACTCTTTGCAAATCTGACTCTACCACATCTTTTGAAATGTGTTAAAGCCTTTCCTGACAAAAATCTACATCATTTGGATGTGTCTAGATGCCTGTAAACTGTATTCATCCACAAAATGTCCCCTTAAACCAATGTCACTGAATATATAATATTTTCCCAACTTTCTTTCTATCACTAATTCCGCACGGATTAGCAGAGTATTTCTATATAAATTTCACGTGAATCGGTGAAGAACTCACTGAGATACCGGGAATTCTTTGAAAACATCCCAAAACATAGGATTTCCGATCTGCGCCTTCGGTACTGCCAATTGCTGTAATACGAAATACTTTTGCAGGGCGCTCTCGAAATTTTGACGAAGTCCAGAAATTCAGGCAATCTCCGTGCACTTATAGCGGCCGGTTATTAAGCTCCAGTCAATCGTCTCCCTGTTGACCTGCGGTGTTCATCAAAATTGCTAACACCCGGGCTTCGCGATCCTGTTCGAAATTCTTCTTCGATAATATCAAACACTTATTTTGAATCGATTCAAAGTTCTGCGGCCTCGAGCCTATGGTCATATTATCAAAATTTCGGCCTCAATCTATATTACAATTGAGGACCTCCTGTCCCCGCGAGAGAAGACCATTTGACTCTGGGATAACCGTATTGGCTCCCAGAGCTCCCATGTGAGGTCATCCGGTTCCACTCAAAATTGTCGAGATGTTGAATTTTCGGAGGTCGCTCCACTCAACTGTTCAAGTTCTACAGCTGTTTCCGGAAAAGTGTAGCACGGAAGACTGAAAAGGATCATCATATGGGGTGGTACTCAGAGAGCCAAGAGGAGAGGGAGCAGAGATGAAATTATAGTGCGATGATGAGCGCGTGATGGACTGTGGGGTCAACGGTGGCCTGAATTGAAAACCAGAGGTATGTGATGGAATTGGGGGATGATTGTGCAGCATTTCGGCCGGTGGATAGCTGGACAAGGCCTGCTGCGTGGCAGAAAAGGTAGCAACGCCTGGAATTGAAGTACGAGGCTTGCGTTGCCGCAGAGTGGTCTGAAACCCACTTTTAAGGGCATCGGACTGTTCGCGAAGACTAGGGGAAGGTGTTGGAGTGTCCATGAGGACGAATACACGGAGAGAAAAATTTTTAGAAGGAGTTCTTCGCAGAAGATGCGTTATTTACTAATATTGTACGTGATACAGCTTATCTAATAGCCTTTTATGGAAACTCGCGCGTATCGGCAATTTAAACTCCGATCGACCAGCCTGTCTACCGACACAAACGATATCGGTACGACAGGCTGGATTCGAGCCTACTGACCACCAGGCTACCCTCCTCAACCGCTTCTCCAACATTGCGGCGGTCGACTTTTCCGATGTCACTGTACGTTTCCGAATGCATAACCCTGCAAAACGCGCCACCGAGCTGATGTATCCCACATATAGTATGATGTGAGCTTGGTCACCCGCTCGAGCTGGCTGCTGTGCTGCACACCGGTTTCATGTCTAACTCTACTTTTCAGTGCCACTGCACAGCCCCGAAGAGACCCCGATCAGGTGATTGCCTACGTTTACCCCGACAAGTGCGCAATTTCTCTTTATATACTTAATGACTGATGTGTCTGCAGTTTCGGCACAATTCACATCTGCGGCGGGTTCTGGCTCCTGCAAGCTACCGGTACCGACTAGCAGGGCGGAACGCTCGTCCACGAAGCGTCGCATTGGAGCGACATCACCTCCACCAACGACTATGCCTACGGTCATGTCGCCGCTGTGGAACTTGTCCAGGTCGAACCCAACGAGGCATCAGTCGCTCCCCCTCCCTCCCCTCGCATTATGGCGTTGATGTTGGTTTTCCCCGTAGCATTGACAACGCCGATAACTATGAGTGTTTCGCAGAGAACAACCCAGAGGAACCGTAGATGGAGTTCATTGCGCAGTGCATCACGGAAATATTAATATCCGTCTGTCGCAACTCTCCTCGCTATCTCTCTTACATTTCTTTTTCATACTCTATTTACCTATCTTAATTACAATCACCCACACGAAAGAACACGGACACTCTCAAATGCGTTACCTCCACGACACATTCTCTCATACCATCGCGACAAAATTTACCCGTTCTGCATTTATCTCTCTCTCTCTTTTACCTTACCTCGTAGTCATACAACCACAACACTTATATCCGTACACCCCACGCTCGTACAGCTGTCATAGCCCTTACAGGCGACATACAGTAACAACCGTGAATTCAAATCAAATGTCTGGCTTTTCGAACGCAAAACATGACTTGTTCTTCATCGGCTTGACAGGCGTGTGGATGGATTGCTTGCTCGTTGTTCCCATTGGGCAAGAAAATACAATATTACAAATAATACTACAGAGAGAACTTCAATGCTCGTCCGGATTTCCTTCCGCTCCCAGAAAAATTGGGCGGGTCAAGGCAGGTGTTCAAACCCGTCCATGGCGCTGCATGGGGGAACAGACAGCGTACACTGTTCTTGCCTGAGTGCGTGGAGAAGGGTTGACGCTAAAGATAGTAATGTTGAGTATGAGAATCGGAAAGAAAGGAGTAAAATTGAAGCTTACAAAGTCATGCTCGTCGCATCCCGCTCCATGGGCGGACACACCGGTAGTGCTCTGTTTCCACTACTTTTTTCGCATTTTTTTTTTGGCCATCTCAGAAGGGCCCAAAAGTGGCGGCGTTGACTCAAAACACCGGAAATAGTGGTGGAAACTTCAAATGGGAAAAAATATTTTGGGGTGAGATTGAATGTGCTTTTTGAATGCCATACAATCCCGCCTAGATTCACACAGCTTCTTTCCTCTGAAGGGTTAGCTGAACACTGGTTTTTAACCTGAACGGGCGTTCAAACACATTCGGACTTTTTTGAAGAGTTGGGTGTCTCGGGCAGCATAGAATACAGCCTAAATGGTGACTGCCGCCTCCTGCTTGCTGGTCATTATTTAACATCACAATGACATTTGCGTCAACTGACAGTTACTTATCCGGTGAAATGCCTGGTCAATGGTTCCCAACCGGACTCCTAGGAGTTATTATCTAAACATGAGGATCATTGCAGCATTCGCTTCTTCCCTGGCCTGGTTTGAGTTTGATTCTACTGTGGAACTTCTTGAGGAAATGCACAACTGAACTTTAACAGATAAATTCGCGCAGCTCTACTTATGAAAAGTTGAGAAATCAGAGAGATAGTGGGCTTTGCCGCGGAGCGCGCTACCTCGAGTTATTTCCCGTAATGGACGTGCACGGGAAGACCGTCATTCGAAGGACCTGTGAAAACAACCGCGTAGAGATTACGGAGCACATCAGACTGCTCAAAAGAAACTTAAAAAGTCGACGGCATGATGTTCCGCCGGAACGTGCTCACGCGGAAGAGTTTGACCACAGACGGGGGGGAGGTGTGTGGCACAACTGCTTGATAGAGACAGACTCATATGGACGGAGGCGGAACTTTGGAGCGAGGGATGCCAGTGGGTCTGTGGGGAAAGATTTGAGGCCAAGAAAATCTTGATTAAAGAGGAAAATTTTGAAGGTTGAAGCGTGATACAAGTAAAGAGGTCTAGTTTGATAAAACCGATGCGACTGAGCAGAGCCGTGACATCGAGGGTCGACCACTTGACGGAAGGCTTGACCAGCGACAAATCACAAATAAGTCGGAGAAGAACACTTGAGGACGGGCGGCTTGAGGGTTTTAATACCGAACGAGGCTTCTGTGGAAGCTCGTAGATGGAGGAACATGAAATATTGAGTTGTGATTGAGTACAAACACGAGCAAACATGCCGACATTGTTTGTGCTTGTGTGCATGGTGCCACGCATCTCGTCTCATCGCTCCCGTTCTTGCCATGCATCGCTGCCTCCAGATTCATGAGATGGTGGATTTGATCGTCTCTCATCTCCACCTGTCCTCCGGAGCTCTTGCACTCTTGGCGAGAACGTGTACCATATTCCACAATCCGGCACTAAATATCTTGTGGAGGGAGCAGTATGGTCTTGATAATCTACTTCGATGCATGCCTTCCGGTCTGTTCGTCGTTGAAGGCGGCGTTTGGGTGAGTAAATGTATAATGTTGGATTTTCTTTCCCTGACCTTCCTTTGCTCATGTTAGCGACTTCAACGACCAATTCTGCCCACGGATTGGAACCGAGCCCTTCAATATATGCAGCGTGTCAAGGAATTCCATTCTCCGTGGTTCGATAATGCACATGGTTCGGACATCCTTCCGGTCCTCACCATGTGTCTTCCCGGCGACTGCCTTTTCCCCAATCTCCGCACCTTACAATGGTCGCATGCCGATGACAACCATTTCCATCACATTCATATATTCCTCAACCGGCAACTCTCCCGCATCGTTATCTTGTCCAAAACTCCGCTTCCCCAACTTTCAATCCTCTCCATGTTACCACGTAAATGCCCATCCTTGAAGAGCGTGTCCATTCATTTGCCTCCTCGGAATCTGCCGACGGAGCCCTCGATCCAAGCCAGCATTTCTGCTTTTGCGCAACAACTCAATCAAATTGAATTCTTGCATATGCCGCTCCTCGATGTGGCGGCTGTGCGACATGTAGCTGAACTTCCCACACTCCACTCACTGGAATTGCGGATGGTCCCCATGACACTTCAATCATTGCCTCTCGACACGTCATTTATTAATCTCCGCCATCTTGCCTTACTTGATGTCAACGTAGACTCGGCAAGCCATTTTCTCTCGAGTTGCGCTAATGCTGCGCTAGTCTCTTTGGCGGTAAACGTCGCCGCACGGCCGAGACCCGGAGCATTGGACCTCTTTATCACTGCTTTGGCACAGTGTACTTGCTCACATTCAACTCTCACCTCTCTTACTCTGGACCTCTCTCTTCCCGATGGCTCGCCCATAACGCCTCAATCTTTGTGCCCTCTATTCTGCTTCAAGGAGTTGTCGCACGTTGATATCAAGTCTGAGGCTGGATTCGACCTTGATGACAGCTTTATACTTGAAATGACACATGTGTGGCGGCACCTCAAAAATCTGCAATTCCGAGAGGATGTCCCATGCATACCGCTCGGCGTTACCCTCGAATGCCTCCGTATTTTCTCCGGCAATTGCCCCGATCTCCGCACCCTCCACTTGTCATTCGACGCTTCGACCCTACACACATCACAAGGTGAAAAGAACTGTGTGGCACAAACGATGGTGGGAGCACTCGATGTCGCCTATTCCCACATAAGCACTCCTTCATTCATTGCTGGCTTTATATCCACCGTTTTTCCGAATTTACGCCATATCTCAACGGCCATGGAGTATTCTGATTTCGCGTATCAAAACGTAGACGAGCAGGAGTTGGATGAAGACGAGCAACTTGTGTTTCATCGGCGTTGGAAGGAGGTTCAGTGCCGGCTCGGCGGCATTCGTCGAGAGGGAGGGCTTTAAATCCGCGACATCTTATTATGACTTTTGGAATTCAAATTGCCAATGACGCTCGTTTAGGCATCTTGCTCATCTTGTCTCTCATTGCTGTTCTGACGTACGGCGTGGAACTATGAAGGCGATAGAAAGCGAGCTTCCCGGGAGTGCACTCCCGGAGCCGAATTGAAGCAGTACCTTCCATTACCGTTTGCGACACATCGCCCTATGAGCGGCCCTCAGTAAACTAAGTAAGCAAACGAGACCAAAAACTGTTTAAATGTCATACTTGCAAAGGCAACCTCAACTACATTCTACTTCGCCCAAATTGCTTTTGATTTGAGCTCACAATGCAGCAAACAAAGTGCCAAGTTTTGGCTATTTTGGCCATTTTTGTTGATTTTCGCGCAAATTGACCGACTTGCACGCCCCGTTATGAGCTCAAATACGTAGGCCCTGTTCGGGATCCCCATCTTCATCCTGTACAGCTAGCTGGTCACAGAGCGTCACAGTCATGAGATCCGGCTGAATCGCTTGCTGAATCGTCGGATCAATTGAGATCAGTCAACCAACAAAGCTCTGCTCGCCGTCGTTCCGGTGTTCTCGCTCATGTGTCAGGCATCGTTGTCGACGACGAGCTCAAAGATCTTGCCATTCTGATACATTTTGAACTCGGGACTTCTCTACAGCATAGTATTTATTCAATGTAATGTTCTCTATGACTCTATCTAACTAGTTTGCAGAAACAGAGAGAGTAGATGTCGGCGCAGACTGGCGGCACACGAGGCGGCAAAGGGCGGGAGCATGGGGACGATGGCAACGACGTGATGTGCTGGCAGTTCTGATGGTCCAGACCCACGGTGGCTGATTGTGACTTCCTAATCGAGGCTAGATGGAGACGAAGAGGTTTTGGCTGGGCACATCTCCATCGTGTAGAGTTGCCTGGGGATCCCGAACAGGGCCCTAGCAAATTAAATCGAAAACGATACAACTTTCTGTATACAACTTGTGGACATTCTCGCCATCTGATTCAATGTTGAATGTTGACATATTTGTAGACACATTTGTGGACACATTTGTTGGACACATTTGTGGACTCACGGGATATGCTTAATACCCATCAAGTTGATTCAACGTAGATATAAGTAGGCTAGTGCAACCCGAGTGCGCTTGCTATGCAGACAAGTCTGCCGGCGGCGGTGGTAGAAGGTATTACTGAAAGATTTGCGACCCATTAGACATCGCCCTCGGCTTCATTGCCTACCCAAAATATACCCTCAGAGCTGCTGGCCGAAGCAATGTCAATCTCCCAAGAAGTCGCGTCCACGTCCTTCTCTGCCGAAGGGCCGTCGCTTTCAATCTCCGCCAAAGGCCTATCGCCGATCTCCGCCCATGGTCCGTCGCTGCGCTACGGTAAGAAAGGGCCGTTTGGTGGACACCAAACCCTCTCAGATTGTATGCATTATGACCCATTATGCATTACGACCTTATGCATCATGAGCCAGTCAACTGTACTTTCCTTCCCGGGTTTGGCCTCTTAATGTGGATATATCAGTTGGTGGTGTAGGCACCCATTTCAACATGGATTTTGACCATGTCTGTCTGGCGTGATAGCCAGTGAAATTTCAGTTCAAACTGTCTCCTCAGATCCTTTCGGGTTTAGTCACGGGAGGTTCAGGCCGATAATTTGAACACTGGGTGTCGTTTCAATACAGTAATTTGCTCGTGGGAGACTCAGGACGATAGTCTCCTCAGATTTTTCCTCAGTGTCCCGGTTGCTTTCCAGGAAAGCTGAGGGCTCTGCATGTCAGGCCAAACAGCTGCAATTGAACGGCAGGGGGTTCGTTTCAATTGATCAAGCTCACAGTTTCTCACATAACAATGAATGCCTTAGGATTCACACAAGAGCCTGAAGAATGCTGGGTGTTCGCTTTCGACGCGAGAGACCCGCCTCTCCAATGAGACTTGACTAAACAATATTTTAAACCCAACTAATTGTCGTAGTCCAGGTTGATCCAACGGGGGCAATATCTACCTGTGGAACTCACGAACGGGCGCCCAGATTAACATGTTAGAAGGACATAATGGCTTTGTGTCATCTGTCGCCTTCTCTCGAGACGGTGATCGGATTGTATCTGGGTCGGGGGATCGCACGATTCGCGTCTGGGATCTCCACGCCGAGGTTGGAGTGGGAGCTCTCACGGAAGAATACACTGCGAAGGTCTTGTCTGTGGAGCCGAAAACCAGGCCCTGTTTCCCTCTGGCCAAATAGTGGGTGTTCTACCACCCTCTGGAGGACACAACGACAAAGTCTATTCACTGCATTCAGACCCCCCATAGGCACAGATGTGCCCACCTTCACCGATCTCCGCCTACGGACTGCCCACCCAAGCCGACGTTGGTCTACCCTAATAGGCGTCGGCCGACGTTGGTCTAGCATCCCTACCGAGGCAAAGCCTGCCCACCTTGGTAGATCTTCGCTGACAATGGTGTGTCTATCTTGGCCAACCTTGGTCAACCTTGGCCGACCTGGGTCTAGGTTGGTGTCGATTGGAATGGCTGGACGGGTACAAACCATGTCAGATTTTGAATTTGGCTAACTAGGCTTAGCTAGGCTCATCGGCCCACGTGAGTCTATGTGTGCCTAATCCAGTGGGAATACCTAGACCAACCTCGGCAGGGATGGGCAGATGGATGGGCAAGGGTCGGCACACTGGTCTGCCTACACATCTGCCTATCGGGATCTGGCAGACCTGTGCCTACGGGGGGTCTGAACGCAGTGATTCCGTCGCTTTCTCGCCTGATGGAGAGCGGATTGTGTCCGGGTCCTTCGACAACACGGTGCGCGTGTGGGATTCACGAACAGGTGCTCTACTTGCTGGACCCATCCAACATGGTGACAAGGTCCGGTCCGTTGCTTTCTCACCGGATGGAGAGCACATTGTCTCCGGCGGCCATGACGCCGTGGTGCGAGTGTGGAATTCGCGAACCGGAGCGCTTGTCGCTGGGCCTTTCCGAGGACACAGTGAGCCTGTGGCCTCTGTGGCATTCTCACCTAACGGGGAACGGATCGTGTCCGGTTCTGGCGACCATACTCTCCGTATTTGGGATGCACAAGCGCTTGGTGTGGAGCAAGCCAAATCTGAAGGGCACAGCGATATAGTGTGGTCCGTTGGGTTCTCACCGGATGGTGAGCAGATCGTTTCTGGATCCGACGATGGAACAGTAGCCGTGTGGAATTCACAAACAGGCAAACTGGACACTGAGCCAATCCAAACGACCTCTGTGTACTCTGTCCACTTCTCTCCGGATGGACGGCACGTGGCGTCGGGGTCCATGGATACATGTAGAGACTGTACCTATAATGCAATGTTGCAGGCCATGGCCTGCAGCCACAATGCATTAAACACGATGCTCGGCCATCCGACCAGGAGCCTGCAGTAATGCAATCTGGCAGGTTGCCAAAGCATATTAAAAGAATAATGGGCCAAAAGGAGGATTGAACCACAGACCTTTTGGTATTGATTACCAATCTAAATCTAAAGTTCTAACCACTACACTAAAGTGACCATATATAATATTTTGTTACCCAGCTAGGGTAAGGTTAGCCTTACCCTACCTGGGACTGCTTATACCCACACCTAGGGCAGGCAAGCTGCCCTAGGTCTTCGAAAATTGTTTGCTATGCTTATTACATATTTTCCTGTATTTTACAACCCTAACCAACCCTAACCAAAAACCTAACCAACCTAACCAAAACCCTAACCAACAGAAATATATATCCCCTGGGTCCAGACAAGGAGGCTCTAACCTAACACTAACCCCTAACACTAACCACTAACCCTAACATTAACCATGTGGCCCTATGCGGGCCATAATAGATGAAAAACAGGCTTATTATGTAACAGTGTTAGTTAGGTATAGTCCCATCAATTTAACTTGTAGTATCTTCTTCTTAGTCTAGTTGGTTACAGCATTGCCTTTCTTATATGATTAGGTAATCCTGAGGCTTTTGGTTCAATCCCCGAAGCTGCCTTTTCTTTTACTTTCCCCTACTATGGCTTGATTACGGACACATTGCATTGCGGGTATAATCCGCCACCGGCCAACCTCCCACATTAATGCATTGTGGTCTCTGGCCATGGCCCTCCATAATGCATTACTGCTACTTTCCTTGGTGTGGATACAACGATATCTGTGTGAGACACACGAACGAGGAATCTCGTAACTAGACTGAAGGGCCACACTAAACCGGTTTATTGCATCGTTTTCTCGCCTGGCGACGGCGATCAAATTGCATCTGGGTCTGCCGACACCACGGTACGAGTGTGGGACGTGAGAAATGGTGTCCTTGTTGCTGGCCCATTTAAAGGCCACAGCAAGCCAGTAAGTTGTGTCGTCTTCTCGTCCGATGGCAAGCGAATCGCGTCTGGGTCGTACGACACCACGGTACGCGTATGGGATTCCAGAACCGGTGCTGTCGTCGCTGGACCGTTTCATCACCGCAACCGGGTCACTTGCGTCGCTTTCTCGCCCGACGGGACTCGTATCGTGCTGTCTTTCGATAACACTGTCCGTGTGTTGGATGCACAAATGGGAGCCAATCTTCTCACGCTACCCAAGTGGTCCAGCGCGCCTGTTTCTTGCGTCGCCTTCTCGCCAGACGGGGAGATGATTGCTTCTAGATCCGTTAACGGAACAATGTGCATGTGGCCCGCGCAAACATCGTTTCAAGGTCACAGTGGAGCAGTCACATCTATCGCCTTCTCGCCTGATGGAAACAGGGTGGTCTCTAGTTCTAACGATAGGATAATCCGCGTCCTCGAGGTTTGAGCAGTTTTTATCATGCATGACCATTCTAACCTATAATGTAACAGCCCAATCGTGCTCCGGACCAACCATTTGAAGATGGGTCGTCCTTCGTGGATGGGTGGATATTGAACGTCAAATCTGAACTCATTCTTTGGGTCCCCCCTTGGCTACGTGATGGTCTTTACCTTCCACAAACTTTGCTCGTCATCTCTGCCTCTGGCACAACGAGGTTGGATTTTACTCGATTTATTCATGGGACGTCATGGGAGGAATGTGTGGATCCGAGGTTCCGCACCAATTAGTTGTGCATTGTACATAGGTTAAGGATATGCATGTCAATTGGAGAATCAAAACAGGGGGGATACGGGTCTCGAGACATTTACGAGTATCATCAGTTTTCCGCCCGAGAAATCCTGGCATCAAACCCCACATTGATCTGTTCGCTCCATCTCTTATCAGCACAACAGGCGTGGATTAGAACAATATTCGAGTTACGAAAGCCGGCAGTCGGCGGTTACCACCCATGCTGAAGGAATTTTGGTGTATTTTAGATGGAATTGGTTGGACGAGAAGTGCGTGTGTTGATCCTGGTTACATTCCAGTGCACTGGGGACCCGGAGCTAGGAACATTGGGCGATATTTGCGATGCACACAAACTCCACGTGGGGAACCCATCCCTTGCTTCAATTGGTGTGCCCGGGAATTCAGGGCAGCTGTAAATTGACTAGCCGGGAGATGAGAAAGGTTGGGAGCTGGGTCAAAGAGAAGAGACAGGCGGCAGAAGTGTGTGCCCGCCTGATATAAGTTTACGAGGGCTGATACCCCTCAGAGGCCTCCGCCGGGGAGGTAACAAGGTGCACGCACCGACTCACCGAGAATTGTGTCCAAGAAGATCCAGTCAATGCAACAAAAGGGGACGGGCCCACAGCCCGGTAAATGGCCCAAGAAGCGTATTGCGAGTAAGAAATACCACATATACACTGCGTTCCGCTGTCGGCTAGGCTTAGCCGGCTCGCTCAGGGACCATGAGCTAAGCCGGCTAAACCTAGCCGACAGCGGAACGCAGTGATAGGCCGCCAGACGGGTTGAACCAAGCATTGTTGATGTACGAGTGAAAGTGAAGGATGGAGAGGCTGAGCCCATATTAGGCAGCCAGGAATATGCCAGTAGAATTGCGGCGTGTGGTACGTCAGTGATTTGGGGTGAGGCTGTGGAAGAATAGCAACTGGGGGAGATATAGGCGCGTCCTAAGAAATGTGAGCGTCGAGTAACATAAAATGTAAGCACAAGAGGTCTATACTCAACTAGATTTAACCGGCAGACACATCCGCCGCTATTTTCTGCAAGACAACATATAGTAAATACAACCCTAGATGTAACTGAAGCATTGGAGAGGAAGTACCTCCCACAGTGATCCAACGGCGGATGTGTCCGCCACTATGTTTCGGAAGTCTACATCGATAACAGTGACTTTCGTGGTTTCCCCAGTGCCGTGCTTGACTGTTTTGACGTTACTGGAGCGGATACTTTCCAAGGAGGAGATATCCCGTTCTTGGGCAAAGAAAAGATAGCAATCGGGATGGAATTGTCGTCACCTGTCTGAAGTGTTCTTGACTGCAGCTGATTGCTTTTTTCTCTTCAGGTGTCGTTGGTCCTGTACTACTCCTTTACAGTACTCTTGGCCCGTGAATTCATCCAACCGCAATTATTAATCGCTTGCATTCTCGCCTGAAGCATTTGAATTTCAAGTGAATAAATTGAAGGGCAGAATTAGTATAGGAACGGTTTGATAGCGGTGGTACCACACCTTCACTTCACTCTAGCATCCGTCGCATTACGAGGGAACCCCGTTCGACTCGGGATCGAGCCCAAAAGTCGGTAGCATTTTTTTCAGTTGTACATACATTTCATCGCAGGACAGGTTTCTTTGCTCTAGCTCTCTTTGTGCTCTGCGGGCTGCATTTTTGGGAGTGACGCCTAATGTCTTGTTATACATTCTCCCATTACCAGATCTAACGTGTTGATTTACTTCACCGGGCACTTTCAATCGTGTCGAGTGTATCGGTGTGTCATCTGTTTACTCCCTTATTCAGGAACAGATGTATGCTGTAGACCGCTCGATAGTGGTTGGACCGCACCTGGTTCAATTTATCGGCGCATCTGGGTCGGGAATGAGTCTTGAGCCTACGCAATAGTTCTTTTTCCATAGTGTGAGCTGAATTTGTTGGTTGACTTTCACGGTAACTTGCCCTACGCATGCTGGATACTATCAGCTCGGTGGCGGGGGACCGCACCTTCACTTCATTACTGAACCCGAAGAATAAGGTTATGAGGGATACCCGTTCGACTCGGGATCGAGCCTCGGTTTTGGCAAGATTCTTTTTTCCCAGGGTACGAGGGCTCATCCACTGGTCCCACCGATAGTGTGCCGGGTTTTGGCAGGGAAATGTAAACCCGTCCGGTTTATGGACCTTCGAATCATGACTTGGTTTCTGACCGTTTCGCACTCATTTGGTCTTCCGCTCCCTGTACAGCTACGTAGGCATATTTTGCACCTTGAACTTGGGTGTTTTTGGTTGCAAAGTCATGTTCCACCAGAATAGCTCAGACGACTATATTTTCAAGTAACTGCTTCAACAGGCCGTTATTTACCAATTTTGCAACGTTATCGAGCTATTTTCTGGGGCGACCGTCACATCAGCCAGGCGAGGGAGAGGCAGAGTTGTATTGGGAAAGATAATAAGTCTGGCGGAAGACGCCACGCATTTTCTGAAATAAATCCAGATGCGCGCTCAGCTCATGCACCTACCCGTCAGCATCGCCGCGTCGTGCCCCCATGTCCCTGCTCCGATGTGTTGGCCTGTGTTCCTGCATTCATCTATTTTTATAGAAACACTCGGATAGGAATGACAGTCCCGATTCCCCTTGTATTAACAGAACAATTAAATCAGGCATCGCAACGTCGTTAAAGTTTAAATCTTTTCACAGTAACTCGCAGTCTGGTGTGGCGTGTAATCCTCGTCTCTGAATACATCCCTGCCAACGAGCATTTTTCAGCACTCACATTCTCCAAGTACCTAAATTCTAAAACACATTTTCTGAATAGCACAGTTACTTTGTGCGGCAATGCCTGACGGCAGTAGGATAAATCCTACCCTACCTTCGGTAGGGAGTTAGGATTGGTCCTAGCCTACCATTTCAGCCTCCTGCATGATAATATTTCACCGCTATTGCATTCAATCTATCTTACCTCTCAATGAATTTCGCGTGAGCATTATATTTGCTCCAAAAATCCCATCCTATTCTGTGATCCCATTCCAACCCATCACTTTCTGAAAATAAATCCAGATGCGCGCTCAGCTCTTGCGCCTACCCGTCAGCATCGCCACGTCGTGCCCACATGTCCCTGCTCTGATGTCTTGGCCTGTGTTCCTGCATTCATCGATTTTTTATAGCGAGACTCGGAAAGGAATGACTGAGCATGAGGTTGCCTTCTCGATTCCCCTCCTTGTATTAACAGGTGAATCAAATCAGGCATCGCAATATCGTTAAAGTCAAAGGTTTTCACAGTAACCCAGTCTCGTGGGGTGTGCAATTCCCGTCTCTGAATACATCCCTGCCAACGAGCATTTTTCAGCATTCACATTTTCCAAGTGCCTAAACTCTAGAACAGATTGTCTAAATAGTACAGTTGGTCGTGGGTCTTCAGCATCATCGCGATGGTCGGGGACGCGGACGTGTCATCGGTAAGAGACGCAGACGCAGAACCGCGAGAGAGCACTTCGAGGATTGGATACGTCCTATAACTACGTGGTAGGCTTGCCAATAGGATGGGCCAGTTATTCAGTTATTCTACGATCCCGGGATCGCCCACGCACAAGTACGAGTGCATGGGCGCATCGATGGAAGGCGGTCGAAGCCGATGGAATCAGAATCAACGCGGCCGAAAGCATCCTTGCATCCTCGCGGGATCCGAGTACACTACAGCTACAGGGGGTAAAACTGAAAAATGAAAACGCGTGTGTAGGATGTAACATGTGTCACTGTCAGAGCGCACAGAAAGGAAATGGAGATGAAGCGGAAGTTAAAATAAAATAAAAACCGGAGAAAGCACTGGAACGGTGGAGGAGCCGGATGGACGAGCCCGCGCAGGCAGACACGGAAGAGGAAATAAAAGAAAAAGTACGCGGACCGACCGCCCAACCGAGCACCGAAAAACGAACGCGCACTTCCCCGACGTCGACAAGGAAGCGGGGACCAAAGAAAGAAAGAAAGAAAAAACACAGGAGATCATCCTCCCCAATCTCCTCATTGAGGACCCAAATGCAAATGAAGGAAATCTCCCCGTCGAAGCTCGAGGGAAAAGGAAAAAAGCGGAAAATAGAATGGAATGGAATACACAGGAAGGCCAAGAGACAAGAGACACGAACGATCAGTCCCGCACGGACCTATGGACCCACGGAGCCCCACCATAAGATCCCAAGGCCGGACAGGACAGAAAAAAGACAAACGCGCCGCGACACCCAGTGCGGGCGGATCCGTGTGCCGCACCGCGTCGCAACGCCCGATTAGCGCCCACTGACATCGACGCCGACATATGCGCACGCGCAAACACCACGAGCCCGCGCCAGTGACGGCGACGGTGACAGATAACATGAATACTGAGGATAGTGTGCGTCGTATGATCGCACACACCTCGCATCCGGGCGCGATGGAGATGAAGCAGGAGGCGCGGCACAGAGTGTCCGCACGCGATGGAGCAGATGTGCGTGATCGTACGATCGGACCACCGTACGCACTGCGGCTCACATCGCATCCGGGCGCGATGGCGCAGATATCGGTGGATGGGACGGCCGGATCGCGGCTACAGCGCTTTCCAGATGGAGCCTGTGTATGATTGGGCGATGGCGCGATCCGCCAGTATCCGCGCAACAGCCGGGGCCAAGGCCCGGGACGGGCACAGTGGCCATGTCGAGGGACGCAAGCAGATCCCGCGCACGCGAGACCGATGAGCGGGTGGACACGGCATTCGGATTCGGATGCATAGAACACGATAGAACGCATCGAAGCTCATGGAACCAAACGCGCCCCGCTGGCGGCCCACGCCGACGCGAGCCGGTGGCACGATGGTCGGGCCCGGATGCCTTGATGGAACGCGATCGACAGCCACCGGAGGGATCGGCGGTGCGCTGCGGGGGGCCGGCAAAGGAATCACAAGAGAGGACGGATGCCAGAACAGGAGTCGGGAACCCAAATGCGAGAAATGCAGGACTCGAGGGACGGTGATGTCACGGTGACGGAGGCACAGGGGGTGTGACGCGTTTGATTCAGACCCCGTCGGGTCCACGACTTAGCTGCGGACATAATATATGCCGGGTAGGAACGGCTTGATAGCGACCACCTACTTCAATGATCCTGCTCCTTCAGTAATGCAGTGACACCCGTTCGACTCGGGATCGACCCCTACAGGACCTCGACCTCCTCTTTTCTTTGAGCGTACTGAAATTTTCTCCTCCCGTTCACGCTGAATTTCTTACTGCACAACAGGGTAGATTTTGTTTTTACCAGATGCATTTTTATCGTCTGACCAGTGATCAGGTCTAATTCAAA
Organism: Mycena leptocephala; assembly: GCA_029378395.1. NCBI lineage: Eukaryota > Fungi > Basidiomycota > Agaricomycetes > Agaricales > Mycenaceae > Mycena > Mycena leptocephala. The sequence continues at coordinate 621,898 of JARJLF010000030.1, read as the reverse complement.
TTCGAGCCAATCTATGCAATGGACGACGGAAGTGAGTACGGCTTCCCCGAGGCTTCACCTACTTACTTATTACTGGTTCAATTTAATGGCGGTGTATGCAAGAACCTATCGATGATATGGATCCTCAGTTCCACGATCTACCGCCCAATCCCTCCATCCACTGCGATGCGGCGCAAGTTGACATGCACCATTTAACTTCCACTGGTAGGCTCAGTTACCCGAGGACTCGCGCAGGTTAATATCGGCTCGATGGCGGTGGGACCACACCCTCACTCCAGTCTTCGTGATCATGATACTTGCCCCGTTCTGAGGGATACCCGTTCGACTTGGGATCGAGCCATTAAAGATGATGGGCGAGGTTTTTTCTCTCTCCCCAATTCAGCCCACTATGGCTAATTTTCTTCTACATATTGATGTTTCTTTGCCTACCCCTACTAGTGCTTCTCTTTCCAGTTTAAGGGCTGAATTTTGTTGGTGGGACGCACTGAGGTGCACCTCACTCTTCGAATAATATTTAACTGGCTTGTACGAGTACAGGGACAGATGGAGGGTAGGGTTACAGTGCACTTTCACTTGTGCAAGGGCACATGCAGACTAGGAACGGCTTGATAGCGGTGGGTCCGCACCTGCATGCCGTGGGATTCCTCGTATGACGATTGCGAGCAGGGACACCCGTTCGATTCGGGGTCGAGCCTTTGCCGGAATGGAGTGAGTTTTTCTCTCTTTTTTTTTTTTTCATTTCATGTTCTTTCAACTTCATGTTTCTCCCCTTTATTTTGTCTCCCAAGACTGACTTCACTGATCACTGATTACGGATTCAAATTCAAATTCACGGGATTCAAGACCTGTCCAATCTCGTCTCCACTGCAATACGGCTCGCGTCGATCTCCTTACTTCGCTTTCAGGCTCACTTATCCGAGGACGCATTCAGGTTAAAATCGGCTCGATAGCGGTGGGTTCGCACCCTCACTTCATCCAGCATTCAAATCCGCGCCATTTTGAGGGACACCCGTTCGACTCGGGATCGAGCCCTGAACGCTGAGGCAACTTTTTTGTGTGTTTGTTCCCTTCTTAAGCACACTGATTTACTTGTGCATTCCCGGAAGGGTGTGTCTGCGCGTCTTGGTTTTGCACAATTAAATGGCTGTCTTATTCACGGACAGAATCGGTGTAGCATCGGCTCGATGACGATGGGACTGCATCTGCATCTCGTTGTTGATGCACGAGATTTATAGTACAAGCAGGGACACCCGTTCGACTCGGGGTTGAGCCCTGAGTCGACAGTTTGGTTCTTTTTTTTTTTTTTTTTTTTTTGAAGCGTACCAGTTTTGATTTAATCTTAGGCATTGCGGCATATCTTTCCGTACCTCGCAGCCGTCTCTCTCCCTCTCCCTGAATTTTGGGAGCGATTCCTTCGTGGGATGCGATGAGGTGCGCCTGACTTCAACTTCGCCTCATTTCAACCGTGTCTGATGTGTCTGGGCGTCTTGACTTTGCGGAATTAAATTGCCGACTGATCCAAGGACAGATGGAATATAGAAACGGCTTGATAGCGGTTGGACCGCTATTCACTTCATTAGGAAGTCCGAATGTCCATGGTCACATTTGAGGAAACCCCGTTCAACTCGGGATCGAGCCTAGTATCGTCCCTTCCAACCTTTTTCTTCTTCTTTTCTTCTTCTTTCTTTCCTTTTGATGTTACTCACACTGACTCCCTCATCACAACCAGCTTACTGCACGCCTCAACCTCGGTGGAGATTTCCAACTGCGTGCATATCTTGGTATTTTGTCCCAGGTACGTCAGTCCCGGTCCATGAATTTCTCACATTCACGCAGATCCAAGGGAATATATTCAAGGGGGGATTGAGGAGAACGTCGGCTTGACCCCACAACTAGAATAGCGCATTGATTGAGGTGTGGGTCCAAAGTGTCACAGCAAATTAAATCCAGCTCACCTATACGGGAACCGGCTTGAGGCCTCAGTTCGTGTGACCCACGATCTCAGGTTAGATGCCGCTCGCATATATTAGAATCGATTCCTAGGTGAGTACGGCTCGATAGCGGTTGGACCGCGCTCTCACTTCATGTATGGGTGTGAATGGAACATTTTGAGGGACACCCGTTCAACTCGGGATCGAGCCTTTAGCGATTACTTTGTTTTCCCCAGCGTACCAATTTTCTTTTATACATTGCAGGCCATTTCCTTCCCCCGCAGCCGTCTCTCTCCCTCTACATGAATTTTGAGACCGATCCTGATTGGTGGAATACGATGCACTTCAAGGGCACTTTCGATCGTGTTCGGTGTGTCTGCGTGTCAGGATTTCTTGTGGCTCACTTGTTCAAGAACAAATGTACGCTGTGGACGGGTCGGTGGCGCTGGGACCGAACTTGCTTTTGAGATCTATATCTGTCAATTCGTGTAAAGCAGGCACACTTGTTCAACTCGGGGTCGAGCCTTGCGCCGAAAGTTCTGCGATTTTGCTGTATTGTTCTTTTTCCACAGCCGCAACTGTTGTTCCCCCCCCCCCCCCGGTGCAACAAATATAGTTTATGTTGGTACTGTAAACACGGCAGGATGTCAAGCTCAGCTTATCAGGATCAATGGCTGTGTGATGTGGCGACAAACAGTGCAAGTTTGAGGGCTTCGCAAGGTCTTTTCATACAAATCCTTGTGTGGACAGCATTTTACCATCCCCTACTCCACTCCTATAGTTTTTGGGCCAAACCAAAGGGCTCTAAGATACGGAGTCCTTAGTGTTGCTCTTCTACGTTGCGTTGCGCTTCCTAGTTTAGGACTGTATCTCTAAATCTCATCTGACCTGACTGATGGCAGATTTGGCTACTCTGTTGAATGTTCATACCAGTAATTCGCTTGCTTCATGCAAGAGTGTGCCCGTTTGTTAAATTCATTCTGTCTACTTGTGATATAGTACCTGCTCATTTCAAAGACCGGGGATCGCTCTCATTCCTTGAAATTAACGACCCCCTCACCCGAGTTTATGTTGTGTGCACCGACAACCTCTCCGTGATAGCCGGTGAATTAATTGGCTTCAGAGGTATATAATCCCCCACGCAAGTTAGATTCAAGGGAGGTCAAATTGAGATACATAATAAACAATAATAAAAATACAACATGGTAAGGAGAAATAAAAAGGATACAGAACATTACATACGAAAAGCATGCTACTCCGCATTGGACTCTGACCAGCTGAGTCCCCCGTCTCCTCAATTTTCAGACTTCTCAATTTCGATCATAAGGTTTGTGCTCACTGTGTCTTGGGGATCCAGAGCTGCTGCATTGTGTTCAAGTACTCTGAGTCTCTCACTAATTTTTGTGACATCTATGGGCTGCGAGGACCTCTCAAAAAGTGGACGAGCAGCCAGCCAGAGCTCAGCAGCATGGAAGAAATCCCCCTAAGAATTGGCAAGATCACCGAGATGCAGCAGGCATTGGGCACTGCTGCGATGAACATCCATACACACAAATCCCTCCAGAGCCACCGTCAAGAGGCTGAGTGCTGTATTGTCATCCCCCTGAGAAATGGAAACTTCGCCAAGATATAACAGTGCCCGATGGAGGGTCAATTTCTCCGTAGATTGTTGTGCATAGGCCAGGTAAATTACAGGCCATGGGGATATATCCTCTGCCGTTTGCCAGCGGCTTCTATCCGCAAGTCTGCCCAGAGTAAAGGACATCACTTCGCTATCTCTTCCCCAAATTGAATTAAGAGATTGCTGAAAGAGTGTTTTTGCTGATAAGGTATCCCCCTCTCTAAGTTTAAGATCTGCCCAAACAATTTCACAACAAGTAATTCCAAGCAGATGCTTTCTGGTGCTGAATATCTTCTTTGCTTTCATTAGGTTCTGTTCTACGGACTCCGGAGTTGCACCAATTATCACATCAATTTCCGCAACATTGAGCAGTGTCCAGGCATTCATATTAGGATCGGCATATTGATCAGTGGTCTGCAGAAGATGAGTGTGGATGCTTCTGGCTGCTGTATATTCAGATTTCAGCAGATGGACCTCTGCCTGAAGCATGTCAATATGATAATCAATTGGCCCTCTAGAGAAGCCACAGAGGCCTAGAATCTCCTTTGCTCTGTGGAGGTGTGCAATGCTATTTCGGTAGTCTCCGAATCTTGCTCTGCATTGAGCTTTAAATTGCAGTGCTTTTACCTCCAGATAAGGATTTGCTGATAATTTGGCCAACCACCTTGCCTGGTTTGCATGTGTCTGGGCAGTACCGACATCGCCTTTTCTCCACTCGATATCAGCAATGATTATCAATATGCTGCCCTGAATGTCTGTCTCTTGGCAAGATCTTGAGAGTGTGAGTGCCTTCTCGAGTAGTTCTAAGGCAGTAGATATGTTCCGCTCAAAATTATAAAAACAATAATATCCAGCGGCCATGTAGAATCGGGCTAGTATCATCAGATTTCGTGAGATACAGAAAGGTAAAATCCACAACAGACGTACACTGGGGCAGAGGATCAGTGAAATTATTGCAATGGGATATGCCTTTGGCAATCAATGTTTCTGGATCTGGAATGGGAAGACAGTCTCCCGACAGAAACAGCTCTGCAATGAACTGTACCTCTAGGCTATAGTTTCTTAGCTGGTCCAAAATATCTGGAATGTGGTCCATTAATCTGGTAACACTCCGTCCAGTGAGTCGGTAGAAAGAGTTCAGATTGATTATGCAGTGTATGGTGTCAGCGAGGTCAGGATGATCCAGATGCAATCCGAAGTACAGGACATGCTGCAGATTTCCAAGATTCAATGCTATTTGGCTAGTAATCCCATCTAGCTGTGCTCCATTGTATCTCTTGTCTAGTTCCAAAAGCGAATGAAAATATTTCCGAAGTGGGTGTGTAAGAGATTGGGGAGGAGGGGAGGATTGTCGGATGTGTTCCCGGATGGGTATCAGCGACCGCAGCCGTCTCTGATTGTCAGGATATGCCAGTGAGGTTGCGAGTAGTGCGGCTTTGCAACCCCGAATATCTTTGATAGGAAGGTTGCTTTGGAGAAGTTCAACATCGGAAAGGCCATCTGGAAGGATAGAGAGTAAGCTCAGCAAGTCCTTGGCACCAGACGTGATTCGAGGACTTGAAAGGGAGAGTCTGATAGAAGCATCCAAATTGGATTTTCTGTCATTACCAGCAGAGAGGAGGAAGGTTTTCTCTTTCTCCCAACGAGCTAAGACATTGGCACAGCCTTCATAATCCACTAGGTGAGCAAGGAGGTCCACTGCAAGAGGCATGTTATCTGTTAATTTGAGAAGTTGTTTCATGTCTTCGTCGGTGTGCGCATGATCTGTGATATCCATGAAGGTTTGTCTGGCAGCATAGTCTGACAAGGGCTGCAGAGGCAACAAAAATGGATGAGTCCAGGCGACCTTTTGAGGCCTTTCTGCACCACGCATTGTGATCTTTTTGTGATATGAACAACGCAAATTGAAGATTGATTAGAGACATACTATCAATGCCAGATGTGGGACATCCGTGAGAAGCGAGAGGAACTCTTCGACTCCCGCGCGGGAATGCATAGGCTCCCATGGAGTTTCCATGTTGTCTAAAATCAAAAGAGAAGATTGCTCCATCGAAAAATACTGAACCACGAGTTTGGTGAGGTCCTTCCCCGGGTCCAATTTCACATGTAAGCCAATCAATGCAGCTAACTCAACGCTATTGGTTGCCGACTCAGCACTGACGAAGTATCGGTGCTCAAATTTCATGACAATATCCGGGTGGTGCAAGGCAGCCCTTGCGAGGGATGTTTTCCCCATTCCACCTCCTCCAAGAAGGGCAATGCGAGGGGATTCCTGGGGAAGCGTTTCAACGATGTGTTTGAGTTCGGATTCCCGCCCATGAAATATCTTGGGCTTTGAGGGTAATATTGTTAATGAACTCGAGCTTCAGAGCAAATGTATAAGCATAGGTCACAGAAGAGATAAGTTCATTCTCTTACCTGTTCGCAAAGCCATTGCCTTCTTGGTATACCTGGCATTGAAATTATTCCTGATCTTTCAGACGCGCAGGGGCACATACCGACGATGATCTGTCTGATATTAGAGAGTTTGCGGTGGAGCCACCCAGCGCCACCAGATGGCTCATCCGGCATGCGGTGCCGGGTGGCTACGTCATTTGGTGGCTGATCAGGTGGCGTGGGGAGAACTTTTGTTGACCTTCCACACATACTATGCCTATTCAGATGCATGCCTGTACACGTGTGCGCACCAGTGGAGTGCCGGAAACTAGTACTTCAACCCTTCTTTGCTGCCAAACTCTGAGAGCAACCCCGATATTGAGTCAGACAGCAAAGTGTAGACTCGAGAATGGCCTTCTGCATAGGTAGATAAAGCATTAGTATTCAGTAAGGTAATAGGCACTCAATACACACCATAACGAGCAGGCAACCGAACAGCCACCAAATGACGTAGCCACCCAGCACCGCATGCCAGATGAGCCATCTGGTGGCGCCGGGTGGCTCCACCGCAAACTCTCTATTGTGCCATCGGAGAGTGTTATTATCAATTCAAGGAGTTCATTGTGCATATTGTGGATATTTTCGTTCATTTCATCAATGTTGTAGAAGACCATGGTCCCAATGTGAGTCTAAATAATTTTTAATGGGTTTGAACCACTCTATCTTGTTGTACAGCACCCACTCTGAACACTTCCAAAGCCTGATCTAAGCCGGAATCACAATCTTTGAGCAACGTGTTCATTTCATTCTGCCGAAAGAAGTATTTGATCCTGGTCTGATCCTGTTGTGCTTCAAGATATGTGTGTATTTTCTGTAGAGTTCTGTGTATATCCTCTCAGCAACAGTCAAAATATGAAGACAAATGAAGGACTCAGTGAATTTTCCGATATGATCCAGCATTGCTGGATGCAGTGATCCAGGAGGCTCGGACTTTATATGGAGATGTACAATTGCGTAGATAACTTGATGGATGTTCTCCATGAGTCGGATACATTCATCTCTATTTCTCTTGACGTTCTGTACATCAAGTGAGCCGTCGCCCCAACCAAAATAAAATAAAATAAATAATATGATCACCTGTACCGCGGTGATCAATGCGAGTGTTGTCATCGAAATCTGCTGCACAAAGGAGCTGCCACATGTATGGTTGAGCTCGTCCAGAAGAGTATCTGCAGGAGTCAAATGGGTTGCGATGATGTTGAGGCGGGCTTTGGCCTCAGTGAGGTGACGGGGCATCGCAGAAAGGTAGTCAGGGAATTGTCAGCTCCGATCTATATGTGCCTACCAGGGCAGTACACTTATGTTTAGCTCATCAGGTTCGAAGATATGCCAACGGTGCCATCGGTTGGTTTTGACAGACCACCCTGATCACCATTATGCTGTGTTGTGGTGGGATATTCAGCTTTGAGGAGCAATTTCGAGTTCAATTATTTTGTAACTTCACATGTGTCTGTAAAACAATAATCATGCACAGTCTAGAAGTTGGGTCCTCGAACTCTGCAGCGCTTGACCTTGGTGACCATTGTCAGTAAGATCTATCAACTGGCTGTGATGTTTGACTAGGCCTTCAAGTCCCCCAAACCCTATGCATTATGAGCAATATGCATTGCGAGGTTCTTCCCACGGTGTGACACGCGTGACATTTGTCACGATTTCATTCATTTGTGTTGGGATTTCATGATGTAGCCTCCTGCAACTAGAATAATAAGCTCTGGGAGTCAAGAATGGCTAATATTGGCTGCCCAATTGTTCTTTGGAATGAATGCATTGACTGTGCCAGAGGCAAGTCAACATTACGTGATTGACCTAAATCGGGAATCATCGTTGAATAGGGGTTGAGTCGGTCAAATTTTCGTATGTAAACCATCTCAATTTGGTTGGTTTTGGTCATAAATGTCAATCAGACCATAGTTTGAACTCAGAAATGCACGAAAACCCAGAAAAAACGCCGGAACACTGCACTCAAAATGCATAAATCCTCCCAAGACCTTATGCAATATGCATTATGAGAAAAATGCATAAAAAGCCAGCCTACCAAGTTGGTGGATGCCAAAAACCTATGCATCATGAGCATTATGCATTACGACCTAATGCATTATGAGCAAGTCAACTGTACATCGTTACCGGAGTTCAGTAAACATCTCCCAGTGGCCATGGATGCCCGAGTTACCAAGGATGTGAAGTGCTCTTTCTTGCAGTTTCAGGCCAATATCACCGGTCAGACCTCGATGACCCAGCCGTGCAGCTCTGGCGAACATAGGCTTTCCTTCCCCAATCTCGAAACTTTCAACGAGTGGCTCAAGGCAGAGAAGAACTTGTCTGCGGTGGAGTTTGTTCAGGTGCTCACCTTGCTTGAACTCCGGCCCGCTGTGCTGAGATTTCTGTTTTTACAGGTAGTGGGTTACGGTGCCCGCGGACCTCGTTGCGTTTTCACTGGCGTGTTCGAGGTGGCAGACTTGCGTACCCCCGCATTTATTGGTGTGTATTCAACTCCACCCGGAGTCTTTGTTAATGCTATGTAGATTTTCTCCCGCAGTTATCTTTGACTCACATGGCCTCGTCTGAGTTCACCGTGACACCCTTCCCGCGTCTTTTCCGATTCAAGTTGTGCGACATGTGCCAGTGTTACTATTAGATGCTCAAGCCCATTTTATATGTCCAGACCAGCGGTGGATACCGCGATTGACCAAAATAATAGCTTTAGTTCCAAGCGTCTAATGGCATAACAAGATCTGAATCAACACTTAACCTGGAGTCTGGAAGGCCCAGGGACGAGCAAATGCGCGACGCGCTGGAACCGTAAATCCGGTGAATTGATCAGAAATAAGTGCTTATCAGCACTTAGTACACTTATTGCAGGGGAAACAACCAAATTCAATGTCCCTGGGGCTTCATTGGAATTGGAATGGCTTGCAGATTGTCAAGTCACGTGTTTCAAAATGTGGACCATTGAATAAGCAAGAGGGTCATGCGGTTCAAAATGCAAACCACTAATTGCGCTCTGGAAAGCGCAATAATGCCTCCGAGCGCGATCTTAATGGCTGTAAATGTTCGCAGTCATCAGGGCTATCTGGGACATTGAAGCGCTGAATGCTTGCCCAACCCAACTACAACACAAACAACTCCAACACACTACTATTCAACGTGCAAGATTCAGGGTTCCAACCAAGTCTTAGGTTATGGCAATACCAGGGGAAAACCGCAAAGTTACACTTTAGGCCTTTGTTGAGATTAGGGCACTTCGAGTCCTACTAGTGATTTCAAGGGCCTTTTGATAGCCAGCGAAATTTCAAGCAGGACTTTTGGCTCACATATCAGAGCAGATACGCTGGAGGTTTAGCCGTTATATATTAACATGGACTGGAGCATGCTTTTCAAAATGCCAGCCTTTTGAATGCGCTCTATTGTGCCAGGTCATGATTTTCAAAATGCCAGCCCTTTGAATGCACCTCTATTGTGTCAGGTCATGCTTTTCAAAATGCCAGCCCTTTGAATGCAGTTCTATTGTGTCAGGTCATGCTTTTCAAAATGCCAGCCCTTTGAATGCAGCTCTATTGCGCCAGGTCACGCTTTTTAAAATGCCAGCCATTTGAATGCACCTCCATTGCACAGGTCATGCTTTTTAAAATGCCAGCCATTTGAATGCACCTCCATTGCACAGGTCACGCTTTTCAAAATGCCAGCCATTTGAATGCACCTCCATTGCGTCAGGTCATGCTTTTCAAAATGGCAGCCACTCTATTGCGCCAGGTCACGCTTTTCAAAATGCGAGCCCTTTGAATGCACCTCTATTGCGCCAGATCACGCTTTTCAAAATGCCAGCCCTTTGAATGCACCTCTATTGCGTCAGGTCATGCTTTTCAAAATGCCGGCCATTTGAATGCAGCTATATTGTGCCAGGTCATGCTTTTCAAAATGCCAGCCATTTGAATGCACCTCTATTGCGCCAGGTCACACTTTTCAAAATGCCAGCCATTTGAATGCACCTCTATTGTGTCTGGTCATGCTTTTGAAAAATGCCAGCCATTTGAATGCAGCTCTATTGTGCCAGGTCATGCTTTTCAAAATGCCAGCCATTTGAATGCACCTCTATTGCACCAGGTCATGCTTTTCAAAATGCCAGCCCTTTGAATGCACCTACCTCTATTGTGTCAGGTCATGCTTTTCAAAATGGCAGCCATTTGAATGCAGCTCTATTGTGCCAGATCATGCTTTTCAAAATGCCCGCCATTTGAATGCACCTCTAATGTGTCAGGTCATGCTTTTCAAAATGGCAGCCATTTGAAAGTGGTGGCATCTCTATTGCATCAGGTCATGCTTTTCAAAATGCCTGCCATTTGAATGCAGCTCTATTGCACCAGGTCACGCTTTTCAAAATGGCAGCCATTTGAATGCACCTCTATTACGTCTAGTCATGCTTTTCAAAATGCCGGCCATTTGAATGCACCTTTATTGTGTCAGGTCATGCTTTTCAAAATGCCCACCATTTGAACCCAGAGGTGAGCAATCTTTGGATCGTGGACCTGTTCCCACAACCCATGCCCCCCCCCAAAAAAAAAGGTAATGGCCATCAACGGCCATCAAATATCCACTGTTGCCAACAGTGAGTCACTCGACGCGTCGGGACAGGCTGTAGCACATTCAGGACACTGAACAGGCAAGGAAATTTTTCAAGGAAGGCTAGATACACTCCCGAGGTCAATGAAATATACAGTTGAATTTCTCACAATGCATAGCGTCGGTGGATGCTCAAACTCGATGCATAATGAGCATTATGCATTGTTACCACATATTTTGAGGGAGAATGGGTGGTTTGGTGGACCAAAATCCGCCCAAATGTTATGCATTGTGAGCCATTACGGTATAACTTCCCAAGGAACACCTCTCGGATTTGTATCAGTGGTGGGTCTTCAATGGCAGTCTTGCAGAATCGACACAGGTGCCATTTGCGTGGAACGATATCCTTCCCACGCTCATGAAAAGGCAACTTTTGATTCATTTTTCAGGGCCTATCTATCAGGAACTAGCGAGGCATTATGAGAGTGGCCGTTGGATCCGGAAAAAGCAGAAAAAGTACTTCATCGTTTCAGCCTCTACGAGTCGTTTCGGCACATAATGGTGGGGTTGCGCGAGGGTTTCGACGTTGGAATCCGAGGGCTTATGCGTGTCTTTGTACACGCCCTATCATCTCAGCCTTTCTGAAATACTGACTGTGCTCAGTCATCGTGCTGTACTGAGACTAGCGTTCATCCACGGTCAGCGGCATTTCATTCTTTGTCTTAGGCCATTCTTGCCTTCAACGAGCCTTTCTGAAATACTGACTGTGCTCAGTCATCGTGCTGTACTGAGACTAGCGTTCATCCACGGCCGGCGGCATTTCATTCTTTGTCTTAGGCCATTCTTGCCTTCAATGATCGGGCCGCCAGCCAGGCCCGGCGGTCCGAGTTCTATCTTCAGCGCTCTGTCATAATAATTTCCCACGGTTCACTTTATCTCCGAGATCCCCGGCCACAGCTTTTACACGTAATAACGCGCAGCCGCTATTTTTGACCGTTTTTGAACGGAAAGATGCAATAAATTAAACGGAACGCCCCAAGCCGGACATGGATTGTTGCTGCTTGGTGGAGAGTGAAACATTTTGAAGGCCCAGAGCCAAAATCGTAAGAGACATTTTGCTTGAAATTTCGCTGGCTATCACCCCAGCTAGTCAGATTCAAAAGGCCCTTGAAATGCGGCCACAGAGTTGGATTCTTTAATTGAACGGAAAGATGCAATCGATTGAACGGCACGCCCCGAGCCGGACATGGATTGTCGCTGTTTGGTGCAGAGCGAAACGTTTTGAAGGCCCAGAGCGAAAATCTCAAGAGACAGTTTTGCTTATTCATAGACAAGCTCAGCCGACGATGAGGATGTTGAGTACGCATACATACTTGGCGAAGATCGCTCATCCAAGGGGAAGCGTCGATGTGTTTCATTGTCTACAAGATCATCTGCCCGTCGTGCTCGTCAATAACGTGCCAACCCGGATGCATCGCCGGATGTGTGGATCATTATATTAAAATCGAGGGTATACCTAAGCTCCGGGGGGGCACACCAGTTCTGACTTTGCACAGGAACAGTGAATACGGCCCAGCCCATCTGCACCGCCTGAAAGCACACCAAGGAGCGAGGGACAAAGAGCGCGCCACAACGAGGGCTAAAATTGGCCGCCTTGGTAAGATAGAGGTGTTTCTGTCCATACCTGACCTAACTCATGCCATCAGATCACTGTCTTCTGAATCTATTGCCCTAATGAGTGCCTTGAAGATTGGGATAAAAATTGCTAGAGCCTTTATGCGGAGCCAGAATTGGATTATCGACCTCATCATACTGTACTATTTCATTCAATTCACCACGGGACATGACCCGTGACCCAAAATTCGATTTCGACGATTTGACAGCAGCAAAATTTTGCGTGACACCTGCAAAATTTTGCGTTCCGCCCGCCGTAGACAGAGGTTGGGCATCCTCGGTCGACCCTGGTCTACGTGGCTACCTTTTGCCTACATCGGCCGACTCGGGTGAGGACTGCTCGACACAGTTGTTAAGACTGAAGTATTCTTCGGTGGCTCTCCATAGCGATACTGCAATGAATTTGTTGGGCTCCACTGGTTGAACATTTCAAGTTTTTCAGTGGAGATATTGGTTAAAATTTTCCTTTATTTTTCACTGAAAAACTTTTAAATTTTTCATATACTTTTTCAGCACTTTTTTGACTGAGAATTGAGGTGAAAAATTCGAAATAAAATTCATAACTTTTGTTTCAAAAGTAACACCAGTAAATCATACACATTTGTAGGCGAAAATGATGGTGAAAATTTTAAAACCTTTTTCACAAATATTTTCACTGAAAAAAAAAACTATAAAATGTGGGAAAAATGTTCAGTGAAAAAAGGCTATAAAAATGGTATTTGGGGATGTATTTTTTCACACAATTTTCAAAAGATTTTCCAGTGAAAAAAGGGATATAAAACATAGTGAAAAAGTTATATTAATTTTCACCACATTTTCCAGTGTAAAAACAAGTGAAAAACTTAAAACATTTTTCAGCCATTTTCCACTGGGAATCAGGGTGAAAAATGTGAAATACAATTTAAACAATTTTATTCAAAAATTGTCAGAGAAAAATCATCAAAATTGTTTCCAATTTTGTACTGAAAAATGCAAAAGTTTTTTACAGTGGAAAAAGAGTAACATTTTGAGAGAAGTTTGGGGACATGATAATGTGAAACTTGAAGCACAAAAAAGCATGTTGTTCAGCGGTTTTTATGACTTCGTTTTGGAAAAATGTCTCGTATAAAACTTGAATCATGGGTTTTGATATTTTCACTATTTTGATAGGATAAATCTTCGAGTTTTCAAGTGAAGATTTGATCAAAAAATTAAACCTTTTTTAACTTAGATTTTTCAAGTTTTTGGGTAAGAATGCATGTGAAATTTGGTTAAAAATTTTGAAACTTTTTTTACTGCTGCAAATGGTAAAAAACTTAAAACAATATTTCATTTTGATTTGGAGCATTCAGAGCTGCTACCAGTTTGGATAAAATGAGGAATGAAGTCAGAATTTGTGGGTGCAGCTAGAGTGTGAAGAGGCTCATACTAGCAATAGACCACAGAGCCATCAAGGTCTGCCTGCTTGCACAAAAGTTTCAAACTGTTTGCAGGGGCCATGAGGTGATGAGCAGTGCGTAGCATGCTCAGAGACCTCACAGTGTGCATTTGAGCCCTTGTCAATACCATGCTGTACTAGCCAGGCTATCACCTGCACAAATGTTACATTGTTTGCCATGAAGGGGTGGTGCTCCAACAGCAGTGTTGAACACATATTCACTAATGGTGGCACAGTGGTCAAAGAATCCCGGTACAGAGAGGATGGGGTTGAGGGCATGAAGGAAGTATGCATGATGGATGGATGATTCAGGTCCGTGCCGTGGGAGTAAGGCTGAGATTGTGAACCAGGCTGCAACATCGAGTATTCAAGGGCTCATGTTCAGTGTGGAAGAGCACTCTATGAGTGAGACCCACATACCAATGGGCCAGTGCAAGGTGGGCACATTGAGGTACCACCACATTGCATGTTCCAGCATTGGTGTTATACATGGGTGCCTGCCCTCGTCATTGGTAGGGCTTTCGACGAGGAACACCATTATCGTATCCGGACTGTTGCGGGGAGACACACCAAGGTAGGCAGCCAGTCCATTCACGTCCTTGGTGAGTTCACTGTCCTCATGTGGGGGCAGCATCTGGTTGTTGGCATCACCTAGCATCATGGCTGTGAACTGCACATCCGTAGCGCACGCTGCTTCAGCTTGCAGGCCTGCAATTGCAGTTGGCTCTGCAGGGGCACAGAATGGGTGTTTGGCGTGGCCCACATTAGTCTGCTTGCTGCGTTGAATCTTGTCGCTGGATCCAACAGTGTTGTGCAGTGTCATCGCCTGGTTCTGGTATTGCAGTATGGTGACTTCGCCGATTGAGTGACGATGGGTGCTATCAGCCATTCTTCGACTTGAGGAACTCCTTTGCTGGGCCGTCGCCATGGTGGACCCAACACATGAGATTCACGGCCTGGGCAAAAGAATTGACGGGGCCAACGGTGGTCTATATGCCCATTGATGGTGAGGGCAAGGGCGTCAAACTGTTTGCAGAATTGGTGGCCAGCCACTTCTTCTGCAAGAGCAGTGGCATGACAGGCCTTTTCACCTTCCTCGTAGTCCTTCAGAGGGCGGATGCCAGCATTTTGTCTGCGCACGCTGTCTTCCTCTTTAGCCATAGTATTGGGAAATACAGGGTGTCACTTGTGTCACCTGCGACCTTCTGGATGCCTTCATATATGACCATGGCACTGTGCCTGAAGCTCCAAACCCATTCTATAAAAAGGAGCGCATTTAGATAAAATAGTCAAAAGCTTCCAGGGCATTTCCCCCAATACAGTGAGAGTAAATCTGGCTTGTTCGCATACATCGGATCCACTGCCAGTGCTCTTTTTTTTTCTTTCTTTCCGTTTTTTGGCTATGAAAGATAGTATGCCCACTAACTTTAGGTAGTGGGTCCTGATGCGATCGCTTAATTTTTTGGCTGTAAATTACAATGTGTGGTCTTGTTTGGGCATATGCGGAGGTCATAGGTTCGATCCTCGAATGTCGCCCTTTCTTTGAAAATGTCCTTGAAAAGCTCTGGTGTGCCCATTTGTCATTCTTTTCTGTTATTCGGCCTGCTGACCATGCAATTTCATTGTATCAATGAGTATTGCATCGGCGGTCTGTTTTTACTGCGGTCTACCTCCTCTATGACCTGAAAAAAGTCCCTCCCTGCAGAAAAGTCAAGTGCATGTACTTTTGATGGGTGCCATGATAATCCTGTCTCAAAACTAATTTGATTTTTTTCAAATTGATGCTCAACTTGAACCTCTTTGGATCCGTGACGCCCTTGCATATCTGTCTCGCGTCTCTGGCCAATTTTTTGATTCTTTACTTATTTCACCATGAAATCGTGTATCTCTGCTCAAGCCCAATGCGAGCTGGCCGACGTGTCAACCGAGTGAGAATTGGGCACCATTAATTTTTTAAATTACATGCTGTTGGAGAGTACATCCATTTGCGGTCTTGACCATCTACCACCTGGCAATATTGGCAGGTGTATAGCTTGCAACAATGTTTGATATTACGCTGGGATCGCGGAGATGAAGGAAGACAATGATCAGATTGAAGAGGCTACGTGACCGGTACGCAAGGGAGGCGAGCTGGGGCATTGATGAGCGAGAGGGGCGGGGATAAGACGATGAGATGAGCAGAACGCACCGACGGCCAATGTAGCCACATTCACACCAGCACCCATGGCATTCATATCGAAAGGCAGCTGGCCTGCCCCTCGCCTACTGGTACGCGGGCGGCCATCGTTGTGCCGCTGCGAATGTCGCACCGATGGCTCTGAAGTACGCCGTGAAGGCGGGGCTGAATTACATTTGCTGTCCAAAGTGCGTGCATGCCTGGTATGACTGCGATCCCTCGAGACCGTGTGGTTTTGGGGAGCTGCAAAGCTGCGGGTGTCAGCAGTTAGACTATATCCGAGAAGTTTTGTGCACTCACATGCGCCAGCATTCGTGATCCCCCACCCCACCTCATGCAATGAGCTTCTGCTCATTGCGGCAGCAACACAGGGAGGGCGGATACTGTAAGCCCATGCATTCACGCACTGTCTCGTTTGCAACGCGGCTGCCCAAGTCCTGGAGGTGTGCGATACCTGAGCAAGCAGTGCAGGTGCATGTATGCGCGGACTTTGTCAGTGTCGCTTGAAGCTACTGGCCGAATGACGGAATGGGGCTCGTGGTCGAGTTCAGCTCCAGAATGGGGGTCGCAGACGTGGATGCAGCAGCCTCAAAGTTGGTCTGGAAAAAAGTTGAGAAGTTTTTCCAGACTCATATACATAGAGTTTCCTCTCCACTTTCGAACTTTTATACGTTGAAATCAAGACATTTCATGCTCAAATAATATAGGTGCACATTGACCGCCATAGTCACTGCGTTCCCCCCCTAAGTAGACCGACCTTCAGCTACCTTGGTCTACCTCTGTCTACCTTATGTCTACCTTGGTCTACCCTTGTACACGTACGTGTACAGGGACATGTCGACAAAGGTTGGCCGCCTTCAGTCTACCTTTGTCTACCGTTGGTCTACCGCCGGCTATCAATTGTGGACAGCCTTCGGCTACCTCCAGCTTCTTACGTCTACCTTGGTCTTGCCGGTACACGCACCTTGTCCAAGCTCAGACTGCCAATTTAGGCTCGCCATCGATGCTCTTGTTCATATCAGCCCAACTATGTTTGCCTCGGTCTACCCTCGGCCACATTGGCCTACCTGTGTCTACGTTTGCCGAGGTCCGTGTACATTCGTCTACATGGGTAGACGGATGGTAGACACACCTAGACCAGATGTGTGTACAAGGTGTGGACATAGGTAGCCAAATGGGCCTGTGTACCCTTGGTCTACCCTTGTAGACAACCCTCGGTCTACGCAGGGCCGGAACGCAGTGAGTATCTTACCATAAATGCAGAGAGAGGAAGAGAATGAGGGATTTATTGAGTTAATTGGTGAGAAAAGGCTCCGTGTTAAAATACTCAGAAGAACAGGGGGTGGAATGAAGCGGAATGAAATGAAATGAATGCTAAGACAAGATGAGGAGGCGAGGTAGTGGCTGCCGCCGTTCCTCAAACGGGCGGGCGGGGTGGAACAAGGGTTTCCGAGGCGATCAAGGACATCCTCGATCGAGAGCTAAAACTCCTCGTTCTGCTCGAACGTGGGTGACGCAAAGGGTAATTCGCCTAAAAAGGAAACAAAAGTGGCGGAGTCACCAGCGGTTCTTTTTTGGCGCTGGTGACATCACCCAGGCAGGTCACCGCACCGTTTATAAGTACATCACAATACTGTAACTTCTCGCAGAGTAAGTATGGCGAATCCGGCCGTGGGCGTGAAATCGTATCAGCACCACATCCTCGTCATCCACTGTCTAAATGGGAGCCTCTCACTGTGGAATGAAGCCGGCCGAGGTCTCAAGAGACTCGGCGCACGAATGCCAAGTCTGCAGGCACAGCACGAGGCTGAACACCCCGCAAATATTAATCCATCTTTGCAAGACCATGGCTCATTTACCAATTTCCTCCTTGCTTTGATTTCCTTCAACCCTGCGTGACACTCCGGGGAGGCAAAACTCACGCCTGGAACTTTGGTCACGCGTGACGTCACGCACTGGGGGAAGAGCTTCCCCCGGACCCCTGCTATTTCCGCTGCGCTGCCCTTTCCGCTGGCGCGGGGCCATTTCCGCTGCGCTGCATTTTCGCTGCCGCTGGGCTTTTTCCGCTGGCGCGGGGCCTTTTTTCTATGTGTTTTTCAATTATTTCCTCCTTTTTTTCACTGCTGCACTTGACTCACAGAAAAATTGACACCCCCGTCTAATATTGTGGAGCCCCACTGCGTGGAGCATCCACATGCCGTGAGTGGCAATTTTTCTGTGACTCTGCGTGCAGCAGTTCAAAAAATTCGAGACATAATTTATGTTTGATGATGTTTTTTGGGGGAACTCTTACGGGCGCCGGCCCGGACGGCTGGGGTTTTCCACCCCAGACCCCGACCGCTGGCGCGGGGCCTAACGCTCGCCGCTAGGCCCACTGCGTGGTGCTGGCGCTCGCCGCGCGGGCCACTGCGTGGCGCAAAAAAAAAGAAAAATATTTGGTACCTGACAGGATCGAACTCGGAACGTCCGCGACGCAAAATAAATTGAAGCATAAGCATCATAACACAAACCAGAAAAGAGCCTGTACAGTGACTCCTGATTTGAGCTCGCCTAAACTATGAGACTGGTCAACCTGTCACGCGTGACCAAAGTTCCAGGCGTGAGTTTGAATTCCTGTTATCTACGAGTTACAAAAAAGAACTAGGGAAAAGATGGTTGGAGCCGACAAGAAGCAATTTCGCAAGCTGAACTTGGGTTGAACCCGTTTGACTGACGGACAAGCACCGGCTCGTCGGGCCGGAACTTTGCGAACCTACGGTCTTTGTCTCAGTGACTTAGGCTTAACACTCAAAATGTGTGAACTACGGCGTAGGTTGCCCTCCACTTTTATTCTTGCAACCTCAACTGCTCTCTTTTCCTGGACCAATCTTTCCCTCAGACCGAAATTCCCCTCACTCTTGCCCAGGTGACGGATATTGCGTCTGAAGCTGCACAAGAGATTTGTGGGAATATGGCTTTGTCATGACTCCGCCGACTTGGGGAAAAAGTGGTTAGTTATCCACATCAGGAAGAAACACTTGTCTACAGAGATCTAGAGCTACCGGGATCCCTGGTAGCTCCTGGTAGCGCTGGGTAGACAAGTGTTTTTTTCTGATGCAAACCCAATCCAAGTGTGAACCCCGGCCTATCTTTTTCAGAAAAATCTGGCATCTAAACAGGATGTAGAAACTCTCGAAGCAAGTCTGAGGAAAACTGATGAAAATCGGGAACAAAAGCTCAGTCTTATCAAGAATTCTGCAAACAAGTCCATCGAGCATCTCAAAGGCCGGATAAACCAGCTAGAGCTAAGTGCACGTAAGTTAACCAACGTCTGTGTAAGTTCAAGTGGAGTTGAAGGCCACTAATGGGGGGAAATGCTTGCAATGTGGTCGCTGGTGTGCCTCAAGTAACACCAGGGTTCCTGCAAGTTCCCACGGGCTCAACTATATCTTGATGATATGGTGCCAACGAGCCATGGTGAGTCGTAACGACCTGAATCGATATCTTTAGTATCCATCTAGATCCCATCCATAGGGAGCTGCCGTCAAGTCCGAGAATGTACCGGCGCAATGTTCGCATGGATTGATCAAGTCCCCATGTTCCGTTCAGCTCTGAGCGTTTACAGATCGCGCCAATCTGGTCTGCCGTTCAATGCCCATACGTTGAACTTCCACTTGAAATCACAGCAACTCACGAGACCAGCTGTGGAACGCGGAACCATTGTGACGTTTACAGAAACAGCCCAGAAAAGCGTAAGTACACCTTCATGGGATTGGGAACTACGGCGGAAGACCCATGTTCCAGACCAACATCTTTCGTGCAAATCATAGCTACTTGTCCAGCTCCCGAACCCAAAACAAACCGTGGGAATCGGGTTGATGGACTGATCGTGTGCCATCCAGGCAAAATCTCTGAGGTCCTAGCCTTCCATTCAGCCCACTACACAGACAAATTCGTCTTCCAGAGACAGCTCCCTTCGCCAACTAGCTCTAAATATTTGCCAGAAAACTGGGCTTCCCATTCCTCTCTCGGAATATCTTACAGTGTTTGAGGCTCTACAGGACATACAAATGACCGTCCCATTACTTCCGAACATTAACCCCTCCTGTTTTGCCATCCTAGGTGGGCACTCCGCATGGTCCCTGTAAACTCTCCTGTACATTATGTTACCCTCGGGAGGAGGACCTGGGGGTGTTGTTCCAACGTTACGACACTATATCTATCCCCGTAAATTGTGGAATCAAGCTGCGCGGCTAACGTCTGGGCAGTTGGCTTTGTGGTGATGAATTCTATTGGTCCTTGTGACATCATTTTGTCGTTCTTGCCCGCTTCAAATTTACTTGGACATACGGGCAATGAACGGGTTAACTTGGCACTTGACAGTAAACGTTACTTGTGGGGGACGATGTAATCATTTGGGCACGGATAGTCTGCGGGTGGGGAGTTCCCTATCGGTAAAATTCACGGCATGGTATAGAAGCGGTTAAATTGAGATCTACCGCGCTCGTTTATGTTACATTATAAACAGGAACTAATTCAGATTCAGACACCGGCAAGGGTCGCACTGGCCTTTCAATCACAATTAATGAAGGTTAAGAGCAAGCTCAGGGCATGAGATGACCTTTCTTAAGAGACTTGTACGATCCCTTGTGACTGTACATGTCAAGTTAGTTTCGCCACGCGTGGGAAAAGTTACGTCAAGCCACGTAAAGGTAAGTAAAGTTCGCCCCAGCCAAGTTGACCGGGCGATCAAAGTTAAAGTTAATCGACTCAAGTTACTTTAGCCACTCTCGGTTGGCACCATATTATGATTGACCGTTAGTTTCCACACATAAAGAAAACTTCGGGTCCTGATTGTTTAATCAGGTACACAACCTTCTAGGAGGGACACCGCGCGCCCTCGAGGGATTATACGAGGTGCTCCAACACGCAGGGTGGAGTATTGTTGAGGCATATCGCGGTGAACCAATTAATAAAAGAATAAAGACCAAAGAAAGGCATCCTGTACAATACATAACTACCAGGAACCCGTGCTCCGCACGCTCAGAGGATTAAGAAATCATTTATTGTGGCAGCCATTTTGAACCACGTGCATCAGAATGGATCCCACCACTCAGTGTGTATATCGGCTGGGTTCAGCAGGGATAAGGGAGCACTTGACGTATCAACGGTTTGAATAGACGCCTTGCATTCCGAATTTGTCGAGCAAGAACATTACACGCAACAACCTTATCTCATTTTTTTTTCTTGGTCAATGATCCTTAACTCCTCGAACGAGTGGGGGCTTGACATGGCTGAGATGGGAATGTATCCATTGCCAGTCCGAGAGGCCCAGAAAATGGCTCTGGGACCGTGCTGCATCTGAAAATGTAAAGGAATGCGGCGCGGTCACGCGTTTGAAAATGTAAAGAACTGATTGGCCGCTGGGGAGGTCAATAGACAGGTTGTGCAAAGCCGCACGAAAGTCGCACGGTGCACAAGCTCTTTTCATGCGGCTTTTTCATTTTTCGCTCCAGCGTCCTATGACGTGTCATTTCGCAATTTTGGTAATGTGGAATTGCGAATGAAGGTATTTCCGCAGGCGGCGTTGTGGAGACGCATGCGGCTTTGCACAACCTCTCTAATAATGCCTCTGAGCACAAGCTGAATAGCTGGAAATGACCGGAATGATTCGAGCTATCCATTGCCGGTCCGGTATCAAGTCTAGGACTCAAAAAAGAGGGTGAATTGAAAGTCAAACAACCACGCATGGACGGCGTGAAGGGACGCCAGTCCAGATAGCGCGTTTCAGATTCATCAGCACTTGCAAGGGTTGTCCCGCCGGTTTGCTATCCCGCATCCCTTTAGGTCCCCGATCACCGACTATCTTCTCAGCTTTTATGCAGATTGAACACCCCGCAGTACAGCCACCTGAGCCCGCCCGTGACTCAATTGGTGACTTCTTTGTGACCCAATTTCGCCTGGGAACACCTTTTTTAACCCATACCTTGGTCAATACTTGCCCAATTTTCAAGTTCCCAGTGGCAAATCGACTCGGAAAATTTGCCGCTATCCATTCCAGAAGACCGACTGAGATCGATGCAAAACTGCGTGCACAGCGTCAAAAGATCCAATTTGCACGATTCAATTGATGATGCAATTAAGCGAAGGAAAATCAGATTGCCAAAGGATTGGCCGCGGCTCTCCAGTCAAATGCTTCTCAATGATCGCAGAAGCTCGGAACATCCTGGACTAATAGTTACAACATGCGAGGCACGAGCACCAAAATTGTTGTAGTGTCTGTCTACGAGAGACTAACTAATAGTATACTTGGTATCAATACAGCACCTTGTATTCCCGATCACTGGACGGGTTAGGGGTTCAAACCTCTCAGCTGCCATTCATTTTGCTCCTATTGCATAATGAGATACCATTAGTCTCTTGGTTGGACCTAGCCATTTAGTTGGCTAGGGTCGGGGCTTTAGACAATGATTACTATGGCTAGAGCCATGTACATTAGACTAAATATTACTGCTATGACTCTCGAGGCCGCAACGAGTGTCCTACATAGACGCGGGGATCAAAAAATGCCCAAAAAGGAAGAAAAAACGGTCCGCACCTGTTGTACGGCAAAGAGCTGTAGTCTACTGTACTATTTCGATAGTGAATAAAGTAACTTGTGTCGATTAACTTTAACTTTGATCGCCGGTTTAACTTGGCGGGGCGAACTTTACTTAGCTTTACTTAGGTTTTCCCACGCTTGGCGAAATCAACTTTACTTGTACGGCTCACCATGGATTGTACAAGTGTCTCGATGACGTTGTCACATGCAATGGTTATGCTCTAACCTTCTATTGCAATGCAATTTCTGCCCCTGTGTGCGTTATTTAGTAGTCTAACTTGAATCTAGGCATGCTATGGGCGTAGATATAGTACCTCCAACCATGGAGCCCTCCTGTTCAACCTCTCTGACTCGGACTCTTCCTCAGAGCACCGCGCTCTGTACCTGTCCGAAATCCTTGATATAATGGAGAACATGACTGCAGAGATGGAATCACTCGAGTTCGAGGACGGTTGGGAATGCTGTCATATACTCGTCATCATCAAAAGTAAATACTAACTGCCCGGTATAGACCACAATATGTAGTATTTTTCAAACCAAATTACATCAACATGTTGAGTAGGGAGTATGGCCACCCTTTGCATCGATTACCGCTGCAAAGACCTCCGGCATTCGGTCGATAAATTGATCAATGTGTTGACACGTGATTTTGTCTGAAACGTCCAAAATCACGGCTCGCAGCGTCGCCTCGTTGTATGGACGGGGCTGGTATTCATGCAGGTGACTCTTGAGGATGTGCCAGATACCTCAATGGCAAAAACATTGGAAGAGGTCATCGGATCTGGTCTACGGCGAGCCAAAACTTGGAGATCTTGGCCTGGCGTGCTGGGGCACCGTCATGCTGGAGCTGAAAGTCAGGGCACCTTGGGGGTGCCACCGTTTCCTGCTGTTGTAAAACTTCAGGAGTGGGTCCCAGAGTATCTGATTGATGTACTGGTGGGCCGTCAGGCTGCCTCTGTGGCTGCTGGCTCAACTGCAATGAAGAGACTGACTAGTATTTACTTTTGATGATGACGAGTAGTATCGTATGAAAGCCGAGATATGTTTACGGACAATAGGGTCCGTTCACTCGAAGTACAGTCATTTTACAACTCGCCTTCAAGGCATTCCCGACAGAGCATGTATGCAACAAATTTTGCCTTTGGTTCGAACTTCCCGCGCTACAGCCAGTTGTTTGAATCAGCTAGTTTCTTTAACTGGAGACCCTATATGCCACGATATGAACTATGTACTATGCCAAAATATATGCCATTCATGCAAGCAAGCCCAAGGGAACTTGAAATTTCAATAGGGTACTTGAACAGCTAGCTTTGAGCTATGTATGTTCGTCGTGCAGCAGGGTCGTCGGAAAGGGTAACCTATAGATAAGATATGGGTCGGATGGCCTCTGTGGAGGGTATATATTCCCCGTCGGATGCTTGCTGATGTGTCGCGTTCAAAGTAAATCCAACCACCACATATTATGTCCCAATTCGTCTCGATAGATCAATGTCTTCAAACCTATCCAACTCATATGGTGCAGTTATAATCATTAGCAGTGTTCTGACGTTGATCCCGATCCTAGCACATCTGTTTATTTATGAAAATTTTGATGGATTTTGCTCCTAGAGGCAATACCATTTCAAAAAAGTGTGCATGCACACTGTGCAATCATTTACTTCGTTTCAACTATTCCCACCTGACATGTATTTATTCAGAAAACATCTGAAAATATGCTGCACCATGTCCTCCTCCCAGTGGAGATCGTCGCATATGTACAAATGCATTTCCGACTACAAAGATATTTCAGTGATGTGTCGATGTGAACTGCAATGTTTCATTACATATCTATGATCCAGAAGACGGAAGAGATAGGACTTGAACTTCCTAGAGATAGATTACCCCCAAATATCTGAGTGCTTTTTCCAAGAATATTCCAAGCAATGTTGATCTACATGATTCTCGGAAAATGCGGTGGAAATATTGAAACCTACCATCAGAAACTTTATAACTTTTGAATGACAGATTAAAAAATATTGATATCCCACCACTCTGAAGGCCAAAAGCAACCCCACATATAATTCCTGATCCTTGGTTGCACCCCACACACACCCTCTTGGTTTGAATGAAAAATGGCCTCATGGTACTGTGAGTAGGGGATAATTTTAATTCGGAGCGAGGAATAGGAGTAAATGCATTGACATTCTTGATATGCACTGTGATGCGGGAATGCCAGTAGTATGCATGATAGCCATTTGCTTTGTCTAGGGTGTAAAAGGCTACGACGACCGAGAACACCCACGCCGCGTTTTGATTACATCATCTTTGATCTTTAGACGGCAAGGAGACGGCAGTCCAATGGAGATGAATTGATCTCGTAGACATGGCAATTGATATGCTGCTTGAACACTGAACAAAAGTGACAAATCAACTGAGCAAGAGTTTGAGGGCTAACAAATCACAGACTAGACCAAAAAATCCAGGAAAATGAGAGGGAGGGAGACCAGAAGGGCTTTTACCGCATGGACTCAAGAAATCTCCTGAGCACTTCTCTGCTGCTCTGATTTTCAACGATGACCAATTTCAGATGACGAATTCTTTGTTTGTACTGTAGCAAAAGAGGCCGAAATCCAAGTTCTCCAGGGTAGCTAAACCTCCGATTCAGCCAACCAACTGAGACGGAAATTTGGCTTGTATCCGGTGATGTCGTTGCATTGTACCCCAATCTACCAATTGAGGATGGAATACAAATTGTAGCAAATATGTATGCTACTTATGGAGAAATCCGCTCTCGCTTCAATCTAATAAGCGATGATCCGTGGAGACCGGGTGCCAACCTCTTACGTGTCATGTCTGATCATTCCATCCGCCTCGTTCATTTTGAGTGGGGCACAAGGGGAGCGCACTGCGTTATCCATCAAAATCTACCCCCCTGGGGTGGTCGTGAGAAAGCTGTCAATCGACTGTCGGTATTTTTTGTATTTTGCTGCCTTGCGTGTCTCAAAAAAAAAACACGAAAAAATCCCCGAGCCGTGAAAAGCATGCAAATGTTTGGAACTGAATTTGCCTGAGTGATTTTGGGAGAGCGTGGTCCCAAACCCGGTAGGGTCTGCAGATTGATTGACAGTTTTCTCACGACCACACCGGGCAGGTCGATTTTGATGGATAACGCAATGCGCTCCCCTTGGTGGGGCATGTCAAGGGGTGACAGAAACAAAACTTCCGGCATTAACTACCCAAAACCTCCCATCAAGACCCCGTAACCAGTGACCACCCCCACCACCTGTCGGTCCGTGATCCGACTGCCTTATATGGAGATCATCAAACGTAACCTTTGCTCGATGCATTTTGAAAACATTACTGCCTGCTCTCCTTGCCTGACAGAGACCTCTTTTAGCACCCATTTACTCTACATTTAGTTTACAATGGCTCTGGATTTTTTTTGGTCTTTCTGCATCAGGAAAATCCGAAACTGCCCCAGAGACCAAGAAAGACCAAGAAAGACATGAAAGATGCCATAGTAGACGGTCGTCTATATAGAAAGGTGGGAGGGGTGGATTTTGCTGCATAGACCGCCATAGAGCCCACAGCGTCTATGAGAGCTGCGTAGACAGATAGTTGACATAGACCTTGATAGTTCTCATAATGATCAACGGAAGACACAAGATTTTAAAAAAGAAACCATTTATTTATAATAATATTGAGTACAGAAAACGACAAGTACATAAGGATCGTGAATGAGAAGCTAAACCCAGCTTACAGATGTCCGCAATGCTCAGACGTTCGAGGCTTGGATTTGAGTGGCTTGCCTTGGGGGCGATGCGGAAGAGGTTGATGGCAAGGCAACGAGCTTGGAGGGTTGCGGCATTGATTTTGCGGTATGGGATTTTGCAGTTTTGCCAGATGTTGATGGATGTGAGGCCTTGATGAGGTTGATGTATTTGAAGCCTTGAGGGCTCGTCCACAGAGAGGTGGAGCAAACATTAGTGTAGAATGGGCCTTGAGCTGGAGACGTCAAGAGTCCGCCATCCTGTGAATGCGGATTGACAGTTTGGGCAGGGAGGGGCTGCAGTCTGGTTTTTCGGACCTGGGAGGTGTTTGCCGTCGCCTTGAGGAGAGTTCAATGGGTAAAAGCAGAGGAGGTGGTGGGGGAAAGGAAGGAAGGAATGAGACGTGGCGGGATCAGCATTTGGCTATATTGACGTTGGGCGGTGCTTTTTGACAGTTCCGAGATTGCCGATCGGTAAACAGCGCTTGCTTGCCAAGCACTTGCTGGCACAGCCTAGTCTCTCGTAGACAGACGCTACAACAAAATTTTGCTCGTACCTCGCAAGGCACAGCCTAGTTTTTCTCTTAAGTCCCGCAAACTTGCCGCAAACCGTCAATTTACTGTACGAGGTTCTGCTCTGGGTCTCGGCCTAGCAAAGGCTTTTGGAAATCTCCTACTTCAAAAGTAAAAAGGAAAGCGGCAAGGGGGAGTCATCGGAGGCTTAAAAAAAACTTTTTCACTTACATTTTGAATAAGCTTTGAACAGCCGGCCAAAAAAAACCATATTGGAGCACCCAGATACGATTCGGGCAACTCAAGAGTGGATTTTGATGGCAACTGTTATAAATTTTTAGTGCAAAAACCCATTTTACCCATTGGTCCGGTCGGGTTCACTCAGAGAGTATTGAAGAGCAGGCAATTATAGAATTTTGTCGAAGGCTCATGACATACAGGAAGGGTTGGTGAAGTGCAAGATGAGAGAGGGTTTGAACTCAGAGCGACGGGAGCGGATCAGGGCCTCGGCAGGATTATGAGTTTAGCGTCGGCAATCATTCGGCTTTTGTGCCGGAGTAAGGAAGCCGAAGGAATTTGGCGGAGGTATCAGTGCTTACGCAAAAACAGATGACGAAAATGTGATCTTCTGCAAGTGGCTGAAGTTAGGGCGCCCTAAGAACACGTACCTTACAGTAGGGGGAATATTTACAAACGGCCCAGTATCCTCTTCTGTTAGGTGTGAATTTCTTCTGTCATTCACACATTTCTGGCAAAGCTGAAACCAAAAGTGAACATTTTGAATTGATCTGACATTGAACATGTTGAGAATCTGTGTGATTCAACTACACAACTAGAGAATATTCCAGATACTCTTGGTTTACTTATTAATACCTTGGTTGAACTTGGTAGAATATTCTGGAATCCTTGTATAGTAGTATAAATACCCTGCAATTGAACGGCGAAGGGGATCTGTTTGTCAGGCACTGCCCTAGCCTTTTTCAACCGGAATTCTCTCTGCTTACCTTGTTCTTCTAAGCCTCACCAGCTCAGTCTTACGCGCACACGAAAAACCAACAGAACACTTTCTTTTGTGAGTGGGAGATAGAATTGACTTGCATGAGATCTTTGAATATCTTCCAAGATCTTTGCATCTCATGTTCTTGCAAGATCTTTGAATATCTCTCAAGATCTCTCAAGAACTTCCTGAGCCGAGCTGAGTTGATTTGAGTTGATTTGAGTTGTCTGAAGTTTTCCAGTCACATTCAAATAAATATGCGGTTGAGAACATCTAACCCATGTCGGAGTTTATTTGAAGGAGAAGTGATGGAAGTTGAATGTATGGGAATGCCTATGCGGCAGTCCCGAATCAGGGTTGAAGCCGAAACGCAATGGGAGCCGAATCTCCGGCACATGCGGCATTAAGTGGAGATCAGGCAGCGATGGCGGCAAGATGGCGGAGCTCTAAAAGGATTCAGACAGACAGACGTAATTTTATAAAGAGGGTGAAATCGATTCAATCGAAGCCCAGACGACGCGACGCGACCGTCACGTGCTGCGCGGGGTTTTCATCCTCTCCCCAAAAGTTTAAAGGTGATATTCCCAGGCCTGATGAGCCAAAGCAGTAAAGAGGGAGTTTCAGCTGATGTCGGAGAGTTTTTGACAGCGGAGATCGAAAAGGCTTCGGACAGACAGACAGACAGACATACATAATTTTATAAAGAGGGTGACTGGTTTCGTGTCTCCCTCTTCTTACTATACCTTACTTACCTACCTAATTATCTCTCTCCCATCTACTTCGCCACTTTACATCGGCTTCCTTCCTTAACCGCTGCCACAAACCTCCCACCCTCATACCATGACTGCCGAAAAATTTGAATCTTCCCATTATTGTGATACCTATGGTATCCGGCCAAAATTTTCGACCTTTCTTCAGAAAATGTCCGTTTACTGGATATGTTTAATACCCGTTTGATTCAACGTAGATATACAGTGGCGACGAAATGTTCTGCACACGGTCGTTCTTGCAAGAGGAGACCCGAAGGACAGCTCTGCGAGAGCCATCCGCGATTCGTAGAGAATCGAGCCGTAAAGCGAGCTCGCACATTCGGAGCTCGAGATTTTAATCCTAGCTGAGGCGTCTTGTTACCCGAGACCGGGCTCTTGTTATGGTGGCGGACCGAACTTCGTGACAACATTTTGTCCCAATTTGGTAATCACTACTGCGGACTCAGTTTTTGAGAAAAAGTGAAGTAAATACTGTATACAGTACCAGAAGAAGCTATTCTAAGCATCTGCCGGAGCAAAAGTTTGAAAAAGTCATCAGTGGCTGTGCAGCGCCATCAACGCGCCCATTTTCTTCGACGACCATGCCTCGCCTCCGTAAAACGCATGCTCAATGTGGGCCCAATGGAGCTTTTACAACTACCCAAGCTCTCCTTGCAGGTCTTGAGATCATTGACGGCCTGGATGATGAAGACTCGCTGGGGTGGGAGTTCGCTAGTGATGACGGCTCGGATGAGTCGGAGCCCGAGGAGTATTGGGGACAGCTCCCACCGCCAATGACATGGGAAGAGAGGATGGAGAAGCGCGCCGTTCAAAAGGAGATCGCTGAAAAGAAGGGTCGGATCGCAGAGATGCGGAGTGCTGAGTACCGCTTGGCCGGACCTGGGCCGAAGCAGACAGGTCCGCCACGCACATTCTTCAAAATTTTGCACTATATTAACATTGTTCTAGGCAAAAAGAACGGCCCAAAGTCAATTGGCGGCATGGCGGAGCGCATTGCACAGGGGAAGCGCAAAGCTCTCAGAGATGACTTTCAGAATGGTCACCTCGCTATCTCGGAAGCAGAATTTGAGTGCCAAATGAGCCATCTTCAAGCCCCAAAACCTGAGCTGGGGAAACAACTCACAATTGGCGACATGTTCAAAAAGCGACCGCGTGCTGTATCAGTCTCCTCGGATGAGATTGAAATCTCATCAGGCCCCGTCCCCGCCAAACGTCTGAAAGGTGACAGTGCCGCCTCCTCCTTAATTGCCGCGGTCGAGTTGCGCGAGGAGGAGGAGGAGTCTAGCTCCGGGAGCGAGTCGGAAAACGGCAACTCAGAACTTGGCGATGATGATGAAGTGCAGCCCGAGTTGCTCGAGGAAGAAGCACGCTCAAAGGAAGGGGATTCTGCCGTCGAGTCAATTGTTGCTGCTGACGAGATTCCCGAGAGCTGCGAATGCGACGTTCGATTCCTCAAGCTCTTCCTTCCATAATTGCGGACCGGATTCATAGTCTCTGGCGGAGTTGCCTGATACCGGCGGCAAACCCCAGCACACCCTGGCAGTTATTATATGCTGCGCAATATTGGGAAGCGCCTGCAAACGTCTCACGATTCAAGAAATATATACGGCGACGGAGGAGAAATATCCTTACTATAGAACATCCTGCGCAAACTGGAAGGCAAGTAGATACTCACCACCTATTTCGAATTATATCCTTAACGCCCACCGGTTGTCGCATCAGCAATCCGTTCGGCATAATCTTTCTCTCAACCGACTCTTCGAGCGCCAACCTCGGCCGACATTGGAGCCAGGGTCTGGTTCGTACTGGACTGTAAATTTAACAGCCCCCCGGGAACAAAACGTTCTCGCAAGCACAGAAGGACAACGCCGAGTCCTTTGACGGCGCCCAGACGCAATGAAGATCCCCCTGTCCCAGTTCTTGTTTCCATAGGGGTCCTTTGAGCCCGTCATTGGCGCCAACTCAATTGCCAAGGCGACACCATCCATGGAGGTCTCACCGATTCGCACGTCAGTTGACCCGTTAATTCTTGACAAAATTACTCATCCGTTCGCGCTTAGCGTCTCCCCGCACGCAACTGAAGACATGATCGAGCGACTGCAAATGAAGATGGCAGTTTTTCCGCCGACAATCTGCACATGCTGCATCAGTATGCATCCGCTTGCAAGACAAGCTTGGCCGCACAGAGGCACAGATACCCAAGACCCAGATTGCTGTAGAGCTTACAAAGGAGAGGTTACAGGAAGAAACAAGGAAACGAAGTCAACTGGAGAAGGGAGCGGCGAAAGATCTCCAGGCGTTGATACTCTATGCATCGTTGGCCAAGTGATCTCCGGCAGCCTTTTATTCATTTTCATTACCCTCCTTATAAAATTAAGTCTGTCTGTCCGAAGCCTTTCAGATGGAGCTTCTTGTCTCAACGCAAACTCGTCACGGACCCGGAGGAGATTGGCAGACGCCTTTGCTACGCCGCGTACCAAGGGTGGCTCAAAAGTCCGAAGATGCTCAGCTACCTCGATCGGGCAATGCAGGCGCAGAGCGCCAAGAGGCAAGCGGATCACCGATCTCGCACACAGATCAAGACACGTGATCAACCATCCCTTGCCCGATTCGGAAGCACGCCACTCGCCACCTCCTCTTAGTGCTGGCCAAATACGAATACGATACGGCAAATGGCATATCGTATTCATATCCATATCGTATTCAGTGATCCGGGTGCGTATCATATTTGTAGTGTATCGTATTCATATTTTTGCAACTGAATATGAATATATTTTGGATATATTCAAATATATTCTGGCCACACCTTGCACAGAAAAAATGTGTTGAATTGTGCTGAAACAGTGGCTGGGTGTGTGTACAATGTATGATTGAACCTCAAGATTGCCTCCAGCAACCTCCAGAGGCAGAATTGCACAGGTTGGCGAGTTTCAACTTCCGCATCACGCCGGCTTTGATGGCCGAATGGTTCAATGTTCGGGAGCTTGCGCATCCAAACCGGAGTGACGGGCTGGAAGGCAATCAGAGCAGATCAGTCTCGATTTCAGGTGTGCCGGGGATGGATTTGATGATCCAACTGGTGCCGCCAAGGTCCCCAGGTGGCCAAACCCATGCTTGACTGTATTCAAATATATTTGAATATGGTTGGGCCCATATCGTACTGTATTCATATCATATTGTATTCATATTCTGCCGTATTCATATTCAGCCAGAGGTCCTGGCGCAGTATCGTATTCATATGTATCTGAATATATTCAAAATATATTTTTCCGTATCGTATTTTTGGCCAGCACTACCTCCTCTCTTGAGCTCGACGCATCCACACGCTCACTGCCTGGGCAGACCTCTTACCTTCAAGCTCTCGAGGTACATTAGGGTGCAATGAGATAGTTTGGAAGTACAACTTCCCTCAACACTTCGAAAGCGGCATCCATCATGAAGGCAGCTTATTTCTCCCTCGTCTCTCGCCCAGATTCAAGATTCTCAAGCGGAGCAGCGGGCACTCGATGTTCCAGACTCCAAAATCATTGATTGGCCGCCAGCATCGCCAGCATCTTCCATCCCCATCAGTTCCGCGTCACCAGCACAATCCAGAGGCCAGAAACGTCCCTCTGATTGCTTGACACGGTCTCCGAGTTGACGGGACAAAAAGAACGAAGACCCGAATGAGCACAGAGCCAAACTGATATAGTCTGTTGTTAACCGCGCCACCGTGTATAGGTGGCCGCGTTATTACAAATCATCGGAGTTTGAATTTTTGCCATGCCTATTTAGTACTTCCAGGACCCCCATCTTCAAACTTCCGGAGAGAAAGAGTATTCAGATCCATGTCTGATCCCAAATATTTCCTCAAATGTTATTTTTCGACCTTCATTCTCGTGGAATAAAAAAAGCAGATTATGTCAGGATTGGTCATCCATTGAGCCATCAAACTTCGAACCTCTGATTCTTCAACTCTGCCGCCGCGATTTGGGGGAGAAGTTGCTCAATTTAGGCTAGCAAATATTATTTGTACTTCAAATTTGTGAAAAACAAGCTCTGGAATGCATACTAGCATCCAAATTCCTGTTGTGATTTGTAATAAGCTGGCCACCGATCGCTTGATCGACCTTATCAACAGACTACAACATGTGAGGCACGAGCACCAAAATTGTTGTAGCATCTGTCTATGAGAGACTAAAACTGATACGACTCGGAGATTATTCTACTCGTACCTAACCCATTGTAACTCTATTTCCTTCATTATTTACAGCCTAGACTAGCAAAAGTATTCAAGTTTCAATCAACTACGCCATCATGTATGCAGTGCGCGAGAAAAGCCGAGCGGGATTGGTTTTTGAGGTGCTTCCGAATCGGGCAAGGGATGGTTGATCACGTGTGTTGATCTGTGTGCGAGATCAATGATCCGCTTGCCTCTTGCAGAGCGCCGCGCCGCGCGAGCAGCGGATCCTCGCATTCGCGCAAACCATGGACACCCGCTTCCTCCCCCACGACGCCGACCCCGTCTACCTCCTGATGGCGCAGCCACCTACCACGGACCCCAAGCTGTGGGGCGACATCTACTCCACCGCGAGGGTGGAGTACATCGACGGGCTCGACTGCTTCATCCCACACGCAAACGCCGCAAGCGGGCACAACATTTGTGCCAAGTGTAAACTCGGCAGCCATCCAACTAGGGCTGCCGCCCGTGCCCGTTCCGTCGGCAATTTTTTGCAACTTTCCACGGCACGGGTACGGCACGGCTGTTCACCACCACGGCCCGTTGAAACACGGCCGTGACGGCCGTCGAACGGAAAGTTTTCAAATGCATCTGGAGAGTCTGATCTTGATCATTGAGGCTCTCAAGTACTCTAGATACCCACCAAACGCTTCTCCAACAGTAATTTGCCAGGTCTTTGTGGTATAACTGCAAAGTTACAGCCAAGTTGCGCCGATGCCGGAACATGCCGGATATGATAGCCGAGTTTCAACTTAGCTTCCTACACAATCTGTTCTGTGTTTTACTCATTCCTCACATGTTGTTCAGATTTCCGATTGTACAATTGATTTAAGAGTCCTCTGAACTGGACTTTGGGGCCTTTGGGAAGATCAGGAGTCGTAGAATCTGTAGTGACTGAACAGATATTATTTGTAGCTTCGCCAGGCAGGCTGCAAAGGCTGAATAAAGTTTATACACACCTCATAGCAGTCATATAATCATGCTCTGATGAAAAAAAGAGCTATTGAAAAATATTACAGGGCTGTGGACCCGTCACGGCCGTGCCGTTGACCGTGCCGTCCCGTCAAAATTTTTCTGGACCACTCGACGGGCCGTTTTGAGACGGCCCGTGCCGTCGAAACCCCGTCGTTTCCACGGCCGTGCCCGTGACGGGCCCGGGTGGCAGCCCTACATCCAACGCTCGTCCCACACCCGAGACGAGCGCGGGTTCAAGACGGTGCAGATTGAAGGCAACGCTGAACGATGCCTCGGGGAGTGGTCAAATTGTAATGTGCCGAGCGAAATATTATTATTATTTGCACCTACTATGAAATCTCAAGAAAATATGTATTGCTACATATAAGTATATATTTTTGGCTGCAAGCTACAGCGTGCTATATAATAAGGGTCATGCGATGGCACTATGCGAACTATGCTGACTACATATAACTGCATAGGCTGTGGAATGTTTCCACATGTAGTCGCAGTTGCATCGAATCCAGTATTTCATGGATGATTCTTCGCAAGCATTAAATCTGGGGAATATGGTGATAGATATATAAGACATCGTCCACTAGAGATGAACGATTAGTGGCAGAATTACAGTGGCGGCGAAAAATAATGCAACACCTGATTTCTTGGAAAAATCGTTGTGTAGCGGCACAACGAAGGATATTTTACGTAGCTTCAAATGTATCCACGTCTTTCCTTCAACTTAAAAGTATCCCAGACCCCGCCGCCTTCATCTGGGCTTTGCCTCGAATTATTCGTTGGTCCGCATCCAAAGGCAAAAACATGTCAACATTGCTGTGGAGCTAGAACCCACACGAAGTCAAAATTCGCTAAAACTGACCACCTTTTGCTATGGGTCCGGTCAGGTTCATTCAGGTTCAGAAAAATCCGAACCCCGTCCCCCGCTCGAGTGAACCCGTGGACGATGCCAAATCCAAGAGCGGGTACCAGTCGTGCCGCAGCAACCACGAGCGCGGATGCAACAGCAAACATCGGTGAAGATTATTTTGACCCTCTATAAACGCCAAGGAAGAAGTCTTGGTCCTCGGTGCCGACCCCCGTAGTCGCCGGAACGACAAGTGTCGCGAGAGAGCTCGCACACCAACGACTTAGATTGAAGATCAAGTCGAGAGTGATTACAAAACCAGATTCTCCAACGAAACCGCGAAAGGAGCAGACAAAAAGAGCAAGGCTTAGGAGCAAAATATGTGGATGACTGTCAAATGGACAGATGAGGAAAGGGGATGAAGCAGCCTCCAGCAAAAAGATTTACATGTCTGGGGAAGTTTTGGTGATGTTCCTGAAGCCCGACAGATCGAGTTCTATCAAGCAGTCTCGACTCCACATAGGTGTTTACAATCCCGACCGCTGACTCCATTCTGGGAGCCGTACCCGACCGTTTCACTTAAAACAACACTGGCGGCGTGCTTATATGTATCGGACAATATCGCCAAGCCGGTCTTCGTGCGGAAAAACAAATATGCTTCACATTGCATCGATCACACTGTGTTTTCTCTGGAGCACCATCCTCTCAATAATGACGATCGCGTTCATCGTAGAGTCGTGTGAGATCACACACCAGTTATTTAAATAAATTAAACCTCGGTTCGCAGATTCTTCGCTCTCAAATTTCCCGTCCGCCTTGGCTATTGGCCTGAACGAAGTTGTTTACATCACATTGTTAGTCGTTTCAGCTTCAGGGTGCGTTGAATGTGTCAAACAATGTTGAAACCTGCATTTGGACTCAGAATTTCTATCAGAACCTTTAACGCCTTGCGTTCGCAACGAGAAGGAGTACGAATATTTAAGAACGTCCTCACCGTCCACTTGCCGGTCAACGTCGGTCTTGGAATCTAGCTTCTTGTTTTCGTCTTCCAGCAGGAATCGTTAAAGGGACAGCTGAAAGCTGCCGCAGTCACATTGGTGAGCATAATATGGGGAATCGAAAGCGGTGCGTCCAGTCTTTTGAACTCGAATGTAAATAATTCAATTTGTATAGTTGCCCTGGTGACTACAGCCCAATGGCTTGGCTCAGAGATACAGAGAGACACAGAAAAGAAAGACGTAATTGAACTTCAACAAAAACCTTCTCCGTATTTGCCATCCAACCCAATTGGAGAGAGACATTATTGGGATTTTAACCTTTCAGAGATACAGATCTAGCAGTCTCCTAGACTCCGGACAAACAAAGAAATCAGTCTCTCTTGGCAACGGCCTCCTGTGTTTCGTCGATTCAGTTCATCTAGGATAGTGTTGAATATGGAATGAACCATTGAAATCCTGCTCCTGAGCCTCACCTGCGACTAAAATTTTTAAAGCTGGTCTGATTATATGCTTTCGCTGCCTCTCCCTCGCCGGGGCGGGTGGAGCCCTTTGTTCAGGATATCTTGCACGAGCTGACTGGTCGCGTGCTCACTGAAAATCCATTCCTGGGCTCCACCCGGGCAAGGGATTGAAATAATGCCATTAGTAACATAAATATCAATGTCTCCGGATAAAATTGCGTCAGCAATCACGCCGGCAAACTCCGTTGGCGGGGCTCCGGAAACCATTGTATCAATTGCGGTGTGGCAAGGCAATACTTGAAGAACTTAAGCTTTCTTAGCCCTAGCAGCTTTCAACAATTTTTAAATCTGTTACGGTCTAGAATTTGTGCTGAGTTCCGCTGGGAGCAGCTGAGACGTTTTCAGCCGATCCCAGTGTAAATACCTGCAATCTGCCGGCACGTGCAATTTAAATTGTTTTGGTTGTGTTTGGCAGGGATAAGGGAGCACTCGATGAAATTAAGGTTTGGACAAGCACCCAGGGTTCAAATTGTCCTTTTGAACTTCCTGAAACCAGGAATGATCATGTATACATGGTTGGAACGGTTTATCAACCATTTTTGCTCAATGATCAGGGCTGCGGCAGTGTAAAGACCCGCAATCCGGACGCGCATTTTGTCTGTGGATTCATTCATTCATTTTTGTTACTACATGTGGCCCAAGGTCTATGGTACTAGTCCGAACCTGGTGTCTGAGTGTGGTGAGGATGGGGTAAGGTAGCTACAAGTTTTCAATGTGTAAAGTAAAATGAAGAGACAGATATTTATACGGCATGGTAAAGTAGTGTCGTGAGGGTATCGAGAGAGTTGGTATCGTACAGGCGCAGGTATGGGTCAAGGGCTGGATGGCCCGCATATGGAAAGTAGATTTTATATGCCGTTTCTTCGTAGTCTTCGTCATTACCCCTATTTCGCTTACACCATTTGTTTTGTCAGAAAACATGGACCCACATTCAATTCTCACGCTCGTACCACAATCTCCACAGCCAGTGCAGGGCAAGCGCCCAAAGGTAGCAGCGGAGCACCTCGACCCCTCCTCTCAAGAACGCTGCCGATGGGCATTTTAGCCACCAACGACCTCGATTCTC
This sequence comes from Mycena leptocephala, assembly GCA_029378395.1. NCBI lineage: Eukaryota > Fungi > Basidiomycota > Agaricomycetes > Agaricales > Mycenaceae > Mycena > Mycena leptocephala. The sequence continues at coordinate 584,858 of JARJLF010000030.1, read as the reverse complement.
ATCCCACACACACGCACTCATTTTCCCACCTCACGTATTTTCAAAATCTACTCAAAACCTCTTGGATCACTGACCCATTTCAAGAGCCCGCAGACCGGCTCTCTGCCTCTTCTTTATCGTTTGCTCGAACTGTAAGCATCGCGGACATTCGTTGGAGCAGTGTTTCCACAAAGGAGGACCTTTGGAAGGTAACATCCCGGACTGGTTTTTGAAGCGCCACTAGCATTCCTGTATCTCAACCTATTCCATCTGGTAGGGAAGGCCTATCTTCGTGCCAACGGGCATGCCATCCGGAGTGCTGAAGACCCCTTTCTGATTCTTCTGGATTCCACTGGCTGCATAACCGGGGATCCAGCACTGAGATAATAATCAGAAAAACGGCAGAATATAATAAATGAAGCGCACCTGTCGCCCAGGAATAGTAGCGAGACTGGTCAAACTTCTGCGCTAGGCTGTGAAAGTCCCGGCGAATGCATTGAAACTGCGAAAATGGTGATAGGCAGCATTGTGCCGAAATGGAATCTCACTATGCCAAATCAAGACTTGTGCGATGAACTGTCGCTAACAGACCACGAGCGCGAATCAAATAACAAGCCAATTGAAATGGACCATGTCGTGGTTTTTGATCCCGATTTTGCACTGTCTACTATGGGCTGCGGGTTCCGCATTTTTGCTTCGGAAGAATCACTTAATGAAATACCAAGGAGGTATAAAATATCTGGGTCTGCTCAAGACCTAGTGACAGTGTTTTTGCATGTCCGTATCCTCCGTTCTGGGGAGTTTGACCCAGCTGTGGAGGTTATAATCACAAGCATAACCGATGCGACCCAAGAGAGTGAAATTCTATCGATAACTTTTGACCATCCTGAAATACCTCGCAATTTCCCTTCGGCGATGTTGGGTGGTTTACTTATTACTTTCAGAACACCCGGAGGAATGTCCCACTTCTGGTTTGCTCCTCCTCTGATTTCTTGTCGCCAGCACTTGTTAAAGAAAGAGTGAAATTTGAGAATTATTTGCTGGATCCAATATTCCGTTTACTTAGAGCCGTATCTGCCGCATTGAACGAGAGACTAGCCAGAGTTCAATTTAAGGAAGTGTGAGAGAACCGTGCTAAATTTGCTACAACCATTCAGACTCGGGCTGTCCGAGTTGACACCGAAGTCGACCTTATGTTTGAATGCCCAGGAGTACTCCTTTCGCAAGGCTCACAGAGATTTTTCACCAAAGTTATACGTCACCTAAGACCTAGGCCTCTGCGGCAATCCACATTCATACAGTGACGGCAAAAAAACTTGCCCGGGCTCATTTCTTGGCCAAATCACTTCAAATAAAATCCTGCCATAGCGTTCTAGTGTTTTTATGAGCTTTCACAGAGTTTCCTCTATATCTCACCTCTGTCATTGACCCTGAATAAAATAAATAGGGGCATTTGAAAAATCGACTTTTCAGAATCATCATGTATGCAAAAATAGTGTATACAGCATAAAAGTACTTGGAAAGGCGAGCATATTGACATTTTATTTCATGTGGATTGATGAGGATTTGAGCTCACACCGGAGCCCACAATTCGACCATTTTGAGCAATTTTGGCCCATTTCCTGCCAAAGTCGCCGATTTGCACTGCACACTCTGAGTTCAAATTCCTATCAATACACATGAAATAAAATGTCAATATGCTCGCCTTTCCAAGTACTTTTATGCTGTATACACTATTTTTGCATACATGATAATTCTGTAAAGTCGATTTTTCAGAATGCCCCTATTTATTTTATTCAGGGTCAATGACAGAGGTGAGATATAGAGGAAACTGTGTGAAAGCTCATGAAAACACTAGAACGTTATGGAAGGATTTTATTTGAAGTGATTTGGTCAAGAAATGAGCCCGGGCAAGTTTTTTTGCCGTGACTGTAAATCTCGATCGCATCCGCTGCTCTGTTCAAGAACTCTCGAAGTACACCCCTTCCGAAGGAAATATTTGGCGATCTATTCGATCCGTGACCCTACAACGACTAACAAGGGAGTTCTTTTGGAAGTGGATACATAACACTTTCCGTGTGGGGGATTTCTGGTCCCACCTCGAGACTCTAAAGATTAGGGGTAGATGTGATGTGTGTGAGGTTCCCGAAACACTCGACACCCCCCCAGGTAAAAATCCCCGGAGTCCACCAGTCACAGCCAGCTGTCGTATGTCTTCCCTTTCCACCCTTTTGTCTTTCCTTTGCAATCTGCATGCCGGAGCCAACAATCAAATAAAATAAAACAGTGCCGGGAATGTCGGCGAAGCAAAGAAAAGGATCACGTTTGAAAAAATATGTGTTAAAACTAGTTCATCGGGCTTGCGACCATCGAAGATGATGAGATCGTTCGAGGATGAGTGATTGAATGCGGTGATCCCCGCAACCCGCCGAGTTCGATCCGTGGACAAACGAGCTGAACAGTCTTGCATGAGGTTGCTCAAAACGGCGGCCTTGGAGACAACGCGCATGACCGCGTGTTTCCGGATGGTTGTGAGGCTAGGAAGTCCTAGCGCACGGTGAAGGATGTCCGTGAGGCGCGTACCCCTATGCCGTAGAACAGAGCTCAAGGAGGCCGGGTTCACCGCCGTATGACGGGTGGCAGTGGGGATTCGGCTGGGTGGTGAGCGGAAGGAAGGGGGGCAGGTTGTAACCGAATTTACAACGCGCAAACCCTCTTCTACCCAGAGTCGGGATGTTCTCAATGATCGTACAGCCTCGGTCGTTTGAGAGTTACGGATGCGAAGGTGCCTCGCCTCAGAAGACGGGCCATTTTTGCTGAGATCCTGGGCTGGTTTTGTAGGCTTCAGACTAATGTTGCCGCAACTCAAGTCGATCAAAAACAAACTTTTGTCTATAGCCACATCACATCTGGTCAAAAGGCAAAAAATATATAGGCAATGAAAAGGGCTAGTATAGGTCCATAAGACTCAAGTCAATCAATAAATCCAATATTTCTCACGAATGACACAGTAATATCGGGAACCCTTCGGATATTTTATGCACTTACTATAACATACATCATATATAATCATTAGACTAGTACTCTTCAGTCAGGTGCTATTTGTGTTAAGTCGAATTTGATCGACGTGAGTCACGGCAACACACGTAAAGCAGCGGGGACACGGATGTGAATTCTGAGGAGTAGGAACTCTTCGGAAGACCCTGGGTCGGGTGTAGTGACAGCGATTTACCGCCAGACTCAGAGAGCACGCCGGAACAGCGTGGTCCAGATGTTAATGGTCAAAGCTGTATTTTTTGGTTTCGATCGCGTCGTATATGCTTCATAGGACCGATAAATGAATTCTGGGGACGCCATCTTCTTAGGAACCATCTGAACCGTGCCCGCACAAAACCCTAGGTCCTCAGATTTCGAACTCCCCTCGTGGATTTGCGTGAAAACAAGACAATTATAAACTGCATTTTCTAGGGGCCCAATAAAAATGATCTGAGGACGACATCCTCTCCAGAATTGCCGTGCGAATCTGTTCATATAATTGTCGTAGCCATACTCCAAGATTTGAGGCCGCAACGAGGGATCTGGCGGAAACGATCAAAAAGAGCCCAAAATGGAAAAAAAAATTGGGCCGCGCCCTATGTTCCACAAAGAGCTGTAAGATTAAAAATGTGGGAAGAAGACAAGACCATAGTGAGTAGCGACTGATTAAAGGATACGAGCATTTAATTGAGACTGTATTGGGATATACTGAATGACCAGCCAAATATAGAAGAGATGATTCAAGATTTTCACATACATGTGAGTTATTTTGAATATAAGCTAACGATAGGTGGCAAATAACGAATCGGCAGATAATTGTGGATCACCAGAGCGAGGGTGACCCGACGATGCTTCGCTGGTCAGTTTCGTTCTCAGAAGATATCCACCAGGTGGATATTTGAGATGGAGAGATAATATTGATATTTGGTGCTTCAAATCCTTTGCAGCACAAACTCATAATATCCAACAGTTCAACGATTACGAAGTACTACTCATCGATGAAACAGAAGTTGAAACCTAAAGAATGTGTGCCTCATGTGCTCCATGAACGAGTAGAGGGAAGCAGCAGACGAACAGGAACGGTTGTGCTACTCGTAGGTGAAACAGAAGAAGTTGAACCAGTCGCAGTTGAAACCTAAAGGATGTGTGCTTCATGAGCTCCGTGCAAAAGTAGAGAAAAGCAGCAGACGAACAGGAACGGTTGTACTCGTGCTCGTGTTCTGTTCGGGTAGAATCAATACGCGCTAACTAGTTGTAAATAGAGAGTAAAAAGTCATACCAAAGATGCCAGGAAAGCGCTTGTATCCCCGGGATATAACGTGATGTTAGTCGGCCTAACACAAACCCACTGTCTCATTTTAGTGCGAAGTCGGAGTTAGTTTTGGAAGCCGTTCATACCTCAGTCTCAGCCAGATTGTTGCACGAAACCTGCGTTCTCTGGTGGTAAGACCGATCGGAGAGACAAACATAAAAACGAACATTGCCATTCAAGAAAGCGAATTGTTCTTCATTGAATTTGTATGCGGGACCCAGATTTGAACAGGTGTCATTTGTCGCAACCTGAAGATACTCCGAACAACGTCCCTAGAAATGGTCTCAGCTGAAGATAAATACCAAGGACTATTTCGCACGAACATCAACTTGAATACCCTGGACAGGCGCATCGATCGGGACTTCCTTAAACGAGACAGCAGAAGTGTTCGCATTTGAGCTGAGGCAATAATTCTGAAATGATGGCTTGATTTGGAGATTGAATGAACGTGATGCCACATACCATCCCATTTTGTGCATTCGAGCAATTGGGCAATATCTGAATGATGATCAGTCCTTCAGCTGGGCCCAGGACCAAGGTACATAGGTATGCATACTTCTGGATTCAACTCGTAGAAATCAAATAGCGTGAGGTTCAAGCCTGGAATCTGTTCATTGATTGTGTTGACGAAGTATGTACAGCCCGAGGACATATTGAGCGACGCGACGACTGCATGGTTTGTATAATTGTTGATGGTAGAGCCGCATGTCTTTGCGTTGAAGGTCAATTTGCAAAACGAGCCACTTGAACTATGTTCATACCAGGAACGGCCCATCAGTCACTCCGGCATGAAGTATAACAGCGTTACGCCCCGGAAGAACTGTGCTGTTGGCGGTGGTGAAATTGGTGGTCGCAGTGCTGGACGGAGAAGGAGACGCGGTGGCGGAGGCAGAAAGCGAAGGATCAGGGTCATTCTGACGCCGATCTACTTGAGGCGTCCCATTGGTGAAAGTCCAGGGGCTTAACGCCAACAACGTCAAAAGCGCAGGAGAACGGAAAGACTGAACAGGGAAGAGCATCATGCGGCGCGAGTAACGGTAAGAAGGTGGAAGACAAATTATGGAATACGAAGTGTTCAGTTAGATTGAATTGAGACCGGCTCGAAGTATTCAGATGCTTGGGTTTACCCTCCTTATATAGATGTACGGCTGGGCCATGATGTCCGCACCGATCGGAACTTACGGGCCCCGTGAACCGTCAGGACAACGGGATTAGCTAAGGACACACTCGAGTCCCTCCTCGTCTGTGGGTCACAATGCATAAGCTCCGTGGACCTGGCATCCTGTGATATTTCAATTCTAAAGCCGGAATCAAGTGTTCACCAGTGTTCCCCTCGTCCTCTCACTCTCGGCCCTCGTCGCTGCCGTAAGGTCTCGTCGTACTCGCTCTCGCTCTCGTCGTCCTCTCGGCCCCCCGTCGTTTGGTTTGGCTCAACCACTGAGCTTTGATTAAACCACCTCACACACACACACACCCGCACCCCTTCTGTGCAGATCCCTCCCGAAGGAATTTCTTCCCCGGAGCAACAGGTCGCAATGAAACAACTCGAGGGGGAGGAGAAGGAGTCTAATATTGGACGTATTATAACCTTGGGAAAATACTTGAGGGAGAGCTTTGTGAGGCGTTCAAGGTACTGTAGGATGCGTTCATCTCATTACTGAACTAAGACGTATGGTGACGAGCATATCGCTGACCCGAAGGAATACAAAAAGGTCTTGTGTGAGACGACCAGTGAACAACCCTCACACACTGCGTTCAACCCGCCCCTAGAATAGCACCATGGCTAGGGGTCTCGGCAGAGCGTGGCCAACAACTGTTGGCGAGGCGTGGCTAGGTGGCCTGACAGGACTTTCAAACCTAGAATTAGTTACCTACAACATCCACTGCACAGTTCCGTATGTTGAGCAGCAAACCATTCATTTGTTTCAATTCAATTGATGACTAGTGCTGGGTATCCTCTGGCAATTTGCCGCATGCAATTAGCTCTCCATCCCAAGTCACGCTTTTCGAAGGGCATGGGAAAACAAACAAGCTAGGCTGTATTTGGCGGGGATAAGGAAACACTTGAAGAATTTAAGCTTTTACCATCAAACTTTAATTGTGGACTTCCCACGAGAATATCACAGCCACGTTGAGGGGCGGCAAAATATATTGTATTGAGTCCAAAGTGGATCAACAGTGTTATAACCACCCAAGTCATCACACTGCCATTGGATTATCGCGGTGCTCTCCATACATCAATTTTTTGAGTGCAATTTGCCGATTCACCAATCTCATTACCAGTAGTGCTCAATATTCCACGAAAACAGGCTATATTGGCCAAATATCGGCTGAATAGGGTCACGAATATTGGTCACATATTGACCTGGCTTTTTTCAACGCATGTACTTTCACTTTGAATAACCTCCAGATCAAGTCTCATCGATTGTACTCCGGGGTATTCAATATACACCGTCAGTATAATCCGTGTAGTCCCAAATAATCCAATAATCACGCGCCGAAGATATGCAAATAGTGTCAGAAGCACCTTTAGCTAAAGGTCCACAACCAAAGTCTTGCAGACTTCGTAGCAAGTCTACTGTATCAACGTGTTCCAGAGGTCCTGCGACTGGAATAAAGATTTCTTAAGACTTAGACGACCTTAGGTCGAGCACAACACAAGAAACTAACAATCCAATCAACCAACAACTTTATATTCAACTCCGCAAGCTCCTCTTTGAGCCACTGACTTAAAAACTGCTCCCTGACAAGCTGCCACTAGGGCCACTCAACTAACCATGTCGCCATCATCTGCCAAAAAAACTGGCCTTCCGGACGCACCGCGGGCTTTGGCAATTCCGCCGAATGCCCTTTGGCTATCGCAACGGTCCAAATGTGTCAAAGGGTTATGCTAAATGTTCTAGTGCCATTTCTATGGATATTCGCGTTAGTATACATTGATGATATCGTAGTCTTCTCGCTCACATTCAACAATCATCTGCAGCACCTGGAGGCGGTTCAACCCGCCTTAATGGCTCAAACACAGCGAACAGCAGTGGTACCTCAGAATTTTGACTTTCAACAAGCCGTTCAGGCCTTGTTGATTCGTGGATTACAGGCAGGAGAGATGCTGACTTCACAAGATCAATTTGTCAATACTAGAACCGGTCCTAAGGATAGGGCTGGTCCTTCAAATTTCTAAGTGGTTCAGGGATGGAGACAAAGACGCGGCGATCTAAGCCAGCTAAGCCTCCTGAGAGCCGTAAAGAAGCTAGTCCTGTCGATACCAGGAAAGATTGGAGGAAACGAGTGGAAGATGAAGATGATGATGTAGCTAATGCTTCGAACCAGGCCACAGATGGCCAAAGTCAGAATAATGAGGTTCCAGAAGCGCACCAAGTAGGGCCCAGTATGGAACTTCCATATAGAGCGGTCCCACCGGTTAATAATCATTCTGAAGATCAACGAGATCAGCGCGAAGCTGATTTCCGTCCGATCTGAAAAAATGCATTTTTCATCTTTCAGCCATTGTGATGGCGCATCAATTATATTTGATCTCATCAATGGTTCAGGGATGTCGGGCCCGTCCTTCTGAACAGTCCCAGATTTTATTTCATGCAAAAATATGCTATGGTTGTTGAGAAAAATCACGAAAGCCCATCGGTCATTCTTTTTGTCCAGTTAGTGTAAGTGACATCGTATGGAGATCCATTTTCTCGGGTTTGAATGCTGGGTGATAGCCAGCGCAATTCTGATCAACACTGTCTCTTTGGTTTTGCTCCTGCTGCCCTGGTTGTTACTGCTGTTTGCAGAACTTAGGGCGCGGACAGCTTTTTGAGCCGTTTTTGATCCCCGCGCATATATCACAGTTTCTGTCAATATTTCCTACCAATTCTTCGGCTATTTGCGTGGCATTTCTAACGGTGCTTTTCCCTGCATCCACCCGTGATCTCAAGACCGCATGCACCTTCACTGTTTTAAAGCAGTAGGCAATGCACCATCTGGAGTCCAAACGTGCTGCCTACCACTATTTTGGGGGCCAGAAAAGAGCCTTGCAAGATGAGGATGAAACCGGCTGCGGCCAAATTAGGTCGAAGGGACAACATGCGAGGTACGAGCACTCTATTGTTGTAGCGTCTGTTTATAAGAGACTAGTCGAAGGGAGAAAATCGAAATTCACTGCATTCAGCCAACGGGTAGGTGACATCATTTTGAGACGTCTCGCCAGACCCTGGCCAAAGGCTGTGTTGAGGCACTGCTGGCTGGCTAGACGCCTCGTGTCGAGGTGCCTAGGCTCAGCTCAGTTTGATGAGCTGTCAAGGCCGTGGCCTAGGCCGAGCTCGATGACCACTGCTGAGATGGTCAGAACGTCTCGGCATGTGAGGTCTAGACGGCCGTCGCAAGCCTCAGCGAAACTAGACAAGGCTGTGTCTAGTTAGCCGAGATTTGCGCTGTCTAGGTGCACGTGGTCGCCTAGACAGGGCTCGACATTGCCTCGATTCGCCTACGCCGGCCTACGTTTTGATCAGCCGAGGGGCCGGCTGAATGCAGTGATTGGCCAATCAGATGGAAAGCGCCCTTTTTTGGACGCATCAAAATCTTATCAGGCCTGATATAGGAATAATCTTTTAGGTCAGAACTTGGTTGGGCAAAATCGAATTCATAGAAACAGAGTGAGAAATGGCAACGGCGCGCTTGGGCGAGAAGCTCGCACGCCGCGCCTGCGTCGGGGAGAAGCTCGCGGAGCAGCCCGGGGTGGCGGGCAGCCTGGCGCTTGCTGTGCATCTCCGATTCTAGGACAATTATAAGCGGATTCTAACACAATTCCACGATGAAAAGTGTTGGGTTCAACCCATTGACTGACACAAATATCTGTACTAGGACTAAATGAGTGGTTTGAAACCTTGAGATTGGGTAGACTAGTTCAATGTGATGAGATAGATCAAATCCAGGCCTCAGGGTATTGACGCGGCGGTGGCTGTGTTGACGCGGCGTTGATGCGCACTGACGCGGCACAGGCGCGAATTGCTGCGGCACCGGCGCGCACTGACGCGGTATCGGCGCGCACTAACGCGGCGGCTAGCGCGGCACTTAATGCCTTTTTGGGGGTCGGAAAAGGTCGAAAAATGGGCCATTACACTCGTGAAAAGTTTACAAGTCGGCACAAGCCATATACCTGAACTACTTTGAACCCCTGAGCATTGTAATCTTCATCTCAAGAGTGTCTATTTAGGCCTTGGACACCACATCATGAGCCCATATGAGACACCAAATACTTTTCCCCAGCCTGCGCGATTGAAAACACACTCGACAAACCAGGACCCTGGACTTCCGTAGTAGAAGAGCAGGCCAAGATACACCAGTAAGGCCCCTGTTTAGGCAGGATGGCGAACGACACTATAAGGACCGGCTTTCACCAGCTTATGGTCACTCGTAATGCCCATCTCACATGTGGAGCAGCAAGGGGATGCAGCCATACCTGTCTATTACCAGTCACTGGCTTGGTCTGGAGGAGCAAAATGTAAAATGCTTTCTCAGTACCCCGTAGCAGAATAATCGAAGCATAACGCCGCTCGCAATAAACGCGGTTCCTACAGCGAGGAATGGTGTAACACGGAAGGATTCTGAGTGGTATCCGTACCCGAATAAAATGGTGCGGCAACATCCACGACGCACATGATAGTAATTCTCAAATGTATTGCACCAGATGTTTCTCCTGGACACTTTGGACAACCTTCCCCGCCTTCGAATTTCGAGCTCATTGATGCGCGTAATCTTGTGGGTTCTGAAGGAAACTTAGTGCAAGGACAGTGCGGCATCCCGAGCATTGTGTGCAAATCAGTTCAGGGCAACGTGTGTTTTATGAACGACCCGAGGACAATCATTGCCAAGTTGTCTTCTGGAGTTCGCAATCATTTAGTTTATGCTGATATTTTTGAAGGACTGGGCCAACCTCGCGACGCGAAAGCTCATTCGCTTCTACACAGAAATTCCCGAAGACGGTGTGATCCGATAATTCTGGCAGGCACAAAAAAGGCGCAAAAACATGGATCTCGACATCTTAAGCCCGATGTACGATGCTGGAGCAAAACACTACTACGTTATAGCTCTTTGCGGAACTTAGGGCGCGGCCCTTTTTTTTTTTTTTTTTTGCACGTTTTCACGACATCCCTAATTGTGAGCTCAATTCTCAACCATTTTCTCAACCATTTTCCATGAAAGTAGGCTCATTCGATTTAGACGGAGAATTCGGAGGGCATCTCGTGGCCCGATTTCTTCTACCCACCTCAAGATCTTCCCCGCTATAGTTGTACTCTATCGTGCGCACCCGTCGCTGGACCGTCCGATCGCCTGGCGCGGCCCCATGTAGTGCGCGCTTCCCGCGTCGGCGCGGCTGTTTTGGGGCGAAATTTTCCCTTTTCGGCCCACCAGGCTACTGGATGATAACGCCTCGTGCGTCAGCCCCGGCGGCGTGCCAAACGAGCGACGTCTCGTATCGCGCTGAGGCGATTTTCCCCGGGGCCACGGGGCGCCGGGCTCCTGGCAGCTCTTCATTCTTGACAGAGGCGGTGCTGTATTTTGGCCGGGTCAACTCAATAGCGTCAGGAATTCCCGTCAAAAAACACTTCCAGCAAAGAAAGATTCGGTGCAAAGTCGCTGGGTCCCCTTTTCAGCTGCGCTTCGCTAGAAACGGATAGCCCTGCTCAGTGCGAAACTTTCTGTGTCCTCGGAATTTTAAGGCGTGCCTTGGGCCACAATGGCGACCCAAACGAGGTCCTCACACACACAATGGCCGGCTCGACCCAGTCGAGTCTGAAGCCAGTTTATGAACGCGGTACGTGAATCGGCACAAATGAAGACATACTGCCGATCTATCTCGGTCTTTGGTGTACTCTGAGTGTCTATGAATTCTTTGCGCCTGCTATGACGGACTTTAGGGGACTTCAGAGTGTAGAGCTGTGTATATCGGAGACCAGACAATTCGGTTTCCGCTAGAAGAGGGCCAGGGTGAACCATGCATTGGATCGGCTGCCGGTGAGAAATAAAGATGTACTTGGATTCTCGGCGATATTTTTGCTCGAGATTTTTGGCCAAATGAAGGCTGCGCAAAAGAGTCATAGTATGGCACACATACTGTCCAACAAATAAAAAATCACACCACTTTGCCAAAGAGGGGCAAAAAAGAACCAAGCTGACCTCCAGGATAACATGTCCCACTGTGGATTAATAAATGAAGGCGCAGGGTAAGAATGGATAGATTAAGAAGGGAACACAATCGGCGAGTCTTGGATCAATCCCTCGACATCCGCTGGCCCATAGAGTGCTTTATCGTCGACGAGGATATCACCAATGGTCCTTTATTAGACAATGTGTCAGAAATGGAGCATTGTATTCCGAGAAGGGCACTTACTTGGATATGCGAGTCTTATCATGGCCCTTGGACTCACGAAGATCCATGAGCGCCTTGTCAACACTACCCCAGAAATCAAAGCCTTTTTTACCAGACGCCGCCAAGTCGACATATGTTTCACGCTGGAAGTTGCAATCAGCTGAAGGGATCATCGCACAACGAGGACACCTCTCACCAGGAACGCAAACCGGCCACACATCTCCACAGAGACCTTGAGCTCAGTGGTCAATTTTGAGCCCAGTGCTATCGCCCGTTGACAGAGAGCGATGATGTCCAACCGAGTCGGGTCATTGTCGCGATCCATGGCTTCAGGATCACCCAAGGAATCCGCAATCTGCAAAAGGTGAGCTATATACAATAAGAGAGTGAATGGAGGAACTCACGACGTCTTTGAGTGCGTTGCGTGTCCGAGTAAGCTTTTGCCGCATTCGCTCTTGAATAACTGTCTTTTTTTGCCTTATCCTGCATGATTGCAGACGTTAACCCTGAGGTGGGGAGCTTGAGGAGATAGGACTACGGAATTTGTTGTGAATGATGGTGTGTATGAGAACAACATTTAGACTTGCCGTCAGACGATCCACCGGGCCACCATTGCCCTTCTTGACATACGCACTGCATTGCGGGTCAAGCAAAAGCAGGAAGTGGTTCTCGTCTATAGCCCCCTATAGAAAGAGTAGCTATGAGCCCCAGAAGGTCATGAGGTTAGGTGAATACCTCCATCGTAGTCGGCATATGGTAGACGGCGTCCGGGACCTGGAGGGTCGATATCATCTCACCCTGAAGCAAGATGCGACCAGCAAGCCAGATGCTCTGCTCGGTTGCCGAGAGCTGACAATAACTGAGTACAGATTCAAGAAACAAAGGAGCGAAACAAACCGTCGAATACTCCTTTAGAGCTTCAGTGCTGTCGAGCTTCAGTCGCAATTGGCGGCCAGTACGCTCAGCATATTGAGTCATGTCTTGAGCTGGGCGTTTACGAAGATTGGGTCTTCCCTCGCATGGGCTGGAGGAGCGGCGGTTGTCGATGTCGGGCTCGTCTTCTTCAGGCTCAGACAGGCCTCCTTGGTCTGTCAGTGATGATGCAGAAGGACGTTGCGGACTGGGATCATGCCAACGCCGAGGAGGCATTCAAAAAAGAGGGGAGAGAGAGAAAGAAGTGGGAACGACAGTGCGGTGGGAGAAAGAGAAAGCTGCTGGCAGTGGTGCCAGTGGTGGCGAAAAAAAAACATAAACATCGCCACCACGTGCTTGGATGTCCATTTCTGGCAAGTCCTCTCAGCTTTGGTGTCGCTCGAATGCCTGCTTCTCATACCAAAACTGCAGGAATGATGTTCTTCAAGTTGAAAATATACCAGAATTAATTTTCAAATACCGATAGGTTTCGAAGATTGTCTCGAGGATCGTTCACGATTGATATGCCGTATCTGTTCTGACACTGTCGGTGCTACAAAAGTCGTGTCAATCTTGCGGACTTCGAAAAATAGCCACACAAAATCTCAAGGTCACAGAAAAGCTGTTGAAGACCAAGAGAGTGCGAGTCATGGAGCTTTCATACTTCTGGCTTCGCTCTATGGTACAGAACTGGGACCTCGCTGCACTCTGCACTGAGGGGAGAAACAGCACAGCTGGTGGTGATTGCAAGTAGTTATCAGAGGCAAGTGGGACTAATCTGATGTGGGTGGTGGCTGGCTGTTTCGCACTGGTGGGAATCCAGACAACTGGATCAGAAGTGAAGGTGACAACAGCCCTGGAAACAGGTTGAATTGGGAATGCAGTCAAAGTAAAGGGCATCGCATGGGCCGACAACATGGGCAACTTAGGAATTCAATGATGAGGGGGAGCACCCTTCACCAGTGATGTCCAACCTTGAATGTTTCTGCACGAAGAGGGCTCAAACCGGTTGGTCTCTCTCTTTATAAAATTATCCCTGTCTGTCTGAAGCCTTTTAAACTCCGCTTTCGGGAGATCAGGCCCGGCACTTTGAAAGTGCTGGGTCCAGACCTTTGGAAGCGCTCAATAAACGGCGCTTCCTCGGGGCTTTTGGCCCGATGATCAACTTTAAGTGCGTGCGCGCCTATAAAAGTGTACACAATGCGAAACTCCGCTTTGCCCAGGGTATCAGCGTTAAACTTTCCTCAAGCGCCAAACTGGCGCTAATGCCAATTATCAGTCTGCTTTGGAGTATTGGCAAATTAGAATTTAGCAATGATGAAGTAAAGTCAAGTAAAGTACTGGCCAAACTATTGAAAACCTCATGAAATTCATGAAAACTTCAGTGTCTCACAAAAAGAAACCCATTTTTTTAATTTGTGCTTGAAATTTTCTGGGCCCCAGTTTTACCCAGGTTTTCCCCCTAGGTTTTTTTGTCTGCACAGATCTGCTAGCCAATTTAAAACTGAGTGAACTGAACATATTTCTGGGTGGATATGGCCACATAAATGAAAAAAGTGCTGAGGCCGTGCCCTGGCCAATTTTTTTTCTCCGGCCAATTTGGCCACTGATTTTTGGGAGTGGCAGCTAGGTGATGCGCACCATAGCAAAATTTCAAACTATTTTCATTACGGACATTTGTGACCCCTAAACCTCATCGATACCACTGTACATCGCAAATTATATCTCTTCGTTCATCCGCTGATTTTATTATTTGTTTTCTTATGCAAACAGCTGTAAATCCAGAATTTTGTATTTTTTGAATATTTGTGATCAATAAAGGGGGAGGGGGACCGCTCCGCAGTCCCCCGAGCGCTTGTATTCATACATATTGTATCCTTAGCTCTCCTAATGTGAAAAAATCATCTCCAGCATCCTGAGTATGAAGCACCAAAGCTGCTGAACAACTTTTCGGTGATCACCGGTGGATCATCAGCTTACCTAACTCAATTGGCTAATCCAGAGATCGCTCACCTCTTGGCCCGCCAGATAACAGTGTCAATGCGCTAATCGTAGCGGTCTACTCAAGGGAATATAAATCCAGAGCTGAGATTTCACATCCATTTTGGGTCTGAATTGGGTGGGCTGTATCCTGGGGCATGGGATAAAACCCATGGGGTCTGGGTGATTGGCTTGTTTAGTGCCACATCGATCAACGGCGGTGCCCGTCCCCATTAATTTGGATGTGGTTCAAAACCAGATGAACCCTGGGCCAGGGCTTCATGGCTTTTGGCGCACCGAACCGGGGCCGGGACATGTTTTTCCGAAAACGTATATAAATCCCGAGTTTTGTGCACATTTAAATATCGTCGTCGAGCGGTTCGGTGCATTGTTTTGGACATCTCTGCCATTTGGCTCTGCAGGCTCTGGCTCGCTCTCTATCTCATGATGAGGACCAGCGTAGGACTCCAGCTTGGAGAATTTATAACGGGGATTCATAACTGATTATGACGGTTCAGAGAGGTGTCTCAGGGCTCAATCCTGCAGCTTTCCCTCCAAGACAAGCCGTCTCAATTCTACGCAGTGCAGGCGGCTTCTCTGCGCCTAATCAGCAACAAAACTGAGGCAGAAAAACGAGAGGATGTCTCTCACGTCCACATTTTGCATAACCAGTTGCGATCAGGACCCCAGCTCTCAACTGACCGAGCATAACCCACACGTATGCGGGATCAGTTGAGAGCTGGGGTGCTGACTGCAACTGGTTTTGCAAAATGTGGACGTGCGAGACTAGG
This sequence comes from Mycena leptocephala, assembly GCA_029378395.1. Classification (NCBI taxonomy): domain Eukaryota; kingdom Fungi; phylum Basidiomycota; class Agaricomycetes; order Agaricales; family Mycenaceae; genus Mycena; species Mycena leptocephala. The sequence goes on along the minus strand of JARJLF010000030.1, from coordinate 569,479 downwards.
GTTGGTTCACAGGCGCCGCGAAAATAATGCACACCGTCGTTTGGGCCCGTTTCTGTGTCAAATTACTTCAAATATAATGTTGGAACGGACCATTAGTCATTTCAGGAGTTTATGCATGGTTTAACTCATAAACCACCTGTCTTGTTGTCCCACAATAAAATAATTCTGTGTTTACTGAAAAATCGAATTTGGAATAAACAGGGCATGGAAAAATGCTCATGGCCGGATGTGTACACATGCCTGGAACCATTGGGTAACTAATTTCGCGCGCTGCAGCGGCGCAAAGGTTCGCACGACGTCAGCACGTGCAATACAAAATTTCGCACAATCATCTGGGCTGCGGCGGTGCAGAAGCCCCCCAGCACACGCAATTCAAATTGTTTCGACTGTGTTTGGCAGGGATAAGGGGCCTCCTCAGAATCGCCGGCATCGAACAGGTAGGTAGGTAGTATTACACGGCATGGTCCCACTCAGGAATGCCAATCCGGGCTTTGAGAATGTGTGTGCACTTCAACCTCGCCCCTTCCCTCCTCTGCACGCTCTGCTCTGCCCCCGAGTCCGTCCCGCACTCCCTGCTGCTCTGCCCGGCGTACCGCCGCCAGCGCCTCGAGCTCATCAGCTGGCTCGGAACGGCCCGGGTCTCCCTCAAACTCGCGGCGAAATCCGACCACAAACCCGTCCTTGTGTTCGTCCGTAACACCAACCGTCTCCTATCTTACTCCCTGTGACTCCCCTCCCCTCTCCTCTTTTTCTCTTTTCTCTTATATTCTTACTCTTACTTATCGAACTTAGCTACAACATACCGCCATTATAACTCATTACACACCTTCATAGCATACCTCGCTGATGAGGCATGAAATTGAACATGCCTTAAATAATACAATTTTTGCGACCTTTCAGTTGGATAAACTGACAAAACCCATCAATAAGGTTATATTAGAGTGCTAGTCTGTCCCAGGACTGAGTACTAGGCTGCTGGATGCATTGAAATACCAGTTTTCAAACATAATATTCATCATACTCACTATAGAAACACTCCTGCAAGTTGTACTGATTGTGCAACAAGTTTGAGTGCAATATAGATGCTAGGCCATATATTAAACACATGGGATGTTGGAAGGAACATATATACAGCTACAGGACAGAAGGATAACCCTTGGTGTACTCTCAGGAACATTCGGAAGAGGATACATCTGATGCAGGTACTAACTTACCTTATTGGGTTAGTGGGTGAATTCTCCGAGTATTTGCGGGCTCTCCTTGAAGCCACCTATATTGTGTTGGGTCATGCTTTTCAAAATGGCAGCCATTTGAAATTGAATGCATCTCTATTGTTTCAGGTCATGCTTTTCAAAATGCCCACCATTTGAATGCAGCTCTATTGCACCAGGTCACGCTTTTCAAAATGGCAGCCATTTGAATGCACCTCTATTGCGCCAGGTCATGCTTTTCAAAATGGCAGCCATTTGAAATTGAATGCATCTCTATTGTGTCAGGTCATGCTTTTCAAAATGGCAGCCATTTGAAATTGAATGCATCTCTATTGTGTCAGGTCATGCTTTTCAAAATGGCAGCCATTTGAAATTGAATGCATCTCTATTGTGCCAGGTCATGCTTTTCAAAATGCCAGCCATTTGAATGCAGGTCTATTGCACCGCTTTTCAAAATGCCAGCCATTTCAATGCACCTCTATTCATCAGGTCATGCTTTTCAAAATGGCAGCCATTTGAATGCATCTCTATTGCGTCAGATCATGCTTTTCAAAATGGCTGCCATTTGAATGCACCTCTATTGTGTCAGGTCATGCTTTTCAAAATGCCAGTAATTTGAATGCAGCTCTATTGCGTCAGGTTATGCTTTTCAAAATGGCAGCCATTTCAATGTGCCTCTATTGCATCAGGTCATGCTTCTCAGAATGCAGCTCTATTGCACCAGGTCATGCTGGCACCATTTGAAATTAAATGCACCTCTATTGCACCAGGTCACGCTTTTCAAAATGCCAGCCTTTGAATGCACCTCTATTGTGCAAGGTCATGCTTTTCAAAATGCCAGCCCTTTGAATGCACCTCTATTGTGTCAGGTCATGCTTTTCAGAATGCAGCTCTATTGTGCCAGGTCATGCTTTTCAAAATGCCAGCCATTTGAATGCACCTCTATTGTGTCAGGTCATGCTTTTCAAAATGCCAGCCCTTTGAATGCACCTCTATTGCACTAGGTCACACTTTTAAAAATGCCAGCCATTTGAATGCACCTCTATTGCACCAGGTCATGCTTTTCAAAATGCCAGCCCTTTGAATGCACCTATATTGTGTTGGGTCATGCTTTTCAAAATGGCAGCCATTTGAAATTGAATGCATCTCTATTGCGTCAGGTCATGCTTTTCAAAATGCCCACCATTTGAATGCAGCTCTATTGCATCAGGTCACGCTTTTCAAAATGCCAGCCCTTTGAATGCACCTATATTGTGTCAGGTCATGCTTTTCAAAATGGCAGGCATTTGAAATTGAATGCATCTCTATTGCATCAGGTCATGCTTTTCAAAATGCCCACCATTTGAATGCACCTCTATTGTGCCAGGTCACGCTTTTCAAAATGCCAGCATTCACTATCCCGGTATTTTCTGTCCTCCAGAATACCTTCAAGTACATCATTTCAAAAATCTAGGTCAATCGCAGGACTCCAGCTACTATGGGACATGTTCTGCACTCAGAAGCTCAAAAACACCGAAATCTGACCCAGTAAATGACCTGGAGGTGCCGCAGAGAAATCTGAAGATGCCATGCCCTGCGCCTTTTCCATACAAATTGAATGAGCCCGCTTATGAGGCAAGCCGTTGAGAATTGAGCTCACAATGACTGTTGTCGTGAAAATTGACAAAAAAAAAAAAAATTTTGGGCCGCGCCCTAGGTTCCGCAAAGAGCTGTAATAGGCATAGAGGTGATTTGGCCTCCTAGGTTTTGGTTTTTGAGGGGGCTGAAGGGCGGAGGAGCGCAGGGCGGGATTCAAATTCCGCACTTTATGTAATAACTGTACCAAATACACCCCACGCGGTAAACTACAGACTAGGCCAGGCCACACTCTGGCTTGATCTGGCTTGGGCTTCTGCCTTCAGATTTCCCAAGCCAAGCCAAGCCAGAGCTTCAATTTCTCGTCGCGAAGGTGTGTTTGGGGACGAAAAGTGGTCTTGGAATGCCATCTAATGAAAATAATAATTTCTCGCTAGTTCGAAACTCATCAGAAATGATTATTTCAGCAGAGATCTTTGAGTCAGGATCAACACTTTTGGAATATGAAGTTGAAATTGTACCATTACAGGTCAAACCAGGCCGTGTTTGTTGCTGGATTAACCGCATGCCCACACATGTTATCGAGCGGGTACGACCAATATATCGACAACCGATTTGAGTGCTTCTCGAGGAATCGAGAGGTCTAATTCTTGCCGACACCGTCGGGGGAAATGCAGCGCCAAGGCGGGCTCGACATATCTCGTCCACGGCCTCCTTGATTCGTTTGTGGCGCAGGGGGAAGCCTCGATTTGCGACCTCCGTGGCGAATTTAATGATGGTGTCGACCTCTTCGGGAAGAAGCCACCCTTTCTCCGCATTCGACACGCTCAAGGGTTTTCCGCCGTTGACATGCCGCAGGAGCGTCCGTGGATCCAGGCTGAAATCCTTCCAGAGTCTATCTTGTATTCGGCATCTATCTTCTTGCACACGGTGCGAAGACTCATCCTTTTTCCCCCTTTTCAAGGTCTCTGTCCTGCTCGTGTACATACAGGGCCACAGCGCGGGCCTGGAGCGCATCCCTCGTCTCGCGCGCGATCTGTGCGGGTTTCATCTTCGATTTGGCGCGTGCCATGGGTCGGATGGGTGTGCAAGGGGCGGGATAGGTTTTTCGGGCGCGATGGGGCGGATTTCCTAATCGGGATGTGTGACATCTTCCCTTATCCCAGCCGAAGTGAGGCAAGATTCTAATTCTAGTTGTAATTCCTTTTCTGTCCCGCTTCATTTCTTGACTCTGTTCCTTTTATTCAGTTGAAACTGGCAAGTACCATGTATTCAAGTGCTTAGTATGAGATAGGTATGATCTATGGTACATCTTTAACTTTATTTTTATCATCCAGGCCAAATTTGAGGTTTGTCTGTTCACAGAAAGTGGAAAAGGTGAAAAGGATGAAAAGGGGGGGAAAAGGTGCAAAAAGTACTTGAGACGTTCAAAAAAGTACTAAAAAAGACAGTGAAAAAGGTGAAAGCTGAAAAAAGCCGGGAGAAAGGACTTGTCAATTTGCTGATGCATTCGATACTTCCTCTTTTGTCGCCCTCATTGCGAGCTCGATTCTTGACGGAGTTTCTTGTGACTAGGTGCGTTCGGAAGTTTTGATGAGATCACTCAAATGGTCTGGACTTTGTCAAAAGTCTTTTCGTTCCACAGCCCACTTTCCCCGTGTTTAAACACCGGCAATTTCCCAAGGTAGGTAGGTAGGTTAAGTCCCAACCCCTCGAAAAAAATTTTTGTAGGTGATATCATTTTTTCTTATCTTTGTTCCGGGCACGGTGAAAGTGTCGCCAGTGCCGCGAGCCGTTCAACTGTAGTAGATAGAACACTCACTGAGAAGTGGTCGTTAAATCTTGAATTTCCCATCCCAAGAAAAAGAACCTATTTTCTTAGCAGCTGGCTTGTTATAGTCGAGATCGCTGGTGAGCTATAGATACAGTGGCGGCAAAAAAAAATTGCCGACCCCGTTTGAGCCCATTCCTGGACCGAATCGCTTCAAATAAAGTACTGGTATGATCTTTGGGCGATTTCAGGAGTTTAGGCAAGATCCACGTCAAATACATGTACTATAGGGTTTGGGGCTCACTCGAGGGTCGAGCCAACTACACGATCAGACCACATCCTCTTCAACAATTTAACAAGCGAGGTATGTACGACCCTCTTTTGTTGGAGCGTCTGTCTACGAGAAATTATTATGACTTCCCAGAGAGTGAGAACCAGAAATTTGACATGGAACTATCATTTATAAAATCCGAGGGGTGCATAGTCATTTCAAAATTCAAATGAGATGCTCTAGCAGGTGCACCAATCTGCGGCGCTTCTGCTGGAAAATCCCGCTTTTCAGATGGTGCTGATCTCCTATGATGTCCTATTTGAAGTTTACGCTGAGTTAATCCTTCGCTACTGGAGGTAGGAAACGTATCATACGCGTAGGCTCTACCCAAGAGGTGTTTGATCTCCTATCGTGGATAAATTCCCACGGGGGACCTACCCCCCAAATAAGGCAGGTCTGAGTCGGCGGCGTCTATTCGACCATCAACAGTCAAACACCTGTCACTAACCGTCACGTACGATGCGCGCCCAAGCGCGTCCAGCCTGCATCCACCTCTTCTGATGTGTTCCAATGCACAAGCCTGCTACCCAGATGGAAGGGCATTAATTCTGTGAATATTGTACATGTCCCACTGTCAAATAATAATGGGAATCCATCTTAGCAAAACACTTCGACATCTAGGCAAAACGCGTCGACATCAACTTTCCGCGTACAGCAGCCCCTTCCTTCCCCTTCAGCCGACGTTGAAAATCAACATCTACCTGCAGAGATAGGAGATGTTAGAGAAGGAACGCGCGCAGTTCTCTGCACTCGGTGCCGTCAATATATAAATCATGGATTTGTGACGGGCTCCGCACCCATGACCCGGTATTTGGCGGGATCAAAGTGACTGAACCAACAAATATATCGCATTGTCTCCCCTCCATAATCGCTCCAAGCCCAAAGGATGGGCGCCGCAAATGTCTTGTTTGTGGGAAAGATATTGCGGGTCCGGATCGCCAGAATCACATGGGCAAACATATTTTGCTTTCTGCGCGAGGAATTCAAGAAAGCAATCTAATCACGCCGGTCAGTTGTACTTATTTCTGCCCCATGTCTCCCGACTGAGAATTTTATAAGTGTCCTCGGTCTATCCGTGCGGTTTTTGCGGGAAGACTACCTCCAGTGGAGGCTGTACCATCGCGTTTCGCGGCGGCAAGGCCTTGTCGCCCTGTTGTGAAGTGTATGAGTTTCAGATTGCTGCCCCCTCAAAGTCAAGTGCTTCAAAACCTTGCACCAACGTGCCAATACGGTGTGCTCTGTGTTCAGATACCCACTGGAAGTACAATATGGCAGCGCATCTTCGTGATAGCCACCCCAACTGGGAACTTACGACCACTAAACAGACTCGGGAGATTTTCTCAGCGAAGATTGCGATGGCACAAGGCGAAGACTGCCGGCTTGAAGCAACAATACCCCAGCCCCAATCACAAGTAATGTTGTCACGACTCGGAAAGTCGAGTCGAATGAAGTCTGAGTCGCAAAAGTCTTTAACTCGACTCGACTCAACTTGATGCTGACTCAGACTTGCAAGTGGCTCGAAGTCGACTTGAGCCGACTAAGTCGAGTTTTTTTTTTTTTTTCAAATCAAATTTTTGTTGCTACAGTACTCTGAAGTACAATTCAGAGGGTTGTAACCAGTATTGAGTGCCATATATTCCAAATTCATATAAATACAACATTTCGTGCTAATTGCCCTCAGGCATATCAAAATATGTATGAGAGGTCCCGCAGCTCTGAATCGTCAAAAATCTCCCTCAGAACCTTCTTCCTTTGACAGTCCTCATCCGCTTCCCCAGCCAGTTGATGCAACCAGTCTTCATCACCATCCAAATCCGGAACTGACTGAATGAAATTCCGTCATGAAATGTAATTCCGTCATGAAATGTAATTTCATGACGGAATTTCATTCAGTCAGTTCCGGATTTGGATGGTGATGAAGACTGGTTGCGTCAACTGGCTGGGGAAGCGGATGAGGACTGTCAAAGGAAGAAGGTTCTGAGGGAGATTTTTGACGATTCAGAGCTGCGGGACCTGTTTCCTTGCGTTCCACGTGACGTGTGCTCCAAATCCAAATTGTTGTTCCCAATGAGATCAACTGAAGGTTCTGAGCTGCGCGCATTGGCGTGCTTCTGCGAGCGGCATCTGCTTGTATGTTTCTCCAGGCCCAAAAATTTTTGGCATTGACCGGTCGTGTGACAGCAAAAGCGAACGGCCGGTCCAGTGGCGGAGACCCCTGAGGCCGCAGTCAAAAACGGGGCAGAACCATATAATTATGCTGGGCCGTGGAAGTCGGCTCGCGACTTTTCAAGGTCATATCAACCACAGAAAGGGCCGCCTTTGGTGCCTGCCATCATTGTCAACAGCACGCTCCAGTACATTGACAGGACCAATATTCGAGAGATGCATGACTTTGTCATTCTGACCTGCAAATATTGGAGTTTGAAAAGGGAGGCCAGGGGTGGAGCGCCACTTTTAATGCGCATACAGTTGTGAATTCCGACCTTCAATAGATTCGAGAAGATCCTGGTGGCCAACCTACTATCCTTGACTTGAATTCTTGTAGTGATCGATACATTGCCTTGTACCTCGGTATAAATACTTTCCGTGCGCTTTTGTACATTAGTTCATGTATCTCAATGTTGAGATTTCGACATTCGAGGCCTTCCATGAATTATCGCGGAGAAAATTGACGAATCTGGGATCCGTGTTGCAGGTGGACCAAAGGTATCTCAATCATATATGAGATGGACCACAGTACAAAAGAGAGAGAACGATGGAGGCCCAGCCCATCAGAATATATCAAAGTCTAGGGTAGTCACTCCCAACACATCAGGAAAAATTCGCTTTCCGGGGTAGCACTGAGTAGGGTCAGTAGACGTAGTAGCCCAGTCGACAAGTTCCCCAGGACGTAGTTTCGGGTAGCCACGGGCCAGCTCTTGATAACGCCCAGTAGCAGTCACGTGGGGCTCATGAGCTTCGGGTAGCTCCCCGGTAGCGCCGAGCTACCAGGCTACTCGCTCTACCGCGAGACTGATAGACAAGTTCTTATGCTACAGCATGTATGGGGAGGAAACAATAGTATATTGGCATGCTACAGCTACTTAAGGATCCTCCTCAACATCAGGCCCAGGCTCATCATGCTCGTCATGCTCGTCAGGCTCGATCTCGCTGTCCGTTGTGGAAGTGCCACTAGGCACGCTCATCGCTCGTGCTACATCAGCATGTTGCGCGTGTGTTCCCACTCGGGCGTTAACAGCCACACAATTTCCATCCTCTCCTCTATTCTAATGTTACTCACTATCGTCTCTCCCATCACCTTTCCGTCTCCTCCAGGCTCCCCACTGCGCAAGGTCTCCAAACGCGCTCGATTGACCAGACATCAGTACACGTGATCGTGTATCAATTCGCGTCTCTCGTCTCAAACTCGTCGTTGGGAAGGTTTCGGACGCCAGTGTAGAGAAATACCCATTCCTCCTCATTCATGTTGAGCTTTCTATCCCTTCTATCTCATCTCCCTATTTTATTCTCGAGCTTACATCGTTTTGTATCCCAATTAGGCCAAAAGCGACACTATTCCAGAAGAAACGCGTTCGACTCGGCGTGCGCCGGGGATTGACTCGCCAGAGAACTGGTCACTCTCTTGGCAACGTTGTTCGGGGGCAACGCGTCTCCCTATTCCGTCTTTGCGCATGGCCCGGTCGGACAAAGTTTCTGATGGTTTGGTTAGCTGGAGGCTATACAACGGACTTTCTACGTACCGGCTGCATTTGTAATTTTCTTTCTGCCTCTCGTCTGCGTCTCTGCTGGGCTCTGGTGACGCACGAGTACGCGTACAGCCACCCCAATCATGTATTTAAGTGCTGTCAATGCGACATTAAGGGGACTTCCTCTTGCTTTCCCCCCCATCTCTTGGAGTCTCTGAGTAAACTATCTAGTCCTGAGGGTCCTCCGAGTGGACTGCGAGTTACCAAGCATCAAGAATATTATTACTGCAGAGCTAAGTCGAGTTTTATCTACATTACATCAAGTTCTATACTACGGCTATTACACAGGCACCCGCTCGACCCGCTTCACTCAGTTCCTCACCCGGGACAAACTCATCTTCTACAGTGGAGCCCACCGCGAGGGAGCAGGTTTTCCGCTGCGTTCTCTGCCTCTTCGTCGCTGTACAAACCCCTAACTAACCCCTAATTGTCTCGAACATATTCCCCGCCATCATGGCAACAAATGTCCTTCAAATCCCCATGCCCTCGGCTCGTTCCTCTGGCGCCCCTCGTTTCGATGGTAAGGAGGTTACAGCGTTTCTGACCAGTATAGTGCAGCACGGAGTCAACGCCGGCATTACGGACCTCGACAACCTCGTACCCTACATTCTGCAATACTCTAACGATGAAGTTCGAACCCTCATCCGTTACATGCCCGAATTCGACCCAGAGAAGATTGGCAAGACTTGGTCGAGAGCCAAGGCCCAACTCCTCCTCCTTTACGGTCACTCGGAGCGTGTTCCCGACTACACCGAGTCAATGCTCAAGGATTATTGCGAGAAACAATCCGCTAAGTCTTCGTTCACCAATATGTTAGATATTGAACAGTACTACCGTGGCTTTTCTCAGATTGCCGTCCCTCTCGTCAAGAAGTCCCGGATTTCAGAGAAGGAGCGCGACTTCTATTTTATCGCAGGCATTCCGAGGGTAATAAAAGAATGGTTCCTTACCCAAGTCCCCGAGGCGAAACGTAAGCGCTCTGATCCTCCCTCGGTTGCAGAATCTATCGGTTATTTGCAGAAACGATTCGACGACGACTCCCTGACCTTCGAGCCCTGGGCCGAGGAAACCCAAGCCATTCCCTTACAGAAAGCTACGTCCATTACCTCTATTTTTGACATTGAACCGCCTAAATCCTCCCTTCCCTCTCAAGCCCCTCTTCCTGCCAATGCGGTTGATGATTTAGCCAGACAAATTCAGTCGCTCAACTTGAATCTGGCAGCCATGGTTGGCGGAAATAATCCCCAGGCCCCTCAGCAGGCCGTTCAAGGCGAGTATGTTCAACCGAACAATCCTAACTCACGCAGGTGCTTTATGTGTGCGAAACCCGATGCGCATCAACTTGGTCTACGCAACTGTCCAGAGACGCATGCCTTACTCGCTGCTCAAGCCATACGATTTGATACTAACACATCCCGGTATGTTACAGCGGATGGAGCTGATTTGCCACGAATTCCTCCCGGTTTCGTTGGTGGTGTTGCAGATTATATACGCGCGCTCGCTCGAGACCGTGCTGCGAACGAGGCTCATGCCGCGCGCGCCAATCCCATGGTACTCTCCTACGGCACTTCGAACGTTCTCATGGGCGATAATTTTGCGGTATCTTCCCTTGATTATATGAACCGAGAAGCTGATCCGGTTACTCGTTCAGGAAAAGATACAGGTGTTCGATTCGACCCTGCGAGACGCCCCGAGGGTAAAGGTAAAGAACGAGAAGTTCCTCCTCACATGGGTGCAGGCCCTGTGACTGGGCCCTCGCGCCCAGCTGCTGGACCTACGCCGACGGCTCCACCGGTCAAACCGGCTGGTGCATCCCTTCCCGCGCCTCCTACTAACCCGATCAATCGTCAAGATGGCTGGAAAGAATCTCGCCCGTCGAACACCAAAGTTCGCGACGATGATGTTGTTATGCGCGATGCAAAGAAACCTGCGGCTGGCGATAAGTACCGTATAACTTCTGAGATTCAGGAACGCGCTGACGCAAAGGCCGTGTTCGAGGGCACCATGAAGACACAAGTTACTCTTCCCCTTCTCGAGCTCATCGGGCTTAGCCCTCAGCTCCAGAAGTTGTTCACCGACGCGACTCGCTCGAAGCGCGAATATGACGCGAAATCTGCTGAGTATTCGGTTCAATTTTCTGACCCAGAGGCTGAAACTCTTGTGTACAGTGCAGAGGCGGACCACTACAGTCCTCATGGTGTCTATGCGGATGCTCCGTTCGATGATATCAAGACGTTCCTGGTGAATTATGGGAGCGCTATTGCCAAGGTCCCAGAGGCCCGATATTTTGCGATGAGTACTGGCTCGATCAATGTTCAAATTGGAGACGTTGAACTAACCGCCATGATTGACACCGGGTCCGAGTTGAATTTGGCGAGTATTTCTGTCCCCTCTAGATGCAATCTTCCAGTCGATTTCGAGGGTATGAAATGGGCACTCAAGGGTATTCACGGTGGGCCAGAACAGTTGCGCGGTTGTTCCACTAATGTTCCAATTCGCCTCGGCGGCCATAATTTCCCTCACCATGTTTTCATCTCTCACCAGGAGCTCGGTCATCATGATATGATCCTCGGCCAGCCATTCCTACAGTGGTTCGCTGCGCGCCTCGATTACGAGCGCACTGGGGAGGTCAGCATGTATCTGTGGAAAGGCGGAGACAGGAAAGTCCATCCTACAATTGTTGTTACCATTACTGACCCTAAAGATCCTCGTAACACGACGGCCATTACTCGTACTCATTCTCACCGCGCTACTGTCGAGGAGATTACGGACGACACCGAGGATTTTTGACTCGGGGGAGTTCATCTGCGGTCTTCCTGCCCTCTCCCACCAATACCCTCGGAAGATCACTTGAAGCGTTAATGGGCAAAGCTGAGTTCTCTGATTTTGATTCCTTATTCCATCTATCACCGCCTCCGTCTCATGATTCCTTCCTGTATGACTATTATACTGCCTCCCGTCCCGAATCCTCTCTCGTCTCCTCTCCATGGACAGATCGACTATTAGCTGAAATTAATTCTACTAGTTCCGGTATACCCTCGAAGTTCTTCGCCATCGCGCGGCGTGCTAACGCGGCGGCACGGTGGGTGAATGCGACTGCGAAAGCCCCTCAGAAGAAGCGCTACAAACCAGTGGATCCGAAAGTTAAACCGGTCGCAACCACGCAACCCGATCCTCAAGCTCATGTTTTCCTCCCTATCCCCCGCACCACATTTACTGAACTGCCCACTCATCCCCCAGATTATCGTGACCTCAAGTACGGCTCTCGGGTCACCAGGGAACGCCTCAAATCCATGCTCGCAAAAATCGAAACCGGAATACTGTCCGAAGCAGAGATAAACCTCCTGGCTTTTATTGCTGTTGCGCGTGAGTCCGCATTTGCATTTGAGTATTCCGAGAAGGGTTCGTTTTCCAGTGACTACTATCCCGACTACGAGTTTCCGGTCATCGAGCATACACCCTGGCAGCGCAAGCCCATTCCGATTCCTAACGCTCTGCTCGAGGACGTTCGCAAGGTAATTAGTAATGACGAGAAAAGCGGACGGTTCGAATCCACAATCTCAAGTTATCGTTGCGCGATGTTTCCCGTCATGAAGAAACCTGGATCTGAACCCCCAGTGCGAATCATTCTTAATCTTGAGCCTCTTAACGCTGTGACGATCCAAGACGCCGCCATAATTCCCAACGTCAATGATTTCGCTGAGTCTTTCGTTGGTTATTCCATGTATGGGCTTGCAGATTTATTCTCAGGTTTTGACGCCATCTGGATTCATCCGAGTTCGCGTCCCATGCAAGCTTTTCATTCGCCTCTCGGACCTAAACAACAGGCTACGATGGGCCAAGGATATTCGAACGCCATGCAACAATTTACCCTCCGCGTTGCACATGCACTCAAACCGATCACTCCGAAAAAGGCGGATCCCTTCATCGACGATTGTGGTGTGAAGGGTCCTCGCTCACGGTACGATAACGAACCCATACCCGAGAACCCTGATATTCGCAGATTCGTTTGGGAATATGCGCAGAACCTTGACGACTTTCTCGGGACTTTGATCATGGCCGGCATCACAGCATCAGGTATGAAAACTGTCCTGGCTGCATTTGACCTCCACATCGTAGGGTCTGTGGTCTCATACGAGGGCTGGAAAGTTTCTCCCAGCCTCGTTCAACGCATCCTCGATTGGCCAGTACCTACCTCTGTCTCTGAGGTTCGGAGTTTTCTTGGGTTGGCTGGCGGTGTCCGCAAGTGGATTCATGGATTCGCGATGATAGCTAAGCCGCTCACGGTTCTTCTTCGCATTGTTACTGTCGAGTTTCGCATTACAGATGAAGCTATTGAAGCACAAGAAAGTCTGAAACTCAAGATTTCCTCGACTCCGGTGCTTGTTCGACTGGATTATGATGCAGCTAAGTTGATTTCGCATTTGCCCCGAGTATCTGATGAAGGCCTCATGATTGTAGGGATCGATTCGTCTTGGATGGGTGCTGGCTGGGTCATATATCAGATCACAAACGCCTCCAAACGTCCAGCGCTCTATGGTTCCTGCACCTTCAATGCTACCGAGCAGAATTATGGTCAACCCAAAACGGAAGTTTATGGAGTTTTCCGCGCATTCAAAGAATTACGCCACCGCATCTGGGGAGTTCATTTCCGTTTGGATCATGACGCTAAATCGCTCGCTAAAATGCTCCGAGAACCAGATGACGTTCCGAATGCGCCTCTTCTTCGATGGGTTGCCTGGATCCGCCTGTTTGATTTTGAACCAAATCATGTGCGTGCTGAATCTTTTAAGGCTGAAGACGCACTCTCCAGACGTCCACCTGCCCCGAACGACACAAATTACGACAATAAAGATCCGGAAGAATTTCTTGAAGCTTATCTGGACTTGGTTTACGCCGGTTCGCACAATGCTCCACCGGGAGCCACGCTCTCCTCTGCAGTCAAGTTCCTCATTGAGTCCTCCTACCTCCGATTGTCTACTCCATATCACCAGATCTACGCCTCGAAGGGTGCTCAGATGCCGATTTATCGAATCGCCTCCGCCTTCCAAGATATCCCACGGTTCGATCTCGGTGATCTCAGCTCGGAACAACTTGATCCGTCGCAACCGTACTCGTACTTGGCCCATTCCGCCCTCCGCTACATTCGCGCTCACAACATTCGCGCGCTCCCCGAGTTCTTCCAACGCAAAACTGTTCAAGCAGTGACTGCGGAGTTTTCCTTCGGAGATGAGTTGATTTCCTTTGAGTATATTGATACTGAGGTTCGCGCTCATAGTATCCCCCTTGCTGAGCTGGTATCTGCCAGTGCTGCTCATCGACACAAGACTCTAGACCAAGATTCGCCGGAGCTTTGGCAAGAACTACGCAAATTCCTGCGCAATGGGACATATCCCCAGCGTTTGGTCTCGGACCGAGAAAAGCTGAGTTTCCTTAAACATGCTCGCCGATTTCTGCTCCATCAGGATCGCTTGTGGCTTGCTCCGCGCAAGAAGTCGAACCAACTGCCTGCACTCGTCATCGAGGACATCGAGAAACGAGGATTATTGAAGGCACAAGCTCACAACGAGTGTGGCCACCGCGGACGCGACGCAGTCTACGCCCAGCTACGTGACCGTTTTTATTGGCCTAATATGTACGATGATATTAGCTATTTTATCAGGTCCTGCATCGAGTGCCAGAAGGCTATCAAGCGTATCCCTGTTCTCCCATATAACGAATCTTGGCAAGCACCCCTCCTCCGTCATTTTAATATTGACTGCATCCACATGTGCGATGGCGTCGGCGGCATGAAGTACATTATTCAGGCTGTCGAACCTTCGATTCTATGGCCCGAAGCACGCGCGGTGAAGAAACTCGACGCTCCAACTGTCGCTCGGTTCATATACGAGGACATTGTCTGTCGATTCGCGTGTGTTCCTTTCATCAGTGTCGATGGAGGCTCCGAGTTCAAGGCTGAAGTTCTGCATCTTTTGCGCACGCTTTATAATTGCACTGTGATCATTTCTACCGCTTACCATCCCGAAGGAAATGCCCCCGTCGAACGCAACCATCAACCTCTTGTTGACGCCCTCTACAAGTGTACGGGAGACGCGAAAGGGAATTGGCCGAAGTTCCTGAAAGCGGTCCTGTTTGCGATGCGAGTAACCACGAGCAGAGCTACGGGATTCTCGCCATATTACCTCCTTTACGGTGTGCACCCGGTATTTTGCTACGATATTACTGAAATTACGTGGCAGACCCTCGATTGGCACAAAGTCCGCACGCACGAGGACTTATTGGCAATTCGCGCGCTTCAACTGAGTCGGCGCGAGCCGAAACTTGAGGAGGCCAGCAGGAAGCTTCGAGAGACCCGAAGGCGCGCGATTGAGGATCTTCACAAGCGCCACCACTTCATGTTCGACTTCGCTGATTTCGAGGAGGGAATGTACGTCTGGCTGCGCGAGTCGAAGCTGGATGAGACCAAAGGAGACAAAGAGAAGTGGACTTATTCTGGACCGTATATCATTCATCAGAAACGCGACAGGGATTCTTTTGTGCTGCGCGAGCTCAGTGGCGCTGTTCTCAAAGGTCATGTCAATATTCGAAGGCTCCGGTTGTTTTATTACCGCCCCGAACACCAGACACTCCGCACGTCGCTCAATTCGCCTCCCAAGCCTACTGTTTCCGCTAACCCCCAATATCGTCTCGACTACGCGATGCAAGCGCTACGCGAGGAGTTCGAAGCTGAGTCTTGAATCAATTCATACCTATCATCCGAGACATACACCCTATACCCGTTCCGACATCTTCCGTTCTGAAACCTGTACACCACTGCCTCCTCTCCTGTCTTGCTTTTGCTTATATATCCGGACCCTTTCTTCCCATCTCCCCACTCGTCTTTTGACCCCCATTTTTCTGCGCTCACTATGAGTTGGCTTGACAGAATTCCCCCTCGTAACCGCGTCGCCACAAACATCACCAAACGCGGGTTCCACGAACCTACAGATCGACTCCTTGGTTTCCCTCTCGATATGTGCTTCGACTCAATTAGTGACCACGACGACCGTCTGGACCCCCGCAAGAATGCCAGCTATGTCCGCCACGACCTCGCTCTCAAGTATTACTACGAGGCCACAGTCTATCACCAAGTCGAAGGTGAGTGGTGTTCATTTCCTATTGTTTATACAATCTATCGCCGCGACCGCGAGCTTCGGCGTGCGGAGATCGTTGACTACCTGCGTCATGGGACTATTCCTGCGCGATATCCACCCAGGGAGAGCGGCGGCGTTATCAACGAGCCAATGAACGAGGAAAACTTCGAACGCATGATGGGGAGGTTTGACATGCGCACATTGACCTTTCTAGCGTACTCCTTCGATTCGAAGTACCCCGGTGTACCGACCACAGTCGAGCGTCTCTACGAGCGCGGCTCCAACCGCGAAGTTCAAACTCACTGTACGACATTCGAGGAAACGTTTTGGACCCATGTCTCTGTCAATCGGGACTGGGGCTATCTGCGGAGAGCCTTCCTTGCTCAACTCATCGTCGAGGTTCGAATGGCTGGTGCGCCTTACTGGTTCATCGATGCCAAGCTTCGCGCTGGAGCGATTCAATATCGCCTCCTCACTGGCCACGATCTCAGGTTTCATTGGGCGAATTAACCGCTGAGTTCTGCTTCATTCTATTCCTTGTTTCACTTGTCTTCCCCATCCCTATCATCATTTTTTTCCTTCATTCCATTCATACTAATTAGCGGGATTCCGAGGGCGAAATCCAAAGTACCCCCCTCTGTGGAAGTGCCACTAGGCACGCTCATCGCTCGTGCTACATCAGCATGTTGCGCGTGTGTTCCCACTCGGGCGTTAACAGCCACACAATTTCCATCCTCTCCTCTATTCTAATGTTACTCACTATCGTCTCTCCCATCACCTTTCCGTCTCCTCCAGGCTCCCCACTGCGCAAGGTCTCCAAACGCGCTCGATTGACCAGACATCAGTACACGTGATCGTGTATCAATTCGCGTCTCTCGTCTCAAACTCGTCGTTGGGAAGGTTTCGGACGCCAGTGTAGAGAAATACCCATTCCTCCTCATTCATGTTGAGCTTTCTATCCCTTCTATCTCATCTCCCTATTTTATTCTCGAGCTTACATCGTTTTGTATCCCAATTAGGCCAAAAGCGACACTATTCCAGAAGAAACGCGTTCGACTCGGCGTGCGCCGGGGATTGACTCGCCAGAGAACTGGTCACTCTCTTGGCAACGTTGTTCGGGGGCAACGCGTCTCCCTATTCCGTCTTTGCGCATGGCCCGGTCGGACAAAGTTTCTGATGGTTTGGTTAGCTGGAGGCTATACAACGGACTTTCTACGTACCGGCTGCATTTGTAATTTTCTTTCTGCCTCTCGTCTGCGTCTCTGCTGGGCTCTGGTGACGCACGAGTACGCGTACAGCCACCCCGATCATGTATTTAAGTGCTGTCAATGCGACATTAAGGGGACTTCCTCTTGCTTTCCCCCCCATCTCTTGGAGTCTCTGAGTAAACTATCTAGTCCTGAGGGTCCTCCGAGTGGACTGCGAGTTACCAAGCATCAAGAATATTATTACTGCAGAGCTAAGTCGAGTTTTATCTACATTACATCAAGTTCTATACTACGGCTATTACACAGGCACCCGCTCGACCCGCTTCACTCAGTTCCTCACCCGGGACAAACTCATCTTCTACACCGTCTCTATGGTTCTTCCCGCCAGCTCATCGCGCAGAGCGTCTTCCTGCTCCTGGTCAATGTTGGTGGACGCGGTCAATCTGATGGGAGAGGTAAGAGTTTGGCTAAATCACAGTAGGTAAATTGTAATGCTGTGGTGATTGAAGGAGGCCTCACGATGCTCGCCGATACCATGTGCGCCGAAGGTTTTCGACGACCGTTGTGTTGTAATCATTCCACCTCTCGACGTCGGCGACGCGAGTAGTCGGCTGTGTGCGGGAAGAACTCGGATGAACAGCCGAGAGTGGTGTAATGAGTGGTTTGAATTGGAACTAGGGAGCATTGGAGGGTGTGGTGATCACAAGATCTGAGTTTCTGTGGATAGACTGCGCTGGAACGCGATCCAGACTCTCGTCCGCTGAAAAGCGTCCAGTCCCAGGCAAAGTTACTCCCTGATTGACCTTTCGGCGGGGTTTGGGGGGCCGATTTGAGCTAGCAGAAGGACGAGATGGACCAGGAGTCGATTCCATAGCTTTGGAGGGGGCTAAAATGCGTTCGAGAGTGCGTTTTCGTGAAGGAAGAGAAGAGAAGCGCGTTGTTTACACACTGATTACACGGGCGGATCGAACGGTCCGGAATAGCCTTATATGGTAACCCGCTTAACACATCAATTTTTTCCGAGATCGACCGGTCTGTCTATCGACAGAATTCTTCATAGACAGACCGGCTCCGGTCTACATTCCGCCGTACAAAACTCAAGCTGATGTCATGAAAGTTAGCAGTGAAATGAAATCGAGAAAATACGAGCACGTACCGCGGTTATTTCAAGGGCAATGAGCGCCAGAGGGATGGGATTGAAATAGGAGGGGAGAACAGCGCCCACGGAGTCCCTCTGACGGAATATCGTAAGTTGTCGAACAGACGAGATTATCTTGTTCTCGGCATATCCGCTGCACTTTGTGGTGTCCTGAAGGCCGTCAGTAAGAACGGGGTCATGATTGAGACAAGTGAGTACCTTGTAATGGACAGACGCCTGAAAAGGAGGTTCTCCGCTTTGACCTTGTTGGCCGCAATAGTTTTTGCGAATACACTACGCTCAAAGCCATAATGGCTGGCAAATAGGGAGCGGAAGGCTTCAATGGTCTTGCCACGGATCTGTGAGCCTCGTGCCATAATCTAGTAGGCGAGCGTGAGTGCGTAAAAAGTAACTGATGGAAAGTAACTTTAACTTTACTTGCGCCTTCGGCTTACGTGCCGTACGTTAACTTAAGTTTTCCCACGCGTGGTGAATCTAACTTATTTCAAACTCCGCTTACACGGCTCTTGCGCCTCGCAAACGTATGACTTTCCCGCCACTGAACTCAAGCCCCTACAGATTTGTCGCAGTAGTGGAGGTCCTGGAAGTCCACATCTGACCTGTAAACCACAAAATCTGAATCATGTAGGTGTGCTTCTCAATTTTCTCGCTCTAAGTGCTGCCGGCCAGTACAAATCTGGCAATGCATCGGGAGTGCCATTGAAAGTGCATCAAGTTGTCCCGGAGAAGACTCATCACTCTCCCCTCCACTGCACCACACATTTCCGTCTCATTTGGCCTCCGCATATGCTTCCGTGCATGAATTGAGTTTGATTCACACGACTCTCCAAATGTTGGTTGAAAAGTTTCAAAGATTCTCATGGGAGAACGAGCGCACATTAGCAGCTAGTTCTAAGTTCAAATCTCTGAGCTCTGTTCGACATTCCCTTGACTGGACCCCGGTTGGTCTTCAACCCAAGTTCCGCGACAAGCCGGCGAGAATGCACATCCACATTGCTTACATTCCAGATATACTGGACTGAATATCCCGAAATGAATAGAATAATCTGTGTGCCAATAAGTAGCTCAGCCCGTTGACTGGGATGAGCTGTCTGGTGTGGTACCAGTGTCAGCCGGGTCCGCCAGTACTTACAGCACTTGTAATTTACAAGTGAGGACGACTCCTGAGCCTTCGATCGCTCCAGATTGACAGAAGACTTCTGAACCTCAAGTACTTTGGCCAAACTTGGCGTGGCTTAAGCTCGCGTACGTTCACTTGGCCCGCCAAGTTAGATCAATCCATCAGTAAAAGTAACTTATGCCATCAATTGGCATCATTTACTGCTTTCCCATGGTAGCAGCTCTCAGCTGCCCCTTTTCATCGTGGATTTCCCGGGAGATGTATGAACATAATTCCGACATGAGTTTTGACTCTCCGAATATCCCAGGGTTCTTCTCGGAGCCTCACAACACGCCAGATATGATCCTTACAAGTTATAATGACTACATGGCCTAATAGGCATCATAGAGGCCACCCAAAATTACCCTGCTGGCCGAAATTGTCCCAAGCGCAAGTGTTCAAAACACGCAGCATTTATGCCCAGCCTGGGCCATATTTATCGTGTAGATCGTTCACAAGACTGTGAGACATACATACAGTCTAATGGGATCTCATTGCGACCGTCTAATATGAATTCTCTGGCCCAAGTTTAAGACGCACTAATCAACTTGTCCATTTTCGGAAATTCGGATAGGCTGTGGCCAATACATGTCTTTCAATGGTTACCAGACGTTGTAGGGGTTCAAGAATCCTTTTGCGCGAATCCCTCGGTCAGATAACACTCAGAAAAGACTCAAAACGGCTCAAGTTAGATCTAAGTTAATCTAAGTAAACGGCACGAAAGTAACTTGTAAGTTACTTTTTCTAACTTAACTTGTACTTTCACTTTACTTTACTTGCTGAAGTAACTTATCCTGCCATAAGTAAAGTAAAGTTAGTTTTGGCAGGCCAAGTTAGTTTTCATAAGTTACTTTTGGTGGCACCGGCAAGCGTCAGAGCCAAAGAATCGATAAACATCTACAACACCACTCGACAGCGATGGGTACAGCGCTACATCCATCTGCTCTCTTTCACATCAGTGGGTTAGTGTCTTTACCATTGATAGATATTGCCTCAGATACACAGTTTTTTGTGCGGCGGGCTTGTCTTTTTGTGGTTCACGACGTCCGCAGTCCTGGGCTGCACCTTAATCACATGGGCTTTGGGCCCGCAATGCTCAGAGCCAGTTGGTCAGTTTTTGTATTTTTGGCCTATTTCTGGTCAAAAATGCTAAAAGTGGCCAACTTGCAAGCCACCTGGGCGGTGCAGTGAAAACGAGGGTGCGCTTTGTACGGGCCAAGCAAGGAGAACATGGAAGAGGCCGATTGGCTTGGATACAGTCCAAGGTGGACGTCTCGGGCGGAGTAGAGTTCTTTATTTTCAGAGTGGATGACCGTTGTTTCCTTGGGGTCTAGAAGCTGGGTATCTCTCCTGTACCTGCTTGAAATTTCGCTGGCTTTCACCCCAGCTAGTCAGATTCAAAACGGCGTTTGAAATGCGGCCACAGGGTTGAATTCTTTAATTGAGCGGAAAGATTCAATCAATTGAACGGTATGCCCCGCATCAGGAAAAACCTCCCGAGGTAATATTCCGAAATTTACTTAGAATTATATTACCAGAAGATAATGTCGCCGAATCATGCCAAGTTACACCAAGTTTCGCCAAGTTTCGCTAAGTTCGGTGAAACTTGATGTGCCGGCAAATAATTACGAGAAATTTTCGTCAAGTTTTGCCTAGTTTCGCATGTATCTTTTGTAGTCCCGGAACCGCACGCCATTTGCTATGAAGCCTTTCTTTTCGCAGTGGAGTGAGCCTGAGTATTTCTTTTGTGTTCCTTCCACATTTTCCTTGCGGTGACACTCAAGGGGCTACCAATACCCGAAAAATGTACCGGATGTCGATATTTTTTTCTCAGAGGGTTAGGTGCATCTATGTACTGGAGAGTCATTCCGCCCTGAGTATCTCCCTCTGTGGACTGTCCGGGACCTGGGGATCCTTTGCCATTCCGTGACAGACAGTGCTGCTTTAGAGGCACGAGGACATCAAAAACCTGCCCAATCAGTCTCGACACAGACTGATAGCTATTGCTTCCCAAGAGAGATATGCTCTGGACAAGCGATGTAAACTCCCGCGGAAGGCTCTCTTGAGCGCGAGTTGGAGCAACTTGTAGTCGGACAAAGGGTCGCCGCCGCGCTTTAAATCACGGGCGTACCCGAGGATGATGTTGATATGGTCCTGGAGGGGTCCGCTCTCGATCCCCGCGTGCTTGATCGTGGAGAGCTTCTCGTGTGTCGCAATCATCGACTGCATGCCGTCGGGCTCGTAAATTGCACGGAGATTATTCCACATCTCCGCGGCTGTCTCTGCGTCCTGGATGTACGCCACCTGGTCATCACCAACCATCTCGGTGATCCTACGCATCGCCTTGTCGCTTCCCTCGCGCCAGGACGCATAATCGGGGTTGACGATCTCGACGTCGACCGTACCCGTTGCTGGCGACACCGCTGGCTGCTTGACAAAGCTTCTCCGGAACATCGGGTCCAGAGACTTATTCTTCGCCTTGAAAGAAAAAGGTTTCCAGTTTTTTCCGTTGAGCAAATTGAAATGATAGCATGTCGTGGAAACGTCTCGAGTGCCCATAACCTATTGTAGGTCAAAGTAACCGTTCTCTTCAGACTGAAGAGATCGGTTAGAGGCTTTCGATAAATACACAACCCGCCCGAACCAAACACGACCCTCAACCTGACGCGTCCCCATCGGGGACTGGACGCGAGGTCCATACTACAACAATTACCAAATCGGGTCTCGGACTTGTCACGAAGTGATGTCCGTTTTGCGATTTTGTCTTTGACTTTGTACTAACATTCCACCTCGGCAGGTTTGAAGTCGGCACAATTGTTGCGTCCGCGCCGGGGGCGAACTGGCGGGGCGGGACTCAGAACGCGGAGGTGGCGACGATGGCATTGGACAACGGCGCACGGTGGGGCGGGCCGCTGGGAGTTGGGGGCACAAGAGCGGGCGCAGTGCGGGCGGAGATCACGCGCGACGCGTTCGGGGATTCGGACTTGTTGGGCAAAGAGACGATGAGGCCAAGTAGATTTGTAAAACCTACTAGTACTACACGCGCTGATTACTGATTGTGGTGGTACGTCCTCCTCGTTTCATTCGATGCGCTACTGACTGATTCAATGATGCGCACCAGGGGGCCGCCGCGGTGGCGGGCATGGCGGCGGCGAAGGCGGGGGCAGCTGGGGAGACGCGGGTGGCACGCGACGCACACGATGAAGCGGCGGCACTCGATGCGGAGATCATGGCCGCGCCGCCGCTGTACCACCCGCTGTCCACCACCCCCACTAGAAACGCCCACTGGCTCGGATTTCACATGGAGATCAATAATTGCATAAAGCAGTTCATGAATGGTTTCCATGAGCTGGAGGCATTCTTCTTTATTCCTCTTCACATTCTGTGGTATCTTGTCAGGACAGTAGGACTGAATAAGAATTTATTACCTGTACTGCAGTAATCAAAGAAACTGTGGTGTTTGAGATAGCTGGCACAAAAGGGGTACCAGATGCATCACTGATTTCACTCAGGAGTGCATTAGCAGGGTTGAGGAAAGCTATGATGTTGTTCAAGCGGGTGTTGGTAGGCTTGGGTTGGGTAGGCATCGTCAAAATGATGGGCAACAACTCGAGCAGTGGCTATCTTTTATATCCATGTTCCAGTAATAGTTGCAGTGCTCTATCCATCTTATGATCAACTTCTTTTCTATTTCAGTTGCAAATTTTTATCACTGTGAGTATATGTGTTATCAATCCCCGGTATGATCGACGGGTGTAATGCTTTTAGAGTTTACAGCATGCACAACACCTCTAGTTTTATGTGCAGTTTATTCACTACACTAAGATAATACAAGCGGCTGCTCGGCCGCTTCGCGGCCTCGCATCCCCTTCCTCTGCAGAGCCTACGTATATTTAATAAATAATATTAATTTGGTGTGAACTGGAACTGTAACAGAGATGGATTGTGCCTGCAAAATCTAATCAAAATAAATTCAACTCACGGACTGAGCATTCAAGACAACCCATCTTACTGGACTTGCCGAGGCTGTACACGTTGAGTGATGATGGGATATTACGCGGCCGTGGCAGGCACGGCATGAGTGGACACGTGAGCACAGGATACAGCAGAGAACGCCAAGTCTCCTGGGCATACTCTCCGAGGTGCATCAAGATTGGATGCAAAGGGTTCAACAGCCAAATAAGCTCATCGGGGGCGTGCTCAGAATCACTGTATTTGAGATGAAGCCTCTGGAAAGGAAGATCACCACTAAAATGTCACTGGGAGAGAATAGTAACTGACCAATGCAGGGACAGAAAGCCTATACTGGGCCGCTAGATTTTTCGGGTTTTCCATCACAATGGAGGAGGGGTCGAGCAACAACTTGAGAAGCTGGCGAAAAGGGGCCGAGAGGCGTAGGTATCGATAAGCATCTGCCCTGATGGTCACTGGTCCTGAAGACGACCTAGATCGTGCTGACTGCTTGCACCGTGCCATGGCACTCGTGAGGTGGGGAATGGTTTAGTGGTAATCATTGCCCCACTTACTTTAAATGACACAAGACCCAGCGCTCATCAAAGACGCACAGGATAAATTGTGCCGAGTGGCGCAGATCTGGAACTGTAGATTGGCGCAGATCTGCTGCAAAGAGATAGATGGGGATCTGCCAGCCATCTAGGCCTCTTTCCATTCCAAATGCTGTGAGTCAGGGACCATTTCCCTGCAGGTTTAAACAAGCGCCCAGGCATGGTTATGCTGGAAAGGACACGTCACCAGGTATCACACAGGCAGTATTAAACTCGCTGCGTTACTCGTATGGCACCAAATTTCTGGTTCTGGCACCCATGGGACCGTACGCGGCAGCGTCGCCCTTGTTGTCGTTGGATGCGCTGGCGTCGTGCCCAGGTTTCCTCATCCTATAGGCATTTTGAGGGAAACATTTTGCGGGGTGAAACGATGGCATAGCATAACTATTCCGAATGATTGTTGAAGATTTTTGAATTTGGCCCCGGATGCACCCAAAATTGTCAACTGAGACCGTAAATTGCTTTCCGCCTGCGCAATCTGGGCAGATATGAAAAATCGGCAAACCGCACCTCCCAAGGAGGATCTGAATAAAATCTGGGGAGTGTTGACCAAGCTGGAAGCGATTTAGATTAGACACATACGTAGGGCAAAGGGCTCCAGGTGGACAAGGGAATATGTACCTTGTTCTCCGAGACTGGACAGGCATCTAATCGCGGCCTGGCGAACATCCTCATCGGAATTCTTCAGCAATTTTATGACCGAGGCAGAGATTCTTTGTGTCATTTCTTCATATAACTCAAGCAAACACCAAGATGCAAGTTAAACATCACCACATACCTGCCATAGTCAACTTGTTTCCATCCTTGAGGAAGTAGGCAGCCCCAAATTTTTTATTCCGAACAGCCACGTAGAATGCACTTCCTAAATGTCAATTAGCCCAGTGGCGAGACAGAATGTGATACTGTTTCTCACCACCCTTGTCCTCCACACACTTTTGCTGGAGATATCTGACAAGACCCTCATTTCCCATATATGCCGCAAGCTGGAGAAGGGTCTTAACATGGGGATTGCCTGCCGCACTTAATCAGAATATGTCCGAACATATGGAAACACCATTCATGCCTACCCTTCAGCTCCACATTGGGACCGACTCCTTGCTCAATCAAGCTTTTAAAATCGTGGCCCTCGAAGGTCCTCTAATGGGAGCGGGGAGAAGGGTGGCGGACCTTTCCTCGTAACAGGTTCGCCCACATCGCCGCCAACCGAGTGAGAGGTTTCCTGGTATGTTACCGTCACCGGTTTCCCGTGCCCAGGAGACCCCCTTGCGTTTCCTTGAGCAACCAAAATAACGATTTATTGGGACTCAAATTCCCCCTGGCTGCGAAGAAATTAGTGGGTGGACTGTCTGCTAGGTCTGCCTGGCGGTATGATTCCTTGGGCGAAGAGATCAGAAACAGACCAGTGGAACCCATCACAGCAGCCTGCCAACAAGTTAACCCCAGATCGAGTTTGAAATGCGCGCCCAGTCTTGCCAACGATTTTATTGGGGGTGAAATATACAGAAATGCATGTTGGCAGACTGACTGCTAGGTCTGAATATGCGCACTCTTTTCCTGGGCTCGGGCGAACACTGAAGAAGCCAGGACTTTCAGAACCCCTGAAATAAACTCAAATACCTGTCCAAAATTTCCAACGCTGTTGCTGAGTTTCCAATTGTAATTTCAAATCGACAATTAGATGCCGGTCATCGCCGTGATTGGCACCACCCAAATTGCGAATTCCTATACGCAACCCAGCGCGCCTCCGGCATCGGGCTCGCCCACCGAAATTTTGCTTGGGCATGCTTTTCCTATGGCTTTGTTCTGCATAGCACTTGCTGTAATTGGATTCTGGAAAAGACGAAACTACAGTAAGTCATTCTGACTATAACACATAATTGTGAGTATCTGCCACGCCACGTGATGGCCCCGCTCCCCAAATCAATAGTGAAACAAAAGCAAATGTCCGCCGCGAGGATCGGACACTCGTGAGGGGGAATCGATTATGTACATGAGCCAAAAAACACAGCCACTAGTTTCAGATGCAATCTAATGAGACAATAAGAAAGACTTCAACACAGCCACTATTGTGTGTTAAACGATAGATGGCGACTAGTGAAAAAAGAGGTCGCAAAATCTGCATCCCGCAGATTAAAAGAACGATTACATAAGTACTTGTCTCTTCTCTCTCTCTATAAAATTAAGCATGTCTGAAGCCTTTAAACTCCGCTTTTGGGAGATCAGGCCCGAGGCTTTGGAAACGCTGGGTCCAGGCCTTTGGAAGTGCTCAATAAACGGCGCTTCCTCGGGGCTTTTGGCCCCATGATCAACTTTAAGCGCGCGCGCGCCTATAAAAGTGTACACAATACTAAACTCCGCTTTTCGCTCACTGTAAAGTTTCCGAGGCTCTAATTCAAGCGCGGTTTTAGAGGCGCTGGGTGCAGACTCCGCAAGTAGGAGCCCGCCGGCGAGTGCTTGTAGCTTTTTTAATCTAGCACCCTGCCCGACCCGGTGTTGGTGGCGGCTCCGTGCAATCGATAGCGCCGTCGATTCTGAGCATTTCCACCTTTTCAGATTCTCTTCAGATGCATTATTGACCTCTCCAGCTCTTTATCATTGCAGTCTAACATACGCGTGACCCGAGTATATAAATTGTTGTTAGAATGCTCTGCATTTTCAAAGACTTTTGAATCTAGCACCCTGACCGAACCCGTGTTTGTGGCGGCTCCGTGCAATCGATAGCTCCGTCGATTCTGAAGCATTTCCACCTTTTCAGATTCCCTTCGGATGCAGTATTGAGCTCTCCAGCTACCCATCAGTGCGCGCGTCATTGAGGAGATGCAGCGCACGTATGAATCGGATGAACTGCCGTCGAACCCCACTGGCTCTGACGACCAATTGGAGGAAGATACAAACTGGGGCCCGAAGACAACTGCGCTCCCCGGGGAATATGAAGGAAGCGACAGGGAAGACATAGCGGAGATGGTGAATCTAGGTCCAGACATCCCGGACAACGTTAGACCGAGACTCGACGACGTTTTGCGCTGCAACGTGGCTGCATTCGGCGTGGGGGGCCGGCTCGGGCATGTCCAGGAAAAGGCTCCTGTCCCTGTCAAACCAGGCACTCAACCTGTCTCCATACCCATGTACTCCGCGTCGCCGGCCAAACGGGAGGTCATCGACAAACAGATGGATCTTTGGTTCGAGAGGGGCGTAATCGAACCATCCACCAGCCCGTGGGGGGCACCGTGCGTGGTAGTCTTCCGCAATGGCAAGCCACGCCTGGGGGTGGATTACCGCAAACTTAACGCCAGTACCGTCGCAGATGAATTCCCCATTCCCCGACAATCGGAAATCATCCAAGCATTGTCAGGAGCGCAGGTACTATCCTCCTTCGACGCGTTGGCGGGGTTCAATCAGGTGGAAATGGATGATGATGCGAAAGAAAAGATGGCCTTCCGCTCCCACAGAGGCTTATGGCAGTTCCGCCGGATGCCCTTCGGCCTTCGCAATGGCCCCTCCATCTTTCAAAGGATAATGCAGGGGGTGCTCGCGCCGTACCTCTGGATCTTCACGCTGGTCTATATAGACAATATCGTAGTCTTCTCCAAGTCCTGGGATGACCATTTGGTCCACCTGGATAGGGTCCTGAGCGCCATCGCGGCCGCTGGGATCACTCTGGAGCCGAAGAAGTGCTTCATAGGCTACTCCTCCATCCTTCTACTCGGGCAAAAAGTGTCTCGACTGGGTCTATCGACACACAAGGAGAAGGTCACGGCGATTCAGGAGCTAGCTCGGCCGACTTCCGTCCACGATCTCCAGAAGCTCCAGGGGATGATCAACTACTTTTCTTCCTATATTCCCTACTACGCCTTCATCACGCGCGCGCTATTCTCGTTGCTGGCGAAGGGCGTGAAGTGGGAGTGGCATGCAGAGCACGAAATCGCGTTCATTCCGGCAAAGGACGCGTTCGCTGCGTTCCCACCCGTCCTAGACTCAGCTGAGACTAGGCGCTGTAGGTTGTGCCAGATGGAGTTAGGTCGGTGTAGGTCCCTACACAGCCCCCCATCTAGGCGACTACACGTAATGTCCGTCTGGCTTTACGGGTACCCAGTAAGGCGGCTAAACTCAAGTCAGTGTAGATGAGGGTAGCTCGTGGAAGGTGAGGGTAGCTCCCTAAACTCAGCTGCACAGACCTAGACTTACGTTTAAATGTTGAACATTTCCATCATCTAATATTCTGAGCAACCGGGTCCCTTTCCCCCTTGCGTAGGTGGCTACAAGCACCTGTTGCAACCTACACAGATCCTGCCAGACCTAGACCTACCTGTGCCAACCTAGCCAGAGCCAGACAGACCTCCACAGACTATTCTCTAGGCACCTAGCCTCAATCATCGATGTAGCTACTTCTAGGTTCCTACACTCAAGCTGAGTCTAGGAAGGGTCGGAACGCAGTGGTTGTCGGCAGCGCCGATATTAGGGCATCCCATTCAGGGGTCGCCGTATCGGTTATACACCGATGTGTCTGACTATGCCCTGGGCTCGAGCCTGCAACAGGTTCAGCCTATAAAAGTTGTGGATCTGCGTGGAACCGCGATCTACGACCGACTGAAAGCCGCGTGGGACGTGCAATTGCCGGTCCCTCGACTTTTTGTCAATCTGGCGAAGGAAGTGAAGGAGATAGAGGGAGAAGACAGCTGGGGGGCTACACTGGATGATACAGTGGTGCACGTCGAGCGTGTCATCGCGTATTGGAGTAGGAGCTTGAAGTCCGCCGAGCGGAACTACAGTGCGACCGAGCGCGAAGCACTCGGCGCGAAGGAAGCGCTGGTGCGATTTCAACCCTTCATCAAGGGGGAGCAGGTCATTCTGGTGACTGACCACGCCGCGCTGCAATGGGCGCGTGTTTATGAAAACGCGAACCGGAGGCTAGCAGCGTGGGGGGCAGTGTTCGCGGCCTATCCTGGCCTGAAAATCGTTCATCGGCCAGGATGAATCCACTCCAACGTGGACCCGCTATCGAGGCTGCCAAGGGTTCCGCCGCACGACTCGCCGGTTCGGGACGACATCCATACCATAGTGCCGGACGAGGAAAGGCATGAAGAAGCTCAGAAGGCTGAAAACCGGAGTGCGTTCGCGCCAGCTAAGAAGGCAGTGTTCGCAATCTGGTGGTGGGAAGACGTGATAGACAAGTATGCATATCTAGTGCTGGCCAAAAATACGATACGAAAATATATATTTTGAATATATTTAAATACATACGAATACGATACGGCCCGAGAACCTCTGATTGAATATGAATACGGCAGAATATGAATACGATATGATATGAATACAATACAATATGGGCCCGACCGTATTCAAATATGTTTGAATACGGTAAAGTATGGGTTTGGCCGGCTGGGGACCTTAACGGTGCCAGTTGGATCATCAAATCCACACCCGGCACAGCTGACAGCCGAGTCTGATCTGTTCTGATGTCCTTCCAGTCATTACTCCGGTTCCGATGCGCAAATATTGAACCACTCGGCCATCACTACATTTTGAGGGCCCCTCAAAATGTAGTGCATCAAAGCCGCGTGATGCGGAAGTTGAAACTTGCCAAACTGTGCCATTCTGGCTCTGGAGGTTGCTGAAGGCAATCTTGAGGTTAAATCATCCTTTTTACACACATCCAGACCATGTTTTAGTACAACTCAAAACATTTTTTCTGTGTAAGGTGTGGCGAGAATATATTTGAATATATTCAAAATATATTCATATTCAGTCGCAAAAATATGAATATGATACACTACAAATACGATACGCACCCGGAGCATTGAATACGATACGAATATGAATACGATACGCCATTTGCCGTATCGTATTCGTATTTGGCCAGCACTATGCATATCCCATTCAGACTAGGAGACAGAGGGCAAGGGAAGACGCGGAAGCGCTGCTACCTGCGGCAAGGCCAATGAGCACAACGATACCGCTGCCCCCATGGTCGAGCGTGACGAAGTCGCGGCCCCCATGGATGATTTACAGTTCTGGACAAACAAAGTCTACCAAAAAAAAAAAAAAATTGTTAGCCGAGATGAATGCGCCAATCGATAGATCTCTTCAAGGCGGTGACATCCATATATAAATGAAGTGATTCTGTCGAGCCGTTGTGCCGCAAATCATCAATTAGTGCACCGGGCCGGTCAAAATTTGGCGCCCGCTTAAAAAGCGTGGGAAAATTATGAAAATATGTGCAATCGACGCGTCTCATCGAGCCGCATCTGATTCCGTAAAAATCTCAAGAATCTATCGAGCGGTTGTGGCGAAATAGAATCATCTTTCCTGGGTCAGATGTTTGACAGATCTGTCAAGAACTGTCACTGACACGTCAATTGGTTGATACTTCCACCCCTGTCTTCTCTCTTATCATTCCCCACTATGGCCGGACGCCGTGGACGCCCTGCTAAACGTGCTAAGCGCAATATGAGTGGACTCAAAAATCAATCTAGGCAACAATTTGTGCCCGAGGCTTCAGACAGCTCCTCTGACGGGGATTATTCTGACTCGGAGCCTCTTGATCTTACTGAACTTGACAGTTTAGCTTATCTGGAGGTGGATTCAGACCACAGTGACAGTGATAAGGAGGCAGACTGGGATGAAGTTGTTCAGGAAAAGTTTCAAGAACGCTTGTTTGGGTTGATTGCACAGATCGAGGAGGATCAACGAGATGCTGGGGATAATGACTGGATCCCGACGCGTGATGCCTATGAAGCCAAACAAACAGCTGAGAGACGTAAACCAGGAGGTGAGTTTGCTTATATTTTCTGTATATATTGGTTGTTCATATCAGTTTGATCAGGGCGCCCAACAGAATATATAAAAGGCCCCGACACAGCGAGCAAATCATTGCGCACTCAGCAGAGATATGCTGCATCCAATCTAAAAAAAAAACCCTTGATGGTTTCTTGCCTTCTCCATTCTTCTCTACTGCTCAACCCACCTCCACTGCTGTCTCTTCCTTTGAAACACAAGAAGAGGAGGGCCTGAATCATTCAGAGGATGAAGCTCCACCCCCAGCTGACACACCCTTGTCAACTGCTCCTCCTCTCGTGCTCCCTCTCCACCTCAGATTATTCCCCGGACTCACTCAGCATCAGTTCTTTCTGCCCCAACTGATGAACCAAGCCCACCACTAATTCTGGTGGATAATTCGGACGAGGAAATGGAGGAAGATGATCCAAATGACGGATGCAGTTGTGGATGATATTGTGGATGGCGAGGAAGCTTCATCCCCTTCCCCAGCCTCGTCGGCTTCCCCTTCTGCTGCTGCACCCAGTATCAATATCCGCAGCTGGCATACCCTTCGTGAGAAGATCAAGGTGGACCTGCAGAAAAGGAATCTCCCACTCACAAAGCATAATCAATTGCTTATCATCCGAAATTTTGCAACTCTTCGCATAAAGGGATTCAAACGAATTGCGGCAAGTCTGAAAATTGCACGTCAATGGCATGGAGGAAATGGGAATTATTTTGCACGACAGGTTCGTGCCAAGCTATTCTTCTAAATGGTTTCTTTGAACTAATTTAATTTTGCAGTATTGGGGATGGTGCAAATATCGTTACCGACAAGTCCCCAAGAAGAATTTTGAAGGCTCAAAGGAGCTGGCCTTAAGGTATCTGGATGGATGCCTGGTTGAAGTGATTCGTCGTTTCATCAACAGGTCATGGAGGTTTATGGATGCTTACCAGAGGGGTTTGACGGGCACAGCAGCAGAATGGGCTGTGAAGAAGAAACAGCACCATTCAGTTTCAAACCGTGCTTTCGACACGCTTGAAGAGTCACGCCAGAGAGCAATTGAAAACTCCGCGGGCGGATGACGTAATGATGTAATGTGGCTGTGCTAAATAGATCCGTTTTTTGCCAACCGTCTCCAATCAGAATTCTGAGATTTGGATCTGGGCCGAAATTTTGGCGCCCGCTAATTTGTCGTAGGAAAAACTTCGGAGCATGTTTTTTGGACTCTTTGGGCCAACCTGAGTTCAAAAAAATTAAATTTGGGTCGAAATTAATTCATACCATGGTTACAGGCTATTTGCGGACTTTGTTTGTCCAGAACTGTACCCTTCCCGCAAGACGATCACTGGACTTATCGAGTAGGAGTCCGGCCGGGCAAGGAGGACGACTGGAATCAGAAGGCGCACTTCCTGATTTCCTTGTCGCCTGAGATCACGGAGCGATTCCGACGAGGATACGAGCAGTATTCGTACTTCAAAGATCGCTACGAGGAGGAAGCACCCAGCCCAGATAAGGTACTGACACCGTCGTGCCTCCAAAAGGGGCGTGACGTCCTCTTATACTTTGTTGATGCGGATTGGAATTACTGCCTCTGCGTCCCTCGAAGTGAAATCAACTACGTGCTGAAATGGATCCACGACTCCCCACACGAGAGTGCGCATGCGGGCCCGGAGAAGTTCGAGATGCACCTTCGCGAGTTGTTCTTCTGGACTTCGCTGCGCAAGGACGCTGAAGACTTCAGGAAGGTGTGTGACGTATGCCAGAAAATCAAGTCGGACCATCGACACAAAATGGGTGGTATACGCCCTGCGCACATCCCTTCACGTCCGTTCACCACTGTCTCCATGGACCTCATCACAGGGTTGCCTCCTTCTGGCAAGGAGAAATACACGGCTATACTGGTCATAGTCGACAAACTGACTCGGTTCGGCATCATGATCCCCACCCACACGACCCTGTCGCAGGAGGGTTTCGCCAAATTCTTCGTTGACCGAGTCGTCAATGTCTATGGGATGCCTGAACGGATCATCTCGGACAGAGACAAAAACTGGGCCACAGCATTCTGGTGCTCCATAGTAGCTCAATATGGCAGCGTCATGGCGTTGTCTTCCTTGCACCACCCGCAAACGGACGGGCAGACCGAAATCCTAAATGCTACGATCAAACAGATGTTGCGCGCTTATGTCGCTGCAAATCTTTCGTCGTGGGCGCAATGGTTAGGCGAAATTAACTTCGCCTACAATTCCAACGTCCACGCATCCACAGCTTCGGTAACATCTAGCACTTTATTTGGAGTCATTTGTCCCAGGAAGTGGCCCAACGACCGCGCGCAGAACATCCGTCACCACTCCGTATAATTAAGTAATGGGCAAGTAGAAGGCGTTAGAGAGGAATGAAGGGATGGGTTCAAATTCACACTGAGAGTTTTCAAGGTCCCTTGTCAAAGGCGCCACTGAAGGAACGTCATTGAATTGCTGCTGCACAAGGAAGCAAGGAGGATGAACTACATACCGATTTTTCATCCACCTCCAGTATGCCCCTCTCCTCTAATTTCACGAAGAAGTCCTTGAGCATGACACGGTCGGCAGCTGGAACAGAGTCCATCTGGTCAACCACGATTCGCACCCTCTCGAGTCGTGGCGTGTGAAATGCCGCGAGCAGGGCGTCAACCCGTTTAATTGCATCCTCATTTGCCTTGGTGAATCCTGTTCCCCTGAGAGTGATCTTACGAAGGGAGATGCATGCCGGGAGGCGAGACAATTCCGACTCGCTATTGTCGGCATCAAAAACTAGGGAGAGCTCTCTCAAATTGGGGAACCGACTAATATCTAGGTTCCCATTGGTTCCTAATCCATAGAGATCAGATCATAATCGAGCATGGGGCGCAAAGTTTCAATCGACGTACTCAGAAGAACGAGATCCTCGATGCTTGACTGGGCCGAGTGGAGTATGTGACTCAGGGCGGAAGTCATTGGGCCGAAGTTGTGGAGTCGGGTGAGAGAGGAGAAGTCGAATCGGGAGGGAGGACTGATTAGCCAATCGATGATTTCAGGGGGAGCAAAGGCCAGTTGCAACTCGGTGAGTTTTATTTCCCCCGCGCTGGTCAGAGGCTCGAGCGCGGGAGGACCAGGCACAGCTCCATCAATCGTCACACAGTGGAGAGTGAGCACTCTCAGAGTGGGGGTGCAGCCCTGGAAGAAAACCTGCAACGCTTCCATGCTGCTAACTGCGCCGCCCAATCCTACCTTTCGGATACAGGGAAGTCGAAGGAGACTGCGCGCTAAGGCTAACGCTCGACTGCTGGCAGTCTCAATGGAGGCGATAGGGAGGTTAAAGGATATCTCCTGAAGGCCGGTGATCCCCATTTTCGCTATCTCGGTGAGGAACCCCTCGTCAAGCGGCACACCGACGTGGCGTACCATTGGTCGGAGATGAGGTGAAGACGCTAGAGTTTTACGGAGGCGATAGGCGCCTTCGGTCTCGCTGATGTGTGTGGTGATAGTGTCCTCTGGGGTCCAAGTGGTGATTGAATGAAAGAGCAATGATTGGGCGGGGTGGGTGAAGACACGACACAGCAGTGCGCACGATTTCAAAGCCTGTGAAGAATCGTGGAGGAAGCCTACGATCTGGGCAATCAACTCCGGAGTTCTGAGCACCGCAACTGGAGAAGGGTCCTTGCTCTCCATGGAAATACAAAACTAGAAAGAGGACTGCCACGTCAACAAAAGATGATGAGGCTTACATAAGCAGAGGTGCGTCCGAAAATTCTGACAGTGACAACTTTTCAAACTCCGATTCGATCACATTTGCCCTAACTTCAAGGGAACTCCATGGCGCGGTTATTGCTTCCTGCATATTATCCAGCTCTCGGCCAAGGTTCCGTCCATTTATTCATCATTTTTTCGTCCCTTACTCATTGGTCCATCTGTGACAGATGATACTCTCCTTCTTCACCAAACAAGCAACACGCAAGCATCAGGAAAGACCTCCTTTGGGAAAAAGGCCAGATTGGTCTGAAAAAAGGTCCAATTCTGCCAAATTTGTTTCGTTTGGGCCGTTTGCTTTTTTGCGACCTTTAAAATAATTTAGCGCCAAATTTTCCCCAATTACCTCGTCTTGGCAAGGTTTGGCGAGGCCTTGGGTTGACCTTGGAGGTGGTTTTTCTTCTCATTTTCGGATCAGTGGGGCTCGAACCAGCAATATATTGCACAGATAACTACGAACAAGTGTCGCTAACTAATAACTACTAGCTCGAGATGACCTGACCTGCAACAATACATATATGAGAATGATACCAAGGAATGCTAAGGCGCACTCACAGGCCGCCTAATTTAATGAATCAGTCAGTGGAAGGATAAAGCAGCTCGCGAAGACTCACCATGTATCTTGGCGACGAGATTGCTCCAGTATGCTTCAAGGGAGCCCCTCGGAGTAAAATTGTCACCCAACCCGCACTGAATTAACAGCATTAGATAATGAATCCCGAAAGCGACTAGGAAATACTTACTTTAGCACGTCTTTCGTTCATCGCATATTGTGTTTGATTATGGATGATGGAGGACGCCACTACAATATTGGTGAGAAAGCCAAGAGGCGATCATAAAGAGTATAATAGGAGACTCACGATGCAGTCCCACCCTCATCAGCACCGACGAATTCCTGTAAGCATGTTTCTATATTTGTCAGTCAACGTGATAAAATAGGAGCGGAACGACTGACCAGAGGTGTCACAGAGTCCGGGCCCAGGACTAAATGAGTTCAGGTGCCGGCTCCTCCAAGAAAAAAAAAATGACACACCAAGAACTTCCTCAGAACAACTCGGCTCTGTCTTTCCCCCACCTGCTGCATGAGCAATACAAGCCAAATTGAGGAGGACCTACCTGTAGATTCTAGTCAACACTGGGATGAACAGGAATGAGGGGGAAATGATCTCACTTACAAATAACCCGCTGCGGCTGAGGTTGCTATCGTGTGGACCTATGAGTAACAACTACTCGCGATGCCCACGGAAGACTCACGGTGTTCGTCGTGATACACTGGGTGATGCAGCGCTGACAACGGTAGAATCCTTGGATTGATGTCAGTTGCTGTCAATGCCCGTGCAATGACACGCACCTATGGGGTATCGTAGAAGCTCCCCAGATGTCCCGAGGTGTAGAGGAAGCCAGACTGAGTGTGGGAGCTGGGAATACGACGTCAGAGGGCAGAATGGGTGGAGGATAGCGAGGAACGAGATGGGGGGAGAAGAGAAGAGTTGTTTACAGATGTTGTTTCGACTTCCGTTTACAGTCTTCAACCACCTCATGATCGCACGTGTCTGATCGGGCTGATTGAGCCGCGTTACTTACGGCACCGCTCGGCAATGGACTTAGAACATTTCTACCAACTCGAGGTTGACTCGAGGCTTCAGATTTTGAACCGAATCACAGGTTGAAGCTCCGGAACAAGCCATCTCACTTGTACTGAATGGGATGCTATGGTGCCCGACCTTCTGGAGTAAGAATAAATTCCAACTACAAGGTCAAAACAAGCCAAGCCAGGAAATGCAACTAACTTGGCCTTTTTTGCCCAAATTTGCCCAGATTGGCCTAAACTAAAACCGCGAACCAAATTACCACCAAATTTGGAAAGGAGATTTTTTCCTGATGAGAAGCGCACGGTGAAAGTCGCCGTCAGCGCGACACGAGTTGAGGAAGTGACACTCGATGGAGTTCCTCTTGGCGTCAATCAGGAGGATGAAGATCTTGCGCAGTTGCTTGATGAGGACGCCGCCGAACGCGAATCCGTTCGGAACCAACTCCCTGACGGTGCCGCACGCGATGAACATGATACTGCAGTCGTCAGCAAAATCCGTGTCGCAGCAATCAAGGCGATGGCGGAGCGGGGTGTCACCGTCGACTCCAAGCAAAGCAAAAGTGGGCTTCAACTTATCCCTCGGGTGAGCTTCCGAGTTTTGTGCTATCTTGACGAGAAAAATTGACATGTTGCGACTATAGATCTGCGGTTTGGCCCGGAAAATCCACGATTCCGTGCTCGTTCCAATTGCCCAGCTCATTTTTCATCGCGGTTCTTTGCCCAAATCTCAAGCTAGACTGGTTCAGGGAAAACGGCAGATCCTCCACCCAAATCCAGCGCATTCGGGAAACAATTGTAGCCCGTTATCATGAGCTTTTCAAGACGGTTGCGCCACCGACTCGGACTCCCACGTCAGCTCCTCTGGCTCCGACTCAAGGTCGCATTCGGCGCCGGTTTGGAGCCATCGTGGATCCGGCACCAACAGCACCAACACAAATCCCGGATGACATTAACTCGTATCTTGATGCACCTCCCATCCCGTCGCTCAACGGCAAGACTGTCCTGCAACATTGGTCAGCGGAGAGGGCCACGCAGCCCAGCCTGGCCGAAATGGCACTCACGTACTGCTCAGCCCCCGCTACTTCCGTCGACGGCGAACGAGCCTTCTCCGAAGGGCGTAATCAATGTGCGTGGAACCAAAGAAGCATGTCGTCCAAAACATTCCGCGAACAGATGAGCCTTGGTGCTTGGTGCGAAGCACCTTTCTTCAAGCTGGATCTCGCCGAACAGATTATCGACAATCACAGCCGCCCGCTACGCGGCTCTTCTAGCATCTAATCTGTACTTTCTTTTAACCCTCCCTCAATTCCCTTCCTGTTGTTTTCCTCATATTTTAGATGCATTTTTGGGCGGATAAATAGCAAAGGGATTTTAAGCAACATTTGGCGTAAATACGGAGAGGACGGGGCATGAAGGACAAATCCGTGCAAGGGAAACATGCCAACAGAGTAGCGAGGCCAGAGAGGACACAGCTGGTTTCGTTGATGCTGCCCAAGCTTTGCATTGGAATGAACGCAGCAAGACCTGGGTCATAAGAACCGAACTCAACTACGTAGCACACGAGGTACGAGTAAGAATTGTGGTAGCGTCTGTTCATAAGAGACTACGTCTGCGTGGAAAATCCCAATGACGCGCGCGTACCAATAGGGATGACCAGGGACACCATCGTCATGCGTGTTTCGCTATCGCCCATGGGTCCCGAGGTTTTCTCCAGTACACGCATGCACTGGTAGCGAAAGTCAAATGATTCAAATCTCGTTCGGATGGGAGAAGTAAGGAATCTTTGCGAGGACGAGCCGACGAATATTTATCTGTCTGGCAAAGCCGGTTAGGTACCATGGTCGATGCCTATGCCCTCCGCGTGCAGGGGCGCTCACGTTAAGGAGGGGAAATCCTTCTACTGACAGCTACACTTCCACCCAGTGGAGAAGGGAGCAATCCTTGGTAATGAGAACATAAAGAAAGAAAGAGAAATCCAGTGTAACGTATCACAAATAATGTACGAAAGGGAAGCGTCCGAATGCATGCATCCATCCTTTCAACGTACATACAATGCCGGAGCGAGCATAACAAGCGGCAAAGAGAGCCGGGCTTATGCGGAGTGCTGACGGGCATCCTTGCGAGAGAGGGGGCAGGAGACAAGGACAAGGACAGCGCACCGCCTGCGGACCCAAACGAGCGAAAACAGAGCGCGAGCTCGGTGGAATTTCTTGCCGCATCCGGGGTACCGGCATTTGTCCCTGCCGGACGTGCGCGCGCGTGCCGCTGTTCCGCGACTTGTTGCCGTTGGTACGGCGTCTGCGGGTACGCCGAAGCAGGGTAGCCGTGTGAGGGCACCAGCCCTCCCGCCCTAAAAATGGACGACGACGCGGACGGGGACGCGGGCGGGGACGTGGACGCGGACGGGGACAGCGGGTGCTTGGAACACGGGAATGACAACGACGGGGACTTGCTTTTGCCCGTCCGGCGCCGCTGCAGCGACGCGGAGGGTGGTGCATGGGGGGTATGGCGAGGGAGGAAGTCGGCACGGCGTGCTGCAGACCCTGCGCCTGCCCGTGGGCAGAGAAGTCCGCACTGAACGCGCTGCTAGTACACGCGGCGGCGTCCCCACGCGGAGAGGTCATCCGGGGCGAGGACGGGGCTGCTGGTGCGGCAAGTGGTGGAGCCCCATGCGGCGTGCGGAGTGGGCATGCACAGAGTCCACGGAGGCGGCATAGCGCAGGGACAAGTACGACTGCGGCCTGTCAAAGATCCAATCGGCATGCGACATGGCGAATCCAAAACGGCGTGGCACGTAGTCGAGGGGAGGGTCGCAAGGCAATGTAATGAGTGGACACCATTTATTTCAATAATACGTGGGCCTCAGACCTGAGTCACATAGACATTGTGTACTCGCCGTCTTCGCTTCTCATATCTGCGACACCTCTGCTCTCTCCTGCGACACTCATTATCCACTGCCTCACTCCACACAAACTTCCCCTGCATTACCGCTTGCGATACCATTCCCGCGCTATTATGTTAATCTCTACGTACCTTAACTACGCCAATAATGTATGATACGGAGAAATTAAATATTTCCAATGTTGTTTGCGGCATGAATTTCCTCCAAGTGCTGCTACGGTACTGCGTGGTTCCGCTTTGGCAGTGTCGAAATCTTGCTTGGGCACCCATCTAACATGCCGAGGGCAGTAGTAGTGCACGGAGAAATATACGGGAGGTACAATTGTGCAGTTAGACAATGTATTTGTGGCTAAACTAAGAATCATCCACTGGACGCATCCAATGGATCAATGGATAGGAGTGGATGCCATCAATGGATGATGGATCATCCATGGATCGTCCAAGTCAGGCCCTACTGGCACCATCAAAAACCGAAAATCAACTATTCAGCCTCTACCTCTTCATCACGCTGCTCTGTCTTGGTCTTCGAGTCCCATAGGACACGATGAGAGTTTGAGTCCATGAAAGAGAGTGTCTCGATCCGCGGGCCCAGGCGGGTGAGCACATCGTCGATGAGAAAGACTCCAGCACGCGTAATGCAGTCGTTGTACAGATTTATTAAAGATATCTTGCGCGAGTTCAGGGAGAGATCAATGACCAGGATGTCGGGGGAGCGCGAAAGGTCATGGCGTGGGCAAATGGCCGATAGTGGTATGGAGGCTTCACGGAAGTAGAATGAGACGCGATGGCGGGTGTCGTAGATAGGTGTTATGACTCTGTAGCCGCTGTAGTCACCGTGGGCTCCTCCTTCGCCCACGGCTCTTGGATGCATATGATGTCAAATTTGTGTACGTTCATGAGGGTCTCCAGCGGGTGTTTCGATCTCCACGCGTTGCTCTGCACTATAGTGAGCATTTACACGTGGTCGGGCAGCCGCGGCGCCTGAGGGATTGGGGTTTGTGGGAGGTCGAAGAGTCCAAGGGAGGCAGTGAGGGGGGAAAGAGACGAGCGCGGGGTCTGGAGAGGTTGTTGGTGGAAGCGCGATTGTTCATCCAGCATCTTGCAAAGATCGGCCGCTCTCTGTCTAAGCTGCTCCGCGATCCGCTTGCGCGTTGGGCATAGTGAACTGTCATCAATTTTGCAAACAGCTGTAAAGACGCTTATAGAACGCTGTCAAAACCCAGCTACCAAAGCCCTCGCAAATACAAGGACACGTGGCAAACCTTGATTCAGACTCATCTCGATGCCGGCCGAATACGGCCTTCCAACTCTCCCTTTGCTTCCCCTGCCTTCCTGATACCCAAGGCGGACAAAAATGACTTTCGAGAAATTAACTCCAACACTGTACACGACTGTACACGACATCTTTCCGCTCCCTCGGGTGGACGACATCCTTGCGGACCGGGTTTTACATATCTAGCTTGCGGTAAGTTCAGGTTTTGCTGACGTTCGAACCCCCAATGAATTAGGAGAAATTTGTTCATACATTATCGCTCGGCCAATGATGACTGAAGATTCATTCCGGATAACTGACAATCCACAGGAGTTTCCAATGTACCACATTTGGACCTTGGGTCGCGGCGAAGGTTTAAATTCTTCCGAACCGGTCCCAAGAAAATCGGATTGAATTCATAGACCGCGGTGAATATTAATCGGAAATATGTCATTGAATTTGGGTTCAGGTGTCGTGAACTCAAGCCGCCGACCTCCACCACGATGCTCAGGCCGGGTCAATGCCTACACGAGCCGGAACTGTCGCCCGGTTCTGCGATGGCGTCTTCCTCCGGATCCGATGCGCTGGTTCAAACAAAGAAGAAAATGCTCTGAACTGGACGGATAGGGAGGGACTTTTTCTGAATTATTTCGTTCTGGACTCAAGCTGGTGGCCTTCTGTTTCGGTGAATTTGGATGGATGGGTGTAAAATTGTACCATCTTTTGGCGCGGCATGGAAGTATGATCAGATAACTTGTTACTGTTAAAATTTGTTCATTTGTAGCATACACCTTCCGGCGACAATCAAAGAACCGATGAGACACCACGAGAGCGTCACTATTCATCTTTGCGGCCGGACAAATGCGAGGGCGGACTCGCGATCACATTCCTTGGGGAATCCGGATTACGTTCAAGGCAGGAGGAGAACCCAAAGATATGCCCCCAATGATGCGCACTGGATGGGGGGAAAGGACCGTTCCCACGAATTCAGAGCCGATAGGACCATCGCACTGGATTCGGCCCATTCTTCAGAGTTGGGGCTTCCTGCAATGCAGGGCACAGATAGTGGGAGACTAAACCCGCGCCTCGAACTTTCGTCACGCGTGACGTCACGTTCTGGGTGGAATGGCTTCCCCCAGGCCCCCTCCCTTTCGCTGGCGCTACCTTTGCCGCTGGCGCTGGCCATTTTCGCTGGCACTGCCTTTTCGCTGGCGCTGTCCATTTTTCGGGGCCATTTTCCAGCCCACGGAGGTCGAGCGCAGCACTCAGAAATTGTGAATCAATCTCCACCCGTGGACGACCCCGTCGCCCGGTTCGAACACGGCGAGCAATAACCAATGGAGCCCCATCCGGAGGATCCATTGTCTCGTGACATGCAAGGTCAAGCGCCACCACCATCTCAGAGATAGACTCTATGATGGCTGAACAGCATGAAATTCAACCTATAATTCAACCAGAGGTTGGATATATTTAAGCCGGGTACAGGATGATTTTCAGCGTGCTTAGGATGGAAAACAGTACTTGATAGGTTACCCTCGGTAGGATGAATAACCTTCTAAAACGGGACATTTCATCCTATCGTCCCGTCAGCTTTTCCACTTGAATATCAACCTGTCTTTGGATAATTCGACCCCACACAGGATTCATCCTATAACTTGCTAAATACCACTCGGTCTTTGGATGTAAAACAACAAAGAATATATTGATTCTACGGAAATATTGTACTGCCGTATTGCCCTACCAGCGCCACGGGTACGCCATCCAACCCAGGCATGGTAATCCAGGATACGAGGCCCTCTCGGTTGCCCCCCTAGGACATAAACGACGTCAGACGACGCAATCATCCCTGGTATGCCAGAAAATGATCATTTGACACCTGTTGGTCTGTGAGAAAACATTCAGAGAAAAGAAATAGGGAGGACGCACAGTATAATTCAGATATTGAGATTGAAAAGAGCGGAATTCAGATAAGGACTGAAGGAGCAGGAGAAGATGAGCAACTCGCCGTAAAGCAACAAACCATCAGCGACGCAAGAACGGCTCAGAGCCTATAGCCATGGCCAGACTCCGAGAGTCAGGCACCCCAAGTCAGTCAAGTTATATCAGGTTGAAGGCATCGGCCGCTGCCATCGGGTGAGGCGTGAGCGCAGAACGCGTGCTGCATGGTTTTTGCATAAGGACACCGAGGGTTCTTGCACAGTCCAAGGAGCGACAAAACAGCTTGCTGACTTGAATAAAGCTTGAGGCAGCTTGAGGGAGGCAGAGAAGTACACCGTATAAGGGCTTGATTGACACAGCTTGAGGCATCTCGGACAGAGCTCAAGGTCATGAGCGCGTGCGCGGCTTGAATACAGCTTGGAGGAGCTTGAGGGGGACAGAGAAGCATGTAGCTCAGGTGGGTCGAGGCAGCCTCACATCTCTGGACGACGGGCGGGGTGACACGAACGGGGGGAGGTACTGGGGCGGTCGTGGTCCTGGTGAAGAGCAAAGGAACGGCATCAAAAATGATCAACATGGAGGCGGTGCGCGCACAGACCACGCACGTGCTGATGGCCGGACTTGGGCTTTTTGAAAGTTTTTCGCGACTTTGCACCAACGCGCAAGCCAACGGGTCGCATCCATTTGGCCTGGTTCTTCTGCCAGCATTTTTACTTTAGTCACTGAGTAGATGCCCTGAGCCTCATGTTTTTAACCTACAGCAGGTTAATATCAGCATAGGTTGATTTAGCCCAGAGGACCAAGTGACGTGAATTCACTCTGGGATAGAATGAAATCTATAGGATACAATACAATCTAGAAAATAAGTTGAATTAAATCAACCTAAGATCACCCGACCGTAGGTTAATCGACGATTTTCATCCTATTGTTAGCTGAAAATCATACTAAGGTAGCTCCATAGTGAGAGGCCTGGAGGATCCCATATTCAGCTGGAGGAAAGACTTCCCTGTGCTAATAATAGTAAGAATAATTTGCGCAAGAAATGCTCAGAGATACGAAACACCAGTTCAGCGGCAGATGCCAACGCCAACCCTCGATCTCTAACAGCGTTCAACCGTGGCGGGTCTCCAACCATGACACGCAAAGCGGAAAGAACATCATCGTGGTATGCGTGGTAGGAGTCACGGAGGTT
This sequence comes from Mycena leptocephala, assembly GCA_029378395.1. Lineage (NCBI taxonomy): Eukaryota > Fungi > Basidiomycota > Agaricomycetes > Agaricales > Mycenaceae > Mycena > Mycena leptocephala. The sequence goes on along the minus strand of JARJLF010000030.1, from coordinate 526,223 downwards.
GTTCAGCCTTACGGCTGGCATCCATCGAAGTGGGAGAGTGAGACGAAGGAAGGAGCAAGACGAGGAAAATGCGCCCGAGTGCAGTAAGGTATCCGAAGAAGCCGCGAGTGTCACATCAAACTTCTTTGGAATGGCTTGGGATTTGCTATGAATGGTTAGGAATGTTATTCAAGTGCACAAGTCGGAAAATCAGGATGGACAAGGATGAGTTACGATCCGTAAGGAATGATAATGGCTTGTAATGATTTCGGTAATTAGGAAATCCTCACTTACATAAGGCGGTGGTAGAAAATTGGAAAATGAAGGGAAAAAAAAAAAAAAACAAGCTCGCACGTGAAAGAAGGGAATTTCCGAGTCGTTCGGAAGCCGGCTAAACATGTGCACCGTTTTGCTCAGCCACCAAACGGATAGCTGAGAATGTTGGCGTAGGTTATTTAATACTCCATTGACAGCTTCCACAGAGGTTCTGAGTCACCTAACACAATACCAGCATGTGTTAATGATTTTACTAGGAATTTAGATGTACATTTAGTACTACACGGACCCTCCTGCCAATATCAAAAGTGGTGAGGGGTACATCAGTGGACGAGAAAGGGTCTTGACTGTGACATAATAAAAGACTCCCCTTCTTACGTGTATTGACTTTGTTTCTTTTACTATATTACTTACATGTCCATATATATTGACGCAGGCACCAGGGAGCTTTGCGGCGATTTGTGGACGAAATTGATAAGAAATCGTTTTTGGCATCCACCTCCGGCCGTAAATCGGCAACAACATGCGAACAACATGAGGGTGGCCCATCAAATTTTGGTTTTGGGGGCGGCTGGACATGACTTTCAACATACAACTAATACTCCGGATTAAACCAACCCCGTTGCGGCTCACCGTCCCAAGTGGCCGACTAGCCAGTCCGTGATAGTAGGTTGTTTTTCTTGTGCCCCGAGCTCATTCTTTGATTCGTTCAAGATTCGTAGACCGTGATATGTTCATGAGATACTCTCTCAATGCTGTGTCTGGTAGCACCTGGGGGTGCTGTACTCCTCTGTGTGCAGAACACAAAAATTAACCACGGGTGAACTGAGTTGTGCAATATTTCCAGATTTGGGAATATTTTGCTTCCTGTTCATTCAGAAGTGGAATGAGTGCAGATTTTTTTGTGGGAATTGGGTTTGTGTGCTCGAAATGTGTCCTCTGTGTGCAGAACACAAAAATTAACCACGGGCGAACTGAGTTGTGCAATATTTCCAGATTTGGGAATATTTTGCTTCTTGTTCATTCAGAAGTGGAATTAGTGCAGATTTCTTTGAGGAATTGTGTTTGTGTGCTTGAAAGCTGTCCTCTGTGTGCAGAACACAAAAATTAACCACGGGCGAACTGAGTTGTGCAATATTTCCAGATTTGGCAGTATTTTGCTTCCTGTTCATTCAGAAGTGGAATGAGTGCAGATTTTTTGGGGGGACTGGGTTCGTGTGCTCGAAAGGTATCCTCTGTGTGCTGAACACCAAAATTAATCACGGGCGAACTGAGTTATGCAATATTTCCAGATTTGGCAGTATTTTGCTTCCTGTCCATTCAGAAGTGGAATGTCTCATCAGAGAAGAAGTTGTGGGCTCTCAATATCTCGGAACACTCATTGGGCCGCTCCCCGGCACTTCTCCATCCCCAAATCAACCACCTTTGTCTTCGTGAAATTCATGACAAAATGAGGTATTCCGTGGTCGACGCAGTTCGCGAAGCAGGACAAAACCTCCGCTTTCCTACTTCCTTTGTGCGAGAAGGCACCGTGGATTGAAGCAGGTGGAGGGATCGGAGTAGGCACAAATAGGGGCAACAACTAATGCGAAACTGAGCAGATCTGAGTTTGACCTGTGTTCAATATCAGTAGCACAATTCTGTCAAAAATCCGTAAGCTCTCGAGACGCCCAGCGTGGTAGCCCACAAGGGCAAAATTTGGCGTCAGTCACAAAGGGCGTGCACGTAATTTTTGATGCCAAACTGAATCCGAGGGGTGAGAATATATTCAGATGAACATCTTCAGGTAGCCAGACCTTGAGCCAGACCCAAAATATTCTACAAACTTCCTTAGTATGAAGAGGCGAGGAACACAGCCACTAAAATCAGGTGATAAAGTCATGTGTTTTACACGTGCAGTCTCCCACGCCAGGTCGCGCGAGCGCAGGGAGCGCGCACTCTGTATCCGCCATGTGCGGGCGAGCTGAGAATCCACGGGGGTTTGGGGCTTAGTAAGCCCCGACAGGCTGTGGACTCGCCGTAGGCAGGGGTCCTAAAGCTTGTCTGCTTTAATAAGTGAATTTCCGGTATATACAGGTTACTTGTTCGTCACCTGTATATTGGTCTGTTGCAGAGACTAAATTTCCGGTTACTTTTTGTGATAACGAGTAGATTTGGCATCGACTACAGCCACCAAAATGGTAGTACTATGATCTATGGGCAGCGGGTACACTCTGCATAGACCGGTGACCATCTGTCTATGAATGCTGTCAATAGACAGACCGGTCGATCGGAGTTTAAAATCCCATAACGCGCGAGATACTATAAAAGGCTAATTTGTAAGCAGCATCAATGAGCTCATGTAACAGTTGTAAACAACACGTCTTTTGCCCTCTACCACCGTCTGGGACACGACCACCAAGCTCTATGCGTGTTTTTCTTGCCTATGGACCATCCTGAGGTCGTCTTGGATGCAGAGCTACAAGATTTACTGCAGGATAACCGCAATTCTTCTCTGTGCGACCTCGAATCTCTGGCTGCCGAGTGCCTGCCATCCAAAGCACTTCCCAACAACTATTTGAACTCATTAGATGCTGTGCACAAGACTGTCGCTTTGAGAGCATGTCTTATTGTTCACATTGTCAGCAAATATAGCATAATCCCACGCCAATACCAGCTAGAAGCAAGCAATGGACTAGAAGATCGTCGCGATGTCCTCGTGAACGCCGGCACTGGCTCTGGAAAGACTCTATGCCTAATCATACCGAATCTTTTACATCCTAAGACTATCTCTCCGCTCAAAAGACTCCAAACCCTTCAGGTGAGTTGTCGATACATTATTCGCCGCTGACTCTGTAATATGTTTCCTCAGGCAGCAGAACCAGAAAAATGGGGAATAAAAACGATATGTGTAAACGAGGATACCCCCAATGATAAAGAACTATGGACTGTGCGTGCTCTTTCATTCGTTCAATGCCTTCTCTCTGACTGTGACCCAGAAAATAAATTCAGGACACTTTCAACATTTAATTGTTCAGCCCGAGCAACTCAAGTCTCACAAAGGGCATCTTCCCCGACTCGCTAGACTTCTGAATGATGCAAAGTTCGCAAAAATGATCACTAGAGTTCACGTGGACGAGGCACACTTTATCCGTGCTTCTGGCTTACCTCTCTATGGCCTCCCCGCCTTTCGTCCATCCTGGGGCACATTGAATGAACTGTGCATCCGGCTTCCGAAAGGCACTCCCATCCAAGCTCTTTCCGCCACTTTCCCTCCGCACATAAAGTCTGCTGTCATCGATAATCTGAATTTTGATCACAAATCCTTGGTTTCCATCGCAATCTCCTGCAATCGCCCGAATATCATGTATGCTACACACCGCATTGTCGGCTCTCTCCGACTTCAGAAATCTGGATTTTCTCCTCTCTCCATCGTTCACATGTCCCCTAAGGGCCGTCATATTCCATGACAATACGCAATAATGCTCTGATGCTGCTAACTATCAAGACGCCTTGCTCGCACCCGAGTCTGCAACAAAGGTCAAATTCGACATTATCACGGTGGGATGTCGAAGGCGTATTTGAAAGAAGTGTTCGACGATTTCTCGAAGGACGACGGTGTTTGCCGGATATTGCATGGAACTGAGGGCCTTTCCATGGTATGTGACTGATACAATTGCGAGTTTCCCTGTGCTGAAAAAAGATAGGGATTGGACGTTGGATTTATAGATGTTGTAGTCGATTACGGCGCCCCGCGTGCAGAACCGACTTCAATCCAGCGAGGTGGCAGAGCTGGTCGGCACGGTCAACCCTCGGTGTACCTTCTCATGGCAGAACCTTGGGTTTATACCGCCTCTCTTGACACCGTGGATCCCAACAGCAGCGACCCTGATCGTCCAATTTCAGGTCGGCTGCTCAAGTCTTCTCGGAAGCGTCCAGAGATGGTCGGATATCGCGGTTAAACTCGAGCCCTGTACACGCTAGAAACCTCTTCATGATGGGTTCAATGAGCATGCTCTCCCACATCGCGTTTCGGAGGCCGTACAGTATGCCGAACGTGCCAGAAGTGACCTTCGCTGGCCCACGTGCACCACGTTGTTCAACGAAGATAGATGTGCTAATGTTCATGTTATCGTAGTTGAAACTGTGGGGCTTTTCTGCCATCTCGATTGTGTTGTCCATAGAGCCATCTGCCGTCAACCCTATGTGCTTGAGAACGGAATCGTAACCGACGGAAAGTCCGCAGCGGAAAGCGGCATCTATGGTCTGCCGGGCACTTCCAGTAGCCCACAGAAACAGCCCAAATGCTGCTTGGAACGCTAAACAGCGGTTGGATGATTAGTATAAAAGTTGTTGTGTTACGATCTGGCACAGCTACCGAGCGCTGTTGAGATGCAATGCCAATGATGAGAATTATAAATACCTTCTGCGGCTTCTTTTTCTTGTTATACCGCTTTGCGCGTTCGGTCTGGGCAGCCGTCTCAAGAATCTGAGTTAGGAATGGACTGTGGTCAACTTGTTCATCAAGAGTCCAATTCTCCATGAAAGCTGGAGTAACAGCTTCAATTCCGGGGAGAATGGAGTTCTTCCGCCTCGTTTCCATCTGCTCGGCCACAGTCTCGGATGCAAGATCGAGAACGTACGGCTCCATGCATCGCGAGAATTTCTCCTTGCCTTTCTCGTCGGACATGATGATTTCAATCAAAGACGCCAGCTTTGTGTTATCATCGCGGTAGGGCTTTCCGCGGTAGCGGTCATATGATATATCATCAGGGTCCAAGACCTATAGAAGAATGTCGACAGGGGAGATTCGCTCTCGGCGCAAATGATCCAGAAGGTTATGGATTTTTGTGTAACTATCTGTGGTGCGGTGTCGGCGTGAAATAAATGAATCTTGATGCAGACCATTGAGATCCTGGTCTGGATAGTAAGAGCTCGGCACTTGGGACTCGTTTGGGTGGAATGGATCATCGTCAAGGTGCGATGATGAAGGAACCAGAGGAGATGAACCAACCGACTCCGGGCGCACATGCAAATGGGATAGAGAAGCAGGGGTAACAGGGGGCCGAAATTGAATTCCAGAAGTGAATGCAGAAGCATTAAGAGTGGAACTTGGGGTCAAGTTAACCGAAGAGGGTGGAAAGTTTGTCTGGGCGCCGGTATCGGTGACTGAGAAGGTCGATGTCCCGGCTATACGCTTTCGTTGCCGCAAATGCGGAGCTGATGGATGGGGAATGAGTTGGGCTTGTTCCCGAAGCTTCCTTGCCGCCTCCTGTGGGTCCATGGATTGAGAGTACAGTGAAAAAACGCGGTAGAAGCCAAAATACGTGTTGTTTACGACTGTTACATGAGCTCGTTGATGCGGCTTATAAATATACCAAATGCGGTATCTCGCGCGTTATGGGATTTTAAACTCCGATCGACCAGCCTGTCTATCGACACAACTAAGTTTCGAAAGACAGGCTGCATTCGAGCCTACACTCTGCAGGCAAAAGAATGGCGTACCTAACACCTATTAAGTATTAGTGCCGACGCGCGCAGTTCGCCAAGGGCGGTAGGCGGGAATGGCAGGGAAGCTGATCAAGAAGAGATTGTGAAAGTTGGGGAGAACTTTGTGAAAAGTACGCAAAATTATGTCCGGGCTTCAAAAAGTGTGCAACTTGTTGGAGGGTGGTATAACCACTAGACTGGTACAACTCGTTTGACGTACTTGGGCTGCACGCGGAGTTCGAATCTTTTTTCTTCTTAGCTACATTCTCTCAATTCAGCTTGGTTATGAAAAACCCCAAGTGACACAAAATCTTATCTTGTTTCTCTATGATTCTGTCTGTTCAGAATTTTTAAATGCCGCAGATGGTGAGTTGTGCACACGGCACTTACAAGGAAGCTGCACAGCCACCGCCATGCCGGTGCTCAGCACCACCCAAATTTTCAAACTCCACGCGCAGCCCAATTGCACAGCCCGAGATGTACCAGTCTGCCTGCAGCATAGTGCTTGCACTAATATTTTGCCGCGGCAGACTGGTTACGAGTCTAACAGGGGCTCAGGGTGACAGTGAGCTCGGAACTTTCCTATCAGCGAAACTAGGTCACAAACTAAGTAACACAGCTTAAAAATTGCGTAGGAGCCGTGTGTTGTGGGAATAGAAATGTTCTTCTTGTAAAAGAAAGTCCAGAGCTCTTGAGGCAGCTATGCCAAGTTCGAGCTTCTGGAGGCTTCCAGCAGCCGGCGAAGTGTCGTGGACGGAGGAGAAAGATCCGATCGTCCCGTCACTCCGCCGTCACAAGACATTGCACCGCCTCCTCAGGCTCCTCCGGTGCGCCCAGTGCAAAATTCCTCTGACCACACCTTGAGAGATTCCATAATGCTCTGCACTTATATTTTGAGTCCTGACGAATTTTGGAGGGTATCACGGTCAACTTGAGGGGTTGACGAAGTGACTAATGGGTTGAAATTGGCACGGGTCATACCCCCTGAGGAACCGAATAAAATGATACAGTACGGCCGAAAATATTTGTTCAGTGGCGCTCGGGAACCGCCGTTCGAAACAATAATTCATGAAATCACGCAGCAATGCGGCAGCATCTCTTCTAGTGGGAAGCAGCGGAGGCCGAATTCCAATAAATGAAGAGGTGAATGCCCAGTTCGTTCGTCTTGGCAGGTTCCACAGACCAACTACACGTATATGGCGGTCGATCTCATTGTCATCGCAAATTTTTTTTGAAATGCTCATGGAAGAAGCAGGAAGCCTTTCCGGCCTTGTTACACATGCATTTACCACGCCTCCATCCATATTGATTCAGAATTGTGCCTTCCTCGTCAGTTCGCAGGTCACATGGACACATTACTATTCTGATTTTTCTCCAGACGATATTTTTAGCCTCATGTAAGATCCTCACAACCAGCTGTCACCGCGAGTGCTGCCCTGCTTCGACACGGCCAGAGCTATTGCGTGTGTCCGACGCAGAAGCCCCTGAAGATAAGGTCATCGGCATTGTCCATTGTTCGACTGGAGAAGCCAATAAAACCGCCGGAGATCCAGCCTTCCAGCCGGACAATCCCAGATATCTCACTAGACATAAAGTCAGGATTCTTGAGGAGAAGAGTGGAGGAAGGAATGGGTAAGTTCTTTTCCCTCTGTTTCTTGGTCGATGAAAACCTCAAATGGAAGAACACATTCCAAAGTCACAAAATCTGCATGTGGTGGACAAAGAAATGAAGTCGGAAGAGGAAGAGGAAGCGCCAAGATTCCAAAGCAACGTCGAGCCCAGAAGAGGCAGAAATATCCGTAAGTGGAATTCCCCAACGACGGAATGTGCGATTGAATAGTGGTTGAAAGCGGATATGTTCTGCTTGACGACAATGGAAAAGATAAGGGAGCATATGGAGTAAAACCGTGTGGCAATAATAAGAATAATGATAATCGAGGAGACATTCGGGGCGCGCAATGATTCCGGTATCTGCGAACTCAGGATAGTGTAGCAGCCTCAGAAGAGAACGAAAGAGAGCTGGACGCGAGGATTTCCTTTTTGGGAACAGTCCCCCCCAAAAAAAAAGTGTGTTTGTCATTATCTCCAGGATCCCCTGTAAGGGCACATCAAGGTCTTAAGTTAAGGATAAGTGTAATTTTCCACCACACGTTTGAGGCCGCAGGAGCATCCAAAAGTGCTCTTTTCAATGAGTGCTTTCACATGTGGTCGTGTTTGCATCGGAAGGGAGACAATGGTTGATCCGGTGACCGGGGCGGAGTTCGAATGTCCGTGATGGCCATCGCCCACGTCACACCTTGCACACGAACAACCAACACCAACCTCATACTACTAGCCATAGTCACGATGCATGACTGCCACGATCTTCCCTGCGACTCCAGGACGCCTTCTTCACTGTCGGCTTTCATCCTTGCAAAGAAAGGGTTCATTCCCGCCGCCAACCACGACAATCGACTTGAACGCGCGCTCGGCCTGCATTTTGACTATTCACATGAATATTATTCGTTCTATTTGGACGAAAGGGACATACCTCAACCTGCGGATGAGTTCGGCCACCCGGAATCACGGCACCGTCCTTGCACCCTGGCGTTGGCGGCGCCCCGACCCTCAGCATCACTGCAGGGGGCGCCAGATCCGGTCGCACGAAACCCATGCTCTTCTCAACATCATGCGAAGTAAATTCCGATTGCGATTTTGACTTGGAAATCCTTGAGCCGGGGTGTTCACCTAGAGATGCCTTCAGTGGTGAACTCGAGGCACGTGTTCCGGCTCAAGTCAAACGATTCGGGTATTTACTCCGCTTATAATATCAACAGCCAATAATTGCGAACATCAAAGCAGAGTTCGAGGCCGTTTTGACAGATGCCATCTACAACGCCATTTCCAGACGAGTGGGATGGCCGTTTGAAAAAGAAAGTTCCACCCAGACGCCCTGCGTTCTCTAAACGCTGTGATAGAGTCTGCATGATGGCTGATTTCCCCGCCCCAGCGGGCCCGTGGACCCAAAGAATAGTCGGCTCCATGTTGAGTGAATCTGTCCCGCTCCGCCACTCTCCATTGATGCACCGGTTCCACAACTTGTCCTGCATTTCGATTCGAGTTTCGGGAGGTTGATCATAACTATTCGCGGGATCATGAAATGCTTCCATCGCCGAAATCCGATGCAGTATATTGAGGCCTAGCATAACTCGTTTGGTGGAAGCTCAGAAACAAATCCAACGTACACAAACCTGATTCACCATGTCTCACAGTGTTATTGACATTTCCACTGATGAATGTCCCGTTGTGAATCGTCGCGGTCGGTTCCTGTAGCGATGCGAACTGTGCCGGTGTCACATCCCGGAATCCATGGTGTTCTTCCCTGTTATTGGGAACCTGTGTCCGCTCTTCGGTGTAGTAGCCCCCGTGGTGAATATTTGGGTCTACCAGATACTGGGTGGTGGTGGGTGGACCCAAATTGTGTGCAAATTCGGTGGTACTCGGCGCAGAGAGTGACGTGGACGGTAGTCGCGTGCGACATAGAAAATTTTGGACTGACAAGAGAAGTTTGAACAGCGATGAGTGCAGGAACTGTAACGCACTGGAAGACAAGCGGTGCACTCCCGCAGATCGACTATTGTCTAGCACGGGCATAGCCCAATTACCGCGGTCAGACCGCCACTCGAGTGCGGAAGGTGGAATAGGGTATTGGGCAGGATGCGAACGGTATTGGTTAGAGGACTGCGGCAGCATTCCTCGCATCCATGACCCGATATCTGTGGAGGATCAGCGCTAGCAAATGAAATGTACAGTGTGTCACAAAAATAAATGTGCACCCCTATTTCAACAACCACTTGAGATTTTGAGTCAAACTAAGATGTCGCATTGTCGAGAGAGCCAGCGCCGACATTTTGCAAATTTGATCGCATCATAATATCCTGATGTGCCATCAGAAGAGGCGAAATAAGGAAATCCGTATTTTCCAAATTGATAGATAATTTTTTTGGAGAAAATCTAAATCACCCAAATCATAGCCTGAGATGCGCAAGCAACTTGCCAAGTTGAATCATGCAAAAATATACAGGCAATAACTTGCTACAGGGCTCGCAAAGTGGCCATCTTGGCCATTTTTTTTTGCTGTTTTTGGCCATTTTACGGGCTCTGTAGCACGTTACCGCCTGTATATTTTTGCATAATTCAACTTCGCAAGTTGCTCAGTACATCTCTGGCTACAATTTGGGTGATTTAGATTTTCTCCCAAAAAAATATTTATTAGGTGCGTGGGGGGTATTCTGCGAAACTTGTATAAAAAAACAAAATAGGTGCGCACTTGGCAAACGTTATTGCTGTTTGCATATTAGTTGGCACAGCTTCCATTTTGGGCGAGGTTTTGATGCCGTCCAGTAAATGGATTGTTTCTCGCTCAATTCTGGGCCGATTTGGCTGAAATTATATTCTAAATTCACCGTTTCCGGAGGCGCATCGAGCCGTCTGAATTTCATAGCTCCAGGTAAAGATTTGATGATTCCAATTTTCAGCAAAAAATCGTCCCAGATGGAAGCTGTGCCAACTAACCATCAATTTTCGATCAATTTAGAAATTTCATAATATATTAGATGTGAGAAGTTCCACCTCAGGTCCAAATGCGTCAATCTATGCCAAATCAATCATATATTTATAAATTGACCACAGGAATGCGAAAAGTCTGAGACGAAAACTCTCAAAACCAAATTTCCGGTTACTTTGGGCCACAGCGAGTAGCTGAAGAGAGATGGTTACAGTCATCGGAGGAGTCACCAGAGTATTGAACTCCACTGCCTCATCACACTCAGATGTGAGTACCGTCGCATTTGGAGCATCCCGCCTATTTAGACGACTCGAGCTGCATCAGGGACGTCTTCCCGGAAGCCTCCGTCTACGAATTTACCACCTTTTTTCACTGTCTTTTTGATTACCTTTTATCAGACGTGTATCTCGGAGATCTGAGATGGGCTTATACCGGCGTAAGATGACTATTCATCATTTACTTCCATTGTCATTATCGTAAGCGTTTTGCGGCCAATAAAGACAGTTGTTTTATGTTCTCTTGAGCCCCTTTCAAGTCCCTTTTTATGCAGCTTTTCGACAGTTTCTCCGGTTTTTTTGTCCTTTTACAGGGCAAAAAAAAGGTGAAAGACTGCTACCGAATTTCTCAAAGACTTCGTCACACTTCGAACTGACGCCTCGCTTTATGACCTTCCCCACCCTTCCTTGATTGTCGGTAAGCGTATCTCAATAAACCGTACGGTTTAGGTTTCATATTAGCCGAGGTCAATCATTTGATGAAAGGAAGCAGAGTCGGAACTCTGGAAAAAAACATCACGAAGCCCCCTCCACCGCAAATATATCCCGATTAGGAAAGCGATCGGACGCCGAACGCACATGTTTCACATTTCTCAATGGCCACCAATCCTCCACCTCTACGACGGTTGCGGGCCTGTTTCACCGCCTTTAGACTAAAGCACCCCTTTAGTATTTGTCATGATTTCCGGGCAGCATTTTATTTTTCCGAATGGGCGCTGGAGTGACTCACCACCTCGCTTTCCCCGTCGGTGGTGGCCACGTGGGGGGTGTAAAGAGCGATATACCGGCCAATCTCGTTCTCTTTGTCAGCAAAAGCATCCCCATTTATCGAGAAGTTCAGTTTTGGTTGAAACACTGTTACACTTCGGTCACTAAATAGCAGTTTTCCTCCCACTTTCATGTCAACCCCAATTTCGCCACGAAACAGACAGCCTCGTCCCCCAGGACGAACACCCCCCTGAAAATACACAAGGCTCTTTTGGAAAGCCGAAGAGATGCCAATTGGCAAGCCTTGCTTCAAGTTTCGGTTGTTGGAAACATCGATAGAAACGAGACATCTGTGCTGGGCGCACGTGCACCCCACGGCGTCTGCTGGCGCTGCGGCCGCGCGTCACGGTCCCACCCCGTACCGTACATATCCAGCCTGCTCTCGCCGTGTGCGGCCTCCGAGATCACGCTTAGCTCGCGCTCGCGCTCCCCTCTCCCGCCAATTTCGCAAAGCGCATCACCTGCTCCAGTCATCCCAGCTACCATTGCCCTTCCGCCCGCCCCCGTAACATCCCGCTCCCGCTCCCTCGGCTCCTCCAAGACTTTCGACGTCCCCGCCCAGACGGCAGGGAACGACGTGAGTGGGAGAACGCGCAGGCTCGTCGACGCGCTAGACGACGAACGCGGGCCCGCGCGCTCCACCCGGACGTCGGGTGGGGGCGGGGACATCGCGACGGGCTGCATCACGACGCGCGCAGGCGGCTGCTGCGCGACGGGCTGCGGGAGGGGCGATACCATCGCCGCCGCGAGCATCGGCGGCGACCTGCTCCGCAGCCCCAGCGATTCGTCAACTCCAAGCGCCGCGATATTGCTGGCTCCGGCGGAGGCGCGGCCTGCAGTACTATTGCGCCGATTGGAAATCTGCTGCGGCGTCGCAGCGAAAGTGCCATTGGCATTCTGTGCGGCGGCGAAGGTCAGTGAAGCCTGCCCCGTCCTGGACGATGCGCGCGAGCCGCCGTCTATGCTCGTGCGCCCCCGTCGATGGTTCATTCTCGACCCGTGCGCAGTGGAGCCAGACACCGTGGAAGCATGACGCCGTGGTGACTCGGTGTTTTGCGCTTGCGGCGTAGGCTGATTATTGTCCATGAAGACGGGGTGGGGAGTTGAAGGGGCAGCTTGGACTGGAGGAGGAGTATCTTCCGCAGCCGGTCGCTGCTGGATGGTCCGCGCCGAGTTCAAAGACTCGCGGCAGCGGCGCGACTGGCTTTGCAACTGCGTCTGAACTTGCTGGGCTTGATACTGAGGCACGCTGTGGGACAAGTCTCTCGGGGCCCTGCGCGGAATGTTCCTCCTCCTCCTCCCCTCCTCGAAAAACTCGCCACCCTGCTCCGAGGCGACGGGCGGCGTAGACGGCTGGCTTGCCTCCGACTGGAGTCGCCTCTGCCCTCTGGCCGCGGTAATCAGCTTTCCATGCCTAAACCCCGTCTCGTACCCCTCCTTACGCCCCTCCTCCCGCGCGAGTACCGCCATCTTCTCCTCATGCAGCTTGCGCGCCAGCGCCCTTGCCTTTCTTGCCGCGCGCTCCGCATCGTCACGCTTTCCCTCCAAAGCGCGCACGACGCCCTGTGCGTGCGCGATCTCCGCCTGCGCGTGGTGTATCTGCAATCTGTACAGGCTGATCTCCGCGTGCGCGCCTGCAGTGGCCTGCTCCGCGGCGGACGCGGTCTGGATTGTCTGCACAGTTTGGGTGAGCGGTGATAACTCTAGTGCGCGGCGCTTAGCGTCGGACTGCGCGATGCGGCGTGTGGAAGCATCGAGTTGCACGAGGGCTGCGTGCAAGGTTTTGCGGATTTCCGCCGTCTCTCGGTTATCGCGGGCGAACAGCTGGAGGAGTTGTGCTGCCGAAGTGGCCTGTGTGAAGTGTTTATGTGAGGGTGACGCGCGGGTGGAGTGGCGTACGCAGTCCTCTCTCAAACCGTCCAGATCATTCAACGTGAACGGCCTTGGCGTCTCATTAGTCTTGCGAACTTGCTCCGCTTGAGCAGCTTTGAAGTCTTGCAAGTTAAAACGACACCAGTGCAGCGGCTGCAATGACTTACATGTCACCAACACGACGCACTCGTCCGCACCGCGATCGGAAGATGACACCGGTCGCTGCATAGGTAGTGCTCAATTTCGTAGTTTTGGGGCAAGGTAGTAGCCGAGCTGAAGGTCTCTGACAAACGAAAGTCAGATCCAGGTCCAGGGAGCCGAGGGGAAGGGCCAAGGAAGGTACGCCGCTGGCAATCAGCATTGGCTCAAAGTGTTCCACGCTGTCAATTTCGTGTGATACACTTATCACATGACTCCATATTACATAAGACGGACTTTATGACAAAGAGATGACAATAGGGCTCCGAGCCGTCCGTCACCTCACCTTTGCTGTTGATGGAAATCTTACCTTGGGTCGCTCCCAATCAGTTCCTCTCATATTTTAGCCTAGTTTTGATAATATTATATGTACTACATTTGAGCAACTAAAGCGGCTTTCTTTGAGATCTTGCTCCATGCCGCACCCCATTGCAAATTGGGCTCAGTGGCGGCAGGCGCCACCCAAGATCGGTTTTCATATGCTTTTCGCAGCAATATTTAAGGCCGTGCGCTCTACGAAGGCTGTAATTGAATTTGGCATGCCAACAGTTCTCGTCATGTATGATCTCGACGGCCAGGTGGACCCGTCCCGTCCCCAGTGACGGGCCGTTTTTAGTGATGTTGAGGGCCCAGCTTCAAGCCCTAGGCCCGCCAGGCCGAGCCCTGGCAAGCCCAAGCCGGGCCGGGCCCGACGCAAGGCTTGAGCGGGCCCAGGGCTCGGGCTTGAGAATTCTGAAGCCCAAGCCCGGGTTTCAGGCCCGGGCCTGAGTACCACATCAGTAAAAGTACGCTGTTGGCTTTGACGTCTTCTGTCTTTGAGACTCATCTTTTTAGATCTTCGTCTTTGGGAGGGCATCTTTGGTCTTTGGCTCGGTGTCTTTGGACGTCTTGGTCTTTTGGCGAACATCTTACGTCTTTGGTACGGATCTTTTATACTCTCGGCAGCAGGAAAGAAATCTGAAAGGAATTTTCACCAGTTGAGTGTAAGGGGGCTGCGAATTTGTCCTGTACACTTAAAGTGCGTAGGCTGCGTACGGGTTGTCAGTCGCCATCTGTGCACAGTGACTCGGAATTGGTGGAAATCGTGCAAGTCATTCAAACTCCGCCCGGTGATGATCATTTTGATGCAAGCACATGGCGCAATCTTCTCGTTTGATGGTATCAAATGGTTGGTTGCTCTCTCCCCTCATCACGTCGCCTTTCTCCCTCTTTCTCCCCACTTTCTGCCCACTTCCCGCCCTCCGTCCTTGTCCTCTTTCGCCCTCTGTGGTCTGAAGCAGAGGTTCGGTGCATACAACGATTCAAGACCTCAAGTCGATTGCCCGCAATAGCTCAAGGCTCACTCTACCTCGATGCCAGGCCGCTCAAGAGTCAAGTCGCCGCTCCCAACTGTACTCCGGGAGCCTGTCTCTGGCTCGCTTTCTGCACCGCGTCGTACTCCCCGCTGCCTCAAGTTCTGCCTTTCAATGTTCTGTCCCATCTCGCTACCTCCGACTTCTTTGTGCTGCGTCGCATATCTGCCGCCTGTGGCTCCATTCCGCGTGCATGTTTGCACTTGAAGCCGCATGTGGCAGCTCATTTTGTTTACTGACCTCCACAGCACTTTCCTCTCTGTCGATGTCCTGCGAGCAAATAGCGTCGTGCTCAAGATTTGGGTAAGCATCATTATGATTACGATTGGATCATCACTGACTCTGCACTTCTAGGCTATTTGTACCTCGATCCTCAATCCTCGCCCTACGCACCCTATACAAGGTACGCACACTCAGTGTTTCTGATTTTATGCCATTTACACCACTGTTATCTCGGCCACACCGGTCGGCCTCCGCTGCAGAGGAAGATTTTTGCTCACAAGTCCTCGAAGCGACTTGGGCTATATCTTCTTGTATTAACTTGTATTTTCTACGCCACAATATATATTATTTTACCTGTCTTCAAGTGTCGTTAAGAGTCTTTGAATGTCTTTGAGAGCATCTTGCCCAAAGACTTGTTGCATCTTATGGGTCTTTCTCAAGATCTAGGTCTTGGCTAAGACTTTTGACATAGCTTAGCCAAAGATGCGTGTCTTTGGGGAAAACACATCTTTGGCGTCTTTGACGTCTTGCCAAAGACGCCAAAGACGTCAAAGACAGACGTGTTATTTTACCAATCATTGTCTGGGCCCTCTGGATTGGGGTGACTACCCTCACGAGCAGCAAGTTTTGCCTCACGACGTGCTTTACGTTCTTCACGAACACGGACGTCACTGGCCCTTGCCTCCTCGACTGCAATCTCCAGACGAGTTGGTCCCGATCTCCTTCTCTCACGGGTTGATCGACGTGTGGTAGGTTGATCATCAGTTAGAGGACCCTCGAGCTTGGTTTCCTCCTCCTCATTCGAGGCATTCGCTCCGGTGGGTTGGTTGGGAGGATTTTCGATGGTGGGGATTTGTACTGCCGGAATGGGAGCCGCCTCGGCTGGAGGTAATGCTGTGTCATCATCATCTGAAGATATCAATGGTGCTCTAACATGAGCCTCAAGCTCGGCCTTTTCCTGTTGGAGGATGAGTCCGGGGTGGAGGGGGCGAGGAAGCTCGTCTTTTGATTCGATGAATACGACATTGAATGAGGTGAGGACCTTCCTGGATGTGCGATGGTAGCATCTATAGGCTCTCGAGTGTTCTGAGTACCCGATGAGGACGCATTCGATGGAACGGTCGTATATTTTAGGATTGTGCCGGTTTTGTACAAGGACGAATGCACGACATCCAATTTCCCGCAGATGGGAGAGGTCAGGTTTTTTATTATGCCATGCCTCATACGGAGTCTTGTCCTTCTGAGCTCTTGTTGGAAGCCATTCAGAAAGATATGCTGCAGTTTTCACAAACTCGTCCCATTGATTTGCGGGTACGTTTGCAGCGGAGCGCATGGCTCGAGCGCGACTCATAATAGTACGGTGGGATCGTTCCACCTTGCCGATGTGTACAGATGTATATGGTGCCGAAAACTCCTGGCGAGTTCCAGTATCGGCTAACCAGGCGTCCATTTCGTAACTTTTCAGCTCGCCACTGTCGGTGCAATAAATCCCAACGTCAAGTCCGGTCTCAACCTTGACCTTCTTCTCCCACTCACGCAGTTTCGGAAGAGCGTCGCTTTTATAACGAAGTGGAATAGCCCAGATGCGGTCGGTATGTTCGTCAACCAATTCCATTGAGTAAAGATTCCCGGTCACTGATTGTACGGCTTCCGGTCCGGTCAATTCTACGTACACTACACCCAATTTGCGATCCGACTTCGGCCCTTGGCGTTGCTTAGGCACGGAGTTTTTGGTCTGTTTGGCAAGGATGCAGTGTTCGCAAGATGGTGGAATGTGGGATAGGTCGATTGGCATACCTGTTGCCATCTTCTTCTTCGCCATGTGGATAATGGTTGGTATATTGGCATGGGCAAGGCGAGGGTGCCAGGTGGCGAGACCAGGAACAGCCCTTGCCAGGTTGGCTTGGTACTGAGTCGACTGGTCGGGCTTCCCATTCACGGCATATAGGCTCTTGTTGAAGCGAGTCGCTGTGGCAATAATGCCGCGGCCAGGGTGTACAATGTTGCAGCCGGTGGCTTTGAAATTACAAGTATAGCCAGCATCGCATAGAGATCCCACAGAGCAATCGAATTTGTGCTCCAGGAATATATAGCGCCTGAGAGATGCGAATGCGGTGACCACGTGAGGCGGGCTTGATGATGATTTGCCCGACCCCAACTGCAATGACACCACTTCCTCCTACACCCTTGATTACTCGTGGTGCAATGGGTTGAAGCTGGACAAAATCAGCTCGGACAGGGGAAAGGTGGATTGTCGCTCCGGAGTCCAGATAAAATGGCTCGGTGGACTGATCTGCTGGCAGATTGTTCCAGTCCACGCTGGTCTTCATGTCGACTCCATCAAACACCATCATGGATAACTCGCTATCCGAGACTTCCTCACGGTCCACAAGTTTGTTAAGAGTGGCCTGGGGAGTGATGTCGGATGGCATGGCGGATGCGACGAACTCTGTGGTGTCTCCGGCGCTCTCCACAAGGAAATACGCTTTTCCGTTCTCGTCCACGAACTTTTTCCGGGCTGGTGTAGAGCCAGAACGCTTATTCCTTCGCCTTAGGACTTCGTCACGCTTTCCCTCCATAGCGCCTCCCTTATTCCAACAATTCTTCGTCAAGTGGCTCCCCTTGCATGTCGCGCAGCTGTGGGTAGACGATGATGCTGTAGTGGGCACAACAATGGGTTTTTGTACAGCGACGAGGACAGTCTCTATGCCATTCGCTTTATCGGCAGTGATTCGGGCTTGCTCGCGTTCCACACGGTCGGTAATGGTCTTGACCGTAAGAGATGCAGAGCTGAGGAGGGTATCCAGGTTCTCGCGAATGTTCGTGAACTCCCCGGAAAGTGCATTCAGCATGACGACGACGTTTAACGCGTCTTGGTCCGGTAAGCCGATGTCGAAAATATGCTTCACCACGTCCTTAATCTCGTTCGTAGTGGTGTTAAGGTTTGTGGCGCGGGAGTAGCGAAAAGCAAGTGCTTGTTGAAGGAGAAGCATCTGCGTCACTACCCCGTCTTTGCGATGGCGAGCCTGCAAGGCATCCCAGATCTCTTTCGATGTCGTTAGATCCCGAATGTTCGCCTTCTCAGTGCTGGTGAGTCGCATTCGTATACACGCTATTGCAAGGGCGTCATTATCCTTCCAAATTTCGAGTTCTGTGGCGTCCATGGGCTGGGCAATTTTGCCTTCCACATATTTACGGAGGCCAGCGAGGGTGATGGCATCAAGACAGGTCTCCGACCAATCGACATAGTTTTGTTTTTCTTTGTCGAGGGAGGGGAAGTCCTGGAAATGAGATGGTGCCTTGATGGCGGTGAGTAGGGCCTGCGGAGCAGTCGTAATTGGAGTCTGGGTCGTTCCCATAGTGCACGGAGAGATTTTAATGTAATGTTTCTTTGTGTCTGGCTTCAAAGAGTCGACAGTAGGCCCATAACCTGTAGAAACTAGATACGCAGTATCTCAGTCAGCGTGCGTAGCAAGACTCTATATATATATGTGTGTACCTAGATACGCAGTATCTGATGAATACATAAGTGAATGGGCAACATAGACGGAAGCGAACACTTTACCTCAGTCAGCGTGCGTAGCAAGACTGAGGATAAAGAGCCAAACTGGTCTACTCTTATACAGAGCCCAGGTCCCGTCGTCCCCACAAGATCGGACTTTCTGGGTGAAACTCCAACAAGCTCAGTCTCCCTCAATCTCTTATTTTCTAGCTAGCCCCTGTACTAGGCACTATTAACCATTTAATCCCCATTAACTTTTGGGTGATATTAATATTATGCACGCAACTTGATCTAAAATCAGCTATTCTCATGTCAGTCTATTCATATTTTGTCACGGAGGTTGGTTTGAAAACTGATGGCCGCCCCCACCACTGCATGGCTAAGTCTTAAGAGCTGCGCTGTAACAGCTTTCGATACCAGGCAGACCTTGAGTGAACCTCGGCAAAGGTCTGCCGAGGCCAAGGTGTGTCCAGGTCTGCTGAGGAACCTCGGCGCAGCCTTGGTTCGAGAAACCGCCAAAATGCAGTGATGTTGACTGTACTTTTCTCAGTTCTATTTCTTCCTTGTGCTGCGTCCTCTGGTACTACTTGCAAGACTCTGGATCTTTTCACCCATGCATTCTTTCTTGAAATGCACACTGAAGCATCATTTGCTTTCACCTATGCCCCGGTTTGCTTCACGTATTCACGTCCTGTTTCTTCTACAGCTCTCTAAATCAAAAAGACGGCTCATCGATGCATTCCTGGCCACAAACGATTTACCCATCTGAATGGAGAGAGGGAGAACTTTGAAACGTACAAGTCATTCAAACTCCGCTTCGGATCAATCCCGTTGTCACGCAATCGCATGACAGATGGGATCAAATGGTTCGTTGCTCTTGCCTCTTACCCTCATCCTCTCCCATCCCCTGCCCTTCACATTCCTCTCTTCAACTGCCTTATCTCCTCAAGACATCTTGTCCAAGACATGGGCCTTCATCAAATTTAATCCCTCTCTTGTTGTATCCCCCGCTTCCCACGCAAGACACGAAGACTCGCAAGAGCCCCGCCTCTCAATGCCTGCAGTCTCCTCAAGTGCTCAAGGTCCCCTCAATCCTCTGGCTACTCTCTGATCCTATCCAAGCCCCCAAGTTCTGAGCTATCATTGAACCCAGCTGTTGTCGAGTCCCCCGTCATCAAGCCCATCAAACTCCCTTTTGAGCTGTCCGCGCGCCGCCAATCAGCGCACTGTATCGCAAGCGGTATCAAGTCTACCGATAATTGGTCGAGATGTACTTTTACGGTGCGTCGAGTATCATATTCACCATGTATCGGACTGATGTCGGCCTTTACAGAGCCTTTCCTCTTGTTGCTGCAGCGTCATTCTAGTGCGACCAGGTTGCGGCATTCCGGAATGGGACCAGCCCCAGCCCCATTGGAAGGAGGTGACGGAGCGTGCGAAGGAGTTTGTGGAGCGCCCGAGCCACAAGCGGAGCTAGCTGCAGCGGCTCCGAGGTTGGCGACGTGATTTTTCGGACGATGAGGTGATTATACTCTCTGATTAGCTTGTCATTGTGTAGATTTGCTCAATGAATGACTGCTTTTGCCCAACTAATTGCCCTCTAAGCCTACATGAGTAACCATTTAGAATCTTTCGTTCGTCTTTCATGCATCTTTCCGAGCATCTTACACAAAGACGTCGACATCTTTCCAGTCTTGCCCAAGACATTTGTCTTACCCAAGACACCTGCTTAGCGAAAGACGTCGTGTCTTTGGCGTCTTTGGTGTCTTGGGAAAGACGTCAAAGACGCCAAAGACAAACCTGTAGTTTTACTGATGAGGCTGCGGGATGCATTGAAATACCAGTTTCAAACATTATATTCATCACACTGGCTATAGAAACACTCCTGCAAGTTGTACTGATTGTGCAACAAGTTTGAGTGCAATATGGACGCTAGGCCACCTATTAAACACATGGGATGTTGGAAGGAACATATATACAGCTTAAAGGACAAATGGATAACCCTTGGTTCGCTCTCAGGAATATTTGGAAGAGGATACATCCAATGCAGGTACTAACTTACCTTATTTGGTAACTGTGGAAATTCTCTGGACTTTTGTGGGCTTTCCTAGGTCGGAGACAGCCGAGTGCCGTTGTGGATGTCCAGGCATCGTCTAGAATGGCTCTGGGCGCTGTCCTGAGTCCTAATGAGTCACAATTGTCATGGAGATAAATGATATAATTCAAAAGGCTGTGTTATTCCTTGGGGAATAACTCGGTTATGGCTTGGAAACACTCGGACTTTTTGTGGGACCGAATAAACTGACCAATGTGCTTATAATTCACGGTCACATGCAGAGAACTGCTGCGGAATACCTGGAGTTTTGGGTGGATCTTTATATTTCCATTTATCACAAGGCTGTGCAAGTATAGTATTTAAACCCGCATGTAAATTAGATACGACAGTGAACCCCACTCCCCTGTTGGCATATTTTGGACCTCTCAGACATTGGCTATTGTCTGAAGTCTTTATTGAGCTATACCAGTTTAAAGGACTCAGTCCTTGTGTGATTAACTTGGTTACACTCTGTATGGCCTTGCGCCAAATTGCCTAAGTCCAACAGTGGGTAGTTGTGGTAGTAACTAGGATAATCAAATAAAATTGGTTTTTCATTACGCTATATAGTGTGACTTGGCAAGGATTCTAAGGGATATTTTTGAGATTGAAGGCTGATACGCCTAGCCTGCATCCCCGAACACACATAACAAGCATTGGAGTTGTTGGTAGTTGGATTGTGATATACTGGAGTGTAGACTTCGTCTAACTCTATTGTATTTGATTTCACTACTGCACTTTGGTGCATCGTTTCACCGCATCCATTCTAGCGATATGTGTGCCAACCGCAGCCCTGCATCTAGATCAGCTCATGAAGGGTTCTTCTCCCACTCTGGCCCCCAACCGAATTCTTATGGAGATGCCTCTCAGGCCCTGCCGCACGTTAAGTTGCTCCTCAAAGACGAACGGATTTCTCGGGGCTATTTCGATGAATCTGCTAACATTTCGCCCGACGAATTCGAATCAATCCTGGAAAACGGTGCGTTTACCAGTAGCACTTCAGTATAGTCTGCCCTAAAGGCGACCCGGCCTCAGGAATCTCTTTCGGCCCTTCTTTTTTGGGACCCGAGCTCAGCCGTGTTTCGTCCAACATGCTCAGTTTTTTTGCACCTCGCATCCTGAAACGCAGGTCTATCGAAGACCTGCAGCCGACAGACGAATCCGTCGAGACAGAATACCACTCTTGTATGACCTCACCCATCCCAGACACACCTGCGCCCACACAGGAAACGTTGCTGGAGGCTCTCCAGCAGTTTCCCCGGCACCCGACACGACCCATCGCGGAGATATCCTCTCTCTTGAATTCTCCTGACCTGGAATCGTCAGCTTTAAACGCAGGTGGAAACACCATCGATTGGCTCCCATCCCAAACTCCACCTTTTCTAGCACCCGAATTCACAAACTTCTTCGAGATGTCCCAGGATCTGGAGATGGGCATCCTGCCGGCTTATGGGCTGGGATTTGAGGAGAGCACGCGGTCATGACCTCCACGCCATGCCAGGGCAAGAAGTGGGGGCTCGGGCTTCGGTGCCGACTCGAATCGGAGACAAAGTCTAGAAAGGTGAATTTCCTTCTCCCAGTGCATCTTCGAGCCGCAGGAGTGGAACGCCCCCCCGAAATTTTGGCTGAATCAACAGGATGAACACTGAGAGCGTTTCTAGCATAAATTTCAGGCAAATTAACCCACGCTGAAGCAAGTTGCACAATATTTTCCGTGTTTGGCCCTGCTTTCTCGCAATTTTGCATCTTCGAGCCGCAGGGGTGGAATTCCCCCCCGAGATTTTGGCCAAATCAATGGCGCAAACACTGAGAGCATTTCCAGCATAAATTTCAGACAAATTAGAGATTTTGCGGCAGCCACCGGAAGCCACCCGGCGGCTGATCGGGCATGCGGTAACCGATGGCTGTGGCTGTTGTGGTGGCCGAATGTATGACGTCGCACAACTCCACCTTTGTTTCTTTACCACATTAACTAACATCCCTCTGCACTATGCCCGTTTCAACGTGCGTGAGAACGGTGAAACAAAACGGCACTGCTGCTGGATATACTCGAGCTGTCATCGAGCATGCGAGCGGGCTGTGGCGATCTCAGCGCAAGAATGGAGTCGTCATCATCGAAAACCCGAGGAACAGTGGATTTCCGCGATGGGGATAATTTACTGAGTACCCGAGGGGTGAAATCGTTCCAGAATCGGCCAAGGGAGAATGATTTAGATGGTGATATCCGAGTGTTTGTGGAGAAAAAACCAAAATTGCGAGCGCGCATCCGTTGGGAGGTCATTAAAGCCCGGGACAAGACTTGGTCCCGGTGACTGGAAAAATTCATCATCGGGACACGAGCGTGTCTCGAATGACCGCGTTTCGGAGATATCGTCCGGAGGGGAATGGCTGAGAATACTGTCGTTGTCCTAAACCTGTGTTTGAAACAAAAATAATTGAGTGAGTGAAAAAATAGCACACATTTTCCTTGTCTACCGCTATCTTTCTCTTCTTTTTCCGGGGTGTCAAGATGGCTAGAGCGCGTTTGGTACCAGTCTTGATGAACGCGACGGCAGACTGCCAGTTATTTTGAGCCGCGGCCTTCTTCTTCGATGGGCGTGGCATCTCGGAAGTCGATGTACGAGACGTCAAAGAGATCTTCACTATCCATCGTAAAAATATTCCCGCTACCGTAAGGTATGGGTCTTAGAGAGCCCTAATTTTCGATTTTGGTTGTGCATCACATTTTTGTCAGCAGTTTTCGCGTAAGCACCTTCTCTCACTTGTCCGTTTTCCACCGCAAACCCCTGTCTCGATCAGGCAATTTGATCGCGGCAATTGTCGGCACATTTCAACCGCCGGGAACGGCAATGGAAACAGAACAGTTGACAAATCAAATTGGAGTTAGAGTAGATTACGGTTTAGATATTGTAGTAGTGTCCATTAAAGGGTAGGACAGGTAGGGATAATACGGAGGATGATAGCTTGGATATGGATAAGTGAATTGGGTGTGCGGGTAAGACATTTGCGGTGCGTAGGCTGGGGTACTTGGAGAATATGTTGGTTGCGAAGTAGGCTGTAGGAGCCAACGCAGGCAAGGATGTCCTCCAGCAGGAGATAACCCTGCTCATAGAGATTGATAGCAACTACTCGTTATCACAGAAAGTGACCGGAAACTCGTGTTTTATGACCGAAATTTGTACAATATTTTTATACAAACCACATGCACATGCTCAGTAGGATATATTACCGCCCTTCGCTTCAATTACAGAGCCAAAAATGGCGGGTTCAGGCTTGATAAATGGATCAAATTCATCACACGTGATTTTCCCCCAGATGTCCAAAACCATGTTGCGCAGCTGGGAATCCGTGGACGGACGTGGCTGGTACTCACGGAGGCGAGTCTCGAGAATGTTCCAGACAGGTGGCGTGGCAGAAACATCGGGAGAAGGCGGTGGATGGGGGAAAATGAGGGCAACATGTTTGGCAAGCCAACTCCTGTCTGAGCTTTGTGCAGTGCGCGGCTGAACGGTCCTTTTAAAGCTGAAAGTGGGCCTCAAGCACTTGGTTTTTGCATGGAAATTGACGAGGGCACCCTTTAGTCCCTGTTTTTAGTGATGAATCATCTATATCTTGTGGCCTGTATGTCCTGGTGCAGCGAAATTTAGATATAACTCGAGCTGGAGAGGCCTACGGTCCAGGTGCAAAATTTTGAAAATTTTGTAGTTAAGGCCTTAGGATAGGCCTTAAACCTAAGCCTTAGACCTTAGGAAGCCTTAGGCACTCTCAAAAGTGTCTTGTGACAGCGGAGTGACATGTGACTGGACTCCCTCTTGACAACCACCATCTCCGCCACGTATTTCGCGACGCGGCCACAAGCCTTGGCCATTCGCGATGGTTCCTATCTTTGTGAGGGACAAAACTTTCTTTTCTGTCTCGACAAACCTGCTTTCATTACATCCTCCTTCTCTAAACGACGACTTCTTTGGTCTTGAGCGGCGTTGCTAGGGCACCCTTCGAGCAGTGACCCGGTTTTTGCTGCCCTGTATTCGAATCTCCGCTCGATTGCGTTGTATTCTTCATTGGAAAACTGCTCAGAGCTTCATGTCGAAGCTCCCGACGCTGGTGTCGGATATGGGATGGATAAAAGGTGCGTCTTCTTCCTCTCCCGATGTCTTCATCTCTCCATTCTTTCATCCTTGTTGTCATTCAAAATATATCATTCCTTTTCAAAGTCTATCGAAAGCCAATCAATTTGTCTGTCGGCCTCGTGTTATCGAATACCGGGTGCATTGCCGTGCTATCGAAAGCCGGATTGTCTTCATTTCGAATCCCTCCCCGTGTTATCGAAAACTGGGCGACTTCCTGATCTGTGCTCTCGAAAGGCAGCTCCCATTCGAATTGTTCAACCCTGCGCTATCGAGAGCCAGGTGTATTTCTTCAGTCTGCGCTATCGAAAGCCAGCCACTCGTGCTATCGAGAGCCGGGCGTACTTCCTCAGCCTGTCCTATTGAAAGCCGGCTCATATTCGAATTATTTCGCCCTGCGCTATCGAGAGCCAGGTGTATTTCTTCAGTCTGCGCTATCGAAAGCCAGCCACTCGTGCTAACGAGAGCCGGGTGTACTTCCTCAGCCTGTGCTATTGAAAGTCGGCTCATATTCGAATTGTTTTGCCCTGCGCTATCGAGAGCCAGGTGTATTTCCCTCAGTCTGCGCTATCGAAAGCCAGCTGACCGCGCTTTCAAGAGCTGGGTGTATTCTTCCTCAGCTTTGCTATTGATAGCTGGCTCACTTTGATTCGTTTCAACCGTGTTATCGTAAACCGGATTCGTTGCCCGTTCTATCGAAAGCTGCTGCACTTCAACCCGATTTCCACGTGCTAACGAGGGTGTATTTCCTTCACACCTGCTTGATTCGTTTTACCGTGTTATCGAAAGCCGGGTTTTCCTTCTTGAGCCCATATATGCTGTCGAAGCTGATTCACTTTATTCGCTTCACCCGTACTGTCCAGAGCCGGCAGCATTTCCATCGGCCACTGCTATGGAAAGAACGACATCCGAGGTAAGAGCATTTCTGTACCAGACCGAGACTAATCAAACACTGGCCCACATTCATTTCGTTTCACTATATGCTATCGAGAGCCGTATTTTTCGCGGTCTGCGCTATTGAAAGCCTGTTTATTCGTTTCAAACCTTTTCTTTGCTTCTGCTATCAAAAGCTCGCTCGCATTCCATTCGTTTCGCCATGCTTAGTGAGAGCCAGTTCCTTTGTTATCGAGAGCCAGTTCGCTCGATCCGTTTCACCGCGCTTTTTCCTCCCATATGCTATCGATAGCCAATCCAAATTTTCGATTCGTTTCACCCTGTGCTCTCGAGAGCCAGGTGTATTTATCAGTCTACGCTATGGAAAGGCAGCTGGCAGTCGAGTCATTTTGGCCCGTGCTATCGAGAGCCGGTTGCATTTCCTCAGCCTGTGTTGTCGAACGCCAGCACACTCGATTGGTTTCAACCGTACTTTCGAAAGTCGAGTGAGCCTTTACTATTTAAAGGCGGTGTCTGATCCGTGCTGTCGAGTGCCCAATGTGTTCACTCGCTGGGCGAGGAGTATTTGCCCACACCTTGCCATCGAACACCTGCATTCCTCTCACCTTGTACTATTCAGAGCTCTGCTACCCTGCGCTGCTGAGCTTCACGTTGTTCAGCACAGTTCGAAATTCACCCTATGCGGGTGCCCATTCAGGTTTCCTCTCTGCTCTGAAAAGCGAAATTTTGAATTTGAATCTTGGCTGGTGCTGTTGAACGCCCGGCTCCTTCCCGGAAAGTCGGGTTGACGCCAGGCTTTATGCGCATGGCGCCATCGAAATCTGGCCGATTTCTCGCACCTTTAGATTCAGCATCCTGGTCATCGTATTTGACATTCCACGGTGGCCCACTGGAATGCACACCAATCTACTAACCTACTCACACACAGACACTTTACTAACCCGCCCATGGATTCACTGACCCACTGACCTACTGATCCTTCCACAAGTCGTTAACCTACTAACACATCACAAGGACGTGGCAGTTTCGTGCCAATTGCAAGTTTCGCATACATCGGCGGAACCGGGCCCTTGCTATCAGAAGCCATGGTCATTGACCCTGCTGTCACACCTCGTTCCATTCGCACTTGTGGAATTTGGGCTATCGAAAGCCAGATATTTTATACCCCTCGAACTCGCGTTGCATGCATTCTAAGCGATACCATCGAAAGCCATATTCTTTGATGTGCTCGTGTTACATTTAATGTTCCGCTCTGGGGTATCAATAGCTGCTTCAGTATTCTGGCCATTTCGTGTCGCTTCTCTTCCAGATTCGTTGGATTCCTAGCATGAGCTGCAAAGCTGCTGCTCCACTCCTCATTCCTAGATTCTTTTCAAGTTCTGTGTCCACGTTCTACATAATTTTGGGCACCTGGCATCCAAAGTGCATCGCCCCCCTTTCCGCTCGTTTGCATTGGTTTCCTTCACCTTGATACGGATTTACACAAGCGTGCCCCACTCAAACTAATCGAGATTCTTCCGCTGGATCGACGCTATTCAATTCATTCGAGTTCCAGCTAATGCGACGGTTGTATTACACAGAGGTACCCGACCTACTTACCAAGCAGGCCATCCTGCTAACCCACTAACCCGGATATCCACCAACCATCCGAACTACACGGGTAAAGGCCCATCGTCATTTTCGTTTCGTAGTATGAGTTTCGACCTCACACCTTTCGTGTTTGATTGTTGGGTTCCTGGGTCTCGAATTCCCATTGATTCTGGATCCAGAACTCCCATTATTATGTTTCAGCGGTGTAACTTTCACCTTGTTATGTCGACCAAACAGGATGCATTGAGGTCCCTGTTCGCTTCGCGTATTGGCGTCGAGCTCGCATTTCGCTTTTGACCATTGAAACCTGATCATGTTCACAAAGCAGTACAGGGCGTACATTATGATCACTGGAGTCCCAAAATTCCTATGCATTTTCATTTCGCCCCATCACGGTGCGCAGTACACATTCTGCTCAATGGAGGCTTGAATTCCTATTGGTTCAAATTTCGGGAGCTTGC
Organism: Mycena leptocephala; assembly: GCA_029378395.1. NCBI lineage: Eukaryota > Fungi > Basidiomycota > Agaricomycetes > Agaricales > Mycenaceae > Mycena > Mycena leptocephala. The sequence goes on along the minus strand of JARJLF010000030.1, from coordinate 498,597 downwards.
TAGTGTGATTGTCGCCGCCCGCACCTAGATTTGAACTTTAGCATTCCATTTATCTAACCATCTGGGACTCGGCAATCGTTGGCCGAATACCTCGATGGCTCCATGCGAGAAGACCACCAGCACACCCACAGACAATTCCTTAACCAACTAAAGAATCATCGCTGTGTTCTACCCCAACGCTTGTCTTTCACTAGGCTCGAAACCAACCTGTCTTTCGAAACTTAGTTGTGTCGATAGACAGGCTGGTCGATCGGAGTTTAAAATCCCATAACGCGCGAGATACCGCATTTGGTATATTTGTAAGCAGCATCAGTGAGCTCGTATAACAGTCGTAAACAACACGTCTTTTGCCTTCTACTACCGTCTGGGACGCGACCACCAACTTCTATGCTTATTCTTCTTGCCTATGGACCATCCTGAGGTCGTCTGGGATGCAGAGCTGCAAGATTTACTCGAGGATATTCGTAATTCTCCTCTGTACGACCTCGAATCTCTGGCTGCCGAGTGTCTGCCATCCGATGCGCTCCCCAACACCTATTTAAACTCCCTGGATGCCGAGCACAAAACCGTCGCTTTGGGAGCATGCCTTATTGTTCATATTATCAGCAAATATCGCATAATCCCACACCAATACCAGTTAGAACCAACTAATGGACTAGAAGATTGTCGCGATGTCCTCGTGAACGCCGGCACTGGCTCTGGCAAGACTCTATGCCTCATAATCCCCAACCTTCTGCATACCAACACCAGCTCTATGACTATTTCGCCCCTAAAAAGACTACAAACTCTACAGGTGAGTCGTTGATCCATCATTCATCGACGAGTCTGTAAAACGTCCTCACAGGCTGAAGAACTAGAAAGATGGGGAATTCGAACGATATGCATTAACGAAGATACTCCTAATGACAAAGAATTATGGACTGTGCGTGCTCCTTCATTCTTTCCGTCGCTTTTTCTCTAACCATGATCTAGAAAATAAGTAGCGGCCACTTCCAACATCTAATCGTTCAACCTGAGCAGCTCAAATCCCTCAATGGTCATCTCCCTCGACTCGCCAGACTTTTCAATGATCCAAAGTTCGTTAAAACGATTAATAGAGTTCATGTAGATGAGGCGCACTTCATCCGCACTGCCGGCTTGCCTCTCTGAGGCCTCCCCGCATTTCGTCCGTCCTGGGGCACATTGAATGAACTGCGAATCCGACTTCCGAAAGACACTCCAGTCCAAGCCTTATCCGCCACTTTCCCACCTCACATTATGTCCACTGTTATCGAGAATCTCAATTTTGATCCGAAATCCTTGGTTTCCCTCGCAATCTCTAGCAATCGCCCGAATATCATGTACGCCGCACACCGTATCGTCTGCTCTCTCTCCAACTTCCGAAATCTTGATTTCCTTCTCTCTGCCTCGTTCACCTGTCCCTTAAAGGTCGTCGTATTCCATGACGACACACAGCAATGTTCCGATGCTGCTAGTTATCAAGATGCCTTGCTCCCGCCTGAGTTCCGCAACAAAGGCCTAATTCGACATTATCACGGAGGGATGTCGAAGGCGTATTTGAAAGAAGTTTTCGATGATTTTTCAAAGAATGACAGCGTCTGCCGGATATTACATGGGACTGAGGGCGAAACGGTCGCGCCATCAGTGGCAGTGTTAGCCTCGGAATGGCGGGGTTGCCAAGATGCTTGCCTGAGTTCGGAAACCTCCGGTGATAGAGACCCAGTAGCAAAATAATTTTCTAGTTTACAGCTCTTTGCGGTACAACAGGCACGGAGCGTTTTTTTTTCGATTTTGTAACTTTTTGACTACACTGACTCGGAAAAAGTATTGGATCACCAACTTTAAAAACTTTCGGCCTCTGTTGGACCAGTAAAACAAATAAGACCAACCAATTTTATAGTGCATCAGGGACACCCTGCGGCAGCCTACCTGCCAGTACAAAATCGAGATCAAAAGTGTTGCCGTTCGGCAGGGATGATGTAAACATCGCGCACATGTGATCCAATTCTTTTTCCGCATTTGGAAAGCGCCACATTCCACCACAACGACGCATCGCAATCGCTCGAAACTGCATATACACCTTTCTCTCCATCATGTCGGACACCACTGCTGCTCAGAAGGCCGCCATAGTGGCATTGAAGGAGGCGGGGATGTCAAATAGGCAGGTTGCTGACAAAGAGAATGTAGCGCCATCCACCGTGTCGAGGATCAACAAGCGATATTGTCCAACCCATAATTACGACTCCAAGGGACACAGGAAAGGTCGCCCACGCAAATTGGGTGAGAGAGATATCCGAAAAGGGCTTCGGATGCTCTCATCGGGTCGCGCGAAGAATGCCACAGATCTGCAGCGGAAGTTTTTCCCCAGTGTCCACGTGGATACACTCCGCAATTCGCTCAGAAACGAAGGGCTTAACGCATATGTGCGTCAATCCAAGCCGCTGCTCACTCCTGCCCACCGGAGGAAGCGAAGAGAGTGGGGGAAGCTCCATTGTTATTGGACGAAGGATAATTGGCGGGCGGTCATATGCTCTGATGAGTCCAAATTCAATCTTTTGGGTTCTGACGGCAGGTAATGGTGTTGGAGGGAGAAAGGGAAGGCCAATGAACCCAGATACACAAAGAAAAAGGCCAAGCACGGTGGCGGGAGTGTAATGGTCTGGGGGTGTATCACCCGACACGGGGTCGGAGAACTTCATCGGATCGAAGGGACCATGGATCGATTTGTTTACACCGAGTCGGTGTAAACAAATCGATCCATGTCACCGACATCCTTTCCCAATCGCTCCTCGGCACCCTCGACAAACATAACCTGGACTGCAGTACCATATATTTCCAACACGATGGGGATCCGAAGCATCAATCAAAGCACGCCAAGGGGTGGCTTGATCTCGAAGGCATCGATGTCCTTCCCTGGTGCCCAAATTCACCTGATATGAACATTCTCAAGAATCTGTGGGACCATTTGGACCGAATGGTACGCGCTAGGAACCCACTACCGAAGAACCGGGACGAGCTGTGGCTTGCATTAAAGGAGGAGTGGGAGAATATCCCCAAGGAATTTATCGACAAATTGTACGACAGCCTCCCGGACAGAGTGCGGAAATTGTTGAAGGCAAATGGCGGGGAGACTCATTATTATGTAACGCTCCGTAAGTTTTCTGCATTTTATTCGGGCCTTAAAACCAATTTTCTGACTTGAATTCTCCAAGCCGATCAAAAACAGATTAATAATTGGATCACCTTTGACGGTCGAACCACGGATATCGCTCTGAGTTTTCCATGCATCAATCCACAATTTTATACGTGTATACTACATCCCTTTACCCAACTTCTGAGCAAAAAAGATTTAGTCAAACGACATCAAAGGTTGAAGACAAGGTTGATCTTTTCTGACTTTCACGTGATCCAATACTTTTTCCGAGTCAGTGGTGGTCGGCAACGCTGCCAGAAATCAGTGATGGAAAAAGTGGTATTACCGCATTTGGAAATAGCACCCCTATCTACTGCTCCACTCTGCTACGACTTATTGACACAGTCCCAGCATACTCCCGATTCGCAGATGTTGATAATAGACTACCTAAGTGTGATTATACATCGAATTAAGTATTATTGGTGAATTAACAATTATTCGTAGTCCTCCAGCATGTCTTCTTCTAGTGCATCTTCCGCCGCGTCCCAACTCTCGACTATCGGGATGCCTACACCAACTTGGCCGTCCGCGATGCCCGCCGTCATTGCCGCCAGCGCCAGCATTTGAAGCCTGGGAAGAATGTCGCGGTTATAGCGGTGAACAGCTGTGATCAATTGCGTAACCTTGTCCGCTTTTGACATCTTGTTAATCAGCATCTTCTGCGGAATGGTGCCAACCTCGACGAACTGGCGATGCCAGTTGATGTTCTTGACGATGTCTGTCACCGCAATGTTCTTGTGATTCGCCTGGATCTCCTCCGCGTCCAAGACTGGCGTGAGGCTTTGCAGTTCAGCCAATATCTCGGCTGCCCGCGCCTTTCTCTTGGTCTCCACCGCCTTCTTCTCCTCCACAACGACCTTAGCATGCTCTATGAGCTCCATCCGACGCTTTCGGTCCCTCCCAGAGTCGACTCTGCGCCGCGCTTCAGCCCGTAACCAGCCTCGGAAAGCTTCCGTGACTTGGGGACTGCACAAGAAGTCTCGGGTGTCGTTAATGGTATATTTTGACTTCGCATTGTGCACGCTGAGCGAAAGACGTGCCGCTTCGCGGACTGCACGCCGCAGACGACCCAAAACACCCTCGTTGTGGTCGTTTGTCGGATTGATATAGATTTTGGCCCGAGCAGAAGCAGAGAGGCGAGCAATGACGCCGTCCGGGTGGTACTCCTCCCCAAAACGTTTCCAAACGTCCGCTGCACCTGTCATGAACGTCTTCAAGCATCCCGCAAGGTTCGGCAGGTCTGGGGCCATACGTTGAATCGCATAGAAGATGTCCGGGTGCTCCCACGCACTGCGTTCCGACCCCATGTAGGCACATGCTGTGTCTACCGGCGTAGACAACACGTAGACAAAGCTGTTTGCCTACATATACCTACAGCATGTAGACATTATTGTACGTGCATCAGATGGTAGGGGGGAGCAGTCACGGGAACGCCTGCCTCCGGGAGGCGGAGACAGACTCAGAGCATCAAGCTCCGTGACTGTCCCCCCTCGCTTTCCACGGACGCGCGACCCTGAGGGCCTACACGCGTACCCGTCGTAACATCTGTGGGGGGGCTAATTTTGCGAACTCGAATCCGGGCTCCTCGAGTCGGAACGGCGGCCGGCCAGGGAACAGCAGGGAGTCGCTCAGCAAAGTGGAGTGCCAACGCGCGTTGACACAGCGGGGGAAGGGAAAACTGTGCTTGTGTGTGTCTGTCCATGCTTCAATTACAGGTGCTGCTGAGTATTCTGTGTCAGATCGAGGGTTGTGGATCATCTCCATGCCGAATTCGCAAGCAACCGTATCGGAGTGGCTCGTATCTATCTGAACCTCGAGGAAGCTGACCGCCAAACCCAGATAAACTCTTGTCTGCTCTCTGGAGGCAACTGGTAGGTTCGTGACCAGCCTGCCTACAAAGAGCAACAAGTCAGCAAGTGCGTTGACGTAGGCAGGCTGGTATTTCTCGTATGCTGTGCAAGGGCTGAGCGCGAAGTTTGAATCTTTTCCTTTTCACTCATTCTGAGCTCAAATCAAATTATTTTGAGAAATTCCAAAGACGAGTCTGATTTAGATTGAATGCATCTCCAATTCTGTCACTTCAAAAATTTTCACAACTGCGAGACGGGGGTATACTGAACGGTCGAATTTGACCGAGAATTGATAAGATGCATAGCCACAATGATGCCGGCGATCGGCACCTGCCAAAAATTCAAACCGTGTCCTCAGCTCGAGAAGTATCATACCAGGCTGCCTGCAGCAACGTGCTCGCCACATGTATTGCTCATCACAGGCAGACTGCTGATGAGTCTAGCTCCGATTGCCCTTGCAGCTCTTTGCGGAACTTATGGTGCAGGTTGACTTTTTATTTATTTCACGCATTTTCAGGAGACTTGAGCTTTGGGGCCATTGCATGCGCATGGCAGACCGAGTCTATTTCGGTTTTGATTCTACTTTTTTCGAACTGACGTTCGGAAGGGAAGTTGCATCAACCCAGGCGAGTGGTGGACAGTCTATACTTCGGCACGGGTTTCTTTGATGAAGAACCCGTCAGCCACATCACAGTCGTAGCGCTTCACAGCCGTCCAAAATTCGAATCCAAGTTACTGAGACTCCATCTTAAATTGAGATAGTTCATTGCCTCAGAGTATCCGACCTAAGAAAGAAAGACACAAATTGAACTAAATCACATGAGACAACGCATCTACGATGGAACCGTCAATCTAGGAGTCGTCCAAAACCCAAGTGAGAATGCCAGGGAGAGATACACCGAAAGCATGCAGAAGATGATGAGGGAGAAAGCAACACCGGGACAAAAATACTGTGGGTACACCAAGCGACGTGAGCCTGCACAGAGTACTGTAGTATTTCGTTCAATTCGTATGGTCACTTGTCACACGGCCCAAAATCTACGAAAATTTTCGTAAGTCACTGCGTCACAGAGGCGATTTGGGCTTAGCCGAGGCTTGCCGGCGGATCAAATTACCAAAAGGGGCTCGGTTACGAAAGGTCCAGTTCGTATGCGAAGTCACACCCCAAATGGCCATACGAATTGAACGAAATACTACAGTAGACCGGTAACCAATCTGTCTATGAGACAAAACCGTCAGTAGACAGACCGGTCGATCTGGCTTTAAATTTGAATGACGAGCGGCGACACCGCCACAACGCGTCATTGAGCGCGTGAAAGTCACGTTTGATGCGCCGGACTTTGGCGAAACACATCCAAAATCCATGCAGAGAACGCAATTTGTGAGCTTTCAACATGATTACAAAGCCTATAAAAATATACGAGGCATTTCCTACCAGCCAAAATTTTGCCGAACTTTTTCAGCCAATTCCAGATGCTTCTACCCAGTATTTTACGTATTTACATCAATATTTCACCAGTATCCCAGGATAAAACCTCAAATAAAATTACCACGATCAATATGGTGTATATTACTCCAGCTTCAGACACTATCTCAGTCAAATAAACCCTAGAAACCTCCGAACGTGCGTTTGGGATGTGTTTCGGCAAAGTCCGGGGCATCAAACGTGACTTTCACGCGCTCATGACGCGTTGTGGCGGTGCCGCCGCTCGTCATTCAAATTCAAAGCCAGATCGACCAGGGACCTCCACTTCGTTCGAGTCCTCGCTGCCTTTTCCCCGCACCTTAATCTGCTTTCCTCCCAGATATCTGTGCGCTTTCGGACAGCACTCGTCAAACATCGCATAAATCCACACAAGAAAGTTCTCCAGCCTCTCAGCCCCAGTAGATTCCACAATTCGATGGAGGTGCTAGAATCACACATATGCATCCAAGGCGGGGTCTCGTCGATTTCGAGAATATTTGACGCAGGGGTTTTACCATTCTCACTGGCACTGCCGGATCAGCAGGACAGGGATGATGCCAACACAGGTTGCAGCTGTCACGTCACGATGGCCCTCCGAAATCGAGTATTCGTCACGCCCTTCTCACCAAGCAAATGGCACTGGAGGATGAAATTTCGCAGCCTTCCCAACGTTTCCCGACGCAAATGGCGGCGCGGGCTGGGGCTGCTATTGAAAGCATTGAGTTACCCGAAGTCGACAGCGAATACTCGGATTCGGACGACGAGTGCCGGCCCCGCACATTCGATCCTCCTCCATGGGCAAAGTCTCCTGATTTGCGACAGGCCTTAGAGGTTCAGAGAACAATCAATCCGGACAATGTCTTCGGACCTATAGGCCCTGTGAAGATCGATGAACTGTTCCCCAACAGGAGTGGGAGCTTCAGTTCCAGGGCGAGCTCGGAGAACTGGACGGGTACGGATCTGGTGCTGGCTGAGGAGGACCGTGAATACGTGAGGAGGATGGGCTTTCGATAAGGCAGGCCGATCCGGCGCGTGTTATGTAAACAAAAACATCTCCGAAGAAAAAGCTCTTTTGACACCACGGTTTTCGAAGGGTCTTATAGAGCCCAAATTCGAGGAGTACAGCTTGTAGTTCCTCATCAGCATTCACCAGATTGTGACATTACCCCTCCTACCAAGGGGAAACAAATTTAAGAAAATATGATATCACCTGGCAGTATACATAGGGTAGCCCGCACTGGTTCTGTATCATTTCAATCAGGTCGAAGCCAGGAGTCCTTCGTAAGGTTGCGAGATTCGCCGGCCACGAACACAATGTCCGAGTCCGAGGCAGCTTGTTCCTCGGCTACATGCCTTCGAAGATCCGCCGCCGCTGGACGCCAGAATAGGTAGTGTCCGGGGGCCTACTTGCCATCACTAGCACTGATGGGCGGTCCCGGGATCTGTCCCCTCAGATTCCCAATCTGTGCCTTCCTCGATTAGCGGAAAGCCTCTCAAGGGCTCCGTCGTTCATTAAACTGACGGAGGGCAAAGGAAGTGAGGTATGGAAGTGAAGGTTGACGCCCGCAAATCCAAGCAAAACTTGATCAGCTCGAGTTTTTTTCACCCTGGTTGGATTAGCGAGGAAGCAAATTGGCTCTGAAACGATCAGCGCCTTCTTCCAGAAAGTGACCAGCTCTTCTTCTCTATCGAAAGTTTCCACAGGGATTCCCAGTCCTGCCATCATTCAGTTTAAGATAGAATCCTTTCGGTTTCCTCCGGCGCTGACCACGCCGCATATTCTTCCCGACTCGCTACCGGATCTACAAAGCGTGTCAGATTCGGAATCGGAAGAAGATGCGGATGCTAGGGAAAGTGATGCTGAGTCCTTACTAAATTTCTACTCTGCATATGTATGGCAAATATACTGTATCAAAAGTATTTACATGTTCGGCGCTCTGTTTCGGTAACAACTTTGCTTTGGGGGTCAAATTGTGACGCAACTTCCGGTAAGCACAACTTGAAGAGCACCGCAACTTGATTTCCGATAATTTATGGAAGGGCAACTTCCTGTGGGTGGCACGGATACAATTTGCGTGTTCACAACTTCAAGAAGTTGCAACCTTGAGGACAGCTCCATTTTTCAGTCGGCACCTTGGGATTGGACCAAACACAGCTTCGAGGAGGCCATTGCGGGTGAAGGGCAACCTCAACAAGAGGTTTTTCCATGTTCAGACTTAGCACCAGAACCCATCTGACAGACGGTCTGGGAAGTTTTCATTGATTAGTTTATTCCTCAAAACCACAGATATAGTATAATATAATGGCACGGAAATACATCCACTGCATAGTAAATTAAATACCGGTCCTTACGGCTCGTGTTGGTTCTCGCACGCTGATACTGCTGAACGTTGAAAATTTCCCAGAGAGATACCTAGAACTCGGAACTCAGTTTCCTACTGGCGCTGTTGGCGAGAGTATTTCTCAGTTTGTGTGAATTTACCCCAATTTCGAGAGGAGGGAATTGTTAATGTGGGGGTGCTGCGGTCCGCTTTGGATACATTACCAGTTCCGTTCTTGCGGGATATAGAAGTAAACAAAACACAGAGTTGAACAGAGACTTGAGACAATCACGATGTATTATATCATTACAACTCATCCCGTGCTGCCATGAAGTACTCCTTGGCGTTTTGAACTGCCTGGAAATATGTGTTAATACCCCAGTTACCATCATTCGCTATAACATCCAGGTTCCCCAGAGCCTTCTTCATCTCTTTAACCTCGTTATCGTGATTAACGTACTCGCTATCACAAAAAGTAACCGGAAATGCATTTATTGTGATAGATTACGTGCACTGAGCTGGACCACCTACCATTCACAGATACCTTAGGATCCTACCAGGAGATATGCCAACTTGCTTTGGAAATCTGAGTTCACTGGCACCGGCTAGAGCCACCGAAAGATCAATAATGCTGATGGCAATTATGTCATTTGTGGGTCACAAGAAAGATTGACCTCGAATGGATAATCTGAGACCCAATTAACAGTGGGCGAACTATGTAATGAGTTCTGAAGCATATTTACAGAGTTCTTGACAGCTAAAAATTTTGAATATCTTGAAGGAACAAGTCAGCAAACCGTTCTGCAACAGCAACACAAAATCTCAACATGCATCAGGTAAACACCTATTATAAACTTAATCCCTCCCAAGCGGTATCCTAGATGAGTGGTATAGACCGTCACAAGTATCCTCATTGTTTTTAATTCAATAATAAAGCACTCAGGCACAAATTTTGGGGCTAAATAGGATGATGCTTCGTGCAAAGACTTTGCCGAATTGCCTTGCTGAATGTTTCACCTATTTTCACTTATCTATCAGCTTCCCAGCCTCATATTTAAGTTTCAGAAGGTGGAGGGCATCCCCAAGATTTGTCCTCGAGGATCTTCTGCAGCAGGAGTGGGAGAGCTGGGACTCGGGGACCCTTCAAGACCAAAAACTCATGTACAAGAAGAAGTGGGAAATCATGAGACACGCCAAACGGCCGATCTTCCCCTTCCAGTTTCGACATATTCCAAGGCCGACATTCAGGTCTGGTGACAGATATCCTGAAATCAGCACCCCGTCTGTAGAATGCTTCATATTTGGAGAAACCCCACCCACAAAAGAGTCCAAGAGATTGGCTAAGGAGAACTTGAGATTGTTCCATGCCGACAAATTCGACTTTTACCCTTGGAAAGAGAGCGGGCTAGACACGGTGCCGAAGCAGTTTGCAGAGTGCTCACGAGATATATCAATTAACAGTAATCTGTACTGAAAGGTAATAGACAAGTAATAGAAAGTAAAATGAAAAGGCTGATGTTGACTTTTTTGTGAGACTTTTTAAAAACTTGATCCAGCCTAATGTCTTAGCTACCGTGTACCCTGGTACTCCCAAAAATTTAGACGAATTGGACATCCCCAGGTGGAGAACAGAATAGATTGACTGTCCCATTGAACGGTGGATCAAATCCACTGCCAAATCGGGAATTGCAATAAAGACACAAACTATTCTTGAGACGTGCGTGGCGCTCTTCGGCAGTGAAATTTATGCTGGAAACCCTCCCGGTGTTTACGCCCTTGATTCAACCAAAAGATTGGTGGGCATTCCACTCCTGCGGCTTGAAGATGTAAAATTGTGAGCAAGCAAGGCCAAACACAGAAAATATTGTGCAACTTGCTTCGGCGGTGGTTAATTTCCCTGCAGTTTATGCTGGAAAGGATTCGGCCAAAACATCGATGGGCATTCCACTCCTGCGCCTTGAAGATGCAAAATTGTGGGCAAGCAGGGCCAAACACCGGAAATATTGTGCAACTGGTTACAGCTGTTCCTAAAAATAATGAGACTTGTTGAGTTCTTTTCCCGATCGCTTCCCAAAATGGAAGTCCGCCATTTTCGGACTATCCTGTCTCTTCTGGGTTGGATTTCAGCGAGATTTCATACCTAGGACACTCAAGCGAGGTTTGGTGGCCCGAGACTCTCTGAGTGCATGAAGACGTGCTGAAAAGGCAGGTTTCGGACCTCTTCGGACATGATCGGCTGAAATGACGGACCGAAGTCCGAGTCCAAAAAGAGAATTGATCGGAGGGTCCTGCATCCCTCAGCATGATCTCTGTGTGGCCTCGACTACCCAGAAGGAGTTCTAGAGACAAGAGACGACCTCCAGAGTCACCCCTACTGCTCCCGAATACCCAGTTCATCTCAAATTCAGCGACAAGCCGGATGTTTCCATTTTGGGAAGTGATCGAAAAAAACAGTTTGTCTCATTATTTTCCGGAACAGCTGTAATTTGCCTGAAATTTATGCTGGAAACCCTGTCAGTGTTCATGCCGTTGATCCGGCCAAAACATCTGTGGGCATTCCACTCCTGCGACTCGAACAGGTAAAATTGTGGCTTCATGGCCAAACAAGCAAAATATTGTGAAGCTTGCTTCGGCGGGGGTTAATTTCCCTGAAATTTATACCGGAAACTCACCCGGTGGGCATGTCGTTGATTCACTGAAAAAAATTGGTGGGCATTCCACTCCTGCGACTCGAACAGGTAAAATTGTGGCTTCAGGGCCAAACAAGCAAAATATTGTGAAGCTTGCTTCGGCGGGGGTTAATTTCCCTGAAATTTATACTGGAAGCTCACCCAGTGTGCATGTCCTTGATTCACTCAAAAATTGGTGGGCATTCCACTCCTGCGACTCGAACAGGTAAAATTGTGGCTTCAGGGCTAAACAAGGAAAATATTGTGCATCTTGCCTGGGTATCCAAAGTACCTGAAAATTAGCCTTGGGTCTGTTGGAATCCACACCCAAAATTTAAGGGGCGGAAATACCTCCTTAATGCCTCCATGAATAAACTAAAAGCGGGCAAAATCACCGCCTTAATCAAAAAATGATTTTCACAGAAACAAAAGCAGACCAGACCCTAATTTTTAACCTCCAATGTTGAGGTATGCCCCTTTGTTAATTCTAGACATAGAATCTGCCAAGAGTCGCTGTATATCCCGGGGGTACACCATTTCCGGTTACTTTTTTGTCATACCGAGTATTATTTCGGTCAATTCGACATCGACCCTGACTTTTTGGCGACAAAAGAATTCTCATAAATCCTGAAAATATTGTTGCCGCATGAACGAAATGGTCGATACACTTACCGCGAGCTCGATCTCCACGTTCTAATAATGATCAAGAACAATTTAAACATGGCTTTTAACCTTTGCTCTTTCTGCGTGCGCAATAAATACTGTTCATTATCTCAAGCTGTTGAATGATTCCTGTAAGAGTCAATTGGCGTTGCGCACCACCACAAAGATGCTGCCCGTGTGTTTACGCTAATAAGGGGTACTTTGACTTGAGGAGATGATGGGGCCAGGGAATAAGGCAGAGCTATGGGCCATGCGTGCGTCTTTAGAGCATTCATCCTGACTCAAACTCAATCGATCTTAGCCAATGATACCTTTCAAACGAGCGGACACGACTAAATACAGACAAAGAGGCTGAAGCACTCGCATACGCCGAGGATGATGCAGCATCTGCAGAAGAAGAACCCGTTCGGGAAAAAAAGCAAAACCCACCACGTTAAATTTGTACCGTCGGAGGAGGAAGACGCTGACGACGAGACCACTAATAAACGCGCCAAAATTGCTTCCACATCTACCTCCAGAGCAACACCCAAAAAAGTGTGCACAGTTCAATCTCTTGTTATCCCACAGCCCCTTACGCGGGCAAGGAGATTTTGACGCAGCACTGACGTTTTGACGCATGCAACGTCAGTCTGCGTCAGTTGAATTTGCGTCAATGTTTGAACTTACATTTGCCGCCGTCCCTGAGGCCTGATATTCCAGGGGCATCTAGTAGGGTCCTTAGTACATCATTTACAGCAAGAAAACATACATATAGTCGTGGTTGAGGTGGCCAAAAACCTTTGACAAGATTCCGTGCAACGTCAAACAACGTCAGTAAACGTCAATGTGACAGCGTCACAAACGTCACTGCGCCGATTTTCAACGTCAATCCTGCGCCTCGCAGCGTCACTTGCAGCTTTAGCTAGCGTCAATATGCGTCAGTCTGCGCCGGTCTTGCGCCGTGACACAACGTCAGTGTGACCGGTCCGCGTCACCTCAACGTCAATTGTAACTTTGTATGCGCCAATGTTGCGTCGCTCAACGTCGCACTGTCTGGCCTCTGCAACATCACTATGCAAGATTTCTCTCTAATATTCAGACTCAATTGTGTCAATCTATGATCTCTTACCCCTCTATCTCTCACTCAATGTGTTTAGCTGCCAACAGCCACGCACTTTCTAGGCTGTCAACGTTGCGTTCAATGTGATCGTTCCCTGTGTTTTGTTTCAAAACTGTACTGCACTACTGGTATCTGATAGGAATTCCATTCACAGCACGTCGGAAAATTTTGCGCCTCTATCACTTGCATGTTGACACTGTTTCAATAATGCTTCTAGAGGTTGAACCAGCGTTGCAACTTGCACCAGCTTCCATGAATGTTTTTCTTTGAACTTCTCGGGGCTCAAACCATCAAGTACTTTCCTTATGAGTCAAAGTTAGCTTCAAGAGTGAGAATGCACACTTTACAACTGTTTGCGCTGCTCTGCGTCAGTCCGTGCGCCGCTCTGCGTCAATGCACAGCCACCCTGCGTCAATGTTCATTGACGTTGCCTGACGCATCAGCGATAAAATCTGAGACTAACATTGTGAACAAGTCTAACGGTTCTCTAGTAATGCCTGGTAACCACCGCAACCGGGCTACATCAACCCTAACCAAGATATTCCGGAAATAGTCATATAGTCGGAAATAATGTCTCGACCGAATACACCGCAAATTTACCTCAGACCATCGGGCAGCGTTGATCATGGGTTGTCCGTACCACCCCCAATTAATACAAGAGAACGTTTCAAGCTTCAAGGTATCATTTAGATTTCTGTTCAGCAGCCACCAAAACGTCAACTTTGTATGCCCCGTCAATGCGCCGACGTTGCGCCGCTCAGCATCGCCCTGTCCAGCCTCTGCGCCATCACTGTATAGCATTTTTCGTCTCATAATTAGTCCCAACCCTTTCTCTCACCACTTTGGCTGCCCATCTATTAAACACTTATAGTCACTCTCGATGTTTTCCGCCGTCAACGGCCATGGCAAATTTCTAGGTTGTCAAAATTTCAACCTATCTCCTATGAGCCCATTTTATTTCAAACTGTGCTGCCGCCCTAGTATCTGATAACATGCCATTCAAGTACGTGACGATTTGCGCCGCTGTCATTCTGTGTTGACGCTGTATTACCAGTGAATTATAGAGATCGGTTTCAACGCCGGTTCAACCTTCCACCAATGTTATTCTTTGAGGCTCTCAGGTCTTCCACCACTTGAATAAATTTAGCATGAGTAGCAAGTCAACTCAAGTAGTGAGCATTCACACTTGCGCCGATCTGCCTGCGTCAGTACATGCGCCGCTCTGCGTCAGTGCACAGCCACCATGCGTCAGTTGTACATCGACGTTGACTGAAGCATTTCGAGACTAATTTACTGAACAACCATAATAGAGCTACAATAATGCCTGGTAACTGCCGCAGCATGGGAACTTGCACGCTAACCAAGTTATTCAGGAAATAATCATCAGGCCAGAAGTAGTTGCTTGATTGCAGAAGCTGCAAGATTCCCCCGATGTGTCGAACAGCGTCAATTAGGGGCTCACAGCATCCTGCAATCAATACGAGAGGAAACTTGAATCTTAGGGTCATCCCTTACATTTTTAACAATCTTTGGCTGGACAACCAAAAAAAACCTTCTACGGTTCAACCTCCGCACTGTCACAGCTCCTCCGCAACCAGTACCTTCTTTGATTCAATTCACCTAAATCAAATTCTAGTCTCCTCAGGACTCAAGTGGCAGCCGAATCCATGCTTCACCGATGCGTACGCCGGCCAGCGTCAATGGTGCGTCGCTCTGCGTCAGTGCACAGCCACTCTGCGTCGAACTACACATCCGCAGATGGTTTTCTGAATCAGTGAGGAAAATTACTGCAGTATTGCCTGTGGGGTATGATAGAATGGAGAGCCTGTTATTTTAAACGTGCCCCGAGTTATTTACAGAATAGTCTTCAGTTCGGGAACACTTGCGGGTACGTGGACGTCATAAATAATTGCAGTGAAGCGACCTACACCGAAGATCAAGGCGAGAGGAGCATATTTGTTCTGACTTGGCTATGTCTGACGTTTCATACATACTATCAAGTCCAATCTGAGGTATGAACAGGTCAATTAGCGTCAGATATTATCGCACTTGGCCTGCAATTCGCATCAGATACACAGCAAGTCAAGGTTGTTGGCGGTGGATGTATATTAGGTTGAAGAACTGAGTGGAGCCTGAGGTGGGTGAAGAAAATAGTTCAGTGCAGACACATTGTATCAGCCTTTGTGGAATCTGTGAAATGAGGTACAGCACATCCCCGCGTCGCCAGTGCTGAACGAGTTGTTGATATCTGAACAAACAGAGATTGCCTAAAGTTCAGAGTTAGAGATATGGAATTAAAAATAAAAAATAACTTGTGAGAGCAATGTGAGAGACGGACTGAGTACATGCTAGACAAAATTTGAAGTTGAACGGAGGCATTGATGATAAGCAGCATGTCCCCCTGGCAGTGTGGCATTGGCTCGGAGACTGCGAGGAGTGGTTGCTGTAAAATGTCGACATATATTTACGATGCATTGTTGCGTGTTTGAAATGACTGCGGAATGTTCAGTAGTCACCGCAACGCGGATGTCTACACTTACCAGCATATTCCATATGGCCAAACATTAATGTCTCAAGCACATGGACTGCAAAATTAACCCACACCGGCAAAGAGCGTCAGCCATGGGCCCGGTAGAATATCCAGCGACTGATACAAGAGGAAACCGCGGACGTAACGGTTGTCCATTATACTTCCAACAATCTGTTATTTGAACAGCACACAAAGGTCCACGGCTCAACAACCTCACTTTATCTGCAAGAAATTCCAGGATAATCCGCGACATAGTCTGCCTTGCCGCGAAACCGACCCAGCCACATCCCAAGGCGGGAACAAAGGCCAAGGCGTGAAAGTGGAATCGAAGACGCCACCGAAGCGTAACTCGCAGCGACTGCGTTCGAGCGATTTGTAGTTTACATTTTTTGTGTTAGACTCGACTGTGGCAGAACGTTCAAATCCATGTCGTGCTTCCGCGGCGTCAATGCATATGCATCAGTGTTTGTTTCAATAGAATGTGTGAGATGCAAATCCTGTGCCAATAAAGAATAAGGAGGCCGACCGATGGTGGTTCAATCATGTCCCCGAAACATAATGTCATGAATTAATGCCGTGCTAGATCTCTCCATTGGCATTCAAAAAGATTGTCCCGCCACGAATTCAGAATATGACGTCTGCCTGAAGGAGGTGACAAGAGAGTAGGCCATATTACCTTTTTTGTGTACTTGATTTCGGCTTGAACAGAACCTTGACTGGGGGAAATATCCACTTACAGAACAATCTTCCGTGGTTCCACAGTGCTGGAAGATGAGTTGTTGTCTTGTTTGAGCCCGGCGGCGAGTGGTCGTGGGCGAAATTCAGAGGACGCTGACTACATGCATGGAACGGGGTATTGCACTGGTTGAAATGTTGAATTGGCGAGGAGCAAGATTCACCGTCTGTGCGGCGTGTATGGCGGGAGTGTACAGGGCATGAGAACATACCTGATTGTGGTGAAGTTGAAATATATCTTTGCAACTGGGAGCAGGGCTGGATATGTGTGCATTCAATCAGTGTTAATAAGGAATCCCATAATATGACTAACTGAGCGTGACACTGCGGCAGTGTGACAGTATGCGTCAATCAGCCGCCGATCAGCGTCAATCGGCAAACGTCACAACGTCAGTCAAACGTCAGTGCAACGTCAAAGCGTCACTTTCACCCTGCCCCCCTTACGCTCCTCACTCAGATTTTGACGAAGAATCCAAAACGGTGCTCTCCGACGCCTAGATGATGTTCCATCTATAGGACACCCTTCCGAGAGGGGAAATCCACAGTCTGCATATGGAGCAATTAAACAGAATATTTCCGCATAACTGTCGTCCAGCATGCACTGTCCGTCCTCGAAGGACCCTCTGTGTATGGAGGAATTAAACGGAATATTCCCACGTAACTGTCGTCCAGCATAGGCTGTCCGTCCTCAAAGGACACTCTGTGTATGGAGGAATTCACCAAAATATTCCCACATAACTGTCGTCCGGCATAGGCTGTCCGTCCTCGAAGGACATGCTGCGCATGGAGCAATTAAACAGAATATTTCCGTGTAACTGTCGTCCGGCATACGCTGTCCGTCCTCGAAGGACAGTCTGTGTATGGAGGAATTAAACAGAATATTCCCACGGAACTGTCGTCCGCCATGCGCTGTCCGTCCTTGAAGGACATGCTGCGAATGAAGCAATTGACCAAAATATTCCCACGCATCTGTCGTCCGGCATACACTGTCCGCCCTTGAAGGACACTCTGTGTATTGAGGAACTGACCAGAACATTCCCGTGCAACTGTCGTCCAGGAGCATAAACACAAGACAGGGTGAAGGGCTGCAATAACAATAACAATTTGGAGCCAGTACTAGCACAGAACTGTGCACTGCCAGGGCCGGGTGGTAATTTAAGCTAAAATGAGGCAGAGCGTTATCGCGGGCCGGGCTCACTCGAGCCTAGCGAAGTAGCATGGCGCCGAATCCTTCTCCAACCTGGCGGGACTGGATAAAGGTTTGTTTAAAGATTTTAGTCAGAGCGGGCCGGGCTCACCCTGGCCCGAACTTCACTCGGCTCGAGTGAGTCCGTGGGCCCGGATGATCAGACGTCGCGGCAATCACAAAAAGCTTGGTAATCCATGATCTGGTAGTGATCTTGAGGACTGCATTTAAAGGTTTTTCAGCCACCGACTGGGACAGAGCGGCAATAACGGTATGCTGTGATCCATGATCTGGCAGTGATTTGAAGGACCGGATTTACGGAAGGGAGACCTGGAACCTAAGACGGTACCAGGAACATTCTTTAAACAATGGGTATTAATTGGTTGATATCCCTTCTCGACCTGTCCCATGGCTCCCTTTGATAATCCCGGTTTTAAAGGACAATCCTTTTGGGTCAACCTGACCGCAGTTTTCCAGTTTTCTTTCTTCGCAATGTTCACGAACCCTTCTTCCTTCTTGCCGCATTGCAGGACTATCATAGCTTTGCAAACCCTTGAAATGGTCGAAAATACACAGAAAGTGGTTCCGTTAAATGCTTTATATTCTGTGAATAGTTCACCCTTATGTGGTGTCCAAGACGCAATATCAGGCTGACGTTCGCCAGTCGCCTGAAGCTTTATATCTGCCCGACCAACATATTGGCAAGTATTGATGTATGCCCTGATGACGCGAAATGCCGGGAATGGGCGACAAGATGAAGATTGTTGTTCGTCATTCGTTGAAGCCCCTGCGCATGCTCGGAAGTGGTTTCGTGATGAATTGGAATCGTAGAGGACGTACCACTTTGAGAAAACGATAAATGCACTTTTCCATCGTGGCTTGTGGCAGGAACGTTTGATGTATATTCCACAGTCTGCAGTGCATCCGAGAATAAAATGTTACATGTTCAATCACAAGTTGAAACCCAGGACTTACTTCCTGGACAGCTTGTGGCTGCTCCACGTTGACCAGTGACTCGGGAACGGTGGTGCGAACCCCCAATTCCATTAGGCTTCGCAGCTCAACGTTTGTCGGCGGCTTTTCCACATCTACTTCCAGTCGGGAACAAATAACCTGTTACATATTTTTCGTATGCCTGAGAGTGTCGTCAGGAAAGGATCCCATAAACGAGACTAATCTTACCGGAATTCTCTTTTTGAAGCTGGCTTGCACTGCAGCAACTGTTGCGGCAGTGGTAGGGGGTAGCATCGGATGGGGCATTACATCTGAATGCCTCGGCCGGTGCGGTATATATGTATTTATTTATCCCCATGCACCTGTAAGCATGTGGCGTAAGAATTTAATGGCAGAGAGATCCGCTGGCCGCAAGATCATGCTAAACGAAACGGGTACAATAAACGCAAATGAGATTGTGTTCTGTCCATAAAACAGCGGACTACGCCGAGCTCTGCGACCTGGCACATATGAAATCATAATACGCTTTTGTGTCACGCAACCACGCCTTCATGACACCCTTGCCCTCCAGCCGAATTGCTTTCTCCCATGTTGCTTGCTCGCCTTTAACCCGTCTGAAAACGTCCTTGGATTTGGCTTCGGTGTAGGCAGGATCCACTACCAGGGTCTTCAAAAACTCCAGTACACGTTTCTTGTCCTCCCAATGAGCTGGATGTGCAAACACGACAGCGACGTGAGCAGAATTGGTGAATGACAGCACCGCGTGGATAGCGAATGGTGGGATAATGAATGCACATTGTTCTCGCACATGGATGATCTGGAGGTTT
Source organism: Mycena leptocephala (assembly GCA_029378395.1). Taxonomy (NCBI): domain Eukaryota; kingdom Fungi; phylum Basidiomycota; class Agaricomycetes; order Agaricales; family Mycenaceae; genus Mycena; species Mycena leptocephala. The sequence continues at coordinate 479,105 of JARJLF010000030.1, read as the reverse complement.
TCCAGAGACCCTATCGCTTCGAGCAACCTCGAAGGATGGCCGGAGGTTGGGTACGGATGATTATGACCCCACCATTTGAGGTTCGTCTCCGTGGCTGGCCAGACCAACCACACTTTTTCACCCGCACAGTGAACCACGGCTTGCGCGTATCCGGCAAAGTCGACGTGCAAGTCAGTTATCCAGCCTGGCGGCGTCAACGCGCCCGCCACCCATGGATCCTGACTTTTCGCCTTCAGATAAGCCCTCCGTGTGGATTCCGATTCGCTGGGATCCTTCGCAGGAAATTGGGCCTTAAGTTGATCTGGTGAGAAGAATTCGTGATTGGGTCCAAAAACTGCACCAGGTCCAATCAGCTGTTGAACGAGATAATCCCAGTTGATTTTGCAGCCCAGTATCCCTTCGTCGGTCGATGCGATATTGAGAAGTCCGACAATTTTGTGTCCAGGGGTCCAGGGTTTGACGAGAGTACTCCCCATCAGGAGCGCCATAACTCCAGCCACGCTATCTTCACCACTTCCATCGTAGCCATTCAGCTCGACAAAGGGTATGCTATCGCGGCCTATAGAAACGAGATCTGCTATGATGCGTGGCATCCCAGGCAACACAGCGCAGCTAATGGGGACCTGGAGAGGGATATGCGGCATTTGTTCCAGTAGTCGTTCGCGTTCGGAGAGACAGTTCAAAACAGTCACGGCAAGGGACGACGTCTGGGTATAGAATGACAGGGCCGGAACCTGCCAACGTTTTGCAAGCTGATACATGACTGAAGTTTCGCGAACTGGATAACATTCAGGATATTAAACGTGCGAGAGATTGAGCACCATACGCAACGGTTCCTGTTGACTGGTGTACATAGGCGCTAGATCGGAGACCGGCGCGCGAAGACTATCCTCATTGGTTGCTGTACGGACTGGAAATAAGTACTTTGAACCAGCTGTTGAATGTGGTGCGACGCACCAGCGCAATCTTGACAGTCGGTGGCTAAATTTGTCGGACCGAAGACCCCTTCGTGAGAAACAATGTGGTCGGCAGCTGTACCGAACATAAACGCCCATCAGGCTATATTCCACTGAAACAGAAAAGACCACAACGTACAGTGTCGGCGTAACCTTTTTCGGCTCACCCCGGCTATGGGATCCGGCATCTGCAGGGGAGTTCCCGCCTTGGGGGCTGAATATGATCAGTGTTGTGCGTGGACGGCGATAAAATACACACCACGCTCAGTATGCTTGACCTTACTAATCGTTCGGCGACTCTTCCATTCGCAAGTTGAGTCTAGTTTGATTTGCGTGAGGAAGATGGGATGATTGGTCTCAAAGGCGGCCAGGTGCCAAGCATCTTCGAAATATGTGTACCACTGTTGGGGTGTTCGCACAGCCGTGTCTCCCACGTTCGCGACCTCCGGCAGTTCACCAACGTATCTTGTATAAGAGTGGATGACCTTCTGGTACGAAAAAGTTTTGGCAATGGTACAATCAACTTCTCTGCGGCAAACGCAACATGAAGACCAACTTTTGGTAATATCATTCTGCTTCGGGGTGCCAAAAGTCACAAATTGTACGTCATTCATTGGTATAATATGAATCCTGACAACTGGTGAGCAGAGATCGAACAGGCGCCCAAACGGGTGTGGGAATCAATGGGAAGCAATGGGAACTTTGTCCAGATCGGGACGACCGAAGGGAATCAAAGGGAAGCAATGGGAACTCTGTCCCGAATTGGACCAAAGTGATGGGGCGGGACGTGCGGGGTGGAAGCGACTTTGGAATTCACCTCGAATGTTGTGTGTTGTCCAACAGGGTGTAGCTCCGTCCTGAGACCTTGGGATCCCTCGGCCTTGCTGAAGGGATACGGGCGAGAGTCAAGAGGGGATGCGGTAGAAAGATCGTGCGACTAAGGAGGCTCACGTGGGGAGATTCTGGCGATCCGATCACTGTGTATCCGCTCAGGGTTAGGAGTCAAAAACTACGTTCGATTAGAATGACTATAGTCGGGCATGTGTCTACTTTAAATTTGTGGAGTAATAGGGAACTAGATCAGACCGGTGGTTCTTTAGCCTGAATGAGCCGTCGAAGCGATCTCAGCCAAGAATACACTGCAATAATATCATTTCAGCATGTCAATATCGTTGCGGCGTTGTCAGGGGAGCGGTCAAACCTTGGGTGTTAGTTGCTGCGACCACACGACCACCTGGTCGATACAGTATACCGTGCGCGCATCCGGTGCCACCCAGACTCCAGCAGGTGATCGGTTCTTCCTCAGTATCTTGGGTATACTCCCATCGAGGAAAATGGACGTTGACACAACCACCGTCGTCCGAAGTGCGCACGGTAGCAGGGCAGCTGAAATGGCTCCCGCACTCGTGATATTTGTCGAAATCGTTGAGGGAAAAAGTGAAGCCCCGATCGGTGTATTTCCTAAGGAAGGCCCAAATATACCGACGATGCAGTGCATCGTCGCATATGTGCATGCGTACCGGGGTAGTTATTGATATGCTCCGTGTCGTTATAGACGCGTAGCCGTGCCAGATGCCATTCGGACCCCATGCCCCGATAGCGCTGGAGGAGGGGGACAAAGCAACTACGTCTATAGGGTTGGAAGTCTCGGATTCGATTACTTTGACCTTGAGGCCCAAAGGATGTTCAAGCAAACGTACTCTGCGAACTCCCTCAGAGTGAGCGTATACGGGCAGAAGCCCCTTGTACTCGTAGCTCCCTGCTTTTTCCAAAAACTTCACCACATCCCAGCTGTCACCTCTTCTGGTCACGAAGTCGAGGTCGTTAGGGTCGAAGTGCGGTCCTGCATGGATCAACGATATCATGCCAGAGCCAGTAATGAGGGATCCTAATGCAGTCTGCATTAACCGCACTTCGCTGAAGCGCAGCCGAAAGCGCCGCAACATGGAGGCAGCTGCCGTTTGCAGTACCGCTGCCGAAAGGTGGCTGGCATTCGCCGATGTTTGCGCGAAGTGAATGCGGTCTGCGAGTCCCAAGTCCTTGAGCAGGTGCAGTTTAAGTTCCGTAGGCAGGAGCGGCAATGGTACTACATGAAAAGTCAAAGGTACGAATCAGTCGAGCCTCCGACACACTTACCGTGGCTTGCGGGACCCTGGTTTGCGCCCTCACCCGGTTCGCTGTCGCTGACGTGGGTGGTGACAGAGTCCATGTCTGGCTGGGGTTCTTCGCCATCGGTCTGGGTTATCTCCTCTGTCTCCATCGGAGACCCGATAGACTCCTCTTCCTCATCGATCCCGTACTGGTCAATGAAGTCGAGGTAATTCCCAACCAAGATAAATAACTTGTCTGAACGCATTGCGGTTTTAAACAATGTCGTTGCAGACATCGTAGACAGGACCCGCCGAGTGTCGGGCCCATCGGGGATGGTTTCGAGGAGCGTGAGCTGGCCTTCCCAGACTTCCGATTCGTACCTGTCCACTAAGACGGGTCAGATCTATGTAGAATGGAAACAGAGGTCGGTACTTCGCGTTGGGAAGGCAGTGGGCTTGGTAGGATTGACGGCGATGTTCAATAAATTGCGCTGCCATAGCCTTAATATTGACCATTTGACGTTGTGACTCGGGACCTCTCGCGTGCAGAAAGGCCGCGTGCGTCCTTTGTTGTTGATGAGCCTGAAACTCGGGATGCGCAGAAATCTAACGAAGCTTGATTTCAAATAAGACTCGGTGCCAATCCTTTCAGAGCGCCCCCCTCCGTCCATTGTTATGGACGAGCCTGAAACACCCTACGCGCTTAGGAAAGGAATATATCCTCTCGCGTGCAGAAATGCCCCGTGCGTCCGTTGTTGTTGATCAGCCTGAAACTCGGGATGCGAAAAGTAAAATGCATAACGAGAATTCAACCTGTTAACGATGTTACACGTCACTCTCTTTATAAAATTAAGCCTCTCTGTCCGTCCGAAGCCGTATCTCCATATGGTTAAATTGCGCAGCATGACCAAAGCACGGCAGATAAGCGCCATCGAACGGCATGCACAAATCAATCATTCATTACGTTCCGTTGCGTTGTCAGCCCCGGTTGAAAGCACGACAACGGCCGATCCGGGGCCGTCAACCTGTGTCGGCACAGGTCTCGAATTGGTTGGCCATCGTTAACCGATGTCAATCATTCTTGCCGACGGGGCCACAGAACGCAATGATTATATTCAGCTCTGCTCGCATGCCGACCCGCAGAGTGCTTGATGGCTGGCTCAATAGTGGAACTGCCGTTTTCTGGAGATCAAATCTTTTGGAACTTATTTACTGCTCTCCTCGGCTTTGCATGTATTCACTAGAGCTACAGTCAGACGTGTCATTTACTCCAGCTTCACCACGTTTCTGAGTACATCCTTCTCGGACTACTGTACAAAAAGTCGCAAACAAACAAGGTGAGCAAAGTGGGAGCCGGCGCGAAGCGCCGGCGACCACTTGTAGAATATGAGATCCATTGCTCAGAATTTCCCATCCCAGGTTCAGAATGTCACGGATATCGCTTCGCACTCATCTGCCACCAATTCATACACCATCAATGGGGCGCGGTCGGCCGCCTTGATGGCCATGGTGACCGTGGCACACACGAGCGCATTGAGAGCGAAATCCTTGTCACCTATCACCTCAACAAATAGAAAGTGCCCTTCTAATTCCTGGTCAGCACCACAGTATACATATTGCTCAGAACATACCAAAAGGTGTTTCATGCACACTCCATATCGCCTCTGCCAACGCGATAATTTGTTGATCATACATCAACGCCACGCGCCTTGCGACCGGATCGCCGGTATTCCATTCAGGGGGACCCAGCATCAGGCCCTTATTGGCGACCTGTTCAGTTATTCAGAGTAATGACCACAGACGAAGTATCACCACCGACCTTGGCAAGGAGTCTACCGATTATAGTGAAGGTCACCGGTGTTTGCAAGTCGGTTTTCGACACGGCGACGTGTTTACCTCCAATCTTTTCCAACTTGAAGTCTTCGAACCCCATGTTTTCGCAGAGTGGGTATGGAGACTCCAGAACAGATTGCATGATGTTATGCAGAACCTGTTGCGAAAAATAGGGCATGGACGACAGTGTGCGAGTGTTATGGATCCTTGGTTGTATGATCGCTACTTATGAGGCCGAAGAGTTTCGTCCGGTTACTGTATTGTGTCCGGTGACAGGGTAATATCAATACTGGTCGGAGATTCGTCCGTTGCCCTGGTTCATATGAAATTCAATGTCCACCAACGAATTTGCTTTGTTATTTTCGAATACTTTTCCATCAGCATGCGCCGGAAGATGTGTTTGAAATTAGGTTGGGACCGTTGCCGACCGCTCGCGTGGCTGCGGATATAAATATTACACAGCCTACCGTCTGTCTCCAGTCAAGGAAGTCGTCCCAGCTATGGTTTATCCCCATCTCGCTCTTGCTGAATTCTCGGTCTCGATCCGGGCCAAGATACTGTACACCGGACCATCGGCCGTGTTACTCAGTACCTGAACCCTTCGTATCCATCTGGATGTTTGACCATCACGGGGAAGGTGGCGCATATCCAAGAGCGGCAATGTGTTGGCAATACCAATGTGAGCCTACCTTTGACATGTGAAATGGTGGCTGATAACTCTTGGCAGCAAACCTACTCCATTTTTATTGAAGCGGAGTCGGACGATTCGGTGGCGGAGGGGATTCATCGGATGCAATTGCAGGTTCTGCGAGACCTAGTGTTCTGGGAACGCACATTCGCTAATGTATGTTTGTTGTGGTTTGATCACTCAACTCTCACACATGCAAAGTTTCACGGGTATCCGTTCTGGATCCTGGACCAGTGGACCAGTCGTGAGTTGAAAAAGCCCAATCCAGCCAATGGGCCTCGCGAGTTGGAATATTCGCGGTATATTGTGGCAGAGCACAATTCCTCGTTGTGTGATGTAAGTTTTGTCCCCTTTGAGCATGCGTCGCCTCAAAAGACGCTCTAGGCATCGCTCGATGAAATTAAAGTAGGAGATGCGGTCAACATCGTTGGCGCTCTCTTCCGCCGGGACTGTTTTGAGGCCGGTACCGAAATGAAGTATTATTCAATCATCGTACTCAGAGTAGAAGTAGTTAGTGCGCGCCCCGAGTAGTTGTAGCAGCATTTCAATCTCTCTCCCATGCGAGTTGAGATCCACGCCACAACACTCCCAGACTTGTCCCCTGGCTGAGTTCACCGAAGAATCCATAAATATTAACGGCGCCCTGAATCCTGGGTATATTTTTATAGGAGGCAACCAGCCAACAGGTGCAGGGACAGGTCAGCGGTACCAGGGGTGCCCGGAGGGCCATATGAATGCGTTTTTTTTAGCCACCAACCTGAGGACGGCAATTACCCATGGTCTGGTAGTGATTTTGAAGGCGGATCGACTCCGGATCGAGCTCATGAATTGAACGCAAGGAGTCGATCTAACAGGAGCTGTCAGTGTGCGCGAACCGACCAGATCCAGTGGTACCTCACGTTGCCTGGTGCATTACACATTTCGAGGCTGAAAGCAGCGGGGCAGAAGGGAGAATAGATTGAAAAGTATATATATAGATATGTTCATGAGACGGGGTAAGGTATAACAGCGACTCGGAGTTGTTCGAGGGGCTCTGAAAAAAAAAACCATCCAGCATCAGATGCGTCAAATGGCGAAGTCGGAGGCCGCAGCCTCAAATGGAACAGCTGTCGTTATAATGTCAGGAACAGATAGGGAATCTGGTCAGCGGGACTTACGGGACGCATTCTTGAACAAATATACGGCTTGCAGGTCGTAGAACGTCTGCCAGCGTGTCATCGCCGGTTTTTTGCCTTTGACATCGCTACCCTCAGCTCTCACGGCGTAACGACCGATCTGGGCCTCGATCAACACGATGTCGTGCACCGTGATCTGCTCAACACTCAGTTTTTCCATGAGGGACTTATCCTTGAGTGCGGTTCGGGCGTCGTAATAGTCCGCAAATTCCTTGGTCGTTGAACCCTGGCCGCGTTGTCCACGGACAGTCATCCACCGCGTAGCCCTGAACTGGTCTGGCCCAAAGGCATCGGCAACCGCGGCTGACGATTTGGTCAGTGTATATACGAACTTTTATCCGGCGACTCACAGGAGTTACGTGGCATACAAAGGCCGTGCAACTGTTTCTTGCAGAACTCGTGCAAACCAGCATTGACAGGTCGCACAGACAGCCAACTCGTTTGGCGGGGAAGCCTTCCTCATTGAACCAGTACTGCGATGCAACCTCCCCAAGGACCCACACTGTGATGGCTTTGGAGGTACCCTTTTCACACACGAGATCGGCTGCGTTGTCGAAGGACGTAGGGATTCCCCAGTCCAACCCGACCGCAATTTTGTTTACCGCATACACGTTGCGGCTCCTGTCAGTGAAATTGACGACGGCGTTGATGCGTCTAGGGGCGTCAACTAAACGTTGTACCACAGGAAGTAGGACTAACTTCAAAAGGGGGTACTCCATGCCTGCGAGGCGCTCACGGGGTACGTTCTGGGCCTCCAGAGAGAGCAAGGCTCCCACCTACGGGTGTTGCCATCAGACTGTTCCTTTGCAGATAAATCATTTTCTTACCATAGTATCTGGGAAAGGAGCCACTTTTGTCGGGACATGCGTGTTGCTGAGGCCAGTAACTCGATCCTCTACCCCAGACAACGCACTTTGGACCATAACGGGTACTTCCGTGCGAATACTGATCGGATCGCTAGTGGCACGCGGAAGCAGGCCGGACGCAATCTTATCATCCAAAACTGCTCGATAGATCGCACTGCAGTTTCACAGTTAAATTTAACATCAAACGGAAGCAACGTCACGTCTTACTTCAGCCCGGTCAGGTTCAGTCCTACCAGAGCTCCGGGCTCTACGCCGATCTTGCTTAAAAGTGCAATAGCTTTGGCCTGCAGATGCACATTAGCTCGAAGTGCGCCAACGCGACTCCCACGGACCTCCGTTGTGGCAGGCGGATATGCTGTCAAACTCGAAGAGCCAGTGGAAGCAATAGGCGCATCACTTGGAACAGTGGGAGCAGAGGCTGTGGCCACAGTGGACTCCTCTTGCGCCGAAGGCTCTGCACCGTCTTCAGCAACGCTTGCGCTGGGGGCACTAAATAAGAAACTGAGTTTGTTCGGAGATGATGCGTACCCGTCGGTGGTTTCCTGAAAATGTAGCCTGTTCCGCCGCAGTCAGGAGGGCTTCCACAACGGTCATATGGGCGGAAATATACGTAGGGTCAGGGACTTCTCCTAATGCGCTGTTGTGATCTGCTTCGAGATCGCTGGCATCGTCACTGCGATACGTTGCATGATCATGTAAGTACACGGATTTGGTTGGAAGACAACTCACTCCTGGGTAGGTTCAGCCCCGAGGGCATATCTGTGACCGCGATCCGTCAGTTGTTCGTATATAAACGGTCGAGCTTACTCAGGCGTAGGTTCCGGATCCTCAGTATTCCTATGAGGCAGAAACAGTAAGGGAACGTCAACCGTCGAAGCCAACCGGGTTGCGCACTCATCGGGACGTGCGGCAGCATGAGAAGCCCTAGGACCAGGAAATCATTAATAACCCTGGGAACAACGTAACGTAGGACTAACTTGGCTCGTTTGGCAGGTTCTTGGGGGGCGGACAAATTATTAGCGGCCCTCTTGGCAGTGCGCGATGAACGAGGATTGGTTGGTGGAGTCATATGAGGTCGGACGTTTGGAGGAGATGGTAAAACCGACCTTTATAGAGAAGGTCTAACCACATATTTTCCAACAGCCTCTGTGCACCGCACCTGATAATCAAATTCACCACCCGTACCATATGGACGTAAGTGTGCCAGGTGGCTTCGCATCTGGAACGTGTTTTGACAAGTTCATAGTGTGCATGCCCAACCGATCCTTTGATACAAGTCCCGAGCCCCGAAATTTGATTTTTCTTTCGGGCATGACCACGCGGTGCACTCGCATTGTCCCACAGTTGAAACTCAACGAACCCAAGTCCAAACAGATGGGAGCACACGACCGTAGGGCCTACTGCCGCACATATTTGAATTTCGTGTACGAGCACGTGGTGCACTACCAGCAAAGTCAAATTACACAAGATCGGTGCAGATCTGTACTCCGGTATGCAGTGGATCCATGTGATGGCAATTTCAAAAAGCTACACCCCAGCGTCCAGCGTATTTGCGAATGCCATCACTTTAGAACCTTTCCATCGAGATCAGTTTCCATGTGTATTGCGCTGAGTGCGGATTTGCGACCACATTATGTATGTACTCAGGTGGCTCTATAGCTTTTCCCATCGATAAATTCAATTTCGTCCTAACATGAAACCTCCATCGAAGTCCGACCAGTAACTACCAGTACTCGGTAGAATAGTGCTATTCAACCGATAAAAGACAAAAAATTCCGCGCGGCTTTGCACAATGGCCAAAAGCCGCATGCGGCTCGTGCGCATCCTGTATATTTGTTTATTTAGTCGCATCAGTGTGAATTACAATTCTGCCTTTTCAAAATATGGGCTGGACAGACAGAAAGTCTTGCTGGCTACAATCTGGGATAGTGCGCCTCAATGCACTGTTTTTCCGGCGCTCCGAATGCAAAATTCAAGCGAATCACCTGATTCAGTATGGAGAGGTTGTGGCTGTCCGGAACAAATGCAAAATTCAAACGAATCACCTGATTTATTATGGAGAGGTTGCAGCTGCCCGGAACAGAATTCTGAAGAGACAGAAAGTCTTAAAATTGCGCGGGTTACAATCTGGGATAGCGCGACTCAATGCACTGTTTTTCCTGCGCTACCGACTCCGAGTCCTCTACTCATAATCCTCTAGTTCGGGTGTCTTGTGCGCTCATCCAACACATATGTTTGAACCTTAGCATCAATAGTTTGAATTTGCTTTCAGAACTACTCAAAGGACAATTATACCAGACAAAGTACCAGAGCGACCGGTACCGGATCTTAGTGTCCAAGATCTCCTCGACCTCCCACTCAGGTAGATCACCGGGTGGGCCGCCAAGGACTGGCGGCGGCTCGTCGTAACCAGGCTGGCCTTCGGTTTGAAATGAGCCTACACGAGTGAATTTGGCAGAGTTTGACAGGGATTGAAATTGTGCGTGTTGCCTAGGAATGAAACCTCAGCAGTGCCCGAGAAAGAAAACAGAAGAGACAGATCTGCTTGAAATTTGGCTGGCTATTACCCTGTCAGATTGAAAACCAGGTTTGAAATGAGCCTACACAAGTGAATTTGGCAGAGTTTGACAGGGATTGAAATTGTGCGTGTTTGCCTCGGCACTGGAAGCAGATATTCAATTCCATTCAACTCATCGGGTGTTACCAAGATTCATCACTCGGATAACACTCTCAAGCTCATGGTCCGTGCACGGCTGGAAGCCACGTCAGCTGCGTATGATTGACTTGATGACAACGCGACTCCTCTGAGTCCTCTCTACCCTCCTCCGCTTCCCCTAGCCCCCCCACTCAATGCAATCGCGAATGTTCCCTGTACGATGCGTTTCCTCTTACATTACTTGATCTCATATGCTGTCCAAGGACTGCCATCAATGTCTGAGAGACAAGGTGGAATGCGGTGCTTGCATGTGGGTTCTGCCGCGGTAGCAGGGAAAGTCGTTAAAGAGCCCTCCATCAGTCAAGCTACGATTGCGGCGCGATTCGAAAGACCAGGGATCGCCGATGAGTTCCGTCTCGATGCCAAGGATCTTTGGGACAACGGCCATCGGCAGATTGATTCTCTTTCAGACGCTTTCCCTCCTTTCAGTATGGAGCCGGATTCGACCTCGCTAGACTTGCGCAAAAACGCTGCGCAGATCTGTGCTGTGTACGTCGATTTCGTAGAATGTAATGTGTTCTAAAGGGAGACTAGCCTTGTGCCCGTCTTGTCTGAACAGGCTGAAGATGACGCCATATCGCTCTCGACTCCACGAACCAGCGACAACGGGCCAAAAAATGGCGGCGCCAATACTTCGCCGGGAATCAACCTACTGGGCGACGGATTGAGCACGACTACGAAAGTAGCCTGGTCAAAGAAGGAACTTAGCGAGTTTTTGTTTTCATCTTTATCCCTGCTACTCACAATCTTCAGGAACACTTCTACTCCTCGTGCCATCGAAGTCAAAGGGGAGAATAGAGCCTAGAGACGTTAAAAGAATATCACTAGCGCTGACGAACAAGGCTAGTGCCCTCGAAAATTGCACATTCTTTGCTGATGGAGTTTCCAGACGCGGGCTCAAATCGAGGCTTGCTATGAAATTCTACAGAAGCATTTTAGAATTGCAGATCCTATCCAGCTAGAGGATCAACTTGACCTTTACTGGACCATTCTTCACAATTCCATCGCGCCTTCATTGGGACTTCCGATAGTCGTTCCTGTAAAGCACAAGCAAGTCTTGTGGGCTCCTTTCCGAATACTGTACTGAAAATCTCCAGCGACGTGGATATATCGCCTGAATCCGCGAGCTCTCCGTTGAGCCTCCCTGGTCGGAGCACCAGCTTCCGACCTGAGGATGAATACTTTCCGTTGGACTTGCAATATCCCCCTTCACCGCCCATCTATCCTTCATCTTGGGGCCGCGAGTCGCCACGCGGCCGTCTTGATTTCAATCCCTGCCGCAATGTGCCCGGGCTGTGGTTCGTCAAGGTCGGGGCCGATGCTTCCAAAATCCTCGAGGTCGAGTTTGTTTTCGAACCTGAATTTATCCCTGGCTTGGATCCTCCCCAGACGTGTGTGCTATTGTGACCTTCTGATCATTCTGACTGATTACTCTCAGTGAACCTTCTGCGTCGGCTGAGCTCTCCGTCACTCTTCTGTGTCTTCGTACGGCAGCCGTACACAGGTCTGGAACCAACCAATCCTACACCTGAGAGAATGGCCGCAGCCGTCGCTAGCCTGGAGATGGCATGGCCCCGGGACGGCACACTGTTCCTTGATATGAATCACGGAGGGAGTAACGAGAAGAGCTGGTTACCATACGAGATTGTTAGTTTCTTGTGGCACTCAGCGCTTAACTAATCGCGTCGCGGGCAGGACCCCTCCTCACCATTGGATGTGACAAGCTTTATTCAGCCGGGCTTGAACATCATTCGTCTCATCCAACTCACCGGCATGACCGATCGGACTTTCATTTTGTGGTCCTGAGTTGGGAAGAAACCTTCCTGAGGTTTTGGTCTTTCTGGCGACGTGTAGTTCGGGATCCTAGGAACTGCGGGTTCCTCGCATTGGTGCATACTTGGGGATTTCATTTCTTTGTCACCGACATCCTGATTATAGTCTGACACCATGTTCGGTGATTTTGCACAGGGGCCTGAACCATCCGGCACAGTGGGGGAAATATTTGAGTCAACAACAGGAGGCGCAAGACAGCGATTCAACCACACCTTCGATTCCATTAAGACTAATACAATTCTCGAGCTGTGATGAGACACCCCGCTCCGTGGGTGATTTGAGTGGAACGCCAACACGCGTATCCACATTCCGTCCTTGTCGCATATTCTGCAAATTTCGTCGGATGCTAAGACGATTGAGGGTCCTTCAAGGAGGTCTGTCGCCAATTTCTAGGAAATTTGACCCAGAACAAATCGAGGGCCTGAATAAAGAAACTTCCATGTGCTGAAAGTATGGTTCAACACCGCGCACAACATTCCGTCCTTGTCGCATATTCCGCAAATTTTGTCAGATGCTAAGATGATTGAGGGTCCTTCAAGGAGGTCTGTCGCCAATTTCTAGGAGATTTGACCCAGAACAAATCGAGTGGTTTCTGAATGGCCGCTGTTTTTGTCAAACATTTTCAACAGCAGATTTGCCTGGATTACTGTCCCAATGTTCCTCACCGTGCCGAAAGAAAGAATCAACTAGTCGATCGGGGCTCGACTGTTCATGTGGAAACGTGTCACAAGTGATTCCCAGCACTGCGTGTGGCGCGAGTCGTGGGCTGAACAAAAAAGTTCAAACACTCGAGCCAAAACTCTATGCGCCGAGAAAAAGAAGTCAGTAATCAACTTGCACTGGACGGTTCATGCGGAACCCTGTCGCAGGTGATTGGCTAGACCCCTTGCGAGAGCAGTACCACCACTAGGGCACTGCGTGTGGCGTGAGCAGGAATATATGGGTTGCCCAACATCGGACCACTCCCTGTTGACAAAGGGCATCACGCCGATCGTCGGACACATGCCTCTCATTGGAATTGCGATATTAGAGAGGAAGTTCGGAAAATAATAAACAATCTATCACTGCTCATGGATCCCTCTTTCAATCATAGTAGCATACATTTCCGAATGGCCCTCATTCTCCCTCATATCTACATTTCTGACTAAATTCACGTCGACACCAACAATTGGGTGATCAACCGACAGTTTTCCCTGACTTCAAGACATGCCTGACCGATACTACTCGCATGCACCTTGTTTCGTCTGAAGTAGAGCACTGTCTCGAACCACGATAATTCGGCTGATCGGCTCATGTTGGAAAACCAATGATGCTAATATTCAGTGAAAAATGATTTTATACCCTGTACCAACACTAGTGCACTGTGAGTGACTTGGAGTTTTCAATGCTGATGTATGGTGATATTGCGTGCAAAACGTTCTTTTACGCATGATGTGCCTGACCTGACGCGTACTCGCCGCCAATTGCTAAACCCGACAGCGCCGCAGACGTCTATCCGTCGGAGTTCGGCCTCACCACATGACTTGTCAAAAAATAGCGATATCTGCTCCTGCGCCTGGGACTTTCCATTTTCTGGGTTCTTATATTTTCTCCGGTCTCACAACTGGTTGCTCGACTGTTTCGATTTACTCTTCTACCATGCGTTCTCGGCCGTTTGTTGGCGGTTCCAACGCAATTTCAACAGTGTCATTCTTAATCACCATTCCGTATTTGTTCCATCAATGCATTGTAGTTTGGGCCTTGCAGTGCGTGCATCGGGGCAGTTTATGAAGCCTGCTGGTGTACCCATGATTCATACATTCCGAGCCGGCAGCGCAGTCAGTATCCATATCTCGAGTGAACAAGGGACTGGCCCGAGCTTGAGGGCCTGGTTCTGTTAGCACTGAGGCTGGAGTACATCAAAAATGGGTAAAGGGATGGGTACTATCGTCACCATCCCGGAAAAACCTAGAACTCGGACAAACAATCATTTCTCGCTGAATACAGAACCGTTTTCCGAGATTTTTGGCTTCATACAATCTGTGGGTTACGGTGGTGGCAGAAATGGATTGAACAGGGTGGTTTGTGCCCGCATGAGTATCAAATGACCCAGAACGAAATGTGGAAATGAAATATGACACTTTTCGATGTTTATGGACCATTCACCAAGTTACCATATATGGTAACCCATTCAAAAATGATTTTTTATCTATTTTTTGGGGGAAACACATTTTAGGAGGTGAGAAACTGCGTCTCTAGGCTGAAAGTACTTGAAAAGACGAGTATAACTATGTTTTAATCCACCCAGATTGGTGGGGATTTGAGCTCGCAATTAACCAGAAAATATGGTCAATTTGGGCTTTTTTATGGCTTTTTTAACGAAAATGGCGAAATTGTGAGCACCGTTGTCAGCCCAAATTACCAACAACATGGGTCAAGTGACATATGGTTATGCTCACCTTTTCAAGTAGTTTCAGCCTACATTCATAGTTTCTCTCTGAGATCAACCTCTGAAATCTGTTTTATCGAAAAAATGCATAAATAATTATCTTTGAAAGGATTACCATATTTGGTAACTGGGTGAATGGTTCGCAGACCTCCAAAACACCCATATTTCATGTCCACATTTTGTTCTGGGTTAGTTGATACTCGTACGGGCACAAACCACCCTGTTCAATCCATTTCTGCCACCACAGTATGTACCAGAGACATAAGATTCAAAAGTCTCAATTTTTGACCTGAGTCCTATCTGCCACAGAAGATCTGAATGTTGGAAGAAGATTCAACACGAGAAAATGAAGGGAATGTAAAATCTACACGTACCACGCTAACATAAACTGACCAAAAGCCCACGCGATGTGAGGACCAACGACTACGTAACGGTGAACCATCAAATACCACGCGCCACAGGAAAATTAGAAAGAGAAGGTCAGAAGCAAGCTCACTGGCATCAGGGTAGAACGCATACACGACACTCATACGCAATTTGGATGACAGCGGTGTCACCACGCCCTTGAATGTGCCCATTCGACGAGACATCAACATTCCATTCAGAATCAAACCCGACCGCACGGCACCCTCATTCAACAATGAATCAAGTATCGTTCACATCGCATCATCAATCGCAACACTGCTTTTGGCGAACGAGGACATCAACATCACCAGGAAATTCGAGGAGAGGGAGGCTGGAATATTTTTCGACAGGAACAACGTCTTCGAGAAGTCCCTCAGGGCAACAGCGAGGAGAATTCTGATGACAACATCCATTTTTCGAGAAAATGTTTATCTGCCATATTGTCGGTATAAATGAGCTTTGGCTGCGAATGGCCATAGAGCTGAAGTGATTCCCGAACTTGAGTAAAGGCGTGTTCAAACTGGGAGTGTGCTTTGGTAGGAACGAGGACAAAGCCCCGGATTTCCCCCTTCTCGTTTGTCATAATCAAAGTACCACAGAAAACCTGAACACCGTTGATTTTTGCGATATAAAAAGCGTAAATCCGTCAAGGGTTTTGCCTTGCCCCTGCCGAACACACCCGAAATGACTTCTAATCCGGTGCTTTGAAGCTTATAGCATTTGAGTTCAGTTTTGCGTGTTCCACGAGCCAACCAGGATAGCATTGTGAAACTCGTGACTCTGGCGTTGCTGGGGTGATAGCCAGCAAAATTTCAGTCAAGACTGTCTCCTCAGATTCTTTTCTCGTGCCTTGCCCATCGAGCGCGGGCACTGAAAGCTCTCCATGCGAAACCAAACAACTGCAATTCAACTGCCGGCTTGGGCATCCCGTGCCGATTCGTGCATCAGAACAGCAAATTGGACAGCATGGACCCATTTGAAGTCATTTCTTGACCGGGACCCGCTGGGGTGATAGCCAGCAAAATTTCAGTCAAGAATGTCTCCTCAGATTCTTTTCTCGTGCCTTGCCAGGGCACTTCACAATGGCCTCGGAGAAGACGCGGAAGGGTGACCGAAATGTTTGCAGAAGAAGAGGGGAGGTACAACTGCGGCGCGACAGACGATGGCAGATAAATGTGACGTAACGGATTATCTGCCACTCCGTTCATATTTTGCTCGGATTGCTGATGATCTGAGCTTTGGAAAAACCGGCAGGTTTGCGTAATTTTAGGCTGTCCGGGATCCAGTTTTATTAAGGTCCAGGCAAGTCGCTCCCCACAGAAGCAAGATGTCCCGCGCACGGGGGTGGCAGGCGTCGCGGCACACGAGTCGTACGGGTCGCACTGGTACACACCATTGGACTCTGCGCTCTGATCCTCTGGGGCTCATTTCGACAAGTCGTTTGCCGAGAACCGGCAGGCGACGGCAAACCTGTCAATCGCTGATGCGCTCGAAATGATGGATAGACGTTCGCCATCAAAGGCATCAGTAGGCGTTCCGAATGTATGGAAAGCGAGAGCACCACGCTTTGAAACACTTGATGGTATCAAATGATAGATGATGTCCTTCATCGTGCCGTGAGCGCCCTTCAACTGAAGGTAACTATTCTCGAGCACATTTGCCTCTTTTCTCGCGTTCTGAGAACATCCCGCATGCCCCACGATACAAGTTGACCCTAATATTACGACGTACATGTGTTCATGGAACACTCACACGGCATTGGCGGGTTTTCAACGGGCATCAATCAAGGCCTTTAGGGTTCTTTGAGGTCGAAATATGTTCAGACAGAATTAGACCGGCTAATCGTCGATATTCACTCGATAAAATACTCCCACAGTAGTCTCCGCCCGGACTATTTCAAAGAGTTGTGTGAGGCTCTGTTGAATGTTGAGTTATCTGACCCCTCGGTGAACAGTTTGTGGGAGTAGAAGGGCCTGGACAATCACAAAAGTTGTTTCAACACTTACCGACACTTTTAGTATGAGTCCGACTCGTAAGTTCTGGATGTTCTCGTGATTCATGTCTACATACATATGTTTGCCCCTTCGCAGCTGTGGAGGGTTAAGTTTCGGATACAATGGGATAGAGGCAGCTTGACCGAGCCAAACAAACGTCGTAACCAATACAAACACGTTCTAGGTGGTTTAGTGAGGCTTACCGATTATTTTGCTTCGCCCTAGGTGTGTAACTTCGGAACTGGCCCCTTTCAGCGCCAGCCCTGTCTTATCCGCACTATAAGACTCGCACCGGGTTATTTTCGCTGGGTAAATCACCCGGAATACGGATCATATGAATCTGTTTCACGGTGCACTTTAACCCGGTACTATCTCATGTAACCCGCCTACTGGGTGAAATTACCGGGTTACAAACAGGTAAGTATCGGGTGAAAATAACCAATTATTTTTTGCTTTTCACCCGTTGAAAAGCACGGTTTGTGTCGGGTTGAAGCCACTCATTTAACGGGTTTGTTCTGAACGGGTTCAGCAAACCCGATCATCGGGTTATTCGGCCGGGTGCATACCACCCACTTCTCTTGGTACTTTCGCGTGCTTATACCGGGTTTAACACGCCAATTAAAGCGGTTAGAATAAGTATGTATGATGACAGACAACGGTGCGAAAACCGGGTGAAGGAGACTCGGTTCCCGTGTGTTAATTGCTCATGTAATTGTCCTGAATCACCCATTAAACAAGCAGGATAAACATGTATTCATAAATATTCAGCAGGAATGGAAAGAGGACGAGGTGGAAAGAGGACGAGGTAGGGCGTGCATAGAGAGCGTACACGACGCATAAACTAAATGGGCTGTCAGAATTGACAGCTGCAGGTGATCGCCGCGCAGAACATAACTTACTTGAATCTTGGCACCGACCACGTCGACACTCTTCCTCCTCCACTGGCTCCTCCTGATCGTCAATGTTGTTGTTCTCCTCTTGGTTAGCTCTGGTAGGGTGTACTCTGGAATAAAGTGTCCGGCATAACGACTGATGAGAATTAGCATATGCAGAAATTAAGACTCACCCACGGCTAACCTTCGACTAGGCGTAGGAAGGAAGAGCGTCAGATAGGGGGCAGGTGGTAGAGGGCAAAAAAAAAAAGCAAGACGTACCCGATCGCTCACGAAAAAAGCATTCACGACAACCGCCCTAGGGCCTTACGAAGACTCGTCTCCGTTACAAGGCCAAACTGTTTCGTTCGAGGTCATGCTTTTCAAAATGCAGTCCGGCGGAGTATCTACGGGTTTGGCCGATTCAGCTGGCTCAATATATGTACATGTACAGTGGACGGACGTTTATGGAGGGGCTGAAAGACCAGTGTTCAGTGATCGTGAAATCGAGTCACAGTCGGACGAGTGAACTTGCCAGCGAAGGGTCGATGCTCAGGGTCTCATTTTCCGAACCGCCTTGAATGGTTTGGCAAATCTTATCCGCCAAAGAAAGACATGGAGCCTGGTGCGGGGAGTACATGTCTTGGGGAAAGAGCTGGACGGCGCCGCTGGAGTTTTTTACCACCCCATCTGGAATGAATATCTTTAGCCGGTATATCGCAAACGTCTCCTGCTCTTGCATGGTATTAGGTGAGGAAATGTTGGAGGAGAATTGACTGACTTATATGACTTTCAAGAGATGTTATAGGTCCCAGGGGCTATTCCATGGTACTGACACAATAGAGGTGCATTCAAATGGCGGGCATTTTGAAAAGCATGACCTGACACAATAGAGCTGCATTCAAATGGCTGGCATTTTGAAAAGCATGATCTGACACAATAGAGCTGCATTCAAATGGCTGGCATTTTGAAAAGCGTGACCTGACGCAATAGAGGTGCATTCAAATGGCGGGCATTTTGAAAAGCATGACCTGACACAATAGAGGTGCATTCAAATGGCAAGCATTTTGAAAAGCATGACCTGACACAATAGAGCTGCATTCAAATGGCTGGCATTCTGAAAAGCGGCACAATAGACCTGCATTCAAATGGCTGGTCGCTTCTCATTGATGGCTTGCTGCTCCTTGAGGAGCATAAGAAGGGCGCGCTTGTGAGACGAAAACCAATTGACAATCTTGAGGCAGTTGTTGAGGATGATCGTGACTTCTGGGCAGCGAATATATTCCTTCACGACGAGATTTATCTGAGGAGCGGCATTATTACTTCGACACCCGGGCAAAAATGGGAGCGACTTAAGCGATTCGTGCGGGCAGGAATTACACGATGGGGTACCCACGCTTTGTCTGTGCGCCGCCTTGTCGAGCTGCAGGGAGCCCTTTTAGATTTGATCAACCATCGTTCCGAGGACCTGGAGAGCGCGGGTGGTGACGACGAAGATTCGCGCGCAAGCACTGCTGAGGTTATAGCGCTAATTGACTCCGGGTGGCTTGGCCCATTTTGGACAGGTGTACATCGGTGTGTTCTTAATTTATTTCTTTTGACCGGTGCGCTGATCTGTCCCGCAGGGTATCACGTTATCTTACGCCCCTTTCCGTCGCGTCAAATGTCACTCAAGGAGCTAATACTCGCCTTGACCATGTCCTTGTCACACTCGCGGTTCTTTATCACCGGTATTCAACTGATACCAAATCCTTCGACTGCGCCGCCCACAATACAGTCATCTGCGCTAGCCTTGCCAAGCGCTGGAAGGCACTGAAGCATGATCAAGATTTTTACATCTTAGCAGTCTTCTTTAATCCCTTTCTCCGTGCGTTCTTCTTCAACGACGATGATACCCATTCTCTCAGCCGCGTTGGGCTGTACCATGTCGTGAAACGTGTCTATACTCGGATATTCCAACTCAGTGACGACTCCACTGTCCCCTCGGCGCTCTTTGCACAATACTTGGACTATTATGACGGGAGGGGACGGTATAAGAGCGAGAAAATGGCGCTGAAGGAGTTTAAAAACATGTTCAATAATCAGGTATGTTTTCGTCTCTCTTCAACGGGTTTTCCCTGAATCCAAAACAGGACACCGTCGTTCTAATGAACGCAATCTGGCGTGGGGTCAAGGGTGAACTGGCGCAGATGGCATTGCGCATTCTCGCGATGATAGCCAACTCCGGGGGCAATGAGCGAGCATTCAGTGTCCTTGGACGCACGTATAGTGACAAAACACGCAATCTCCTCAATCCAGAACGTGCGCACAAGTCCCTTATTGTTCAGCGCGACATCGTAGAGTCCTTCCCATCTTCAAAGCAACGCCGCCGCCGCCACATTCCATTCGTCCAACTCCGGGCCGACCTTAAATCGGGTGCCGACAATATCATTCCAGACGATGACGAGGACCCCGCTAATGGCAACATCACGGAGCTCGCTCGTTGTCTGAACGAGCTTCCGGAGGACGGCGATGCAGGGGACGACAATTCTCCTGAGCCCGAAATTGCGCAGGCCATTCTTCGCCCATCGATTCGACTCCATTTCGGCACCGAGGAGCTGTACGACCTTGACAAGATCTTTGCCGAAGCTTCAATCAACACTGTTTCGACGTGGGGCGGCTCGTTACTGTCCTACCAAGTGGATGGAACATCGGATTTGAACAACATCATGGCGGACTTTGAAGAGGATGGCCCGGGGAACCGTGGGCCCGATGCAATTACCATAGACGATGATTAATTTCGCAGTAGCCTAGTATATACTACATTGTTAATTAAAATACGATCCAGTGACCTGACCCCCGGGGTGACCCGGGGTCAAGTCAGGTCAGCTTGAGGGAAGTCGACCCTTGTCTCTTGACAAGGGGTCATGACCCGGGGTCACCGCAACACTGCATGATCGACTCACCCACGGTCTCGATGCCGACGCTTACGACGCCCCGGCCAGAGCACCCACGGCACTCATCGCCGATCCCACCCCGGTCGCTAGTACTAACCCGTACCGCGGTGATGGCCGCGGCCGCGGTGGCCCCCCGCGGGGAGGATACCCCTACCGTGGCGGGTATACCTATCGTGGTAACCGTGCTGGTCAGGCTCGTGGTGCTCACGGCCGCTTTTAGTTTTTTTTGACCTACTCATACATTCTTGTTACGTGCTGGATCGTCGCTAAATAAATCTTGTCCTTCACTTTGCCGAATCAGCACATTTCCTGCGACGTTGCAGTAGATACTTTTGGGATCATTGTTGCGGGCTACATTCTCCCGCTGGTAATTTCTAAGGACTTCACTACGACCGAGCAGCTGCAGACCCACATAATGGTTGCCAGCTCAACCTTCCACGCCCGTCGAACAGTGTCCGAATCCCTGCCGTACTTTCTTACTCGGATGCTCCCCAGATATTTTCAAACAAATCTGTAAAGACATAAATGGACACTCATGTTACAGTGAAAAATGCGAGCTTCCTACAAAATATTATGCAACGCTCCGTGATGGCGGTCAGTAAACGCATCATACTATGCCTGTACACCCAAACGAAATCGATTTACCCTCCTGGATCCCGGGAGGGTTTCGGGGAGATGGTACAACCCTCTCGTGAGTGCCTGCCGGCTCCGAGTTCAGAACGTGAAATCAGCAAGAGTCAGGGTACCCAGGGGCCTACCCCTGGCTACCATACACTAGACCCCTTCTGTAACGGTTCTGTTGCTCCGGCTGTTACAGAACCAAGCGAAGAGCAATAAGTTAGTTCCTCCCCCAATAGACAGGATGCGCAAAAGCCGCATGGGCCGCATGCGGCTTCATGCGGCTTTTGGCCAATGTGCAAAGCCGCGCCGAAAAAAAAAGGATTTACGGCCGGAACATTATATAGAATGGATAGTATTCACGTACATAGCATCCCTCGTATATTTTTGAATTCGGAGTGGAGCATTAATGGTGCAGTGGAAACAGGCGAGCCAAACTTGCTTGAAGCCACGGCAGTGATACCGTCAAAGAACGGCTTCCTCAGGCTCGCCCACATGCACAAATTCAACAGTACCGAGCATGAACGAGTTTCAGGCATAGAATGAGAGTGTGGATATACAATAATGATATTTTACTTGCAAGAAACGAAAAATCCCCCGCGGCTTTCCACAAGAGCCAAAAGCCGCATGTGGCTCGTGCACATCCTATCTAATATTACCGCTTCAGCTAGACATTTATCTCGTGATGCGATGATGAATGTTGAGCTGGAGTCAAGCTCACAAAGGAATATTGTTGAAGATACTAACGGGTGATCGGAAGTGCGTATGGGAGATCATTTGGCAGAATATCCATTGTGAACCACCAACATTTCAGACTTACCACCCAGTCAGATAGGGAGGAGGCCTGCACATTGCTTGATTTTAACACAATGAAATGGATCAGCCGTGGTCAAGTACCATTTGTCTTCAGCGGGCTCTTGTGGAAATGTGCTACTAGAACTTGTGCAGACTACAACAACTGTCAACAGCCATGAAATCATGTGGATAGCATTGATTTCTTGAAATAGGCGAACGTTGAGGACTCACGCAAAGCGCCACCTATATCAAGCTTTCAGTCCTCTTTAAGTAAAGGAATGACAGATACCAACCCAAGGCAAGTACGAGGTCCACCGTGAAAGCTCAACCTATCATGCAGTCAATCAACTAGTCACAACGAGCGCGGATGTACGAACAAGTTTGAATATGGCCTCAGATTGGCCGCATTGGCTACATTTATTGTGCCATCGAACCATCGAGAGAGTCTAAATTCATGGGCATCCCAGCCCCATATCCATTGGAGCCTGGACGAACATCAATTTCTGTTCAGTTGCAAGTAAAGTGAAGACCTCTGTATTATCCGATTCCCAAGGTAATAATTTGGCCCTTTTGAACGGGAATATCTGTTATTATAAGGTGGTGATGCCGTTTGTCGTAGGGATCTAGGTGTCTTCTACCGATATTTGCTCGTTGTGGGGCAATGCAGGGTACATTCGCAGCGTTTCCTGCATAATTTCAGTTATCTTTCACCACCCATACCCATCATGAAACCTGGATAAATGCATTGAGAAGTGGCATCTTATCGTAGCCCGAGCTCTGCCCTCCAGCTATTCACTGCGCAGCCGACTCTGATAGTCTGGAAGCTTTGCTAGTCCACGAAGTCCGAATGCCATTGTACTTGCCTGATTGATGTGACAATGTCAGACCTAGTACTTGATGGGAGTATCGCTCACAGTTGTATCCTGCCCAGCCAGAAGAAGAAGACCGGCCTGGGCGGCCACAGAGGCTGGGTCCATTTGTTTTCCCTTCTCAGATGCATCGGTGCGCACTACATGAATTCACGAATCAATGAGTTCGAGTACCGACTCGACGCAGAAAAAACCCTACAAAGAAAGCTATATATATTGTCTGAGACTTCGAGGCCATCGCCTAACGCTGCCAATTTCTCTTGGACAACTTGAGCTCCAAGGTTGTAGGTCAGGGTCTTGACATTCTGGACAGTTCTCGAGGCCTTAGTAGGAATTAATAAGACAAGGTGTAAAACGGGAAGGTATGTAATTAGCGGCAATAATGCTTGCTGGAGTGCGGTTACACGATATGGCTCTAGACGGAGTGTCAGAGACTGACCAGGATATGGAAAGGACCTACACTAATTCCCGCTAGTTTACAAATAAATCGTCCCCAATCTCGTTTAATGAGCGACCAAACACGGCTAAGAGCATGTTAACCCGCCGTAAATGGAAAAAATATTTTAACATGCCTTCGCTGATGGCACCAATCGTTGCGGTCGCAAGTACGTACGAAACGTCAATTGGTGTGGAGCTCAACAGCTCCTCAAGGTCTGATGTGAGCTTCAGCGCACACTAAATGCTGATCGTAAAACAACAGGGTCTCCTACCGTGCCAGCCGTTTTGGAAAACAGCGGAAT
The DNA here is from genome assembly GCA_029378395.1 of Mycena leptocephala. Classification (NCBI taxonomy): domain Eukaryota; kingdom Fungi; phylum Basidiomycota; class Agaricomycetes; order Agaricales; family Mycenaceae; genus Mycena; species Mycena leptocephala. Next base: position 455,291 of record JARJLF010000030.1, on the reverse strand, counting down.
CAGCTTTCGCATGGTCCCTGCCGTAAATGCAGGACTCATACCAGCGCGCACACGTTTATGCTGGTCCCCTGTCAGTTGCATGCGTAAGAAGAGACACAATAAAAAGTTCAATGACCCGCCTTGGAGAGTTGTGAGACTCCCGGTTTGGTGGATGAAGATGAGCAAGCTCTCCAGACTAGGTCCTCTTTTGGAAGAAGGACTGCCCAGGATGTATCGAAGAGCGCACGGATCGGAAATGACCAGCCGATCACTCTACACCAGAATGAATATACGTAAGTCAGACATTTTGACCTCACCGACCCCGAAACAGCCTTTAATCCTATATATTGGGCCATATCGTTCCGGCCAAGCAAATTCTTGATCGCCCGGCGTATTGGGTAGAAAAATCTCCTGCAGGTTTCCTGTTGGGCATGAGTTTGTACGGCAGTGGGGAACCCCTGGAAGCTTCACCATATATCCATGATCGGGCGGACGGGCGGGGAATATGTTTGATAGTGCATGATCGGAGAAAACGTACCACAACATGAACAAGCTTAACGGCACATAGGCAGCCGCAAAAAAACAGCACCTGCATGTTGGTCTTACGTAGAATAGGTATGCAACGCTGTTAAATAGTTGAACGGCAGATTCGCTCTCCTCACCTAGATTGCTGATCCAGGCCGCACCGGGAAATCTTGATGGTCCCGAAAGTAGTTGGTAGCTAAAAGAAGAAAAATGCTGGCATTAACCTCAGGAAAAATCGGAAGAGACAGTTCTCATCGAAATTCATGTCTTCAATCCTCGTCAAATGCGATGCACATGCCACCAGCAATTTTCTGCCAAGTATGTATGTAACTGTGAAAAGAGAATACAGCTGATTAATCGAGGTGGTATTGGGGTGCATTAGGTTCGGGATAATCTGGCAAAGAATCTTGCCGGAGCCGGTGCCAGAGTCGAGAATGTCGCGGCCGTCTTCGAGCGCCTTGTTTGCTTCGAGTTGGTACTGGCGCACGAGAAGCGAAGCTTTGAGTGATATTGTCTTGTGGGTATCGTCTAGAGTGTCAATGAATTGACTCGGGTATCTTTCTGGGGGTAAAATGTCGAGTGCGAGACCATTCTCATCGAAATTTCCGTGGCTTCAACGCTGGCCGGTCATAATCAAAATCGGGGTCGAAATGAGGCCACATGGGCCGGTTTGATGTGTTGTGGCAAAAACCGGAAACAGCTGCTGTTGAATAACTCGGCAGGTTACATCTGTACGTGTTTCCACTAATTTACAAAATTTTCAAGAATTATTTATTTTGCTACAGCCGTTTCAAAGAAAGAATACGGGTTTTGATCGAGTGGTGCTCTTCGATTTTTGCTTACCGTTGTTTGGCCATGAGTCTCACCACTGCCCCACACATAGCGTCAGACGCGGTGTTGTGACTCCACCGCTCTCCCATGGCTTATTTAACGTGCACGAATGTATTTCTTCCCAACACGCAACTCTCCCCATTATTTCAATCATGATGAACCAAAACCCGTCGTACTACCGAGAGCATACGAGGCAACAGGTAACATGCTTCTTCGTGTCGTCAGAGATGTCCTTCTTGCTGCCCCGGGCCATGACTTGAAAGAAAGAGGCGGCGTCGACGCGACGAGGCAAGAGGAGGAAAACGGAAACCAGTTTCCACATCAGAGAGCTCCGCACACATGACACTGTGGGAAGTGGAGCGATGGGACTCACGGCCAAACAACGGTAAGCAAAAATCGAAGAGCACCACTCGATCAAAACCCGTATTCTTTTTTTGAAACGGCTGTATGTATGTCAGTGTGTTCTCTCCTTCTGAACACCCATCTTTCCTTGCCATTCATTTAGATTTTTCCACCGTTGAGCTCCTGGCCCGTCGCGACCAAAATCCGGGGCGAAATGAGGCCACAGCGACCGGTTTGATGGGTTGATCACCGCATCAAAACTGACTCTTCGACATGGCGCGAGCACAACTGAGCCGATTTTGTCCGGGTCGCGCGCGCTGAATAGCCAGCTCAATTCTGAGCAGGTTTGCCACCAAGAACTCTGCGGTTGGTGGGGTTTTGATCGAGTTATGAGCCAAACAATGCCCTCTCACACAAACGGCAGGTCAATGCCGGAATTGTGAGAGGTCTCCATACCCAACTGTGCTGGGACTCAATTTGCATAATTCTCAATTTGGGTGATCAACCCATCAAACCGGTCGCTGTGGCCTCATTTCGACCCGGATTCTGATCGCGACAGGCCAGCGTTGATGCCCAGGAAATTTCGATGAGAGCTGTCTCTTCAGATTTCTCCTCAGCTCAATGCCAGCATTTTGAGAGGTCTCCATACCCACCTGTGCTGGACAATTCAATTGATGCGCCACCATCCCGAGCCCGCCGTGGACTCAATTTGTGTGAGAGGCCATTGCTTGGCTCATACCTCGATCAAATCCCCACCAATCTTAACGTTCTTGGTGGCAAACCTGCTCAGAATTGAGCTGAAGCGTCATCGACGGCACCAATGGTGCGGGTCACCTAGCTGCCGCTACCCCGTGCTTGAGATTTTCCGGCCCTGGCGCCGGCACCAGTGAGCCGATTTTGTCCGGGTCGCGGACGCTGAATGACCAATACAATATTTGTTGTCGTCCGGAAATCCCCCCTATGGCTCTCTCTCCACAAAGTTCTGCTCCACCAATGGCGTTCATAGGAATCATCGCAGATCCGGGAACGACTGACCCCGATCGAGAAAATTAAAACAAATCCCGCGATGCACTATATAAGTTGTGAGGGAGATATCAGCAAGCAACCTATTAAGGAACGCTCCTTGGCAAAGAAAAAATCCGGGAAAATTCGCGGGGTCACTTTTCTTGAATTCCGAATTGCCTTCAAGAGCTTGAATGCGGTACGGGGAGGTAAGGGAATCGCACGACATAATGTGGATTGGAATGGTGAACGATGGACTGCCGGGTTATCGGTGGCATAACCGAGATCTGTTTGTGTTGGAAATCGACGTAGGAGCAAGAAAATTGGCGGGAGTGGTGACACGTTTGTAATAGCACTGAATAGTTGAAAGGCTTGCTTTAGGGCACACAGATGCCCCAGCAGCTGTATATTGCTGGCTTTTATACATGCAATACTATCTACAAGGTTCTATGTGAATTAGGCCCTTCTGGCCTGTTTCCGCAACTTCCTGATGGAATTTGGCCGTGAGTGGCCAATTTGGTCAGTCAAAAAGTATTTATCTCACCCAGTTTTTATTTTTGAGTAAATTCCTCTTGTAGAAATGTAGCTAGCATCGAAAGGAGCATTTCTACAAGAGGGATTAAAAATCCGATTTTTCCTGACCGAGATCAATCCCTTGTACAAAACTAGCGGTGACTAAGTGAGCGGCACCATACGAGCAACTACGGAGTAAGTCCATAAAAGGAAATAGAAACTACGAGAATGTTCGGGTGCAGACCCGCTGCTTCAGGGATGTTCCTCCAACAGGGCATTCAAATGACAGGCCCCGAAGTTGACGGCCGTCCCCAGAGCAGACAAAATTCATTCAGAAAATCCTGATGGCAGGACATAATAAACGAGCCCGCGGCAACATCATATACCGCACACTCTGTGTCTCGTCCGACGACGAGGCAAAACGCGGCGATGCCCTCGTCAAGCTGTTGATGAACCAAGATTTGCACCCCGATTCCCCAATTTCCCCACTACTTTCTCCCCTCGAGCTTATGAATCTCCGAGTTGGAGAGGACGATATGATGGCGGACAAGGACTACCGCCACGTCCTAAAGACGATCGAAATCTGTTGATACGGTTGAAGGGTGTGCAGGTTCTAGGCTTTGTGATGACGCCGCCGATCATCAAGGCGCACCTTGGCGCTGCTGGCCACTCTCGGGAACTTCTGGATAGAATCGAAAGATTCCACCAGAATCAGAGTCTGCTCTTCAAACGGAGTCAGTCGATTGGCCATATTTTTAGCTATTTTTTATGACTTTTCTACTCCACAACGCTCCGCATCTCTCCGCACGAGCTGTCCCATGTATTCTAGGATTGAATATATCGGTTTTTCCATATGTCTTCAGTCAGCCGCGTGAACTTGAAATGTAACCACAGCAACCTCTCGAACAAATTCTTGTCGTGATTTTTCGAACAGCATAAGCCTTTCTAGATTTTGGGCGTATTTGCGATTATGGACAGCATTTGCGGATTCTGATTTGCGGATAACATTCGGGGATTTCATGCTAAACGTTAAACACCAGCTCACAATGGTTCACAAACAGAACTTATTCTGTTTTGTGCTTAGAGGGACTGCATCAGCGTAAATAGCAAGTGACTCAATCTCAGTACATTGTTGGTCGCATATGTGTCTTTGAATGCACAAAGATTGCTAGGGTCACCACCCCATCATAGGCGTTCTGCATCAACTTCAAGCTACCTTTCTTCCGGTTCAGTGAAACGGTGCAGTTGGGTGCAGCCGTGAAATCAAATGTCTCGATAAACGTAGTGTAGCGAGAAATCCTCAACTATACCACCAATCAATCCAATCTCAATCACAACTAATCACAAATACTTGTGTTCGGGGAGGTAGGGTATGTATCACCCTTCAAGAAGATTCAATATCAAGTTCAACACTTTTGAAGCGGCACTATTGATCAAAATAGCTCTGCCTGACTATCAAATGGCTCAGCGGCGGGATCCCTTTCTTGGGTGGGTCGAGTACGGGGATTGTGAGGGAGTAATGACAGCTTGAACACCAAGTCTTTCCGAGTGGGTCGCTTCTAGGAAGAGTGACGAGGGTGTAAGTACGATTTGCGAGTTGCGAGGAGGCATGCTAAAACCAAGTCCCGAGCTTGCAGCTTCTAGGGTTCAAGGAGTATGAGCCCTACTTTAGACGCTGCTGGATTCAAGTTCTTACGACGAGCACTTAGGTAGTTCTAGTTTTCGGAGTCGGTACGCTCAGTCTCTCTCGAAATCAAATCCTATCAAAATCCACTACTATTCCGTCTCTAGTCTACTCAAGAACCCGTACAAAAGGGGGGGAGAGTTTACTGGCCAACAAACTGGGTATCCTACAGTTTTGATAATGTCACAAATGGTATATAGAGATATTGAACGTGACCTCAGAATTCAGGTCTCAGTCAGCGTCGCAACCCACATCAGACTGCCAGTTGATAATTAGTGAAGGAGAGTCAAGTTCCGAAAAATCAGCCATGTCAGCCTTCGTTTTTTTGCTTCTCGTAGGGAGACCGGTTACGAGTTTATTCCACAACGTGGTTCGCCAGGGGTTAAAATCTCTGTGTGCATGTTGGAGGATGCATTCACCTAGCCAAACTGTGAATCGAGGGGAGAATGAACCCTCATTCCACTTCTCCACTGGGAAGAGGTAAATATAGAAAATTCAGCAAATATTCCACAACGTGGTTCGCCTGGGGTTAAAATGTCTGTCCGCGTGCTGGAGGGTGCATTCACCCAGCCAGAGTATGATTCGACCAGAAAGTGAACACTCATTCCTCTTCTCCACCGGGAAGAGGTAAAATGCAGAAAAGTTGCGGGTCGACGCCTCAAAAAATGGCTCTGGGACGGCACTGGAATTGAAAGTGTTTGAAAAGGCAAAGAATTGTGGCGAGGGCAATAGGGTCACGCGTTTAAAATTTTATGGGGTTATTGCCCCTGTAATTACAGCGCTTTGCAGATCTAATGGCACTAGATCAAACCCGTCCGTTACCTCTCACCGTGTGCATGTTTACATTTTTTTTAAAGCGGCATCTGGATGGAAGGTTTTGGTGGATATTTCTGAACGATCCGTGCCGACAAACTTCAGACAAATGGAATCCTAAACTGCCGCCGGTCTTCATGCAGTATGTGGTCTGATCGTGTAGTTGGCCCGACACCCGAGTGAGCCCCTTACCTATAGCACATGCATTTGACGTGGATCTACCTATTGGAAAGATAGGGGTATCTATAGCTCACCAGCAATCTCGACTATAACAAGCCGGATGCTAAGAAAATAGCTTCTTTTTCTTGGGATGGGAAATTCAAGATTCAACGACCACTTCTCAGTGAGTGTTCTATCTACTACAGTTGAACGGCTCATACCTAATGCATATGTCCTCACGTATTCGGCACTCTCAAAATTTGAACCCCATGTCAGCACGCATTGTAGTCTCCGGATTTTCCACAGCCGTCGAGGAGGCTACCATAAAGGCTAATCTTTGGGAACTGTTTGAAACCGCACGCAAGAAAATCCCCCAATCCACCCAGGCTGTCAAAGGTGTTATCATGTATCGAAACAAAGCCGGGGCCGTCACACAGAAGTCTTGGAGAGTACTTCTAGGCTTGTCTCCATCTTGGATCTTTCTTCAACAGATGAGAACCGAGACCAGGGCGGGGACGATCAAAAAAATTCAAACTCAGACTCAGGCCTTTTGATCGTCCCGAATTGTACCAGTTTGCCTACGGCAAAAGAGCTTGCCTCATTTTTTTGCAGCTCGTAGGCAGACTGATCACGAGTCTAGTGACTTTCTGTAATAACTGATAGGGACCAAATCGGCTTGACTGTACCGGCCAACCGTCCGTGGATCGAGTGATCGGCGGATGGCGGATGGACACGGATAGCTTTCCCCCGGTTTTGGTGGACCGTGGTTTAAACCGTGGTTAGGGCACGTGGGTTGGGCATTGCGTTCTGGGAGCTCCTGGCACTTATTGAGAACTTGAGACATACTACAAATGTTTTTTTATGTCTTCCTGTATATATTACAGAGGTCGAGATCACTTTGAGATCACGGCAGTATCGGCAGGGTCGAAAGACGGCCATAACCTGGCCATCACCCCATCCTCAACGGTGCTGAATTGTGGGTCCAAAATCTTTAATTTAGTCCAATTTGGTGTTCTCATGCAGTTAGGGCTCATTCCTGGAGGTCCTTATACATTCACATGCTCATTGGCTCTCATTATAGCACAAAATAAGTTGCAATGAATTCGGTTGATCAGCTGTTCATCACAATGGCATTTTGAACCCTGTGTCTCACAATGCCATTTTAAACCCTGTGCCTCACTATGAAACCAATTATCCAATGCATTATAATATATTTCGGCCGGGTTCAGCAGGGATAAGGGAGCACTTGAGGTGTAAAATGTGATGGCCTCCAAGTCATCGTCTAGAAGGTCGATCACAACTGCGACTTGAACGCACTCCGCGCTATCCGAATGTATAAATCCCACGGAAGTGATTACAGTCCGAACGATGATTTCCGCGATTTTTTTACGGGCTGGGCCAAGATCGAAAATTTTGAGTACGCCGCTTTTAGACCCAACGGCCAATAGATTGTTGGATTTGGCCACAATGTTGGGAAGATCGGGGAATAAATCAGCGCTCAGTCCGTTCGATGCCCCGCAAGAGAGAACCATCGCCGTTTTAAAGGGCTACGGGACCGGCACGGTACATGGGACGCTGGAGGGGCCCGCCTACAGCTCCGGAAAATCAAAGCCAACAAACAACTTGTTAGACTCACGATACATTTTTTAACAGTCTGGCCTTAATTCATCACATCCACTTTTACATTGAAGACAGCAAAAATTATTTCAGTAAATCACCGGTCAATGACACAAACCAGTCGATGACACAGTTTTTTTCTCCACCTGTGCTGGACACCTTGCTCTGAAACCTTCTTTCCCTGACAGATTAGGCATAGAAAAGATGTATTGGTGGGGATTTGAGCCACTGAATGCCATAGTTCTTGAGGAATGAGGGCAAGAAAGTGATTGTTTGGTCATTGTTTGGCACTGATTTGGGGTTCACCAGTCAATGACACAACCTTTTTTATTTCATTTGCCTACTCTCCCCACTCATAAAAATCTGAGAAATTCTTATAGCACTCTAGAAGCATATTGTTGACTATTGGCCGACTTAGAATTGCCAAGATTCACCTGCAATAAGCACACAAGCGAGATCTTATTTGTCTGTGTCATTGACCGGTGATTTACTGTACGCTGGATGATATATTCATTTTCTCTAAAATTCGGTCGACGAGCACGAGGCTCACCTTAAACTAGTATTGGACTGTCTCCGGGCCCGTATCTGAGTCGTCACAAGTGTGACCTGTGAGTACTGCCCCGATTGGCATAGTCACTGCATTTAGGCAGTTCCTGGACGCACGTGTGGCCAAGTTTGGCGAGGCTTTGCCGAGGTTGGTCTAGGTCTAGGCGCCTCGGCAGGCGAGCGAATACACGATCGGTGCTTTGTGTGCGGACCCAAAGGAAACCATTACCAACCACCGCTCCCACCGTATCCAGAAGAGTGGGAATACTTCATTCTTGATCGCAAAACTGCCAGTACTTCACGCAAATTGAACAACATATTTTCTTTGACGGCGATTGGGGTCTATGATGGTGACTTCATGAAATTCCCTGCAGGCATTGCATCTGTTACTCTAGCCGGAGGTCGCACGTACCACCGGATTTTGCCGGCCCATGAGGGCCAGCATGCAATTCGCTGGTTCATTCACGATCCCTGGGGCATGATCATGAAGGGAGCTGAATTTGAAATCCCACACACATGGATTCAAACCACGCTTGCAGGGTAACGCGTCAATCCATTTATAGCAGAGCTGGAAAAGCTCAATGTCTACGACGATGAAGATGATATTGCACTGTATATCGAGCATGCTGATAGCGCTACAAACGAGATTGCAGCTATCATTTCCCTTGCTCCTGCATCTGCTCCCTCCCGCCGCAAATTGGTGATTAAACGGAAAGGAGATGACGAGCCAGTCTTCCTCGATCTTCTCTCTCCCTTGGTCGAACCCCTTAATTACATGCTTCTTCTACCTCATGGTACTCTGGGCTGGTCACCTAATCGTCGAACTCGAGATGGCAAAAAATTCAGCCAGGCCCGATGGTATCGAACCCGGTCCTTTATGAATGCCGAACAGATGTCGACATTCTCACGGTTGACTGGTGCGTCTTAATAGTCCTTCCTGTAGAACCTGATAGAACTACGGGCAGGCGAGTATCTGGTTGACGCATGGAGTGCAGTCGAAGAGGCCTGCCTCACCTACATACGACACAACCAGCACTCCGACGCCGATGAGGATAAATACATCTGAACTGGCGACGAGGAACCAATCGATGATGTTCGACTTCCATCCACTTTTGTTCATTCTCCAGCATGGTCCGCTGCGAATATTTCTGACTGTCTTGCACTTTGCAAGGCCCTTGGACCTGTGACTCTATTCATCACATTCACAACTAATCCTCGCTGGCCCGAAATCGCCTCCGAATTAAGGCCAGGACAATCGGCAAATGACCGACCAGATCTCATCGTTCGAGTCTTTCAACAATATCTCTCCACTTTTATGAAAGACATTCGTGCTATCCTCGGACCTGTCCTGTACCATATCCGTGTTACGGAGTTTCAGAAGGGTGGTCTTCCTCATGAGCACATCGCCGTTGCGCTCAAACATGTTCCAAAATCACCGGATGAAATCGATAAATTCCTGAGTGCCGAACTGCCACGGCATGCTGGAGCCATGCGCGACGCCGTCAAACGCCATATGACACACATCCATGATCCTTCGAAAACATATCACCGATGCGGATGGCCACATAAATGTCAGTATGGTTTTCCCAAGCCGATAATATCCGACTCATCCTTCAATGAACGTGGTCGGTTATACAATTCCAGAGCATGTGAATCAAAATGCCATTCAGGGGCATGTGGTTCAAAATGCGAATTAAATCATTCAACAATGTTTGAAATGGCATTACACAGCATTTGATTCAAAATACCATTCTGGGGCATGTGGTTCAAAATGCGAAGATCTCGGGGAAATCATTCAAACCTTAAATATGTCAAGTGCTCCCTTATCCCTCCTGCTCTCGGCTGAATTAAATCGTGAGGCACAGGGTTCAAAACAGCATTCCAGAGCATGTGAATCAAAATGCCATTCCAGGGCATGTGATTCAAAATGCGAATGAATTCATTCAACAGTGTTTGAAATGGCATTACACAGCATTTGATTCAAAATGCCATTCCGGGGTATGTGGTTCAAAATGCGAATTAAATCATTCAACAGTGTTATGAACCCGATACGGCCTCAGCTGATATCACACTAGGATATTTTGAACATCGAAGGCGCGACATCGAAGATCAATTCATTGTGTCGCGTATCGTGTGGCAGATTCTCAAATATGACTGCCATATCAACGTCGAGTTCTCTACGGGTGTTAACATCTTCCAGTACCTCTTTAAATACCTCTTCAAGCCTTTCGATCAAGCCAACTGGACGATCTCTAAACAACCATCGCAGCCTGCCGAAACCTCGATTTCCGGTACCACGCGTCGGAAACCCGTCGACGAAATCAGGGACTACGAAAGAGGACGGTATCTGTCCAGCATCGAAGCTGCTACGCGGCTTGCTTCATTCCACATCACCGAGAAATAACCTGGTGTAAAGAGGCTCCTGTCCATCTGCCGGGCAGACAGCACAGCCAAATGTCACGGAAAAATGGCTCTGAATCAGATGCTACTCTCCTGGTCCGATGAATGACGCGGCCCCGTCATCCTGAGCTCAACGACATCACTTATGTCGAGTTTGGTTCCAAATGCCGGCTGGAGAAGCACGACCCCAACAAGGAAATGCATCCCTTACAAATCCTTGAAGATGAACATCCCGGGCATCAACGAATGCGAATTCGATTCTATCAAGAAGGGCACATCGGAGTCAGCCGTATCCAAATGGTCTATCCTCGACATGGTGACGTATTCTACCTGAGGGCGCTCCTTCTCCACCGCAGCGCTCGCGACTGGGTTGATATGCGGACAATTGACGGTGTTGTATACGGGACTTACCAAGAGGCCTCACGCGCCTTGGGATTATTTGACAACCGCGATGAAGGAATCATGGCCTTTGAAGAACTGGTTAATTTCGGGGCGCCACCTTCGCAGCTACGCTGGATTTTCGCGGTATTGGCTGTGGAAGGATGCCCGGCATTGATTATTTGGGAGGCTCACGAGGCACGCCTTTCAGCCGACATTCGTGACAGTCTGTTACGAACAACACCATGTCCCAGTCCCGAGTTAGTTAGAAACCAAGTTTTGCTGGCTCTACAAAACCTCCTGCAAGGTCTCGGGAAGTCTTTAGCAGACATTGGTCTCCCAGAGCCGACTGAACGGCAGCATTAAATCGACGCAGAACGCCTCCGCTGGGGTGGGGATCCTTCCAATCTTTCTGCGTTCAAAGATGGCCTAACCGCTGAGCAGGTAAAAAAAAATTCGTCCACTGGGGTAAAATTGAAATATTTCATCCAATGCAGTGTATGATCGCATTATGCATGTATCCAATATGGATAATCCACCACCCATCCACGTTGACGGGCGTGCCGGCCGTGGAAGGACCTATCTTCTCTATCACATCATCAGTGCCTCCGAAAAATAAACGAAATTGTCTTGCTCTCAGCGTCATCGGTGTTCGCAGCTAAAAACTACCCTGGAGGCCGGACGGCTCACTATTTGTACGGAATTCCAGTGGACGAATACAATCCGCAGCTCAAATCAAGTGTTGGGCCTAAGAGCGACCGCGCAGCTCTACTTTTTCATTTCAAAGCGTTTGACTGTGCCGACCGTCTCATGAGATCTCTCACTGGGACCAATCGTGTTTGGGGAGGACGTATGCTCATCACCGTCGGAGACTTTCGCCAGGCAAGTCGAGATTTTTGCATGTTCACAACACTGAAAACAATAATCTTAGGTCGCTCCAGTTGTTCGCTTTGGTGGCCGGACTGCTATCTGCAAAGCATCTCTACGCACTCAGCCAGTTTTCAAGCATTTCGAAATTTTAGAACTTTGGACATCGATGCGAGAGCGCACTGATCACGCATTCTCAACACTTCTTGATTCAATTGGAGATGACTATAGGCCCCGGGAAGCTCCTACAAGGGTAACTCCGGAAAAATCCGCCAAAATGGCCTGAAATCCCCAAACTTTTTGGCGGTTTTGTCGCTCAAATCCCCTAAAACGGAGAAGGTTATCACGGGGCAAGGTATATGGGCGCCAAATTTGGACGATTTCTCGCCTAATTTTGTGTTTTCTGCTCAATTTCTGCTTGCTTTTCGGGGTTTCGCCCCAATCGGCGTTATAATCCTTCGATTTTGGAGCCATAATCCTCAAAAGTTCAACTCAAATGGACCTCAAACTTACTTCAGAGCTGCCTCAAATCCCCTACTTCGGAGTTGGTTTTCCAAATTTTGGTCTCAAATCCCCTAAATCTGGACTTGAAAATCCCAAAATTTTCTCCTCAAATCCCCTAAATCCGGACTTACCCTTATGGGAGCTTCCCGGGGCCTATGACTATCTGAATGACTCCGTTGACCTCGCTCGCCTGCGCCATACACAATCCATCGAAGAACTCATTAACTTTGTCTTTCCATACGCCATTCTTGCCAACCCTGCGGCATGCATTTTACGGACCATCCTAAGCCCTTTCAATGCATTTTTGGACGAGTTCAATGCCGCAATACTTGAAGACGTGCCGGGCGAAACACATTGCTATATTAGCAGCGACTCACTCCATCGAGGATGATTACGGTTCTAACGAAGTAGTTTTTTCCGACCCCGAATTTTTGAATTCTCTCCAAGAACCAGGTATACCGCCCTATGAACTGATCCTATACTTTAAAAGACCATAGCACAGCCACGTTGATAAGTCACATGCTTAAATCACGAGACTTTGTCGAGTTCTCGCTGCCGGCTGTCGAGATGTTACCGCCAGTTCCCACGCTTTGATCGACATTGATTTAATTTGCGATAATCACTTTTGCCTCGACTTTTATTTGAGGTCCGATAGCCTGCACCTCTGTTTCCTCCTGCCTCCCACTCTGCTGCAGTAGGTATTTTCTCAATGCCCACTGCTGTTTTTTCCTCTCCTCTCAATTATTTTGTTTCCTCAGTTGCTTCCTTGGCTCCATGCCCCTATCTGTCTGAAATCCAATCTAATCTTAGGCTTTGTACGTGTTGTTGCGCTAATCTGCCTCTACTCTTTTTTAAATCATTTGTAGATGCTGTCGACTATAAAATGCAGGCTTTTATTGTGACTGTTTTAGACTTTAATGTTGACACAGGTTTTACCTATAGGGATCAAACTCCTCCTAACACACCTCAACGTGCTCGGATTGCTGCTCAACAGAATGAACGTGACAACCGTATTCTTGACAGTCCACAGCATCGTTTGCCTCATGCTCAGACCAGAGCTCTGCCTCAAGCTCCTCCTTTTCAGCAGGCTCCTGGGGATGTTTTTGGTGGAGGACCAATTCATTTACAGCAGCATGGCCCAGCACCCCCAAGATTGACTCCAAATACTCTGGCTACAGTACAGGAACGTCTAGCTTAATTACAGAATCCTCTTCAATTCAATCCCAATATTCCTGTTGTGACGCGTCACAGAAACCATGTTAATGCTGTAGCTGGACCATCAAATGCTGTAGCTAGACCGTCAAATGTGCCTGATCCTCCACAGCAGGCTGGACCACCACCTAGGGCTACACCCAACACTATTCTAGCCATGCAGCAGAGAATACAGGAACTCAATGCTCCTGGAGAATTTCAACCTGTTGAGTATAACAGACGTCGTCAACATAATAATCCTGGAGCACCTCCTCAAATACCTCGCAATCCAGCAGCTCAGCTCCAGAATCAAGCTCTTCTTCAAATAAATGGCCCAGCTCCGCTAGCACAGCCTAACAATCCAGGACAGCAGGCCAATGGACCTGCTCACCCACAGCCCGGTAATAATGCACCCCTCCCAAATTTCGTGGCTCTAGCAAATCTCCCAATCTATTTTACGCCTGTAAATGAAGTTGATGTTCAGCGTATAAGCATTGGCCATATGAACTTGGTCTGCCCAAAATGTGGGGCACTTCACTGGGCAACAGAGAGGCTTTCAATATCCAGTTTGAATAACCCTGTATTTGGAACATGCTGTTTGAATGGGAAGATTGTCTTAACTGCTGTACAGGCTCCACCTCGCGATTTGCTTGAATTGTTTAATGGGACAAGCAATCACTCTGCTCATTTCAAGAAAAATATCAGACAATACAATGCAGCATTTGCTCTGGCATCTTTGGGTGTGACAGTTGACAGATCTGTCTTGGACGGTCATGGTCCATATGTGTTTAAGATTCAAGGGGCACTGTATCATCATGTTGGAGCTCTTCTTCCAGAGGAGGGCGTGGAGGCAACATATGCTCAACTTTACTTTTATTCCACTGCACGTGCAAATGCTACTCGGTTAAATAACAATACAGGTCTTAATGCTGAAGTGATGGGAATTCTTGACCATGTCCTCCGAGAAAATCATGCTTATGTCCAAATATTCAAAACAGCTCATGAAAGGCTGCGGGAGCAGGAAGCAGCTCATCCTGAGGTGGCTTCAGAAATTTTAACAATCATTCGCTGTGAAAAGGGGACCGATGCCCGGTGTTATAATGAACCTACCGCCAACGAGGTTGCAGTAATTTTGCCTGGGGATGGTTCAATTCCAACAAATCACAGAGGTCTTATTGTTCACTACAGAACCGGCCCAAATTCTCTGAAACGGATTTATGAAACCAATGCATCTTATCAGCCAATGCTTTATGTGTTGCTGTTTCCCTATGGAGACAATGGGTGGCATCCTAACATCCCTCTCAATCTACCCGATGGGCAGGAAAACAATGCAGATGATGAGGAGCAGCAGCGTGATGCAGGAGACGAAGAAGAGCCAAACACATCAAAAACACGGAAAACACTGTCCATCTTGGAGTACTATGCATATCGTCTGCACCAGCGTGCTGCAGATTCTTCATATATTTTCCTTGCAGGAAATCTGTTTCAGCAGTGGATTGTGGATGCATGGGCTGCAACAGATCAAACGAGGCTGACCTGGCTGAAGTTCAATCAACCTAAGCTAAGGGTAGATCTATACAAAGGTTTGGCAGATGTTATTGCACAGGATGGACAGGCACAACTGTCAGAACTCGGTCAACGCTTGATCTTACCCTCATCGTACATTGGTGGCTCTCACTTTATGATTCAACTATATCAGGACTCGCTTGCTATTGCACGTCACAGTGGAAAGCCTGATTGGTTTTTGAAGATGACTGCAGATGGGAACTGGCCTGAAATAAAGGACGAACTACTCCCTGGCCAAGTGCCTGCTGATAGACCAGATTTGGTTGCACGTGTCTACCGAGAAAAAGTGCGCATTTTGGTGAAAGCAATCCAACGTGGTGCATTTGGAGCCTTTGCAGGAATGGTCTATACAATTGAATTTCAGAAGCGTGGACTGCCCCATATTCACATACTGATCTTTTTGAGGCATTATGCTCTCCTAAAAAATGCGGAAGAAATTGATCGTGTTATCTCTGCTCAACTGCCTGACCCACAAAAATATCCAAGACTTTTCGAGTTGGTGTCAAGACTTATGGTTCACAACCCATGTGGTGCAGAAAACCCGAATGCAGTTTTACTGACAATGTGGTATACCGGCAGAAGCTCAACAGCCCATATAAACCGAAGAACAGCCAGGCATTGGAAGCGCAAACCACTAATTACCTTGGCCAAAGGTCTACCAGCGCGGTGTCAGCTTTGCCGGGGTTGGTGAAGGGTATGCAAGGGTATGTAGAACACCATCTGCTTGGCACGTGTTTGTAGGGATCACCAACGAATAACAGGATCTCCCACTTTTCGTGATGAACGTAGGTCTGACATCGCCTGTGCGGACGACCCCCCGGAACGCAGTGAACATCATAGGTCCGTGCGCATCAGACTAAACAAGGCCATGAGGGTTGCACCAAGGTCGGTGCATCGAATGAAATTTAGATAGGCATTTCGAACCCAACCCCATGTGAATGCAAAAGTCCCCCGCAAGCGGGTGAATTGTGACGCAGGTTTGCACCGTCCCAGAACCTTGAACGGCGACAAACGGGACCGGTCCAAGTGCACAGCCAGAAATAGAGGAACAGAAATATTCTACAGTTACTCCAAATAAGTGACCGGTCTTTAAGTAACAGATCGGCTTCTTTCCATCCATACACTCAAATACCTTCATCTCCCAACTTGTCGCCCTCCATACACCAGCTTTCACACACCGGTTTCTCCTTTTACTTTATCTCTCTTGTTTACCATAAAAGGTTTCGCATTTATACCCATACCCGTAGCTACAAATACCCCATTCTACTAAGTAGAGTACAGTCGCATAGCCTAGTAGGGCCAGGTACGACTACCACAGAAATCAAATCAAATCAAATCAAATGTAATTCCAGCGGCTTTAACTGTGTATAGGAGATCAAGAAACACATGAAAATTGGACAGAGAGGTAGATAGAGGTATATTACATTGCTAGTACTTTGTATGTCCATCGTTGGACGCTATAACAGTGTCAAAAATTCTCGGCATTCTATCAATCAAAATGTCAGTGTCTGCTGATGGAATTGCATCCCACGCCTCGAATATTGCCTGCTGCAGCTCTACATAATTTGTAGGCTGGATGGAACGGGCACGGATGTGCTTCTTGAGCACTAACCAGACTGGCTCGATGGGGCTGACATCTGGAGAGGACGGGGGATGGAAGGCAGAGATGTTCTCGTCAACCATCACGGAGCCAATGAATCGATTTTTTCGAGGTGAATCGAGTTGGCGATGGATAGTTTTCAGTTTCTCGTTTGCTCATTGACCTGGGAGGGTGGTGGCTGAAAGAAAGGAACGTCACTGCGTTGTCAAGTGACCTCAGGCGGGGCCGGATGGATGACCGGTCACTTATTTGGAGTAACTGTAGCGGTCTGCTGGATCGAAAAGAGACTGGAACACCTATGGCATACTTATCTTTGCTCTAGATGATTATACATGGAGTTGGGCCTGATCAGAATGAGTATAGAAGTGAGCAGAAAAAATCCCGAAACAAATAACCAGCCAATTGATGTCCCGATGTATGCCAGCTGAAATAATATCTGTCATTTCCAGACCTTTTCACCAGTGCGGAAGGTGTACTTCGCGAGCATAGCGTTTAGATTGGATTGAAAGCGACTTAGTCATTCGAACTCCGCTCCATCATGATGGCGGGCATGGTGACCCTATGGCGTGATCTGTTCCCATCAAATCATTGGTTGCTCTCTCCTTCGGTACTAACGAAACGCGAAAACGAAACTCGGCAAGCCTCGGCCGCATCACAGGGCATTGATCGGCCATCGCGCCAAGTCGATCACACTCCGGAGGCTGTGTCCCGCCATCACAGGCACTTCGCTATATACCTGCAGTTCCGACCACCATGTCGGATTCTCTCGCTCCTACCCTGGAAAACCTCACGCTGCCCATGGGCGTGGACTATCAAGAGTCGTTCCTGGTTTTCGGGCGCGCTCGGGGCGTCGGCTGACACTCCCGTGATCGCGTACACGACGGCTACTCCCGCCGACAATCAAAATTCCGGTTCCGATGACCAGGCTACGCCAGGACCAGAGACGGCAGTGACGACCTTTATGCACTTCGGAATGCAGCCAGATCCGAAGTACGAGACCGCCGCCTCGATGACAAAGCGTGCCACGAAAAACATTGCGATACTGGCGGACGCAGTCAGAGCGACGGAGACGGAAGTTGCTGATCTCGCGACCAAACTCGGGAACCTCACTGTTGAACTCCGTCTGGGGGAACGTGCGTCCACGGCTGCTCAGCTCCTCACTACTCCCCCGCCTACCCGTTCGCGCTCAGACAGCCAAACGTCCCAGGATAACGACATCACGAGTCGGCGACTGAGGGCGCCGAGTTGGCTGAACACGTATCGGCCCTGGAGGAAGATTTGACTGCGCGAGTATCGGCTCTCGAGGACCGGCCCTCAGACGGCCTTACCGTGTCTGCCCTGAGCACTGCCGTTGCGGAGCGTTTCGGAGAAATCACAACTGATCGCAACGCGCTTGATACCGCGATGCGCAATCAATTCGAGACGCAATTGAAGGCCACTGCACAGCTCCGTCTCGAGAACAAGGACCTCCGGAAAACTTTGGAAGCCATGCAGACCACCATCGCACGCCTCGAGTTCGGGGGTACAACCGCTGTTCGCGCACCCATGCCAGCGATCACTGGATGCTCGGAACGGTCTTCCGCATTTGCTTCTCGCCCCCGGTCTCCGCCTCATGATCTTCCCGCGAAACGTCGGAAATTGTTCGGGATGGAGGTGTTCATCACCATGGGACCATTCCCACACTCACTCCTGAGTCCGGACTCCCGTCGACCTGTTCATGTCCGTCCTCAAACCGGCCCTCCCCACTTTCGTCTTCAGCAAACCGTTCTTTGTGATCCTCGACCCGGTTCATCCCTATCACCTCCATATTACGATGGAGTCTGCAAAGGACCAAAAAAGCCTCTTGGCGATGTGGGGTACCGGAGGGCGAACGATCGGAATGCGGGCGTCGAATGGAGATGGAGTTATGCTGGACGGGAATGACTCAATCTCCAGCCGCTCGAGTCGCCCTTTCACGGCCCAGAACGGTCCTTATGGCCGGGACGCCCGCAGCGGCTGAAATGTCGTCCGGTTTTGGTTCTGGGTTTAAAATCGAGCTCGGTCTCGTGTATACGCTACAAATTGTTACTGTTTTATGTCGGTAGTCGTCCAAAAGCACTGTGCCCTTTTGTCCTTTGTTGATTCTTCCCATCGGCACATTTTATCCCCCCCATTACAGCCAAACATATCATATGTGGTCGTTTCGTGCGCGCATTCTGCAAAGGGACAGCCGTACAACCACTTACCGTAGACTGGTGGACACCGGGGATTTATACCTGGGAGGGGAGAACCTCTCCCGTACAACAGCTTCATAAGCTGCTGGTCAGGTCCCACAGGGTTCTATCCGGCGGTCCCGCCAAAAAATCGGCCGGCCAGTCAACGGTAAGTCAAGTGCGCCCGACCCCCTGGGAATGATGTGTGCTCCGTTGGCATCTGGCAGTTTTAAGTATGGATAACCACCCGTACCTTACTGCTTGTTTGTCTTCGGTAGACTCGTCGTTCAGCCATTTGGACCACGCGAGTATAATAAACCCCCCCCCCCCCCCCCCCCCGCCCCTGCATGACTTCCTGCCATATATTCGCGTTTCTGTAAGAATAATTGCTGGAATCTTCACAAATGTAGTCTGTTTTCACTGTTAAAAACAAGACCCAGCAACAATCCATGAGCTTCGACACAGTTTTCATGCTGTTTTCGTTTCTGGCCGCGAATTAGTAGGTACGCGCAAGGTACGCGTAATACAAATGTTTCAGCCAAAGCTGAAGACCGTCGACCCTGAGGGCGAAAAGTCCATAAAACAGGATGACTTGGCTCGCTTTTTAACCCCCCACTTGACTCTCCTTCTTTTCAATTTGAATTTACAACTTTCCTTCACTCAAAAACTCCAGATTGCTGGTATCATGGCTGGTGAGCCAGCTGCCGCTGTTACATACAGATAATTAACATCTTCTCAGGGTACCAGAAGCCTAGGCTTCATGGCCATTCAACTCTACGGTCCACCAAACACATTAGCATTATTTTTCGACTCGTTTGCAGTCTTTTAATCAGCACTCTCCTTGGGCTTTCTCTTAATTTCTTTCCTTGGGTGAAGTCCCTGGAGACGTTCTATCTCTCTGTCTACATGGCTTGCGATCTCACGATTTTCACTGTGGTTCTGGGTGAGGGAATGAATCAGGTTTTCGAATTGCGTTTAAATTTGGTATTTTGCAGGGCAATTATTTTTTCCTGCACCTGGCATCAAGCCGTCCCAACTCTTTGATGTCAGCCCACATCACTTCCGCCGATTTCATGTATCCCATATGCGTATTGACTGCCTACGTCGATGCCCGGGGTATCAAGATCCACGTTTGAGTTGCTATTCATTCTCTGATTTCCTCACTGTGCCCCGCCGGTTTCTCTCTGCAATTATGGCCATCCCACAGAACCTCCACCCATTCTGGGCCACTCAGAGTACCTTTGAGACTCACAGATATTCCGCTGACCAGGGACCCTTTCTGGATGACTCGGACTCGGACAACTCGGAATCCAATGGTGTGTAGGTTTAACTAGCATTCTCATTTGGTGTTATATGCAACCTTTTAAGATCTCGTCTCAATGAATCTGGATTTCGGCCACGATCCACCTCCCAATCCCGCCCCAGGAACGTGGACATCCTACCTTCTTCAGGGGAGATTTGGCTCAGCTAATGCAGCTCATGTTGATGGTTAGTCAAACCTGTCATTTCACCGAGATCAGAGCTCATTCGAACTTTTTGCCCGAGATGCAGATGGAAACTCCCTGGCGTATACCCCGGTTTTGCGTCTTCGCGGCGGATACAGCTCAGACGATGATGAATCTCATGATCACGGCAAGTACAATCCTCCGACTCCATTGAGATTGCACTGAATTCGAGGTTTTGTTCAAGATTCCGACCAGGATGAGTTGGATTCAGAGGGTCCTCGTCCATCTGGGAAGCGTAAACGCAAAGCCAGGCCCTCGAAGCCGCGGAAATCAACGAATAAAGGGAAGGGTAAGGCACGTGCAGTCTCTGATTCAGAGGCAGACCTCGGTATTCGAGTAACGATGGGGAAGGGAAAAGACAGTGGAATTTATGTTGACGAAGTTGTTGATATCTACGCTGCTCCGGAAACCTGGGACGTTTCACCAAGCGACCACCGTGTCGCATTCATTCTCAATGTGACTAATTCTCCGGAATGTTTCGTTCATGGTCGAAAAACCCAGACTGTGGATGGAATGGTGAAAAGCAGGCACGTCTTTTCAGTCCCACTTGTAATAGTTCCGTCTCACATTTCCTTTCAGTGCCAGATTCATTTACGGGGCCAACTGGCTCCCGCGATGTCAATAAACTGGCTGAGGTTCTCATTCTCGACGATGATATTGTTATTGACTGCCGTCGGTCAAACTTGAGCTGCAGTTAGTCTCTCGTAGACAGACGCTACAACAGATTTGGTGCTCGTGCCTCGCATGTTGTAAGCTGCAGTGGTTTCTGGACATGTCCTTTTGCAGCATCAGACTTTCTGGAAGATTTTGAACGCTTGGAGGGTAACTCTGAAGATCTAATTTCGGCTCCCATCCGTGCTGCAAAGTCTGGAGAGGCCGGTAGTCTCATTTCTATCGCGAGCGAGTACGACTCTCTTCATTCTGACCTGATTTCCTTGTTGAAAACAGCGATTTCTTCCGCCCAGATTTCACCAGAGCGTCACTTCCAAGTACTGCAAGGGCAGAGTGGAAGACGAGAACTTTGCATGTGGTGGTCATGCCATTATACGCAAGTACACTAAGGTAAATGTCACTGCCAGATAATCTCGATGACCTGTGTTTAAATAATTTTAGGGGCGCGTCAACGGCAAATCATACTTTATCGGATGCTCCAATTGGTCAAAAAACAATTTCATCTGTCACCGTTTCAGGACAATCCCTCATTCTGTACGCGAATCTATTCTTGGTCAAATATTTCGTGAGGAGGAAGTTGAAGTTGAAGACGATGATGTTGTCACGGGACCTTGTCGATAAATCATCCACCCTTCTCATCTCCCCAAAAATAATATATGCCGTCAGTTTCCCCATATCTTTTGTCGATATTCAGCGATCTCATAATCCAATCCTAGCCCGAACCCATTTCCGTGATGGTAAACATGTCCGCGGAACGTAGGTTAAAAGAACGTGGCCAGCCAAGATGTTGATTCTTATTCCCGTGGACGAGAATGACTTGCGGGCTGTTGTGAACCCTGCAGCGGACAAACGACACAACCATCCGCTTTTTCCTCGCACCAAAGTTCCTTTTGTCGCTGGCAGTCAGTACATTGCATGTGTTGAATCTAACGGCCCGATTGGGACAACAACACTCAGTGTAAGTACTATCGGAACATTGAAGTTCCCATTGTTCCCTTCGGACTGCCCAATACAGTCAATGATTTTCTTTCGCTAATAACCATTTTCCCTCTCACACGCTCAAATGAATTGGTTACAATGTTTACACAGTACAACATAGGGGCTTGGTGATTACCAGGCCGCCCGGTGGTCCGGCTGTGACTGTCCACCTCAGCCGATGTGTTACACAGGCCATCAACGGCAGCTGCCTGGCATTCTATATATATCTGTTTTCGTTTTCGTTTCTTGTATATACTCTCTCTCCTTTCATCTTCTCTGTCGCCTTTTCCCCCCGCTCCCTCTCGCACCCTCCTCCTGCCAAGTTTTTGGGCCTCTAGCTCCCCCCAACTAGCGAGCGCAAGACTCTATGGATGCGCCTTTTTCCCCCTCCACGCTCCTGTTTACGATACCCGCTCCGTTCTCATGGCATGTCTCGCCTATGGTTCCTGTCTTCAAAGCTCCCAAACAAGCTTGCAAGTGGCCTCTAAGTCAAGCTCACAAGTTGTCTCTCTGCTAAGCTCTTCAAGTCGTCTGTCACACTCTTCAACATCTCTCTGTCAAACTCTTTCAAGCTCTTCAAGTCGTCTGTCAAACTCTTTCAAGCCCAGAACTTGTCTCTTCCTCAAGTCACAGTCCCAAGTTGTATTCTGAGCCCTACTGGGTCATCAATGCACTCCGCGGCGCTGAAGGCCAAGCGACACTTCAATTAGTGCGTGTTTTTATTCCGCCTGTTTCCTTGATTGACATTCAGTCAGCGCCGTTTTGGGGAGCGCTGCATCTGCGGGGAATTCAATTACTGTCATGCCCGCGGGCCCGACACTCTGGAAGCCTAACGGGCTGCAAAACTCGCTCGCACCGTCGCCGCCGCCTCGTAGGTTACGATCCCATCGTTTCCATTGTATTTCCTCTCCAATATGATTTATTTTATTCATTTTTTGTGCGCTACCAATTTATAAGCCTGATTCTGAGCAACAATGAGGCCGGCATGGGACATATATCTGGATATAAAGGTATGTAAGGGCAGGTAAACCCCCAGAAGGTATGTGCCGTTTGGGAAGCTCCACAAACTTTGTGGGGTTTGTAATAAAATAGGTTGCAGATATTCGCCGGTGAAGTTTCACCTGCGTTATAGTGCTATGTAGTGGATTTTCCCGATTGGGGCATTTGCAAGGGTTTACGATCCCTTGCAATCATTCCCCGTTTTTCGTGATAACTTGGCACATGTCTGTAGACTTGGGCGTCTGCACACCTATGCCGACGCTGATCGACTTGTGCGGACATTTAGCTCCCCTGTAGAACTCCAACGCGAGGGGTCGGGGTCTGTTCAATGAAACACAAATAAAACATGTGCATCCACAGGGAAGCTGTGCTAATGTTTGCGGTTGTTGCTCGCCATCAAGCTAGCTCCACTGTGTTTGCTTCCGTGGTCCCATTGATCGTTACAAGCTGGGCTTTTGTTAGAATGAATTCTTCTGGTCACCGACTGTCCCTCCCGGCTCCCTTCCTCTCTCTTCATGTGATAAAAGAACGGTGGACTCGTGGAGGCATCATGATGGCACGACATCAAGCCAAACGAGTGCTAACAGCGTGCCTCGCTTGTCGGCGATGTCGATCATGTATACAATTTCCGAGAATATGTGGCGAGCACTTCTCGGATTTTTTGTGTTGGAAGGAGGTCAATTCTTCCTCGAATCTCACAAAGAAAAATACTGACCTATTTTCTCAGATCTGCTCAAGACGTTGGACGTGCCATTTTGGACCTGCACCTCTTTGAGCCCTTGATGCCGTCACGCTATGCCTAAGTAAAGTCGCGCACAAGAAGCAGCTCTGGGCCAGAACCTTGAGCCTCTGTACACTGCCCTAGTCCCAGCTTGTTGCCTCCACCTGGCGCAGTCACATGGGTGGGAGCAGTGCGTCGTCCTGGACACAACTGGAGGCTAGCTGTTCCCGACTTAGAATTGAAATCACGGTCGATTTTAATGCTGGTACTGTCCGGGACATGGATGCGGCGAAAAATGTGGTATACACAAGAGAGCTAGCCACGAAGTGCCGACAGGCACTGTATTCACAGCAAAACCCGATCCCGAAAGATATTTCTGGAAGTATTGGGTGTTGATGCACGTAAATGGGTAGGTAAGTAAATCGTGGTTATCTGAAGAATTTTATCGCTCCTTCGCGCAGGATATCGCGTAATGTTGGTGTTTTATACAGTTTGATGCCTTTAAATTTCTGTTTCAGTTTCAAAGATGACGTCCGAAGCATCAGTGCTGCTGCTGGAGGATGGGGATGAGGACAGCATGTTCATCGTCATGCGCGAGACCTTGGACTATGCAATCAGCATCGTACTCCGAAGGCTCACCACAATACAGGGAATGACTGATGTTGGCCTGGATCTGAGGTTCAATTTACAAAATCAAAGCAAAAGGTGAACTTCGGGGACATACCCTAGGAGGATGAAATAGTATGTTAATAATCCGAGCTCATATATGTTGGTGATTGCGAGGGTGAATGCTAATAGCAATGTTAGTGGGATTGTATATCATGAATTGACTAGGCAGACAGAAAATGAACACGAAATAAATGAGGGAATCGCGTCCGAGAGTCTCGAATCTATACATGTCATGCTCACAACAACAAACTCCTGATACACACGTAGTATTGCGTCCCGGGTGAAACGACCGTGCCTCCATGTCCCAGAGCCATTTACTGAGGCGCGCGCGCCAGCAATGGATAGCCCTGGTCAATCCGGTCATTTTGTGCCATTCAGATCCTGCTCGGAGGAAATATTGACCTCTCCAGCTTTAAATTTTGAAACGCTTGACCTGATTGAATTCCTTTACATTTTGATTTGAGTCTTTCTTTCTTTCCACCACCCACCGCCAACTGCCCCGTCTGGAATCAAGGACAAGACCCGCACCCTTTCCACGTCCCTTTCTCACCGCCTCTACTTCTTTCCATCCCCTTTCTGAACCTCTCTCCCCTGCATCCAGTGTTCTTTGCGTGTCATTCCGTTGACTGTCCATGTCCCCAAGCGCCGGATTCAAGCTCAAGAACAATTCAATACTCCGAAGTAGTGTTAGATATGCCTTGGCCCGTCAAGAGGGAACGACGTCGCCAAACGAGTACGTATCACGCAAGCCTTTCTCGTCGCCGCCATCAAGACTTCCCAATATGAAGCCACCCTCGTCAAGATGAAGCCACCCTCGGCACGCCTCGAAGCAACCCTCTCTTCTCGATAACTTGCTCTATACTTGAGAACCATAGGCAAATATATATGTCAATATCCTCAACACATCAAAGCTAGTGGCGGTGCTGGCAGTTAACATCAGCGAAGTAATTAGGTTACCTCCATAGCTGTAGGGTACAGAGAAAATTAAATGAACGTGGTATGGTTCATATTGCGAATATTCATGTCTTAGTAATTTTTTCAATATTTAAATCTCTGTGGTAAGCCAGCAATTTACGATGATGTTATCTGCCCCGCTTGCTTACTAGTTTTATCTCTTCTTTCTGTTGCTCATAAAACGAACACCATCCCAACCCCACAGATATACCAAAACTCCCCCATTCTAGTTCACCTAGTGTACTGCTGCGTAGCCACTATGGCCAGATACGGCAACAATATAACTTCAGTTCAACCCCAAGTCTTTTGTATAATAGAAAACAATCTGGGACTACATGGAAAACAGCAGCGGACTTCCGCTATGGGATTGCTGGCCAAAGTTTAGCTGTAAGTCATATCAATTGTTTTGTCACAGGATGAAAGCCACAGGGTATTTACACGATAGGATGAACTGGATTATTTCCTCCAGAGTGCGGTCAGGAGAGGCGGCGAGCCAGAGGTTGATTTTGACACTCACGTCAGTCTTGAAATATAGTTCGTACCCCTGATGGAGGGCATTTTCGACTGTGATCCGAGAGTTGAGAAATACAAGCGTGGTGTGGAGGAGAAGGATGAGTGTCACCCCAATCTCCGCAAGCTGCCATTATCACGCAGTCGACTCCAACAAATAATTGATCAACAGCCCCCCGACCGTCCCACGATGCGATGCTGTTTATTGCCATGTTGCTCACCGGCTTTCACGCCTCTGGCGTCTTGCCGAGCTTACATCGCCTGACACTCGCGCACTCCGCCAACCCACAAAATGGGTGCTGCGCTCCTCCGTGAAGAACCAGAGAGCGAAGCCCTATGGCTCCGAAACCACAAAGCTGACAGCAGTCGATTCATCAGTCCCCACCGGCCTCGCATTAACGCTGTTCCAATCTCCGCCGCTATCTCGACAGTCACGACACACTCTCGCTCTTCAATCCGTTTCTTTGGGTCAGAAGCCGATGGATCTCTTCCGTCTGGGTCCCGCGGCTGGCCAATGGGCATCCGACACCTTCAAAATCTACAAACGCAAGAATCCTGTTCTCTAACAGATTCTTCTAGACCGCCAACGCGCATCCTGAATGTGCTCTTTTTCTTCCCCATCTCTCGTCCTTCGGCCTCGCCTCTCTTTTTCATTTTCATAACTTTTAGCCATCCAGAAACGACACATAGACACTGGTCCACTCTCCCTTGGAGAGCGGTTGATTTGGCTAACTGCCCACAATCATTCCCACATGACGCAGCTGTGCCGAGTTTAAACTGGAATTTAAACAAGACTAATCGTCGAGTCAGCAAGATATACTCCGTTTCCTTCCACTCCGTCTCACACTCTATCCTCTACGGTTGTAAAAGAGTACGCTCCTCTCCACCCCTGCGGTCTAAGCGAGAGTCATAGCAGACCGGTCACGGTGACTTCGATGAGCATGAATCACTGCCCAACATCCAGTTCCAGTGTTCGATCTCCGGGAAAGGAAGTAGAAGCTGAATCTGTAGGGTCGACGGCAATTCGTAAGAGCTACATTCAGCGAATCGAAGTTTCAACTGAAGTGTGGTATTAGCAAAAATTCGGGTGTCAAAGACGTGGGAAGTATCCCAGAGTGATCTTGAGGTCCCATTTGTGAATTAGGAAGCAAATACAAGGTGCAATTCCGAAGCCCATAGACAAGACATTGAACCACTTCTACTGTGTTCTGAATTGAAGTGAACTCCCTGTCGTAATGTGATACGACTCCAGAAGTGCCCACTAGATTTTTGAATTGTGAATGGTCAGCCTGGCATACAGAACGACCCACAACGAAACACTGTCGGCCGAGTACTCGATAAAGTCTAGGGGACATGCGACTCAGAATCTGGTGAATTATCGGCATCGCAACCGCGCGAGGTGGAATATGAGCTCGAAAGAGGTGAAAATGCCGTGATGGAGCAAGTTGTGGCGCACCAAAGCGTTCGTCATCATCCTACCACGTTCAGGCGTCCGCCGTCATGAGTTTCCCTAACCGTGTCAAGGATATGATCCGCAAAAACTACAAATGGACTTGTACCATTTGTTTCAATCCACTTCCAGATGAAGGGAGCCACTGTGCACACCTTTTCGATGCATCAAAGGCTGGCAAGGAGCAGGTGGGGCGGCAGCGTTCGTATTGACTAGCGTGGACTTACACCCGAGCACCAGGTTACCGACGCAGTCTCCCTTGGATTACTGGACCCAACAGGAGACTACCAGCGTCAGACACCCAGCAATGGCACCATCCGTCAGTCTTCTGTCTTTTTTTTTGTTTTTTGTTTTTGTTCCCTGGCGTTAACGTTCTCAATCCTGTCACCTAGGCTATTTTACATCCGGACGTCTGGTCCTCTCGCCTCCGATGCCAGTCCTCGAGTGGATCGCGGACAAGCTTGGGGGGGGCAACCGATTCGGCAGCCGTATGGCAGGTTCGTTTTCCCTTAGGAGTCGCACCGCGATCTCTTTCTGACGCCGGACCGTCCGGGCCAGGTTTTCAACAACCTTGAGCTCAGTCGCTCCACCGATCTTCTTCGGTACAAGGGGCTCTATTCTCTAATTCCACTATTTCGGCCTCAAGACAAACGATGTTATGAGATATATTGCAATATTCCAAAGATGTCTGTCCCCAATAACTCTGGCGCCTTTCAATCTATTTCTAGCACCTAGGAAGTTGGGGAAAGCCACACTTGGAGCACAGGTGGATGGGGGACGGGATTGGAATAATTACGGGTGGGGACAGTGTTGGGATGAATGCTATTTCAATGTGACATGGGGAAACGAATGCTTTATCCTTCGATGAATGTCTTGATAGCACCGAATGAGAATGCCGGCCGTCGATGGCACAGACGGGCACCAAATGCAAAGTCAAGCTGAAATGAACGGGCTCTGGAAGGCACCGAACGAGCTTCGATGGATGCCACGTGGACTGCTGCCGTTTTATGGTATAAACGGGCACCAATTGCTAAGTAAAATTGAATCCCAGCGCTCGGAGGCATGGGCAGGTTTCCGACACTCGAGTATGAGTCCCGGCCTTCGATGACACGGACATGCACCGGATGCAAAGCAATCAATAAATCCCAGCTCTCGAACGGGCTCTAGATAGCACCACGAACACGAATCCTGAATATCCATGGCACGGTGGGAATCAACCAAGTAGTTGGAAAGGAATTCGATACCCGACACAGCAATGGAATAGGCCAAGGGACTTCGAACCCCCACGAAATTTTATGAGAATTTGATACCCATAGTTTGATGGGCACAGATCAGGGGTCTGATTCCCAATGAAGCAAACGAGTGGGACTTCGATACCCCGCGAATCGAATTTATGGGAATTCAATACCCAACGAAACGAACAAATGGGGCTTCGATACCCTGTAAATTGAATTTATAGGAATTCAATAACCAACGAAGCGAATGAATGGGAATTCGATACCCAGGGGACTTCGATACCCCGCGCATTGAATTTGTGAGAACTCAATACCCAACGAAGTGAACGAATGGGAATTCAATACCCGGGGACTTCGATACCCCGCAAATAGATTCCAAGGGAATTCGATACCCAGAAGTTCGAAGCACTGATTAATTGAAAGGGAGTTCGATAGCCAACGAAGTGAACAAAAGGGAATTCGAGACCCAGAGGCAGGAATTCGATACCCACGAAAGTACCCGAGAAAAATTGAGTGGGAATTCGGTACCTAGAGTTTTGAGACGTGAATAAAATAGAGGGAATTCGATACCCAAAATGATTGAATGGGAGTTCGATACCTGTCCCAAGATTAAAAGATGAGAAAGGGTTCAATACCCACCAGAAGGGGGCAGGAGCCCTGGAACAGAAGAGCATGAGATCGCATCCCCGAAACCCAGCATTCGATAGCACCGGGTGGGATGGATGATGCGACACAAGCGGTTCGCATGAACCATAACGAGAAAGGTACCTGCAGGGAAGGCAGACATTATGGCTTGCAGGGATGTACAGACCCACTACGAAGTCCAATATGCCCCGACACTCCCTCATCCCCGACGCCGCAACCCGAAGCTGGCTCCCCTAAAAAGTCGATTTCACTGGCCGTTACAAAAAAAAGGGGGTCCTCGGGCGACATCAGATGAGCTAGCCGAGTATGTCAGGATTACCAGTGTCCCTGAACCCTTCAATGGTGTTGATCCATTGCAGTGGTGGTATAGTCGACGTCGGCAATTCTCTCATCTGTACCGTCTTGTCCGCAATATCCTCTACTAGCCTGAACTTGAGGATAGACGACGTATTGACTGTTTTACTACGGCCCAGCAATCTCGTTTGCACCATGCCACGGACATCGCAATAATATTTGAGCATCAAATGTATTGGATGTATAGAATATTTTTATCTATCACGAAATCGTTGAAGATAAACCAAGTCAACCTACATTAAGATACCACTTGCTAAACAACGAACCTTGTAGAGGTGGAAACGTGCACTTTACGCGATGGCGTTCTTAGTCGTTATATGCGAGCAGCGGCCTCGTTTGGTCTGGAGAGTTCCAGTTTGCCGAGGAGGTTGTCATCTTTGAATGCTTACCCTTGTACACCTGGATGAGCACGCTGGGCTGGTTGTCGGAGTTTTTGATGGAGGTCTGCGCAGCGGAGGAGAGTACGCTTGGCACGCTGCGGAGACGAGAGAGGACGTGAAGATTGGAGAAGAGGCCTAGAAAGGACAATTAATAACGCATAAAAGAAAAATAATGTAAAGGGACAAACCATTCTTGTTCTTTGCTCGAACTCCTAGTTGATGAGCCGGTCATCAAAGTGCTCACTGCAGATAATTCCTCCTCCGAGTTCGAAGATGAAGACGATACATTCTTGCGGGTGACCTTCGACTGTAGGCAATGGCAGCAGCTGTGGGCTCGTTGAGGATTTGCTGGACGTTCATGTTGGAGATGGTGCCGGTATCCTCGGAGCGATGATGCTGTGAGTCGTTGAAGTACGCGTCGCGACGACGGCGTTGTTAATGGTGGACCGAGGTACGACTTGGTGGTCTCCTTCGTCTTGAGGGAGGACCAAGAGTACCAATCAGAACACGATACGGGAATAAGATGAAAGAGATGTACAAACTTGCCGCGGTACTCCACACGGATGGACGGCTTGCCGCCCTTGCTGAAGACACTGAAGGGGATACTGGCGTCGAACTTGCAGCCAATCAGTCGCTTGGCATCAAACGCACTAAGGGAAGAGTCAGAACATCGCTGACGGAAAAAAAAAAAAAGGTAGAAAGAAAAATGTACACATCAGTCTGATTCATTGAGACTTGATTTTTTGCAGCGTCGCCGGTGAGGCGCTCGTTGCCCAAGAAGAAGACATACGGCGGCGTAGCGGCGTGGTAGGATTGGATGTCAACATTCTCAACTTGCCAGACACCGACGCAGCTATAGAAAAAATTAGAAAGGAATAGGGGCGAGAGAGCCCTACATGCGAGAAGTCTCAAATCCTCTTGCGCAGCATGCAGCAGGTCATGCGCGCGCGGGCGGGCATTTGGGGCTATACGGGGTGCAGATAGATTGGCCCGTGCATGGTTTAGGTGGATGGTGAATGACGCGTCAATGTGAGGAGCCGTCTAATCCACGAGAAGGGTATGGAATTGACTCTTAGAACCCAAATAAATGAAAGAAAGGAGAGCCTGAGGGAGAGCGTACAAATAACCAAGTAGCTCCCATTTTACTGCCGCATCACCAAGAGGTATATTTGCCTGTTGTGAGAGAAGAAGAGATGTGAGAAGGCCATTTGGATGCGATAGTTGTCTGAAATGACCTCCAAGACAAGCCTTTCGTGAGAGATGGGTGAGACTCGAGTTCCATGACTTGAACATGACCGTCAAGTTTTTGGAGCCGGAGGAGACATTTTCAGTTGAAGAAGCGGGGTTGAGGCTTGAATGTGTTGACACTGAGTGTGGGAGACGGCAGAAGACCGAAATGGAGGGGAGAGGTGTTGAGGAAGGACGAGAGTATGTGGGCAGAAGATGGGAGACCGTGAGACAAACCTTCCAGAAAAGTGACATAAGTTATGTCCGCATTCGGGCATAACGGGTGCCAGGGCACTGCACCATATTCGAGAAATAATATTACAGGAGATCCCGAAAATAATGACAATCACGAATTTTTTTCGCGCGCTTCCCAAAGAGGAAATTCGCTTCTCTGCCTCTTCTTTCGCCTTTCTCGTCATGTTCTCGCCGTCTGACAGCATCTGGCTTTGAGTACCCGGCACTGGAGCCTTCAGCCCGTCAAACAGAGACCAATTGAGACGCCATCCAAGCGTTGTTGGGTGCAGTGCCGTCCTGAACAATTGAAATTGATGCAAACCGGAGGATGCGCCGCAAATGATATTTGCCCTCCAGCGAGGTCCAAAAACACTCCGAGGACAATCTAAAGAGACAGAAATTTCCGTATTGAGCAGGGCTATCCAGTCCTGAGAAATCCACCGGGAAGCCATTCAGTCTTGAAATTGATGCATCTTGTTCTTATATTCGTTCCTTTTCACAACAGCACTATTTATGGGTGTGGATGGCGCTCCCGCCAGCTCCAGGGTGCAGGGCGGATGGGGTGGCGAAGATGAACCCATCGGACCTACTATGCTGAAGTCAGCACACTCTGCATAGATCCCAAACACGGACCCATCCCATGGTCCCGAAGCTCCAGGTGGTTATTAACACTCATTTTTGACCTTTCCTACTGGCTGGTACCCTTTCTGAGGTCCTCTGGGCCGTTTTGCACTCCTGTATAACATATACCAAGAAGTTCTTTTCAGCCCTCCCCCGGACCCCCCCGTCCGAAATTTTAATCCCGACGCCCCCTTGTTTTAGGCTATGGGAATCGCCACTTTGTGAAATACATGCGGCTTGGCGCTGTACAATAATTTTCTATGTGTAAAAGGCAGGATTCCAATTGCATTTCGGTCAGCTCACCTCCACCCACTTTTGTCCTGATTCCTGAAATCTCGTGATTCGAACACGCCGGAAGATCCCTATCAGACATGTTGAGTTGACCGTCAAGTCGGTTAGGCGCTGAGATTTGCTTCGGAGGCCGCGAGTGACAGAGATCTGCAAATTGAATGGCGTAAGTCGAAAAGGATGCTAAACTGAAGCTTATTTATTTATTCTACATCCGACATGTGGTAGCATGTTCTGGCGCTGATAGAATACTGTGCTGTGGCCGAACTGACGCTTTCTTGAACACTCTAAGGCGGACTGGCGGAACGGATCCTATAAAAACATCAGTAGCTCTCGCTCCCCATTCGCATTTGAGTCGTGTCAGGCGCGGACAGAGTGGACAGGGTGTATCCCAAATGCAGCGGAAAAGGGAGGAAAGACCCGATAATTTACTCGCGTCATCCAGTGATTGCTTATGTTGGCTGCAGTCCAATTGACGGAGTCTGGTTCGGATTCGGCTGCACCGCTGTAGACATGCTTGGTAGTTGCCGCCCGTCCTCTGCAGTGAAGGTCTTCCAGCCATATCGGAATTCCCAAGACACGAATGGAGAGGCGGACCGAACATTCCTATCACATCTGGTATCCTGATTGTTGGACAAATTGTTCAGTCAAACACACCTATACTTGGAAACAGAAGTGCCACATCAGTTTTGCAAACCACTATTAAAGGAATCCAGCCTGTCTATGAAAGCAAGCTTGTCGATAGAACAGGCTGGTTTGAATTGCCAATATGTGCGATCAATTTCCCAAAAAGGCTTATTTGTAAGCTGACCCCTGCGAAAATTGCTGACAAATAAGCCTTTTTAGGTAGTGATCGCGCGTATTGGAATTTCAAACTCAGATCGACCGGTCTGTCTATCGACAGCATTCGTAGACAGACGGTCACCGGTCTACATAAAACCATTACACGGATGCTCCGGAGACTGTAAAAACACAGCACTTTTGTCTGGCTTCGATTTATGTTCTGGAGCGGCCTGGACAGCATCACAGGCTGACTGAGAAAGGGGATTTTTTCGTTCCCCGGTCGCAATGAATACGCGAGAGACATCATATAAATATGCATAGATCATCCATTCATCCCTTCGAGCAACGGCGACCCATCTCATCTTCTCCGTCTTTAACCCACTCAAGGCTCACCACGTCCCCTTCCAAGTCCCTTTCGACTATCGCCCACGGCGGCGCGCGCATGCAACCGAGTGCTCCTCCTTAAAGATCACGTTTCTGAGTTGCGGAGAGGAGAGGTAGGGCGCTTCCGCAGTCCGCGATAACGCGCAACAATGGCGCTGAGGAATAGCGCGACGAGCCCTAGGCGATATAAGGTTAGATCCGGTACTTAAGGGATCCTGTGCTGCTTACAGAACACATTGCGCTGCCATTGCTCCCACTCCCGAACTTTGACGGAGATCGCACAGTCCCAGGAGAAGTAAGGCGCCTTCAGCGCAATGTACCGTTTACGGCTGAAAGCCGACGGTATGATCAGAGAATCGGAATAAATAAAAGAAAGCGATCAAACCTGTGCGCATCTTTCTCTACGACAATCTCGCTCCACTCGCTCAGCTGCTGGATAGCCTCTTCGTACTCGCGTTGAAAATTAGCAAGCATACTTTCCTAGAGAGGGGTCAGCGGGCGGACAGCAAATGAACACTCGACAACGCACACTGTCTTTCAGCCTCCTGATCTTCTCGCGCATCAGCCCCGCCAGGCTCTCGACGTCGACGCCCCACCGTCTTGCCTCTCCGCCCTCTTTCGCAGGGAATGGGCTGGGCTGACGCTGCGCGCACTTGCGCCGCCCACGCATTGCACCCAGTTCTTTCTCCATCCGCCTTCCCAGCGCGCCGATCTTCAGCTTTCTCTGCGGGTCCACTACACATCTCGGCAGGAGCCCGACGCTCCGGAGTGCCCTGCTGCCCGCGGGCGCAGGTAAAAAGAACAACAGCGGGTGCGACTTGAGAAGAAAACCTGTGTCGCAGGCCTCGAGGTGGAACTGGCTGCACGTCGCATGTGCGGGGCATGGCGTGCATGAGTCGGGGCGCGGCACGCCGGGCAGCGCAGGTAGCGGGCAGGGTGTTCCGTCAGAGAGGAGCACGCGGTTCTCGGCGTTGCAGATTTCGACCGCCAGCCGTCTCGCCTGCAGCGCCTCCAGTGTAGGGTTCGTGTTACGCCCGGCAGCGCAGTACCCAATGGCCGCGGACTCCAGCATGTAGTTCACGAGGACGCCCAACGCGCTGAAGGCGAGGAGCACAATGAGGACACGCATGAGAATAACTCCGGTACTGAGTGTCTTTGCCCTCGGCGGTCCCTCCCGAGATGGCCCTGCTACCTCACTGGCATTCTTCTGTTCATAAGGAAAGGAACGGGTGAATGAAGTCCAGTTTCTCACTCTGATCATTATTGTGTCTTGCCTGCCACGCCTAGGGGGATTGCTTGTTCGAATACCTGAAAGATGAATAGCGCAACCCTAGTCAAGGTTGGATTAAGGGCGATTATCGGGTTAAGAGAGGAAGTGTGACGTGGCATCACAACGTTATCGTTATCACGTGACACATCTCTTTTCTTTGACGTCGAATTGAATCATTGATAACAAGACAAGATGTGCCTTCGCTTCGCTCCGGCGTAAGCGTCAGACTGTTTGGGAATGCGCTGCGTGCCCATGTATTTTATTGTTAGAAAACGGACAGGCACATATTTTGAGTAAATACAAATTTCTTTTTGTAGGTAGGCGGATTGTGAGGAAGATGTAAGTGTAGAAATGAATGATTCAATCCTAGCATACTGCGTCCGGCACCGTTGAACCGGCAGTGTGTTCGCGCAGTCCCTCAGCGTCGCCATTGAGTGAACTAGTGGAATTCGTCAGACAGAAATGTTGAAATACCCGGCACATGCCAGTGGAGATCGAGAACAGAATTCAAGAATTAACTACGCCTTGAAGGGTGGACACCTGGGCACAACCATTCAATCTCAGGTGAAAATACACTGGATTGAACCCATCTGAAGCTCAGCCATCGCCGCGGAGATCACTGCAAGGTGCGCAAGACGTATAAAAACGCCGGTTGTCGTACCTGGACTAGTTTTGGATCCGTTCGACGGAGCGCGATGACTCAAGAGCAGCGTTAGGGAATCGAATACCTATGTTCCTTGGCGTGAAATTACCGGCGAGAGAAAAAAATGGCTTACTGTCGATGCCCACAAATAATTTGCGATTTTCGCTAGATTGGATTGGGGAACGATGTTCAAAAGATCATCTGCTAGCATGTAAGGTTCACACATGGGCCGGCGCTAAGCTACACCTGCGACGATCACCTGCAAGCCTTTGAATAGAGTATACGACTGAAACTCACCGAGCGCACATCTTCAACTGTGTTGTATTGGCCCGTACATTGCTCCTGAGAGGCGTCCTTGAAGGAAGGTAAGATCGATGTGGAGGCGTCGAAAACGGTGCAATTGAACGCACTGGTGTGGAACGGATTGACTGTAGACTAATCAGCAAGGAAGCAAGAGAAGAAAGTACACGGAGACGCACCCCTCCGGCCGCCGAAAAGCGTCGCGACGTCCTGCTCGGGTGGATGGGCAGAAGGGAAGGACCGAGACCGTGGCATTTGTTGTCGGGGACGGTTTAATCGGAGGGCTCCTGGAAGATCTTGAATGGTTTGCAGTATAAATTGAGATCTTGCTCGAGTGCAGGACGAAAGGGAAGGACATCATTGAAGAATTGGCCAGGTCTTGAGACTTTCAAGTCGGAGCTAAGCACCCGAAGGAATGAAGAGGAAACTGGGTCCTGTGGAGTATAATTGAATTGGCTGAAACTTGAGGGCAGGAATACGGTGGCCTCGATGGTTGAGCAGGATTGCGAGTGAATCTGAATCTTGAGGGAAAAACTTTGGGGTGCAGTCTCACTCTCAGGACGCTTGCCATGAGAGGCGAGAGCCGAGCACAGTGACGAAAATCCGCAGGTCCGGTAGGTCTTTTTGACGAAGCAGAGGTAATTTGAATGTAGAGGAGGCTGGTGCCCGAGATGGGGACAGAGAACATGACGGAGTGCACGACGGAGGAGGAGATGGTGGGTGAGAGAGAGAGGGAATCGAAGGAGACCTTTCCTTTTGAGCGGATGTTGAACGGCTGATCGGGGAGGTCAAAAATGAATTGAAGCCCAAAACGCTTTCACACGTCGGGCGGATTCGGAAAGCAACAGGAAATTGAGCTACTAATGTGAGCGATCCGTGGAGCCTGTGAGAAAAATAGGGTGAAATCGCAACAGACAAACAGTTACGTGATTCGAGGCATCTGCTTAAGATACGAGATATGTACCGCCGCTTCGCTCCGGTAAAACGCCGCAAAGGGGAAACAAAAATGAATTGCATTTGCGTGCATACATAATGCCAGCTTCTCCCCGGGGAGTACGTCAACGGCATATCTGGTGGGTAGTTCAATGTCGCGCCACAGCTGATGTCTCATTCAATATTTACAGGCTACGCAACTAGCAACCAAATTATTTCCTTGCACTTTTCGACTAGCCGCCGTAACATCACCTGCGGTACCGGTACCGAAGGGTCCAGGTTTGAAACCCAAGTTCCTGAAGGCTCCCGTGCTGTCGGTTTCTTCGGTACCGCTGGTTCGTATATCCCTTTTCGCGTGTCTTTGTGTTTATCCAATATTTATCCACAGATGGCGGCGCAGTCACATCCATCGGCGTAAAATATGCTAAGCTTCCAGCCCCCATAGCTTTAGGTAAGACCCCCCTGTCTGTTCCTTGGATATCATTTAAATGTGCCCCTCCCGTAGCCAATGATGCATCCAACCTAACGTCCCGCAGCAATGATGCATCCAACATAACCGTGACAATCTTTGAACCTCTACTGCTGATGACTCCGAACGCCACTAATATGTGGTCAACGAACAATCAGACGGCTATTAGTGCTGCCAAAGCGCTTGCCGCAAAGGAGCTTTCCCCGATATATGCCAACATTATAGCAAACGGGGCCGCGGCATGGGTGGAGACAGTGCCAGATCCGGTGACTAATACGACATATTATATTTCCTTGGGCACACCCGACTCCGGAACCGCCGCTCCCGCTATCTGGGTATTTGCTATCCCTTTGAAGGATCCCGCGTCGAACATATCCCTCGCAATTCATGCTACCGTATAGCGCCTCCTCCCTGGACTGATTTGTGCCTCACAAAATTTCGGAACGTTCAGCCCTGCGGGAGGATTCGGTGCTGCCCACCCCCATATTATGGAAGGGTTGGATGTAGGTGCGGCAGTGCTCGCGGCGGTTCGCGGTGCCGTCACGTGGTTCAATGCGTACACCAAGTCGGTAGACACTGCTGAATCAATCCTGGACGGCACATTGGATGCTGATGCTCAAACTTCGATATACACATCGGCTTTGGCGGACTTTTTAGGTGTGGATTCCTTGCGTATCTGTAGACTCCGCACTGGGGCCGAGAGACCAGGGGATCATCTGTCGAATCGCCTACATTCCAATTGGCAAGAAATAATAGCAGTATAGCAGTAGCACCTACCATGTATTCTGCATAGTCAGCATCCGAAAGCGCAGGTATAAGACAGTCGTTGTCGGCAGACTCGCGTCGAACCAAATAGCTTAGTTCAGCAAATTGGTTCCAGAAAAATGTGTCAACAAGATGGTGAGCATCTGAGGGAAAACCCAAGCTGACTGTGGCCACTATATAATATTGTTCGTTGTGCCTGGTGATTTCCTGGGTGGCATTTCTTCCGACTTTAGAGCCTCAAAAATTGTGATTGACTTGTAGAAACACGCATACAAGTATTAGAGGTCCATGTTCTTGTTATTCTCCTCCATGAGTAAATTAGGCCAGCCAAAAATCACCCTTTACATAAATCAAACCCTCATTTAACCCAGATTTTTCATAGAAAACACAATCATCCCCATTTTTGTTCTGGATAGGTTGAGGAACATTCATTCATAAATCACAGAGAAACAATCCGCCAATACTCAGGGTATGACCCAGAGGTAAGCTGTTTTGTAGTGTCCGGTTACTTTTGGAAATGCCGAGTATAGCTAGCGTGGGTAATGAAATGTATAAGTCGTCGTGGATTTGTCGGCCTTGCTGGTACTTTTCTTATAGCTTTGTGCGAGTGGTAAGTGATTAACATCATTAAAGAAACTGAACATACTTGAATCTGAATCCTGTTGCTTTCCAGATCATCTTGGACAGCTCAGCTGCGCAGTCGTGTCCCGAATTCCACTCCAGATCCAAGAGTTTCACAAAGGTATGGATTTCGAAGGCACGGTTTTTGTTTTCTCCAGAAGAGACAGAAATGCGGCCATAGACATTGTCGGGGGACCTTCTATCGATGTATCCTTTCCGGAAGGTGCTCGCTGCTTTGCATGGGAATCCTCATTAATATTCTCCTTGTTTTTCTGTAGCGCGTTGACACGAAAAATACACTCGGGGTCCCGGATTCTCATCCGCGGCCCTTTACTGGCTAATAAGACATTGTTGAGTTGGGCGTCGATTGGTGTGTGCATTTCGACGAATCTGAGGGGCGTAGCTAACCCCCAGGAATATTCCGCCGAGATCTTTCCTTCCTTTCATTGATTGCTACCTCAGACGCAGGTCAAACCTGCGTTCGCACGATCAACAACATGGCGGATCAATCCGCAAAAAAAGAAAAAAAAGCTTTAATGCGCCGATGACGCAAGCCACAGTGTGAGGAATTTGTTCCTGTTTGCTTCCCCACTCAGCGCTCAGCCCTCATCCAGTCACGTGCGAAACCAAGAATTGCTTCGCCGCGCTCGCAATCATCTCCACAAATTTTCCCACGGTTAGCTGCACCAAATTGACGAATGATGAAAAGAGAGTTGGATCCAAATGGCTGGCTGGAGCAAAATCACCAGCCATCTGGTGGCTCGAATGGCTGCAGCGCAAACACTCTATTAGCCGACCCCGGGCCGGGCGAAAAAGGGAGGTGGGGCGACCGCAGTGGTATCAAAATCACTTTCACATGATCCACTCAACATACTGAGAGATTCAGCGAAGGTTTATTTGTCTACCTTCGTTTTATGATTTTGCGGACTCTTTGAGGTTTGATGAGTAAATTGTACATACTCGACTGCTGATTGCTCCAGTTTAACAAGGAATACCAACAACCACCAACCTATAAGCCGACTAAAGGACTTTTGATACTTTTTTTCCAGAGGTGTTATGCTAGAACCACATTCACAAGTGCCGGCAATCGAATGGGAACTTATGGCACCACAGAGAGCCACCCTCTATGAAACAAAAGATATCAATGGAGGCTCAAAGACAAGTAGGAGGGCAGAATACTTCGGGCGAGCTCTCGTATACCACGGAAATGATCTTCAAATTAGGGCTGCAAGAATGACGGCCTTATACACAGCACGCAATGACATGGTCTGTGGATGCGGCTTTGTGGTGGGGAAGACGGCAGACGACACACATCCAAAGCGAGCAGAACATCCAACACGATGGCCAGAAGGCTGTAAAGGTGGCAGGCGGCCCAGAATGCTATGATGTCATTCAACTATTCGCGATACAAAGTTTGAAGTAAAATCGGATTGCAGGGGTAGGGAGATTTTTCGGAGGCCTCTGCGCCAACCCGACACAAATCATTGATGGTGGCCCTACCTTCCATCATTCCTGGCACCGCCATATTTGGGCTCCGCCATTCATCTCCTTCGTACGGAGTAAGTCGACTCCGTCGCTCCGTCCTGGTTGTCTCGGGCTCGGTGAGTACTCCTACAATCTGGCGTAGGTCATGCAGTTGCATTGGGATTCTTCCTCCTCCAAATAGGGAGGAAAACACTATGATCGCAGCTTCGGTACCGTTGATTTCATTGGCCTTCGCCAAAATTCGATTCAAGGTGAATCATTATCTAATTCACGACACTGTGGAACCCGGAATTAGCGAAATTCACCTGAATTTTCACTTGTTTTACAAGTGAAAATCACCAGACTTTCCACTAAGAATATGTCCGCTTTCACGGTGTCCTGGATTATTTCCCTCAAATCATCGCTTTTTTCAGGGCAGTAATGTGTTTTCTTGTTTTACATGAGTCTTTGGGTTGAGTTCAGTGTCCGATAGAACGAAACAAGCCGCTAGATTGATATCTGTTTCACCTGTTTTCTAGGTGAGAGGCGAATTTCACGAGATCATACAGTGAATTTCGCGAACTCTGCTTTTCACAGTGCGAGTCGTTGAAGACCAATCAATATATTACATCAAGATTGGGAGGTACTTAAAAGGCATTGGGATGCAATGCAGTCCATCGAGCTCTCACAGTGGTCGTTGTAGGTTAAACTCTAACGGGATTGGTGGGAGTTTGTGCTTGATCCGACGTCTTTATAGGTTTTATTTTATGCCCACTGAACTCCATTGAACTATGTTGGATTCCCGTGGACTCCACTCCGAGCCAAGTGCCATTGGATTCCACTGGAAGTTGGATTGGCAACCAATGGTTGCCGATGCCGAACGATGCCGGTCACTACCATTTCCACGGCCGTGTGTATTACTGCGCCAAGTGACCTCTCGCTTCCAGTAAGCGAGTCCCGATGGATACCAGCAGCCAACTATTACATGGACAATGTCACGTCGGGCCTTGACCTCTGCCACATTAGCTGAGGTTAGATGCCTGAATCTGGGTGCATAGATGTGCCTTGAAGTGCCTGATGTGCAATGCAGCTGTATTGAAGCACTGGAAACATTGTGAAGGGTCGGACCCTCATGTTTGCTTGGTAAACAGACACTATAACAAAATTCACTCACCGCACGTGCTGTGATTGGCCCTGGTGCTTGTTCAAACCTTGAATGCTGGATTGATTTGGTTACGTGTGTATTTATCAGGTTATGGCATGTTTGGGCAGCTTTGTTTGTATTTCTTTTTCCTCCCACCATTGATTTGCTTTCCTTTGCTGCTCCCATTCAAAGGCATCCGTAACGGTGGCAACAAGATAAGACTACCAGCTGCAATGGATACATCAGAGTCCATGTCCCAAAACTCTGGAAAACAGCTAAACAACTGGCCATTGCTTGCGGGTCTTGGTATGTCTGAAACTGTATCCCGTCTATAAGACTTTCATATTTCCACACAGTGCTCCTCCTCTATGACTATCTGCTCACTCTTCCCACTGAAATACACATTGTGTGGCCACAGCCGAGGCTTGGCTCCTGCTCATCCGCTACCTGGCCCTCGGTACAAACCTCAGCATGGTGGTGCTTACCTTTGGAATCTTCGGACTTCAGGTGTGTGACAGGCAATCATGACATTGCCACCAGTTGTTGATTTCAGTGGAATAGATGGATATGTACATCCCACGGCAAAACAAATTGTCTGGGACTTAGAGGCTGGAATAGCTGTAAAGCGCTAGGTCTGATGCAGAAAATCTGTCTCCTGGTTCAGGACTTAATCACATACGGTTCACTGCTTCGCATATACTCAGTTCATGCAGCTGATTACACTCTTGCATTTTGCTCCCTAGCAATTCTCACTCTGCGTGTCTATGCCCTGTTCAACCGCAAAAGAGTCATCCTCTGGCTGCTCAGTCTTGCAGGCTTGGGATCTCTAGCTGTAGGAGTAGTGCGTACTCTTACAGTTCATTTTGGATTGTATTTAATTGCATGTGCAGTGGCTCGGAAGCGCAGCCGACATCGTGGCCCCGCTCCCTGGAAGCTTGTGCATGCTTTCTCACATCTCGTGAGTCTTCTTCTCAATTCTCGTGGAATCTATCTGGACAATGGCATTATCCATCATTTTTTCTCATTTCGTCCAGTTCACGCATCCGTTGTTGATTCTCTGGGCAGAGTAATCTGTGGGTTCTTTCGTGAATTTGGCGCTACAACCTGATTACAAGTGAAAATATGCACAGGCATTGCAGGCGCATGGGAGGCAGAGTGAGTCACAACGTGGAATATCAGATCAGCAGGTTGACCCACCACAGGGTCTTCCGAGACCTGCTTATTTTTGCATTCACACTTCTGCGTGGTATATTGCATTGCAGCGTGACAACTATCGCTCTCGGCTTGTGAAATGTTTTGTCCTAGATGGTGTGTCACTGCTCTAGAAGTCCTGTGTGTGTGTCTCAACATCTACTTCTGTTAAATTGACGGTTAGGTTTTGTCTATTTTTGGTGGGGTATTCAAGTTGAAGCGGATCCCGTGGACTCATAAATGAAAAAATAATAGTCTCATAGCAGCGGTGGACGTGGCCAATATTCTGAGTTACTATGTGCATCAATAGCTCACTTATATATTGTCTGTCTAATAGGATCATTCACGCATCAGTTCGGCGATGTACGTACTTTGATAGTCGAAGATTAAATGGCTAA
Source organism: Mycena leptocephala (assembly GCA_029378395.1). NCBI lineage: Eukaryota > Fungi > Basidiomycota > Agaricomycetes > Agaricales > Mycenaceae > Mycena > Mycena leptocephala. The sequence goes on along the minus strand of JARJLF010000030.1, from coordinate 412,775 downwards.
CCTGTAGAAAGCCCTTCTTAGCCAGCAGTCTTGCATGGTTGGCAGGCACATGAGTCTTGTATTCATGCTATCTAATTACCTCATTCTGACCACCGTTTTCTCCAGTCTCTCACCGTCCTTACCGCTCGTCTGATACTAAACATGCATGAGGTCGCGGACACCAACAGCATGTCAGTCGGTGATGTTGCTAGCGTGGAAGCTAGCACCGTGGAGTGGAATGATATAGACGGCATCCCGATGGAGGATACAAGGGGCCAAGTATGGAATCGAGCCTGGTGGGGTATGGGAATTACTTTGAATGATTGAAATTGCATGCAATTGCCCAGCTGCCGACCATTGAACTCCAGTTGGCCGACTGAGAACTGCGACTTTCCATGTGTCCCATCGCACGCAGCTGGACAACCAGGGCAAGAAAAACGTGACGATGCATCCCAAGAGCTATGTAGATGCGGTCTGGATGGCCTGACAGAAGTTCGTCAAGCCAAGCACGGCCAGACAGTGCAGAGGTATGTAGATCTGTTTTGCAGTACTGGGGATAAACATAGAGCCCCACACCGAGTACAATATACTGCAGGAGAGCCACTATGAGCAAGGTAACCCATCTGGCAGTCTCCTGAGGGTCGAGATTGGATGGAGGCATGCTGAGAGATCGATTAAATCACGATAATCGCGTCCATAACGGTACTGTCACGGATATCATCACCCCATCAAATCCAAATCCAAATCCGCTGCTGGAGTAACTCTAAAGTATAAGATATTATCCTGGTCTTATCAGTTGAGAGTGGGTTATAAGGGGGTTATAAGGACAAGCTTAGTCACCTAAACAGGGTCTGTGTAGTTGGCTATGCTGACCTGACCTGACTTGGCATGAATCCCGGATATATTAGGATTGAAATAGACAAGCTCAGACGCAACAGAAGAGGCAAGCATCACATCTCCGATCGCGAGTCCGACTCAGAGTCTAAATCATACCCAAAGTCTGCATCGAGCTCGGCAATGAGAGCGTCAATGTGATGCGCCCGCGCAGTGCCACATGTACATTTCCACCCACACTGATATGGCCATTGCGGTAGGCACTCTTCAATAATTGCAATGCCTCGGACAACTGTGCACTCAATACGTCGTGGAGCTTGGAGGGATGAAAAGGCGCATTCAGCCGGGGTAATTGATCTTTGTATGGCCAAGTAGTCGCTTGCCATTCACCAGAGGGTCAGATGCGATGTGTAATACTCACAATGACAGCGTTCTCACGACCACCCCGGGGGGGTGGATTTTGATGGATAACGGAATGGGCTCCCGCTGTGTACTCACGCCTACCAACGCACAATATTATCCGTCGTCTCCAGAGGAAATGAGAAACACCCATTGAGTTCATTTCTGGGCTGGATCTTCGCACGACGCCATGACAAGTGATTGCAATGCATCGAGACCGAGGATTGTGAGCAGAGCGCGGACTTGGGCGGGAAGGGGGTTAAGAGTAATGGTGGCGTGAATTCGGTCCTGCAGTTCCCACGTCTCAAGCTCTTTCTCTGTGTCGTTACAGGTTCAAGTTGTTCCGATAATTTTGATTCTGGCTACTACAAAGGTTGCAACTCCTTTATGTAAACGGGTCAGACATCTGATGATTTACAAGCGGCAATTTGTCCCCAATGATCATATTTCGGCTCTCCCCCACAACTCGGAGGATTTTTTCGAGAGAGATTTTACACGTGCAGTGAGTTCTTTCTTTTAGTACTTGAATCTCTCGCGTCAATGACCACTATTGGTCATCCAGTTTGTCTTCTGTTCATCTGCCGCACGTACTGTATTGAAGTTTAATGCCTCTTCTTCCTTCCTCCCGGACAGGGGGCCTATCTCGATGTCTGTTGTGTGTTCTGGACCGTGCGTCTGGGTCGTCGGGTCAGCGACACGAATAAAACAATTGCAGACATTAAAAAGTATGTGTGCTACTTACGCTGCTCTTGATCGTTATCGACGCAGGATGCAGGTCCTGCTGGTTCTCAATGTGTACCTGAAGAACAAAAAAAAAAAAAAAAAGTGAACCCGATGCTTCCTGTATAGATTTGAAAGAATGAAGGCATACCACGGCTGTGCGGTGTGCATCTAACAAGGGTGAGAAATGCTGCAGAAATGGGGGGACGCCGAAATGAACGCACAAAGCTCGCTAAGATTCGTATCCATCTCCGTACCAGGCTGTGCGAAGGCGACGCTTGTACTGCGTATCGTCGAGGTAGCCGCTTTCTACGTCGAGGGGGTCCATACACGCGCCAATTTACGTATGTTGAGGTTTGACAGCTGTAAGAGGAAAAGTGGGTTGCGGGTCAGCTTGCGTACAAGATATGCATCTTACGAGAAGAAAACTAAACCCAAAAAAACAGAAGAGAAGAAGGGAAGGGAAATGGACGAACCATACTGAGCACGTACGTCCTGCCGAGGCACCATGCAAACCCGACACCGACGACTATATAGGTGAGCCAGCGAAGTGCGAGAAAAGTTGGAAGCGCGGGCAACAAATTAAAAAATTGATGATGAGCCTAAGCATAAGGTGGAGTGGGTTGACGAGAGCGAGAACGCACTGTTGCTTTCCTTTTTCAGGAGATATCTGAATTGCGACTTGATAAGTATGGCGGAGGCCGCGGCAAAGACTCACCCAACGAGAGCCGCAACCGCAATCGTCGCCGTGGCCGTCCCGGTTTGAAGCGTCACTGTGGCTAGTCGGTTAACCACACTGTTGCACCATCGTTAGCCCAGCTGTGCAAATGTATGATGATGTGCTACGCACTTCCGCGTTTCGGTCGAAGTCGGTCTGCTCCTCAGAAACTCCCAGGAGGACATGCGACGCAGACGCGAACAGGTTGGATTTAATTGGGACCAGGTCCGTGCGCATTGTTTGGCACAGCATCACCAATTACGTGGATGTTGATCGCTGTCTTTTCCGAATCTCTTGCTTTCCCCCACCACCTCGTCCGTTCACCAGCCCGTCCCAATGTCCTTGCCAGCCATCTCTTCCACGGAATTTGATTCAAACGAAGCCTTTGATGACTACAAGACAATGCCCAACGGCGCTCCAAGATGCCACCAAATTGATGCTACAAAGATCGCACGCAGCTGCGATTCAGCGCAAATCTTAAACCCTGGCGCACATCGGAACCCGTTGAATTGGTGGAAAGCATCCTAAGTCTGCTCTATTCTCGCCAAGACACTCCCCAAACCATCTTCAAGCCGGTCTCGAGCAGGCAAGACCTTCGTGCAACATTCCAGACAAGCCGATTCGTGCTGCATTCACACAAGCTGCTCCGCAAGACTTTGCAAGCGTTCTCTGAATGTCAAGCCCATCCGTCTGGCCACCTGAAATATTGGTGCGCTGCCCGCCATTTGCCGTGCTTCTATCCTTCGCGCAGAAGACTCAGCAACACGACTCGTCGACACGTCCTTCGCCTGGTCTAAGCCAGAGGTTTCCTTTTGGTGTTGTGGTAGCACTTGCCGTCCTGTTCTTATGTAGTGTTGAGATGAAGATTTTTTCAAATCAGAACATGTGCTGAATGCAACTGTCAAATGTTGGTTACTAGATTCACCAAATATCTGGTCGAACCTTGAGAAGATGTTGGCCGCAACATCTCAGAAATAGTGTTCTCATAAAAACCTCGTGGGATAGCCGATGTAATGTCACGACGATGTCTCAGGCGACACTTGACAGATATTAAATGGAATATATTTGAGAGACATTCGTGCCAAACGGCAGTGTATGCCAATTAAATTGCATCTGTTAGGTTACAGCTCTTTGCGGAACTTAGGACGCGGCCCGTTTTTTTTTTTTTTGGAATGTTTTCACTAGAACAGCTGTCCCGAGCTTAATTCTTGCCCGTTTCCCGTGGGAGTTAGCTCATTCAATTCGTGCTGAAAATCCGCAGTCACCAGGCTCTTGAAATTTCTTTTTTGGTCCCCAAATGAAAATTTCACCTGAAAAATCCCGATTTCAGGCAGGACAGCTGTAGCTTTGGTAATAGTGCTCGGATTGACCTAATTCTTGGATATGTCATACATACATGTATTATCTAGTTCCTGGTGTATTAGAATAGTCAGTCTAGCCTAACCCAGACATAAATGGGAGAGGAGAATCGGAGTGCATTTTGGACAGCGGTTCACAAATCATATCGATACGCGACTAAAGATTCCTTGGAATCCCGATGTGCAGATTCTAATGCAGAGTGCGAACGGCCAAGTTGAAAAAACTCTGGGCCTCGCACGGAATATTCCTGTCCGTTTTGGTGATATAGTAGTTCACTTGCAGGTGCATATTCTTCCCCGCGCACCGTATAGAGTTTTACTGGGGAGACCCTTCAAAATTTTGACAGAAAGTATAATCAGGAACAGCAAGGAAGGTCACCAGACCATTACTATGACAGACCCTTACACTGTACAGTGGGGAACGAGTGACCATTTTAAGTCACGAGAGAGGGACCTTCTCGACTTCACAGCGGTTACCCAATGTACACGCTCCTGAAGTCAGAGTGGTATCCACCAGCGACCCACTGGATCGTGCTGTTCCCGAGGATTTTTGAGTCTATTCAATGATCTCGAAGCGGAGGGAGAATTAATGGCAGCTTGGGAGATAGACGAACAAGGAGAGTTGGTCTGTACAGGATATGGAAGACCGAGTGATGGAAAAGTGACTACCAAGATTGATCGACAGAAGGTTTATCTGTCGGCATCACAGGCCATAGTCGACAGTGACAAACCTGGGGCCGCGCTACTACAACAGTATCTAGGTACTACCAAAATAGACGAAGGGATGGAAGTCTTCACGCTTAATGAGGTAGGTGGTGGGTGCCGTAAGCTTCCGTCCGTATGTGCATCCCATTACCCGTTTTATCTTCGGCATTCTCCTGTTAACCGGTGCATCAGACATTAGCCCCAGTGAGAAACCCAGCTAAGCAAATCGAGCTGTATCGAGGTAAACCGAGGAATTTGATGGGTCCTCGATTCCGCTCGATAATCTGGACTGGGCTCGATGTACCTCGATGAAAATCGAGCAATATCGACGTAAATCGAGCGCGAACGAGCTCATATCTGCAGTATCGAGGTGCATCGAGCCTTCCATTACTTCGCTACGCACATATTGGAATATAAAAAATATTCAATTATATTGCTCCTACAGTACACGCGCTGCCTACTACACTATCCTGCACGCCATCGCCATCCTCCCCTACACTCGACAGTGTAACCTCTACCCGACCCCCGACCCGCCCAGGCCCTGTGTAATGGAGGATGCGGCCGCGAGTGAGTACGATAAGAAAGACGCGGCACTGGACAAGTTGTGAGCAGACAGTTCAAGATAGAATGAATCGAGGACATACGAAGCGGAGAAATCCAAAGGACAAGACGCGACTCGGACTCTATGAACACGGGTAAGTAGATGGATTGGAAACAGTCAAGGCACTCACCACAATAGCCACCCTGTGGCCTCCACCTGGCATTCTAATGTGTAACAATCAGCAACGCGACGTGGGATAGCGCACGCACCTGCATAGACATGGCATGGAGATTATCCGCGGAAGCTTGGCGGAAGCTGGCAAGATCATTAAGACGGGGCACAATGATACGATGGGGGAAAATGCGCACTGTGGTACAAAGAGCGCGCCGGGGCGCGGGCGGGAAAGTGGGAGGTGGTGGAAGGAGGGAAAGAAGCATTTTAAAGTCCGACATCGTACGACTTGTATTTATTGAGAGCAAAGACGCGCCTATGACGCAATCACTCCGCACGTCCGCAAAGTCGACCACTTGGTCGAAATTGCAAAAGGACTGTCGAGGTGCGTCATTCTATGTCGGATGTCGGATGTGTGCGCGTTAGCGGGCTGTTTGACTGAAATTATCAGATCAGACGCCAGGCACCCCTCGAAATTCCTCGATACTCCTCGATTTCCTCGATATAGCTCGTTCTAGCTCGATCTGCTTAGCTGGGTTTTTCACTGGGCATTAGCTTCGATCCCAGCATTTTCGACCTCGCCGATCAGCCACTTAACAACCGTTACAAAGGAAGGGCGTCCGTCGACCTCTTTCTTTCCTTCACACCCCCATCATCTGCTCGCCCATTGCGTCTCTCCTTTTCCCTGTCTGTCCATTCAATCCCCAGCCACCACAGCAACCAATCCAGACAGCTTTCTCAGTATATCCCACCGTAACAAATGTACATGATGACGCAAATTTCCACGGGCTCCAATTTCTGGATCAAGCGCCGCAACAGTCTATACCCTTGCGCTCTTGCCTCAAGATACCTCAAAATATCAACATTCAAAACATTCAAAGCTATAAGTCGTGTCAAGCTCTCAAGGCCCTACAGGCTCGAAGACCATTCCAGATTTCGAGTTCGTCAAGACGCCACAGCCTGACGTCCTCTACATCAAGTTATTGTACCTGGGTATCTCAAATGCTACAACGATAAAATCGTGAATATCAATTCACGCTTTCAAACAGCCCGTCGTCATTGCCCCCTGTCCAACTGACTTTTTCCTTGCCCGCAGCGCGTCGCACACCGAAGTTTTTTTTCACACTTCTCCTGGAGAGCCGCTGAGTTCTCAACTTTGTATTCTTTGCCCGCACTGACCAAGCCCTCGAAAGCTTGACGCGTCGAAGCCACATATGCCTCACCACCCACTGCGGCTGGATTCTAATCAATGCCTCGATATAGAAACCCTTTCTGGAATCCGCGTAACTGAACTGATGCATCTTTGATGCACCAAAGGTGTTTTCCGATCCGGTTTTTTGCCATGTTGACGGCTGAAATGTCTAGCAAGTCGGGATCACTCGTTTCTACGAACCTGCCGCCTTATTCCAAACGCGCCCCAAGGCCTGCTCGTCTGAACATGTTTTTGGTCAGCTCTATCGTTATCCTACTGTCTTCACCACTGACCAGCGACAGATATGTTATCCGTGCTCGCTCTGACACCGTCTGTCACGATACATGTATCTAACTCTGTGTTGATATCTGCCAGTGGACACGCCGCAGGTTTGGGTTTAAAACCGGGCCTCGTGAGTATAGTGTAATGCATATGTTGTCGCCCTCAACATTGAGGACAAATAGTCAATAATGTGGGGCAGTTGCAGGATCGTCGCACATCAAATTCCAACTTGAGCACAGAATCTGTAGATACGATTGCGAATTTCGACCATCCCACATTCTACTGTCTGTCAATTGGCACCGTCGCCCGCCTACGACGGAGCGAAGCGACGGCACATCTTGTAGTGGTAAACTATCTTATTGTGTGCTGGAGGTGACCAAGAGGATCAACAATTCTTCCTGCAGCCAGCTGTTCGTCAAACAGAGTACCAAAATGCTATAGAGAATAAGAAGCTCGTCTTATGATGGTTAACTCAACCGTGAGACTATTAGAGAGTTGAATTGATTCTGACTGGATCTGACTAACGAAGTCAGTCGGTGATTTCCGAGTCAGTAGAGTTTGTGATGATGCCAAGGATTGGTCTAGCCGCAAGTTAATCCGATCACTATTGCGATTAGACACTTCCCGGTTGTGATTCAACTAATAGCGGTCGAGATTTTGCTGACCTGAAGAATGGAACAAAGACCACGTTCATTATAATAAAGCTAACAGAAATTTAGAAAGACTTGAATCATCATAAGTGGACTCCCCGGGATGCAAATTAGCGTCTTCCTGGCTACCTGGTGGTATGCAGGTTTAAGAAAATCGGTGCTGCTGTTCGGGAGAAAGAAGCCGATCTTTCGGAAGGACCAAATGTGGCCAATAACGTAGAAGCGAAACACTTTCAAGACACCCAAAATCACCCAGCGTGAACTTGGGAAATTTGGGGCTGTTGATATAATTAATTTACGACCTCAGAAACCCCTCATAAACATTTCAAACATTCAGCAATGTTATGATCTCTGCCGAAATACGGTAACATCTAAAATACACTGAAAATAATGCCCCAAACAGAACCGGCTCTCGCAGGCGCTACACAACGTACTTCCACAAGTCCTTTTGATTCTAGAGCCTTCATATAGGAAGGACTAATTTCACAAAAGATCAAGTCCGTCGCATGTCGGGAAGGCAGTAAACAGTGCGGTGTTTCGCTTCTACGTTGCGTTTCGCTTCCTAGTCTACGACTATAGCGATATAAATAAAAATTGCAGTGAGGGTAATGAGTTTCATGCAAGAGGACTGGCGAATGGTAGGAACGAGAGTTGGCGTTGCAGAAAATATGGGCGGCGACAGCTACGAGGGCGGCGGGCTCGGCAGGAGCGGAGAATTGGGTGACCGTTGACAGTCCTTGAGTGGGAAGGCTTGGGTGTGTTTCAATTGCTGTGCCTGAATGCTTCCGCTGTTGAAACACTGTTGCAGGTCCTGACGGAGGTTATGGTCGCGCGCGTCCCATTCGCCGCCACAGTCGCTGGGCAGGATTTGTGCACGGCGGAAAAACTTTCCACGTCAGCGCAAAAGATGAGGTCATTCTCAGCGCTGGGTACGCCTTTTTATACCATACTTTCAAAGAATCCATTAACGACGACGTGATTGAAGAGCCATTCAAAGCTCCAAGATCATGGAACTTCCGGTCAGGCGGGCTTGCGCTAAATACAAAGCACGATGCTGAAATATTCTTCAGGCATTGGACGTGCGGACGTCCTCAAGAACATCGGCGTGGACGTCAAACTTGAACTGGTCGGAGTTGTCGAGAATGTGCAGGAGCACATGTGCGTTCAATTTCTGTCCTCCGTCGTCAACCCGCTCTTACCCTGCACCCACGAGGCACATGACATGACCCCGCGTCACCCTTCCGAACGCCGAATCCACGTGGGCTGGTGGAAACGGAAATGTGTTCTAAGTCCGGAATTTCAGGTTCCGAGGAAGTCCCGGCCATCTCGGCGCAATTGGGTCGCTCCAGAAACGTTGCCCTCATACCCCAGCACTTCGCGTTCGAGAAAGGGGTCCAAATGAGCCAATTCGGTCGAGTGCTGTTGTTGGTGTGCAGATGGGTTTGCAATTGGTTGTTTGATTATCGACGGTTACCGTAGAACCATCGCGCGAGGCGGCAACGGCGGTTCCCACAAATGTTTAAAGGATCCGCCAAAAAATTATATCTTCTACACTTTGTTGGCTGGATCCTGTGTTTATCATACCACTGCCTCGTTGCGGCTCCAAGCTCTTTTTCAAGTTTGAGATCGGTATTTGGCCCGTTTATTAGATAGGTTGCGCAAAAGCCGCAGGAGCCGCATGCGGCATTTTGTGCAATGCGCAATCCCACGGCTTTTACTTGGCTGTTCTTGGTTCTTGTCTTTCGAAGTACCATTCAATGCCTCCTAAATCTCATATTCCACTCTCGAGAGTGTTATGTTTTGGATGTGCACTCGTGGGAGGCCACATTTTTCAAGTATCACGAAGGCATCACTCACTTTTCCCATATTTTCACGTCTGCCATGCAGCAGAGGCAATGCCAAGCATCTTCCCTCTCCCCACAGCACCTCTGCTTCGCCTCAGGTAAGCTTATATTACGATAGTTAATTGACCTCTCAGATTTCAAATTTGCCACGCGGCTTTGCGCAATGCACCATATGCCACATGCGGCTCGTGCGGCTTTTGCGCAACCTATCTATTATTCTGAGTGTTGCTGACGATGGCTAGGTGATCATTATCAGGTTCTTCACCCGATGGGCGAGGGTTCCTACGGTGCAGTGGTGGCTGCTCTGCACAAGCCCACAGGTCGACAGGTCGCAATAAAGAAAATAATTACCTTTGAACACCGCTTGGTTTGCTTGCTAACTCTACGCGAATTGAAGTTGCTCAGGTTCTTCTCCGACACCCAGCTGAATGAAAACGTGCATTGTCCTCTTGTTCTGTTTCATTTTTTGTTCATTGACATCGCCATCTCCCTATGCAGATCATCTCAATTATTGATGTCATCAAACCTTCCAGCCTTGATTCTTTTAAGGAAATCTACAGTACGATCAAATATTCCTCGTACCATGAAGTTTTGAATCTTTCACCAGTCGTTCAGGAATTGATGCAGACGGGCTTGCACCGCCTTATCTACACACAAGACCTCACAGATGATCATGTTCAAGTACGCGTATTTAAATTGGAAAGTTGTTTCACCTTCCCTTTACCCCTACCAGTACTTCGTTCACCAAACCTTGCGGGCCCTCAAATTGATGCACAGTGCAGACATCATTCACCGTGATCTCAAACCCGCCAACATTCTCATCAATGAATATTGTGACCTGAAAGTCTGTGATTTTGGCCATTAACACTAGTCTGAGTGGTGGTAGGGAAGCCGGACTGATGTCAGAATATGTGGCAACTCGATGGTATCGCGCACCAGAAATCATGTTAAGTTTCAAGAATTACATAAAGGTGTGATCACGCCGTTGTCATTATGTGACGTTCGAAATTCACTTCTCCAGGCGATCGACCTCTGGGCCGTCGGCTGCATCCTGGCCGAACTCCTCTCGAAGCGTCCGTTGTTCCCGGGGCGGGATTATCGCTATCAGCTTGATTTAATTTTGGATTTGACCGGTTCGTAGTGTAACTTGAATAATACCCATGAATGCTGCACACTTTAACCTACATACTTTAGGCACGCACAGCTTGGCTGATATTTTGGCGATTACATCGGAACGATCGCAAAACTATATTTGCTCGCTGCCGTGGCGCAAAAACAAACCATTTGTCACACTCTTTCCGCGCGCGTCTGTCGAAGCCATTGACTTCTTGTCAAAGGCGTTGGTGAGACTCCTTTGCCTCCGCAATGAGCAATATAATTAGCTCACGGGGTGACTCAGACGTTCAATCCGAAGAAACGATTACAGTAGAGGAAGCTCTGCAGCATCCGTACCTCGCGACATATGTACGTCATCGTCGTTACTATTCGGAATAGATGGCATGAGATTTCCGTTATTACTCAGCACGATCCTGAGGATGAACCCACTGTCACTCTGGAAATACGAGGAATCACCACGTACATCGATTTCAGGCAGCTTCCTGTTCTTCATCACCCTCTTCCACTCAGCGGTTGGTTCGCGGGCCTTGGGGTATGGACCGGGCCTTGTCAAGGGCAGAAACAGCGGCCGCAGTGGCAAAAACGAGAAGGAAGGCTTGCAGACGCATCTTGAGGGGCCGAACGTTTGGTGGCCAACCTTTATAGTAGCGGTTCAGGCACCAGGGTGAGGTGTCACTTTGTTAAATTAAATGAGTTTGTGTGCCTTGCTTGCCCCCTTTCCCAGACGGCCAGGGGAAGGCTGGAGTGCAAATGAGGCAATCTCATTCCTGAGTTATTTTCAAGGTCAGACGGTGCCCCATTTTCTTTCGCAGAACTGCGTCGATGACCAAAAAAAGGGGTACCAGCAAGGTACAATACGAACAGACAGTGAGATTCCTCCCTATTTTATATTTGCATTGCAGAAATACAGGAGATAGGGTTGACTGCTGACTTACCTTGAGATAGGAGGACTTCGCCGCCATCATGATGCCCCATTGGAATCAGGCCCATCACGATGATCTTGCCGACAAATCCATGCGCATAACCCAGGATAGCCAGCGAAATTTAAGTTCGAACTGTCTCTTCGGATTTATTTTGACGGATCTGGTGCTTTTGAACAGGAGCTGAGGGCTCTCCATGTCAATCCAAACAAATGCATGTGAACATCGGCACAGTGGGCTGTTGCAGGCTCTATGAGTTTCATTAAGATGCATTCAAATACCCACTCCCAAAAAATTCTGCCCCTTCGTGCAAGAACTGGACTCAGTAATCTGAATTTATGCTCCAAGGAGCCTCATATTCCAGATGCAGAATATGGTATTTTGCCATATTTCTTTCTATCGATAATTGCGCCCGAATTACCACGAATTATCTGGATATGTTTCATTTTGATCCCCGCCAAACTCATCGAGATATAAGTGAATCGGTCGCCGGGATCAAAATCCGCCAAAACGGTAATTTTTTCGTTCGCGCCTTCGGTACTGGAATTAGATGTAACTACTCAATGAATTATCTTAGTTTAAATGTTGAAAACCTGATAGTCGTACTGTGCAGCCTCGCCCCAGAAGGACGGGATACAAGTGACAGCCGGATCCAATCCGTCGGGAGTCGTTTTCACGCCGAGCTCCTTGGGATAAGCGTTGGTGTTTGTAGCAGGGTGCCATGGCCCCAGGCCGGGCACGTTCGGGTCGGCGGAGAGAATGAGCGCTTTGTAGCGGGCCTGCATCTCGGTCGTCGAATGGATGTTGGAGAGCTCACGACGATATAAATGTCATCCCGATGCCACACGACGCCGTCTTCGAGGCAGAAGGGGGTGTCCGCGTTGTCGGAGTACGTCGCTCCAAGAGTGTACAGTCCAACGAACGCTTGGGCGCCGTCGAAAACCCAGTTGCGCGCCAGTGTCCACGTTGGGCACCTTTTCGTTTGTCTCAACGCACAGCTAGCAACCCGGAGAAAGAAAAAACCCTACCTCCACACGTAATTCGCGGTCAGGAATTCCAGCGGCACGCGGGAGTCGCCGTTGGGGTCCACAGCATAGAAAGGCGAGTCCATCACGATCTCTGCACGGTTTTCACCGAGACTGACATCCCACACGGGCTCGAAGAGCGACGCCGGAGTAGGATCTCCGGGGAATAGCAGTTGATAGACGGCGTGCCCTTCGCTAGTCCTCCAATATGCCGCAGAAGCGCAACTGTGTCACCAAGTAATTTGCGGCGTCAAGGATCCATTGTTCCGGCAAGGGAGTTTCATCAGAGTCCTCCGAGCCGTCTAATGCGATCAGGAGATGAATGGCGTCCGATGTAAGGGTGTCGATATGGAAGGATACTCACAGTTGGTCGAGATCCTCCTGGTCTGCGGTGGCTTTCTAAGACATTAGGAGACCATCTTTCGTGACCAAGGGGAAGATCCGGAAGGAGAGGAAATGACTTGGGTAATTCCCTCGCTGCGCTCCGGGGGTCCCCCAAGCCGGGCCTCTCAGGTCGGCACGCTAAAGCCTCGTTCGCGCTTTTCCCTCTATCCTTCCCCCGCCCAGCCCCCAGCCACCCTAACCTATCCCTAACCTAACCAGCACAGTGAGACGACACTCGGATACCCGTGAGTTAGGGCAAGCGCACTCCCTCGATAGCTGGTCGCAGGCGTCGCTGGCGGCACTGCTTGATCCTAGGGACGGTTGGAAGGCGTGCCAGTGGTGGGGCGGGAAGAGGACCAAGAGAGGGTGGCGGATGGCGAGCATGGTGACGGGAGGCAAGGACTTCCCGCCATCAAATGCCCATTTTGGGACAGGGGCGGGCAATGGAATTCCAAGAGTGATTAGAACCCACTACGAAAGATACTGGATTAATTCGTTCAAATCGACAGTCACGCGTCACGCACCCCGCTGTCGATATCGAACTTTGGTCTGGGTCACGCGTCACCCAGGCAAGTGTCGAATTGGTGAATAGTCACGAAAATCCCCATAAAATGGCTACGAGTTCAAAAATAAATTCGTCTGTCTTTCAGAGGCTAAAAAGACTAAAATCTAACTATTTCCCACATCTTTAAGCCTACTTTATGTTTTTCCGTGCCAAACAACCTCTGTCTGACCCAAATTAAGGTCATGAGAAAATAAGAATACAAATTAGGGAAGGTGATGTAAAATGAATCAAAATATTTCTGGTATGCACCAAGATCCGTGGCTAATGAAGCAGCATGCTTTTTTGCTGAATATCGAAATTTTCTCTCACACTCAGTCGGCGGGCCTCACGAAATGTCGAATAGATCAAATGGGTCACGCGTCACACCCCCTGTCGATTTGAACGAATCAATCCAGCAGTGGTAATTATCTTCCAAAGTTGTCGAATTTTCGGTGGAACACTTCCCATTGAGATCCTTTCTCCAACGCACTCCCCTCAACCTTAGTCTCTTATAAACAGACGCTACAACAATTTTTGTGCTCATACCTTGTATGTTGTAGTCTGTCAACTCCCTTCGATTTTTGATTGGAGGGCAGTGTTGTTTCTCTCTTTATAAAATTAAGCCCGTCTGAAGCTTTTAAAGTTCGCTTTAGGCTAATCAGCTCCAGATCTCTGGAAGATCAGCTTTAAACTTTGAGGCGCTCAATCAAATGCTCAATCGCTAGCACCGACTTCCTTAACCGCGCTCTTGTTATGTAATCACAAAATGTTTCGGTGTCGAATGAGATTCTAGGACATGTTTTGCGATAATCTGAAGACAGAATAACGTTCAGCAAGCCAAAATGAGTATCTTGTCCAGCCAAGTCTAAGCGACAAACATCAAGAATCAGGATGCCGATAATTGATGGGTCGGCTGCTTACCGACCCGCCATTTTGTTCCAGCTCTCAGATGGAAAGAGTGCACAAATCTGAAGAGACAGTTACCTTGGGAATGCAATTAAAATGTATTCTGCCTTCAAGATTTTGCAGTGGAGGACACTGGAAGCGTTGAAGAGCCAAGAAGGAATTCAAACTCCGAAGTTTACATAATAGCCCTGCCCTCCATACATTAGTGGCGCGGTAAATTACAGACTACCTCAACCTCATACCCTACCTTAACACTCCCATTCATCGCCCCCACCCCTCCTCCGTCCAGTCGGAAAAGTCGCCCAAAAAACACCGCCGCGTCGAGTTCACCTCGCTGAACGTCGTGAGATCCGCTTTCAGCGCGTCGGAGAAGCGCACGGAGCCGTTTCGCTGGTTAGGTGGAGCGGGCCGCGGAATGTGCGGGGGAGATGGATTGTGACGGTTCCGTTCGATGGGTAGGCTTTCAGACTGACTGGGGGACGAATTGTTCGCGGCGCATGCTGTGGAACGAATTTTCGTATTTTACTATACATGGAATTGGAATGAGGATCGAGCGCAGGGACGCACCATCGTCGCGGCAATAGACCCATTCGACGACTTGAGCAAGGTGTTCACTTTCTGCTTGTACTCCCTGTCCCCGAGGACGAAAAAGTCCAAGCCCGTTGCTCGTGTGCATATACACGTTTCGCCGCGTCGACTCGGTTTCGTCCGCAGCTAACGGCGGGAGCGCGGGCTGCGGAATTTGATACGTGGATCTATGACATACGTGCCCTTGATCGACCCTTTGCCGCGACTCAGAGACAAGAAATTCGTAGGCTTGACTGACGTCGGGATCGGCAGTCGCGAAGGGGCGTCGATCGCCGTAGGCCCTGCCACGGCTTGAGATTGGGAGTTTGAATATGCGGGTGGGGGGTCATCCTGTGCATAAGGATTTTAGCTGTTGCAATTCCACAGAGCAGACCTAGACCGGCGTACTAGGACATCAACAGCGCGATTGACGATAACATCCGATTGCTCTGCTTCTTTCAGCTTCCCATTCGCGTCTGTGTCGACAGGGATTATCATAGTGGTGGTGGTGGTGGAAAAGGATCAAGAGTGGGCGTCAATGGAGGAAGCTCCGGAGGCCTTGTATGCTAGTGCGTGAGTGAGGTGGGAGATGAGGTAGGTGTTGGGGTATGCGAACTTTATATTTACATTGACTAGGATAATTTTAATACTGTGCGACAGCAGGGAGGACAGAATACCGACACAAAGGAGCTGACCACATGCCGTGGTCTCTTACTGCTGTTTGCGGAACTTAGGGGGGTTCGTTTTTTAATTTTTTTTTCGCGTGTTTTCATGAGAACAGCCCTCCTGAGCTCAATTCTTAACCGTTTTCCTTGAAAGTAGGCTCATTCCAGCTATTTTCAAAATGATAGGCAGTTTCGATTTTCGAGTTCAGTTGGGGCCGTGGGTATAGTTCCTAAATTTAGACAAACTATTTCGAGGATCACCATTGCAACGCACACAAAGGCTCCACAAAACCATGACGAGCGGGTTGACGGATGCCTGTGGAGCACTGGCCATACATATATTACTGACGCTCTCCTGTGCAACTACTCTCAGTCTTTACCATGAACCAACACAACAATGATATTTCTGCTTTTCTTCTCGGACTTGGTCCACTCTCACCTCCTACTGGACAGAGGTTGGAGAGTCTCGTGCGTCGGGGATTCCGATCCACGTGATACCTACTATATAAGAAGCGGATCCGGCGTTACTATAGTCTCCGATTGGCCTACGCAACCTGCGACAGTGGCCTGTTTTCCATGCTCAGCTTCCACCCAGTCAGACAGTTCGTATCTTCACTGCATATGATGGCGGCTGGGTTCCCGGGTCATATATGCCAGTTCTCCTTTATTCCAGCGCTCAAATTGGTTTCGCTGCCGGAAGTACAGTAGTGATGAGCGGGCAGTTTGTCCAGTGGTGAAATCAGCCAAAACGGGCTGATTTTGTGATTTTCTGAATATTTGCGAGAGTAGGTTGAAACGCCGAGGAGTTCACGGACACGTGGTTGATGGGAGCAGCACGCACTGGTCTGTGGCGTGTCGAGAAGGGAACGCGTTGGATGGAAACGGGGACACGTTTTCTTCTGAACAATGGTTTCTATGTGAACAATAGTTGTTTGTGATTGGCTGTGCGGCCCAAACAGTGTAGGTATAAAAGCTCGATGTAAACTCGAATAAAGCAGAATATATACCCCACCTTTCACCCCCTCTTAGTTCGGTTTTCTCTGGTTTCGTTTTAGTGGACACGTCAAAAGTCAAGCCCTGGCTCCAGCACCCTGCCCAATTATGGATCGTCGCGCGCCTTACACGGCCCGACCCGCGGCAGGAGCGTCCTGGTTCTCATTGGCGAGACTAGTGGTCCTACTGCAGGGTCTCGTGCCCCTGTTCCGGTTTCTTGAATGGTTTTTGTTGGACAGGATGGATTGGGATTTGGCTGGATTTAGGTTTGAGCTTGAGTTTGGGATTTGGATTTGGGTGGACAATGTATTGGTGGAGTGGATTCGGAGGAGAAGCTGGAAGGAGAGCCAATGGAGGTGGATTTGGAACGTGTACGACTCACTCGGCGACGCGCTGGTCGCGCCGCCCTATCATCAATTATCCTTTTCCCGCACCCTTATTGCGTTAATTGTCTGGATTGCAACATGCATATATTTTGTATGGAGCCCCGAACCCGCACGCATCGGATTGATTGTATTTGGTGTTTGTGGATGGATTTCTGCTTTCACCTGTACATTAGATTCCCGCGTTTCATCTGGAGCCCACCGCGAGGGGCTCATCCAGACGTTTGACAAAGGAAATTTGGCTTGCGGAACACATTCTCAAAAATTATACCCGTTACTCGGCTTCACTCAGCTGGCTGGTGAAGTCGACAATAAATTAAAACAAAATCTATTTATTGCTACGAAAAATGACAACGCTAGGGTGGATTCCCTGCAGCGTACCCGGACCGCACCGTTTCACATTCCGCGTCCTTGGGACGCCGACGCGCCCAAGTTCAGCACGGATAGCGTTGACGATCTTTTCGACTTCCTGGAGAACGTCGACACCATTATCGAACTCGGGCACGTCGAGAACGAGCAGGAGCGGAAGGCGTTGCTGACGAGCTATCTGCCTGTCACCAAACGTTTACTTTGGAGGGGGATGAAGATGTACGAGGCGGCATATTCGTTTACAGAGTTTCGGACGGAAATTTGTTGTTTGCACCCGGAGGTCGCTGATCGCGAGCGTGGATCGCTCGAGGACGTGGACGAGCTCTGCAAGTCATCCAGTAGGATCGGCAGGAACGAGGCAGGAAGGTTAAGACGATTCAGCATGCAGTTTTGCGCACTGGTCGAGAAGTTGCAGCGGCCACCGGCATTATTGACAAACCGGGACGCGTGTGCAAAGTATTTGAGGACGTTGGATAATGTTTTTCAACAGCGCGTACGCAAAGCCGTTGGAGAGCGGCAGATTATGCGAGTTTTGCTTAGGCAGCTCGGTGTCAAGGCAAAGGATGTAGACGTTCAGCGAAGGGAGGATCCGATCTCGCTGCAAGACATGGTTGAGATTGCTGAAACGATTGCTGCAACGGACACGGCGTACCTGATGGACTTCACATACGCTGATGTGCCCAACGACTCAGCGCAGAGAGAGCTCCAGACTCGGAGTCGGAAGGTGGTGAATGCGACAATGCAGTTGGAAGGGCAGAAGAATGAATTATACGAACCGCACTGTATTGGGCAATCATCACAAGACGCTACGACGGAGGTTTTTCCATTAGAGTCAGGTCTCAGAGATGGAATGCCTGTGAAGAACGCACCTGCGATGTGGCCAAGTCTTCGAGATGACCAGATGGCTTGCCGAACAGTTAGGGTTAGTAATGGTGAGGATGTGCGAGAAGAAATTAGCACACTCGTCGGACGGATGCAAGAACTGAAGAGCGCGGTGACGCAGGATGCGAATGGCTTAGTTACGTGGTGTCGAGATGGAGTTGGTGGATTATGGGAGGAGACGTCGCGATTCCAAGACGAGCTCGGCGATGTTCGTGACGAGTTGCGCTCGATTCAAACACAGTTGAAGGACCTGGATACATACCGCATGGAATTAGCGGAGGCTGCGAACCTAGGAATTACGGAGGTTCGCGCAGACATGGCGATGCTCAGACAGGGCCTGCGAGATCGCGAGGAATCGTGCTCCCGAGCCCGCGACGAGATGATCTTCTGCAGGAGAGAAAATGTCGAATATCCACGGGAGGTGATGCTCGACGGACCCAGTTTAGTTCAGCATGAGTTGAGTACGATTCAGAGGCGGTTACGGGAGGCACAGACGTGCGCCACTGCGTCACAACAGCATTCACCGGCTCCCGAGGAAGTTAACGGGTTCTTGTTAAATTGGATGAAGGAGGACATGCAGGTTGGAAGGCATGCCAAAAACGATGAGAAGCGGAAGGAGAGGTCCTTCATGCCACTTTTGACAAAGAAACAGCAAGCAGCGATGGAACGCCAGCGACAGCGCGGGCCTTCGAACTGCAGGGCCAAACGTACAGAGTGCGGATGCTGTGAGGGAATACGAACGGCAAGGTTATAGGGCTGGATGGCAACTACGAGCCCATTTTTGACGCTGTTCGGATGTCGGTAGCTGGTATTGTTATGTCGGCGGAATGGTGGTGGAAGGCCAAGAAATGGCCGCCGCAGTGATCAAAATTGGCCCGGCATGATGGGTATCAGTGTTTGGGTTGATTTCACTGTCAGGGACAGCGGATGCGTGCCGCGAGCCTAACTGAAGGCAGTCAGCATTTTTAAAAAGGGGAGAAAGACGACAGCACAACTGGAATTTAGGGGGAACAAGTTGTGCAATGCGCACTGTCTTGTGCAACCATCGATGTTGGGTTTCAAAGGCAGACGGCTTGCAGAGGAGCCGCCGGTAATGCTGCCAGATTTTGAGATGGCTGGATGACTGCTGGAAGAGTTAAGATCAAGGGTGAGGTGTCCAAGAAGCCATCAATGCACTTGGCAGGTGGATGCGGAAGCTAGAGAGATCGGTCGCACAGGACGTGAGGGAATTAGATAGAATTGGTATAGGAAGCAAAGTCAAGATGAGCTCGGCAATGTTTGGGATTAGTTGCGTTCAATTCAGTGATGGTTGAAGCAGCTGGATATGTGGAGCCTGGGGAAGGTGGAGGACTCACGCGAGGCGAGGAATGATGCAAGACAAGAGGATCTAACGCGAAAAACTGGGGGGTGTGGGAAGCCATCGTTCGTAGTTAATTCAACGTCTGGCGCGATGTCTGCAAGCAACCTGGACGGTGATAGTTACGAGATTTGGCAACGCCGCGCCGCGCCATACAAAACGATGCTGTGGCGGTCTTTACACAGATTCCGGACGGAGGCGCAGTTGCATTCACCAAAGATCGCGCGTGCGTGACTGAAACATCTTTGGAAAAATCGAGCCGGACTGCTGGGAAAGAATTTAATGGCAACGAGATGATGAAAGCTGCGCTTGAAGAGTTCAGCGCCTCCACGGCGTGGTGTAGAGACCGATCCGTTGGGCTATGGCAGGAGACAGCCATGTTCGGGGACGAACTCGGTGGCATTCGTGATGAACTGCGGACCGTTCAGCGACATATCAAGGAGGCTGCAACGACAAGAAACGAGGAAATTTACCCGAGATGGATGCGCTCAGGCGTCGCATGCACGAAATCGAGGATTCGAGTTCGCGAGGCTGCCGGGATGTATTTGACAGCGGAGTAGGTGATGTGGATGTTCTGCGCAAGGAGATATTTCGCGAACTGGGCATGGTTCAAGACGAGCTACGCTCGATTCAGAGACAGTTAAAGGAAACGAGAGAGTCCGCGACAAGGTCACAAGGAACCAAGAAATTTGCCTCGAGATGGATATGCTCGGGCGCCGCATGCAGGAAAACAGGGACTCGAGATTGGAGGACCTCCGGGATGGACAAGAAAACGTTGGTGCTCTGCATAAGGAAATGCGCAGCGAGATTGAGATGGTTCAGGATGAACTGCGCACCATTCAAAGACGTCTAATGGCAGCCCTAAATCAACAACCGTGGGATTCAGAGCTGGCTGCAAGTTTCTTGCAGATTTGGTTGAGGCAGGAGACTCAGGTTGTGAAGAAGAATTCGGATGGGGACGGATCAACGTGCAAAAAGCGACCCTTCATGCCGCTTTTGACGAAGAAACAGAGGAAGGTGTTGGAGCGGGCTGAGATGGCGCTACAGCAACCGCGCAGATTCCCGAACCGCAAGGATAGGCATGGAAAGCAGAGAAACATAGACGAATCAAAAGCGGGGACAAATACAACGCTGGAGGGCAGCCGTTTCGCCGAGAAGGAATGTTCTGACTCAGAACTTTCGTGCTGCGATGTGGTTGATATTGCGCATGAAACACAGGCGGATTAGCCCAGAAGCTGAGGGGTGCAAGGAGAAGCATTCCCCGGGCCCGAGTGACAGCTGCTAGATGATGCACAGGGATTGCGCAGGAGAAAAGACGGGAAAGTGCCCATAGTCATGACGGACGACCCGAACTTGCTGTTCATGATGTTGGATTTGGAGACACAACAGCTGACTGGGGACAGTCAGGATTTTTCAAAGAGGGAGATGATGAGCGGGCAGTTTGTCCAGTGGTGAAATCAGCCAAAACGGGCTGATTTTGTGATTTTCTGAATATTTGCGAGAGTAGGTTGAAACGCCGAGGAGTTCACGGACACGTGGTTGATGGGAGCAGCACGCACTGGTCTGTGGCGTGTCGAGAAGGGAACGCGTTGGATGGAAACGGGGACACGTTTTCTTCTGAACAATGGTTTCTATGTGAACAATAGTTGTTTGTGATTGGCTGTGCGGCCCAAACAGTGTAGGTATAAAAGCTCGATGTAAACTCGAATAAAGCAGAATATATACCCCACCTTTCACCCCCTCTTAGTTCGGTTTTCTCTGGTTTCGTTTTAGTGGACACGTCAAAAGTCAAGCCCTGGCTCCAGCACCCTGCCCAATTATGGATCGTCGCGCGCCTTACACGGCCCGACCCGCGGCAGGAGCGTCCTGGTTCTCATTGGCGAGACTAGTGGTCCTACTGCAGGGTCTCGTGCCCCTGTTCCGGTTTCTTGAATGGTTTTTGTTGGACAGGATGGATTGGGATTTGGCTGGATTTAGGTTTGAGCTTGAGTTTGGGATTTGGATTTGGGTGGACAATGTATTGGTGGAGTGGATTCGGAGGAGAAGCTGGAAGGAGAGCCAATGGAGGTGGATTTGGAACGTGTACGACTCACTCGGCGACGCGCTGGTCGCGCCGCCCTATCATCAATTATCCTTTTCCCGCACCCTTATTGCGTTAATTGTCTGGATTGCAACATGCATATATTTTGTATGGAGCCCCGAACCCGCACGCATCGGATTGATTGTATTTGGTGTTTGTGGATGGATTTCTGCTTTCACCTGTACATTAGATTCCCGCGTTTCAGTAGGGGACAGTCAAAAACATCAACTCGGCTAGTGGCCGGAGTTTTGTTTTAATTAAAAAACGGACTTCAGATTCAGATTCAGCACCCTAAAATATGCCTATATACCATTTTTCTGATTTTTTTGACGAGGGATTACGTTTGGCCAAAATTTTGGCTTGTCGGAACAAAATTGTGTGTATCCCTTTTGGCCTCCGGTGACCTACCTACTCCCTGCCAACACTGCTGATGCATCCAAAGCTGCTGCGGCATGCTTGGAGGCTTGGCGATGGGCACTCTGACGTCTGACTGCCCACACTGCAGCAGCCCCAGTCAGGCCATGCCGATAGGCATCCATCCATCTCCATGTCCGATTGATAAAGCGCCGGATGATTTCTGCAGTACATGCATCCAGATACTTGATAGCTGCCTGCTTTGCATCCTCAAATTTAGGCTTGTCCTCCTCTCGGAAGCGATATTTGACCCAACCCCAGTACTGGAGGAGATGTCAGCAGATGCCGTGAATAAATCAAATTAAACATACCATCTCGAGTGGGTTCAATTCACAATGAAATTTGGGAAGGAAAATAATTTCATGGCCCCGTCTCTTGACTAGTTCCTCAAGCATGGATACCTGGTTCTTGAAGTCATCTTGGTGGCTCAGCCAACGAGCCATGCAGCACTCTTGATTCTCAATTGGGCACACTGGGCGGCATTTGCCCTGAGCTTTAGCACCTATCATTCCACCCATCGGGTATATGTAGGTCAGAACAGCAATAGATTCACACAAGAATTCCGGGTGAACATCGGACTTTGGTCATGTGTGACACCATCTGACTTTTGTATCCCGAATTTCTCCCGAACGGCTCGTGAATTTATTTTCAAACTCAGTCAGAAGACTCTCCTGAATGAGAGCTTTAAAATGAGCCTGCTTTCGTCCAGATTGAAGCAGAACTGGGGAAGTTGGCCAAATGTTGATACCTGTTTAACTTGTCATGTGATTTCCGGCCGAACGGCTTGTCAGAAAAATCTGAAAATATTTGGGAAAGGACTATTCGATGAGGTCTATCGATTGCCAAAGTTTCGGAACTTTTGAAGAAAGTAAGTTTCAGTTGATGTTTTTGACTGTCCCCTACTGTACCGCAGCGACAGGTATTTGATCCTCCAGACGATGAAGAAGTTTCCGCCGTGTCTGCCGCACTGCACTCCACGCTGCGACAACTCCAGAGGACCGTTGAGACTCTCGATGTTCCTATATGGTGTTTCCCCCTCGAACAACTACGTGGCACCCCATGGACTGATCTTCGCATCTTGAGTCTGCGAGGCTACCTGCCAGAAGACCGGCGCCCAACATTTACCATTCTTGGTTTATTCCCTCATCTGGAGTCCTTGGAGATTGAGGTGGTTCGCACCGACCCATCACTGATCGAGAACCCGCAATATCTGTGGGTTGACTCTGAGGAAGCGAGGTTCCCTTCACAGCTCAAACATCTGTCGCTCATTGATGTAGGCACAATGGATCCCATATTTCGTCATCTCCCGGCAGATCTCGATTCACTCTCCAACATCGACACTCGATCTCGCAAATATGGAACCAACTTTGAGGTTCCAGGCTACGATGACGATTATCGGACTTGGCTAACACATACGGAAATCGCAGCTACCATTGCTGGGAATCCCCAGTCTTTTGCGGGCTTGACCTACATCTGCATGAGCATTTCGACTGGAGTAGTAGTCACCTTCGTCACTTCGTTACTTCGCTTAAACTCGCGAAAGTTCGTCACTTTGATGGAAACCTCTGAAACTTCGTCACTTTGGTGAATTCCCAGGAAAGTTTGTGAGGTGAACAAACCACACAAATCAGACACATCAATCTGGCCATCATTTCCTTCTCCCCGTTTTTTTATATTGATACCCTGGCCTAACACTAACCTCTAACCACTAACCACTAACCTCTAACCGTAACCGCCTAACCCAAACCTCTAACCTCCAACCCCTAACCAGCTAACTGGAACCTAACCGGCCAACCTCGGCAAGCTGTTGATGCACATCACTCTGTGATGTGCCGAGGAGTCGCCGTTTGATACCAACTCACGAACTTTCACAGAAAGCCATCAAACTCACCTTTCACGAATTCCCATCAAAGTTACGAACTTTCGCAGCGCTAAGCGAATTAATGAAGTGACGAAGATGGCGCGGACTCTTTCGACTGGCCGGCAAAGCAGCCACTGGTACTATACGGGCGAAGGCGGCGGCGACGGGCGCTTTTACTACGCTGAGATCCCCCTCGACGTTCTCCGTATCCTCGCCGGAGCTGCCCCCTGCTTGGCCGGCTCGACCTGCATTTCCAGCGCTAGCGTTTCCTACTCCCATCTCCAGAGGACTTCGCGGAAGCCCCATTCGTTACACCCTCGCTACATTGTGCATCGAGCAGCCGCATTGGGATGGTCTGCCTCTGTCTCTGTCCTTGGCTTTTTGCCGGCCACCCGACTGGCCTCAAGTTGAAAGAGATTCTTCAGAAACTGAACACTTAGTGAGTGATTCGTGCTTTGCTCCATGAATCTTAGCGTGATTCGACAACGACTGTGGAACCCACAGCAATGATATGCGGTTGAAAAAAGAATTGAGTCCACAATTACCATTCTGCTAGAAAAGTACCAAAAACAGAAATCCGCGCCCTCATAACACGCAACTGTCGCCTATCCCATCTCTTTCACTCGGCGGCGGGTGTCGTGGAAATGGCTGTCGGTTCGCCGGTAAAGTGGGTCAGTGGTGGGGACAGAAAACTCGGTGTCGTTAGATGTATCAGGGTTCTGGCGCCAATAGTAAAATTCTAGAACCTGGGAGGTCGTCTAATCCATGTAAGCTGAAGCTTTCGAGTTCATGCACAGATACTTACCGCCCTCGGCATCTGAGCGGCGATCCGCTTAAACACGAGAAGAACATCACTCCCAACAGGTAACGTAAACCCCGGGCCTGGCAAGATATCTCGGAAGTGCTGAGCGATCGAGTCAAACGTCGCTAAATTTTAAATGAGCTAATGAAGAACAACTAGGAAACGAGTACGTACCCTGGTCATCAAACGACCATTTAATGCAAACGGGCAACTTGATTTCGTCGGTAGTACCGGTACGCGACGAGTTTTGAAACAGAACGCTGTTGTCTGCATCAATCGATGCAACTCTGAAGATGGGTTTATGGCCGCCGAAATCTGGGGAATCTGTTGCGCGCTTATTTGGAGCTCGGGGTTCCTCGGGGCAGTCGTCGGGTGGCTGTGAGGTCCAAGGTACATGTAAGTGTGCGGATTAAAATATACACAAAAGTTCTCGCCCCGGGATTCTCTCGTGCACATTGTGCCCTAACCCTGATATATGTTGAGATAACGCTCGGGCCCGCTTTGATGCACTTACTCTTCATTCGAGTTGGCAGCTTGATTGCCGGTATTTTCACATCCTCGCGCTTCCACCCGGGAGCTCTTCTGGTCGCATTTCTTACGTGGTACGCACACGTAGTCCATGAACTCCCGCTTACGCTTGTATGATCCTCCCGACGTTTGCGGCGCATACGGCACAAGTGAGTGTTCGCGGGATACACATGCGGATGAGAGGTGGTAAGGGTGTGCCTTAAAGAGCGATTCGCGACAAATTAATATAATGCTCGGGGCGTAGCATCAAGCAACGTACCTGCCGGATGGAGATCGTATAACGTAGACACTTCTTCATCAATACCGACGCATTCAAGGGCATCTCTGTCTTTCGACGACTACCTTCGTCGCCAGTTACGAACGGTATTTGATGCACAGGCACAGGAGAGAACCACGTAGCCGGAGCTTCGAGAAACACCGAGTTGGGCATATTCTCGAGTTCTTCGACCCGTTTGCGTAGTTGGTGCGGTAGCCGTTTGAGTTGTTCTCTGTGATGTTGACTCTCTCTCTTCT
Source organism: Mycena leptocephala (assembly GCA_029378395.1). Classification (NCBI taxonomy): domain Eukaryota; kingdom Fungi; phylum Basidiomycota; class Agaricomycetes; order Agaricales; family Mycenaceae; genus Mycena; species Mycena leptocephala. The sequence continues at coordinate 387,073 of JARJLF010000030.1, read as the reverse complement.
CCTTGAGTTCCAATGGGCGATGTCGCCGCTCGTATACAGCATCGGCCTTGAAGAGGGTCAGTTCGGGATGATCTGAAGAAAAACGTACTCACATCTGCTTCCAAATTTTGCCGAGTAACCGTGGTTCCCCGCCTCCAGCGGTCCTGAGTCGGCTTCAGTCGTAATAAACAGAAAGGATACATCAGGATATAGAGTGAGCAACGTACATGAGAGTTCCGAACTTCGACAACCTCTGTCCTTGGCCGCTCAAGCTTTTCGTATTGAGGAGTTTCGATCAGGTTTTGGTCTCTAAACGCCTTCAGACCGCGCGGAGGATTGGAGGAGTTATCGAGCATCAGGTTAAACATGTTCTCATCGGCGGCGAAAACGAAAACAGTGGTTGCCGGGATGACTGGACCTTGCGTCACTGAAGCGCACGTTAATGCGGATTACGCTTCAGCGGTATCGTCGCGGCACTTACCAACTTGGAAAATCATCCTGTCTATCTCAGAGCTCCCCAGAGCATCAGCCATATGCCGCCGTCGGGAGGGTGACTGTCTTGCCATTGGACTCAGATGAAACGCTACACCCGGTTAGTCCCTTGCAGCCAATGCCAAAACGGCGGGCGTGGCTCACTTACTCAGCTTCTCTCACAAGTATACCCCGCGTCCCAAGCTTTGTACAGCGCGACTGCGCTTCCTGGTAGTTCCTCTATGGTAGGGACGGTAAACTGGCAAGTCGTCGAGGGCGATATGGACAGGGTAAAGACTCTGAAAGCGCTGGGGAGACGTCGAAGAGGGAGACCGGGGGAGAGAACAAGGGAGTAAGCAAGGGAGAACAAAGGCCGCTTGATATTACGTCAGTGATTTATGCTACGCCTCTCACGTAGTCACTAGTCACGTGTGAGAAGAGCGCACATCACCGAATCCGGGAATTTCCTGTAAGGCGTTGCAAGGCTCGTAAAAGGTGCGTAAGGCTCACAATCTTCACAATAATTGTGAACATTACTGTACTTTTTCATTCAAATCGACAGTCGCGCGTCACGCACCCCTTTGTCGATGCCGAACTTTGGTCGAGGTCACGCGTCACGCGGCCGATTGTCGAATTGGTTGAACGGTTCAGAAAATGCTCAGAAAATGGCTATAAATTGAGGAATAAGGTTTTTTTTTGCTTTGTCCGGATACCTGGTGAACCTGAATTTGATCATTTTCTTCGTTTTCTGTCTCTACGCCGCCAAAAGTGCATTTTAAATCAATTTTCTGGACCAAATGTACGCGTGAAAAAAATAAAGAGGAAAAACCTGGGACTTGGGTAAATTAACATGAAGCCAGATATTCTTGCAATGTTCCCGGGTGAGTTGTTAACCAAAGGGCATCGTTTCGGCGCTATGTCGAACTTTTGGTGCCCGTCACTTGCCCGTCACGCTGAGTTGTGGGGCGTGTCGAAATGTCGTATAGGTCGAAGGAGTCACGCGTCACGCTCCCTGTCGATATGAACGAAAAAATACAGTATTACAAAGCTTTACATTAAGGCATATTTCTAGCGTGCGCCGTTTGCCAAAGTTCACAATTATTGCCAACATTGCAAGTTGCGCAAGGCTTGTAATGCATTACGACGCAATAGGTGGAGGTACAACGAGCTCCAACGCGTGCTAGGTAGCTGTCGGGATATTGCCCGCTCCCCCCGTTCCCCTCCCGTATACTTAATAGAACAAATAATGCGAAAAACATATATATTCGCAGATGTACCACATTGCGACCCATGCACCGAAGCCCCGACCACCCAAACACGCTAGACTTTGCGTAAGCCAAGCCGTCCCGAGCAACCACAGAGCACAGAGCAGCCAGTATCAGCAAGAGACGTTGAAAAGCTTCTTGAGGGCTTGACATGAGAACGTCAGGTATACACTTGGTCTGAATCTTGAGGTACCAGAGGGGTTTGCGACCGATCAAGAAAGTAGGAACTTGAGGTTCTTGAAGGGGAGGAGAGGATGGGAGTAGCTTGACAGACTTGAAGGCAGCGAGTGTCTTCGTGGCTTGACGAACTTGGGGGCTGTGACAGCCTGAGGAAAAGGTCGGGAAAGCAGGCATTTGAGGTCTGATAGGAACAGCGGGTACGATGGGAATACAATTGGAGTGGCTCAAGGGATGAGGGCGGAGGCGGGTGAACGGGCAGGACATGGGGGGATTTATTATACTTGCGTGGTCCAAATGTCTGAACAATGAGTTTACCGAAGACAAACGAGTAGTAATGTAAGAGTGGTTATTCTCACACGTAGCTACAGGATGCCAATGGAGCACACACCATTCCAGGGGGTCGTACTACTTCAGCATACTGTGAGCTGGCCACCACTTGTATGGCGGGACATCTGGTTAGAACCTTGAGGACCTGACCACCATTCCTGGTGTGCGGGAGGAGTTCTCTCCTCCCAGGTAAAAATCCCCAGTGTCCACCAGTCCACAGCACACCGTTGCAATAGTGTCCCTTTGCAGAATGCATGCACAACCACAACTTGGTGTGCTCAACTTCCGAGGAAGGTCCACAGCCAATGCAAGTCAGCGTGTTCGACCTCCGAGGAAGGACCACAGCTGATGAAAATTCGAACCGTCGAGTGCACCTGTCATTTGGTGCAGAGAGATGCGGGAACGAGACGAGCGGAACAATGAGCCGAAATGAGGAGGAAAATGGACGATTTTATCCGATTCCGGGCTGGTGTCGGACGAAATTTGGGCAGTTTTTATCCGAATTCAAAGTTTTGGCGGAGAGAAATGAAAGAAAGAAGAGAACAGCACTATGCCGGGTTCGAACTCGGAACCTCCCGATTTCAAAGTTTGTTAGAAAGCAAAGATTCAAAATTTGAGACCCACTGACATTAGGGCGCTTTAGGACCCACTATCAAGATAGTGGGTCGAGGTAGCGCGCTTCGCGGCAAAGCTCACTATTCTCCCGCTCTCCAATACAAGGTCAAATCTAATCATCGAGTTGTTATTTGGTATGCAGTGGCAGTGTCGTTCGTGCCGAGACTGCCGGTTCGGAGATTGAAAATTGTATTTTATACAGTTCTAAATCGCCGGCGCGAGAGCTCTAGGGAACATGTCTGGAGTGTTGAACTCATAATTCCTATCCAGACTACGGACACTTAATTTAAACCCCCATAAGTTGGGGCATGGTGAACACATGTCGTGCGGAAACTGCCGGGAAAATGACATTATTAGAAAGTTTAGCTCCTGGTAATGAACGGGATCCTCACGATGATCAGAGTCAGGCTCAGATTGCTCGTCTCCCAGGGTACAGAGTGATTCCGGAGTCTTAGCTCAACTGCGCGGCACGGCGAAGAACAGTTTGGTTTGGTACAGTCTAAGCTGTCTTAACCCATACCTCACGGTGGAAGGTTAAAAGTATGGGTTATTGCAGCGTATGGGTTTGTGAGCCTCATAACCGCAGCTGTGTAGGAGCCTCACTATTTACATATTTAGCTAGCGAATCGGAAACCCACCACTATTTATATGCCGAGCCCGTTTAGGACTTATGGCTTTGAAGTTATCGGCGCCCATCGCAGTATCCAGCCGTGAGCTTTGATGTGCCGTTTCATAGCTTCAATCTCTTCAATGGTGATCTCTCGAGTACATGACAGACGAGGCAAGGCATTGGCAAGGGGTCTTTTCAACTCCCTGTTCATTCTAGCATTGAGCATTGAAGGCTAGCTGTTCTGCATTGAACGAGGCGTGAGTCACTTGAGGATAGTTTAAACGAGACCGGAAGTCGGCAGAAAAGGCATCCACGGTGACCTTAGACCTTGTGTTTGTCTCTGGCCAGAGGTACAGAACGATCGCCCGACAGGGGTGTAGGCTCGAGACCGGGAGGAGCAAAGATGTCTACTATCTGCGACTGGGTAGTGGGGCACTTGGCCGTTAGTGAGGCAGGACCCCCTCAAATGTTCGAGTTTGGGGTTTGAGGATGGAATGGGACCTCTAATGATGGTTCATACCGTTTTTCGACCGAAAGTGATGTTCGGGTCAAAAGCTATGGCACGTGCACCGTCGGCCGAGGGGCTCCGACTGCCGTTTTCTTCTTCTCCGCACAACTGCCCTCGCTCTTTCTCTGCCAGTTCTCCGTCTTTCGACCACTTCCTGGGCTCATTCAACTCGCGCGATGCAGGCTTCAATCCCTGATCGAATATGGAGCCCATTCGCGCCACGCACTCTTGCTATGGCGCGGATACACCTCGGCTTCAATCCTGAGTGGCTTACGCTGGTCACGTCCACAGCGTGCGACCCATCCACGCTACGGGTCTGGGATTTGGCAAGGTTTTTGCAATTGGGCATACCCCAGCCTGGTATGTCCTCCAACTTTTTCTTCCCTCAATTCCCTTCTCACTGCTGTCCTTTATCCCAAACCACCCAAATTCGGTGCCCGAGACATTTGAATTTTCTTTGGGAGCTAGAGACATCTCGAAATGAGGGTGGGGGTCCTGGTATGTTGGAATGCTTCATATAAAATGACATGTTTCTGATTTTGGGCCACCACAGCTGCTGGTCCCAACGAGGCGCCTGGGTAGTCCGGAATCTGCTATTCCGCCGGTTTCGCTGCAGTCTCAGGGATTTTTTTTTCGCCGTCTCATTGCTTCTATGTATACTTTAACTACACAGAATCCTCCCTAGTACTTGCCTGTATCATTCCTGAACAGCGAGGCCGCCAGTTTGGGCCTGCGGAACTCAATTTGACGGGGTGGCCCGCTAGCTAGTATTTGCATTTGTTGGGGGTACCGGCGGAAAGAAATTCACCGGTCAATCAACACCCGATGTAAATTCGCGGAAATGGTCTCGAACCATTCGCAGGATACCTGCCTTCATTCCACCAAACACTCGATTGCATATAGACACTATGGCTCTCGAGAACCAGCGATAAATCCTAAGGTGGCCCAGTACCCGGTCATTGATAGTAACTGGCTCGCCCAAAATGTTGCTTCTCTTAGGCAGGCTGGTAACGAGCCTAAAAGACCTCACGAGAAGGTGTGAAATCAAGTGCTGGGTCACCACTCTTGGTGAATCATCAACTCTCAGATGGGTACTGGTAGCTTAGTATTACGCGTTCTAATTTCAGAACTCTCCGTTCCATTCTGGCCATGTTCCATGACTTCCGTCGGAGTTCCCTAATTCTGCCCCATTAAAATGGAGGGAAAGTCTGCCATTCCGGTCCCCCATATCCTCATTGCGCATTGCAGATAGGTGATCACACGGTAAGCACGGGATCAGATGGCATCACACGGGTGCAGTCCCAAGTCGACTTGGGATCCACAGCCATGATGAATGCGCCGCAATTTGAGACCATTTCCGGCGAAATGAAAGCCTCGGAATGACCGATTTTTTGTTCAAACCTTCTTCTAGTTGTCTGGCCAATGTGCAAATTGTATCCCTTTGCTCTGCGCGAGCAAATGAATTGTATCCGGGAACGTGACCCCGGCACGGCTTGTAATTCATTTTATCCCGGTTCGGCAGGTAAGGAGCAATCCTTGACGAATTTAAGCTTTTCCCCATCAAATTGTTCCCCTGTGCTCTCCACGAGCAATGGTTCCAGTCCAACTGATGGCCAATGTGCAAATTGTTTCCCTATGCTCCCCGCAAGCAGTGTTGCAGTTAAGGGTCTTAATAAGGGTCAGCTCTGAAACTAAGGCCTTAAGAGTTGTTAAGGGTTAATTAAGGGTGTGTTTTTAAGGGTCAAACTAAGGGTTAATCCCCAAAACAGTAATATATCATTTCCTCTTCAAAATCGTCACCGGAACCCTCCAGAACCCTGGCTCGGGTTCCTCGCCACTGCATTCGACTGCAAGCGTCGTCAACATCAATGGGCTCGCGCTTGGGGCACCGCAAGCCGATGAAGAGCCAGTGGGTTGCCCTAATTTAGCATCTGAAATGCACCCTGTTTGGCTTGGGGTCCCTCTGGTGAAAATGAGCCCCGTCGCTGGTGCCATTTGTTGACGGTGAGCATATTGAAAAAAGTTTGGCAGATCGGCGCTCAGTCCTTCACGTCCAGTGGTCCGACACACTGGCATCTCCCTCTTTATAAAATTAGCATGTCTGTCTGTCTGTCTGAAGCCTATATCCCCGTTAGTGATGCATGTGTCATTAGTGACGTCTGCTGTTAATTGACGCCCTGATGATTATCTCAGTGACTTTGATTAGCGCTCCGATCTCACCCGCTTTTAGCGCGGTGATTTAATATTACCTCTGTTGTCAATCGCGGGCCTTTGACTACATACACTGCCCCATGATGCTCCCACAGCCGTGCCTTCTTTCCCGACAGTCAGGTCTCTACATCACTCTCTTTATAAGATTAAGCCTGTCCATCTGAAGCCGTATCTCTGTATGTACTTTGCGAATCAACAGGATCACAATTTGCGCTTTGCCCGCAGAATCTACGCATCGACAGCACATCCTTCTCAAACTCCGCCTGATTAGCGCGCATAAACGCCCATACCCGGCCCGAGTTTCGTCATTTCATTAAACTTCTTCTGTCGATGTTGGTCATTCTCTTGCACTGCCCTGGGACGATTCTTTGCCAACTCAGAAATTAGATTTCCCTGTTTACAGCCTTCCTCTCACACAGCTTCTACTGCGAAGTAATGTTGTCAAAACTCGAAAAGTCGAGTCGCGACTTGCCAAGTCGACTTGATTTGAAGGTCGACTCGACTCGACTCGACTTCGCTTAGTGAAGTCACTTGGAGTGACTTCAAGTCGACTCGAGTCGGCCAAGTCGATGGCAGTATTTGATAAATTGGCTAAAACGACCACCGTGTCGAATAGGAATACTATACGAGTGCATATCTTGAACTTAATGAAAGTTGACATAAAATAAATAAAATAACATTTATTTCGTGGCGATCCCAAGTCCCCATTGTGATTATGCAGATCAGATGCATTTATAACCTTTCATATAGCATCATATAATTTTCTGCTATTTCTCTTGGTTTAATCGCGCTCAGACTGGATAGAAATGCAAAATGAAGTCACGCTCGTGACAATCACTTCAAAGAAAAATTTTGAAATCAATTCCAATCGTTGTTATTCATGAAAAGGAACATCCAGTAAAAATCACCGACTCGAGTCACTCAAGTTGACTCGAGTCGACTTCCTTCGACTCACAAGTCACATCAAGTCACGCTCGTGACTTGACTTCGACTCGGTTCAAGTCGACTTCGAAAGTCGACTTGGGAAGGCTGAGTCGCAAGTCTTGACAACATTACTGCGAAGTACCCGGAAATACTTTTGCCTCATTGCAATGGGGTGCTTGCTTTGGGAGTCAAAATTTGGTTAGCTGCTTTGCTCTTTCTGTAACCACCGCTTGAGATTACCCCACCAATCCACGTTTCTTTTCGTCACCTCTGTCCTGTTTAAAATAACTGCGGACCCAATTCAAGGCTATGTTTGAGCGCGACGTGCCTTCAACTTTGTTGTTCACTGCAAGCAAATCCCGCTTGCTTTGTGCTATGCAACAACTTTTAATGGATTTCAAGGTCTCACAGTACAAAATTGGGATTAGAGTTGAGGAGGTCCGTCTTTTCACATGGATAGCTTTATTCAGCCATGACCCGCGTTCCTGATTCCGAGAACGTGCTTATTTTGAAGTACGAGGAGGATGACTCCACTTCTACCAGTAATATTGTATGGAAAGAGCTTTTATTGTAATTGATTGTCCAAAATCATTTTATTTGAATGTCCGCAAGTAGGAGCCGGCGCGAAGCGCCGGCGACTGCTTGTTAAGGCTTAATAAAGCCTTAACATGTTTTCGGCCTGTTGTTAAGGGCTACCCTTAGTCTTAACTTAAGGCCTTAACCCTTAACTGCAACATTGCCCACGAGCAAGAAATGGATTGTAATTCCCTGTGCTCTGCGCGAGCAAGAAATGAATTGTACCGTATAATTACGTTCAAATCGACAGGGGCTGTGACGCGTGACGTTTTCAACCAGTTCGACAATTCGACAGACCCTTCAACTTGGCGTGACCGGCACCAAAAATTCGACACCGTGCCAAAGCGATGCAGGATAATCAGGCATGTGAGCCCAGAGCCTTGCACAAATATTTGAACTCTTGTTGAACAACATTTCAGATTTTGAGCCATATTTTTTTCTGGCATAGATTTGACGCAGAAAAGGGGCTGGGAGGCACTTTTTTTGAGCCAGAGACTCAATAGACACAGAATTCAACCAGATTCTGCCTCCCAAGACACCGGAAGGCCCAAAATAATTTCTTTTTGAATTTACAACCATTTTGACCATTTTTCGAACCTTTCGACCAATTCGACAACCAGCCGCGTGACGCGTGACATTGACCAAATTTCGACATCGACAGCGGGGTGCGTGACGCGTGACTGTCGATTTGAAAGTAATGATACGGTATCCGGGAACGTGACCCCGGCACGGCTTGTAATTCATTTTAGCCCGGTTCGGCAGGTAAGGAGCGGTACTTGACGAATTTAAGCTTTTTCTTTTTTTTCCCATCAAATTGTTTCCCTGTGCTCCCCACGAGCAATACAACCGATGGTCAATTGAAGTAAGTAAGGAAGACGAGCCCGACGCGCTCATCCTCGGCGTGTCCTCTTCAGCCCTTCTCTGACCGACATTCTCGGCTCGTGCGCTGAAATTTTTCAAAAGGACTTGCAAAAGTCCGGCGCGAATCCACGATCGGGTGGAGACGGAGAGCTGTAAACACGTGAATAATTACCCTGGGAAATAATTACGTACCTAGCTTAGTTCTGGTCTGATTGGATACTTGATTGGTCAAGCCTCGCTGCAACGTTGGATTGATGATGTCCCCCATTCCTTAGGAGCTCGTCGATGCCATCGTACAGGAGCTCTTAGACTCTCGATCTCTCATCGCCTGCACGTTGGTGGGGTCCGCTTTTCGTGAGCCGAGCCAGCGTATCCTCCTCCGCTCAGCGACACTTGGAGGAGAAACCACGAGCTATGGGATGGTGCGGAGGATCGTCCATAACTCTCCACGCATCGCTTCCTATGTTCGCATGTTGCATTTGATTCTGCCTGCGGTTGATACCGCATTAACGGAGATCGAAAGCTTGCAGCAGGTGCTGGGCACATTCGCCAACGTGCATCAATTGATTATTCAGGGACGCACGGATGACGGTCGCTGGGATCGTCTCCCACCATCGGTAGCGCACCCCCTTGTTAATTTAATCCAGCACCCCAAACTGGAAGGCTTACATCTTCTCTACATCCGTTACTTTCCCGCCGATCTCTTGGCCTCGTCTGCCGCAACCTTCTCCTTCAGGGGAGGGTCTGTCGCTGTCGTTCCCTCCTGGGTGGCAGACCACCCCAAAAACCACAATATGGAGAACCTGATTCTGTTTCCCGACTGCAAGATTCGGGGTGACGTTCTCCTCTCAAGCTTTGTGCGCTGCGCCTCGAAGTTGCGGCGGCTGTGGGTGTGTCCGGACCCCAGATACATGAGGACAGTTGTAGCCTCCTCGGCTGGAACTCTAGAGGAATTATACCTTGATTGCCACGGTAAATGTCCTCGTGTGGTTACTTGTTGTGTCTCATTAGCAATGCCAGAATTGAACCTTGCAGGATATACGACCCCACCGCTTCCTGTTCTGCCCTCCATCCGCTTCGTTTGCGTCAGACTGGACTTCACGGACCGTAACATGCGCTGGTTCATCGACACCATGTGCGCCCTGCTTTCGTCGGCCGCCAAAGAGATAATTGTGGCATATGTGCCCGATTACGTATCCCTCCAAAGTCGTGTTTTGGCGCCCGAGACAATGCGCCACCTGAACGACGCACTTCGGGGCCGTCCTGTGTTCCCCAGCATCCGTTGGCGTCTCAGCTTCGACGGAAATGCACTGCGGGAGTTCGCAGCCGCTGTGGAAAGGGGCATTCCCCAGGCTCATGAGTCGGGGAAGCAAATTGTAGAATACTCGGCTCAGGCGCTCTTTTGCTGGCCCAGTGGAAGTATGATAATCTAAACAAGCTTGCCCGCCATACAAGCGGCCGGCCAGCCCACAGTATGCTGAAGTAGTACGACCCTGTGGAATGGTGTGTGCTCTGTTGGCATCCTGTAGTTACATGTATCGTCCTTATAAATCCCATCTCCACTCGGATTATTCTCGCTTGAATTTGCAGGAATGGATGGCCCTTATCATTAGGAACATTTCCAGCTATCCAGATCCTGCCTGGGGCCTTTATTGCTCCTTCCAATCCTTTGCATTTTGAAATGCGTGACTGGACATGATGGTCCCTGCCCGAAAAAGAAAGAATTCCTGATCATTGGGAATATTTCCAACTATCCAGATCCTGCTCGGGGCCTAGGGAAGTCGCGGCCGGATGTTGAGGGGATGGGTTTGATACCTGCATAGCATTGGGGCAGGGCCCGGCAGGGCAGGCGAAGGAGCTCGTGATCGTGCCAGACCTGGTCGAGCAGAATTTGGACGTCCGCATGGCTCGAAACGGGCTTATCACGCATGAGGGTGGTGAGAGGTTGGGACTTGATGAAGTCGGGATCAGAGAGCCATGTCGTGGCTTGTGATCGATCGCCCTGGGGGATTTGGCGGCCTGTTCCACGATTCCAGGTGAACCGCTTTCTTATTCCAGTAGTGGGCATTTTCCATTATATTACTTTACTTACCATTTCTAACGAAGGTAAAGATCCATTAGATTGTTACTGACTACTTTACAAGGCTTCTATTAAAGCGACTAAATTGTAATGAGATGGTGCTTCTGGCGAGAATCGAACTCATGACCTCGCGGGTAAAGTATTTTACCCGTCGCACAAGAGAAATACACGATGAGAACGTCCTTGCTCGGCATGCTCAACGTCAATAATATGTTTATTGTGTGCTTATCTTCGGTACAGCGTATTGCTGCCATGGAGAATGAACCCGACGATGCCACATCCGCCGTAATCAAGGATAGGAATGGTGTCACGCTGGCTTGTGTGTTTGCGCGCAGATCCGCTAACGTTATAAAGATTCACGGGGTACGTCGGCCGAATACATATCCTATTTCCATTCATTTCAAAGGAATTTATCCATAGCCCTATCCTGGTACTCAGGGACGAACGCTCCCACAATTTTCTGGGTTATCCCGGAATGAAGAGAATTATGACGGCCTGAATGTCAGCGAACCTTTAATATTTTCTGTCTGTCTTCTCACTTGTGTGCCATGAATCCCTCATCAACAGAACGTGGGAAGCAACGCAGACGCTTCATTCCTTTGTACAGCCTATTACCCCGGAAAGAGATGTGCGACATAACGAGGACGACAAGTATATGGTCTATATTCCCTCGGGGAGCACGTCGGAGACGTCCGAACGGGCCGGGGTCACCCACCTTGTTCATTGCTGGACAATGCAAGGTCATTCGGTACGGGTTCAGAGGGATTGTGGTTCCTAACTTGACCTCAACTCATAGAAAGGGCCTTTCATGCCACCGAGTGATTTTTTCAGAGGTTGTCAGGCGGCATTGGCGGTCAAACATTACTACAGAGCGACACAGGAAGTTGCAATTTACCTCAGTTGCATGTTCGAGGTTGCTTAACCGGAGTACCACACCAAGTATACCCAGGCATTTAAAGCTGGCGTGTGGGAGACTGCGGATCCGGGGCCTTGGATTGGCAGAGCCATCGTGTATAAACTACAGGTATCCGAGCATGTTGACGGGTTAGATGATGGACCAACCGCTTCCTTTTGCGTCGGCGACTTCGACGGAGGACCTATGTACTTGCTAGACATTGGGATGAAACTCAGGTGAGCCCCCCTGATCTGGTCGGAATCCCATCTCAATAAATGCATGCAGCTATCGGCAGGGGGACATCTTGATAATCATGTCGGGACTTTTATATCACTGAGTCGGAAAGTCGCCGCCGGGGCAAGGAATTAGCTCAGAGGGAATCACACCTGGCAGAATCAGCCATGTCTTCTTTTCGCCCCAAAATTCCATCGCTCAGCTTGATGGGAAACCCGAAGGATGGATGATGAGGACCATGGGAGGCATTTCCGCCGACGCAGATGAAGGAGGTGTCAGCAATCAATGTTAACTAAGTCATGCTTCCCTCTCAACGAGGGCAAAAACGGGTTATATGTAGAACTTCTCAGAAATAGTTTTGTTTACAGTAGAGTAGGGTTCCTTGCATAGTGAGACATCCTTGGGTATTAATTTTTTTTAAACTCTCCAGGCTCCTTCTGGGCCTTTCTATGCACGGTACATTATATACTCTAGCCCTGTCTGCTGAATTAATTTCAGGCCCGGAGGCGCGGCGTTGCTTGACGGGGAAGTGATTTGATATAACTGACCGCCTGATCTGGTCATCATTCTTGTCGATTGTGCATTAATCCGGCCACTACTGTACTTTTACATTTAATTCCAAAATCACGTGTCACCGGGAGGTCTCTTTCAAAGCCCAATGAGCATGGAAACCTCCAATTTGCCTCTTATAAAGGGACGTGGAAACGAGTATTGCAAAGGTAGATGATTCCAATATGAGGGAGGTAAACGGGAATTGAACCAAAGTAAATAGGTGTATTTCATTCGCATTCTGACGGCTTAGTTAGCCTCTTATTTCCTCTCTTATCTCACCGCAAGACCTCAGGTATTTTGAAAGCATGACCTGACACAATAGAGGTGCATTCAAATGGCGGGCATTTTGAAAAGCATGGCCTGGCACAATAGAGATGCATTCAATTTCAAATGGCTGCCATTTTGAGAAGCATGACCTGGCACAATAGAGGTGTGTTCAAATGGCAGGTATTTTGAAAGCATGACCTGACACAATAGAATAGCAGACATTTTAAAAAGCATGACCTGGCACAATAGAGGTGTGTTCAAATGGCAGGCATTTTGAAAAGCATGACCAGATGCAATAGAGGTGCATACAAAAATGGCTGGCATTTTGAAAAGCATGACCTGGTGCAATGGAGGTGCATTCAAATGGCAGGCATTTTGAAAAGCATGACCTGGTGCAATAGAGGTGCATTCAAATGGCAGGCATTTTGAAAAGCATGACCTGGTGCAATAGAGGTGCATTCAAATGGCTGCCATTTTGAAAAGCATGACCAGAGAAAAATAGAGGTGCATTCAAATGGCTGCCATTTTGAAAAGCATGACCTAGCGCAATGGAGGTGCATTTAAATGGTGGGCATTTTGAAAAGCATGACCTGACACAATAGAGCTGCATTCAAATGGCTGGCATTTTGAAAAGCGGTGGAATAGATCTTCATTTGAATGGCTGGCATTTTGAAAAGCATGACCTGGCACAATGGAGGCATTACATTTTCAAACACATGACTCTATTGCCTGCACTGCAATCCACTACATTTTCAAATGCGTGACTCTATTGCCCTCACTGCAAGCCATTGCATTTTCAAACATGTGACTCTATTGCCTGCACTGCAATCCATTACATTTTCAAATGCGTTGAAATTGTTCGAAAATCTAATGGAGGTGGAGGGCTATCCAGTCACGTGTTTGAAAATGGAATGGATTGCAGTGCGGGCAATACAAAGATTTTCAAGAAAGTTTTATGCCCGACCCCCCTGCGTCGTAGCCAACAGTGATCAGGAAGGCGAGGAGGCGGAGTGCATGGTGCATGGCACGCACACCGCCACATACACCCCTCATGTCTCTTATTGGAGGGTATTGCGACGTTTATTGCGAATAGCGCTACTGTAGATGGCCAAAAATGGTCCTCTACTAGGTCCGCCATCTGAATCACATGGCAACCCTACTAGAAGGGCTTAAGTGGGATTTGCTGGTGCGTGGTCCACAAAAAATGGCCTGTGAGTGCGCTGTGCACTGAAAAAGTTCAATCATATTGATTTGCATTGTTTGCCTCACAACTCACTCAAAACTGCACTGTTCTCAATGTTTTCAACCCGACTTAGAATCGACCTGGCTTTCCAACGCAGATGGCGCCACAAAAATCTGTTCAGCTGCAGGCCCGCTGTTTACTGAAAAAGTTCAATCAAATTGATACATAGCGTCACGCGTTTAAAAATGTAATGGATTGGTCTCGTTACTCACAATTTGGCCGATGAAGAAACAACGGAAATTGTCAAGATGTACATACTATTAGCAAGTCCACCGGTCTTCAAATTGCCAGGATGAAGATTGAGTTCGAGCGTCGGTGATCCCTAGGATGCCGAATGAGCCGAAAAGATGATCGGCGCGGAAGCACATCGGAACAGTGATGGTCCGGTTCGGGACATCGACGCCTATTTTACTCTTTCTCTTGTCCACAACTCATCAAAATCTTGTCGCTCATTGCCCTGCCTGGTCTCTCTTCCAGCCTGCTTTGTTCGCGAAGGCGATTATGTGAACTCTCCCTTGACATGCAAGTAGTCCCCTTTCTGCTCTGCCAATGCTGTCAGTTCCATGGCAAATTCAATTTCCTTCACGGCAGCAACCCCCCTGAGGCATTAATATTCCATCCATTCAGGCCCTGGATTTCCTTTTTTCTAATCTGAACTTGTCTTTCTGTAACTGCGCCTGCTGTCGACAACTTCTCTCGGTCTACCCTTTGCTCTATTGGCGGGGTTCTGGCCAGACTGGACTTGAAATTGTTGCTACTTCAAGTATTTTCAATGACCTTGTCCATTGCAAATTTGGCTGAATTTCTGCAGGTATGGAGCCCGCAAAACGGCCATTTGCACTATTTTGACCAACTTTGACCATTTTGCAGGCTCTGTAGCTCGGTATCCGCAAAACAATACGAAATCTATTAGAAGAATCTTATTTAGTCAGAATGAGTCAGGGAGCTTTGAAACCATTGGCAGAATTAGATCTATGGTGGCCGGATCACTTATTCACCTAGTTCGAGAAGTTCAACTCTGGATCCGGATATGGAAATTGCCTGTTGTGATGGTTCAGAAGCTTGAAAATGAAGTCGGTGGAAGTTCTCATGCATATTGGGTACTCACATATCAATCATAAAGACCATTTCATGTTTCACATTTCGCGATAACCCAGTGGTATTGGTACATTGCCTCTCAGGCCCGGGTCCAAGCCCAAGCCCCGGGCTTGAAGCCCTGCCTGAGGGCTAGAAGCCCGAGCTTCTCAGGCCGGGCCCAAGCCCGGGCATCCAGGCCGAGCCGGGCCCGTAACATCACTAACTCATACCAGTACCATCCAAGTACCGTCAAAAATACTACCTACTTGCGTGGAACCCCTCCATCTCCACAGGTGAGTGCTCGATTTCTGCTTCCTTTAAGATATTTATATCATCCACGTGGCATGCACAGCGGACCTATGAATGCCCCCTTGGCTCCACAAACGCGACAGCTCGCGCTCGATTCAAATACCCCAAAGATTACAGAGCAAGATAAACGTGCCAAGATTGCTAGCCAATTGTGGGTGCTTTGGTTAGCGGATCAGAAGCTCCTCACTGCAGGATACGTCTGGGACGCTGACATCAATCACTACGCGCATCCAACTATGAACATCATATCGTAAAGAATGTAGCGCAGGCCGTATTCTAGGATCATTCCACAAATACTTAAACAAGGAAGGGTTCAAATCGTTAGGTCAAAGTTGTAGGTTGTAGGTTAAAATGCCTTACGTAATGATGTATAGGCACGGTGTGCAAGCCCATTCCAACACGAAGCGCCCGTATCTCATTTTCGTACTGGGGTACACTATTCCAGTTCTAGAAGTAACTAGCAGTACTATATGTGACTGGCTAGTTGGCCACCTTAGCCTTTTTGGCCCATGCCCAGAACGTGAAGTCAACATAACCGGTCCGGGTGTATTCTAGGACGAAGTCACGCATCTTAGGAATGTGTTAACCATTTTTGGACGAATTTATATGACGTTCTGATGCCTGCGGGAATTTATTTTCGGCGGCATGCCGAAAGAGGTAAGGACGGGCTAATTGGCCACCGCCCGAAGATATTGCTGCGGCTCAAAATGTGGGCACTGGTGCATCTCTAGGAATAGTAGAGGTAGTAAGGTATCATTGTGTATAGGTAAGCTGTGCATCCAAGCTGTAGAGGAGGTATTAAAAAATCCCTCTGGGAGGGAGTTATATTGGCGGGATGGGGGCCACGAGAAAACCGAGTGAGGAGCAATGGATAGAGTGCTCGGTGACCAAAAATAAGCGATGGTTGGCTTCATAGAAAGGATAGGGACGCACCTGAACGCAGGTTTCGTACTCTTGATACCAACAGCTCCTCCAAAAAATCCAATTTTCTAGACCACCTAATTTGGGTGATTTGGCGTATCAGGCACCAGTGCGGGAAGAATCAGACGCATATAATATATGCGTGCGTGGTAAACCCAAGCCCCATCTACCGTAAGGGGCCGTGCGAGGTTTCAGGCTTGTCCCGTCCACGGGTGGTTTGCTATATGTGAGGCGAGCTTTCCCCACTGCAGATCAAAATAAAGCCTACATCAACAGTTCAGGCCAGCGCAGTCCCAGGGTACATGCCTTCCTATGATTGAAGTTGACGCCCTGAGTCAGGGGAACAGAACGAGCTCCCAAACTTGTGGATCGACGGAGAATTGGTGGAGAAAGAGGCGTAACGGGCTGCCGGGCGTTAAGAAGATGATGTTCTCACGCGTCCGCCGGCAATCAAACGGTCGACAACTTTGGATCAACCCATCACTTTGCCTCGAAATTTGGCATGGACTGGCCTGACAGGTCCCACCCCCTCCCTCGAGTGCGAAATCTCCATATAGTTGAGCCTACAGTCATTTATTCATCAAGTGGCCAACTAGCTAGGGTGACCAGCTAGGCAGTCCGCAATAGTAACCCGTGCTTCGCTACGGTCAGAGTAGAGTCCTGTTTAAAAAATCAGATGGTGGGCAGTGAACTACGAAGCCAGAATTCGAAGACGCCGCTCGTCGTCAACCTTTGGTTGACTCCTCACGACCTCATGAGCGATAAAAAAGGCATCGGTTGAAAAAGTCAGCCTGCCAGTGCATCCCAAATTCCCTCTCCCCAGACAGAATGATCGCCTTCAGGAGGTCAATGGCAGCATGGGGCCGGCAGATGATTCACATCAATCTGGATTCTGGTCGCCTCCCTTTCAACAGCACATTATATGTGCTCCCAATGTTGTACTTATTTCCTTCATAAAGTTGAGCTATCCTTGAGCATCCAACTTCTGTAACTCTCCCGATGTCTATCCCGACGCCGGGGTTCATTCACATTGTATTCCAAGTCGAGTGCTCAATCCAGAGCATGTGTAGGATCTGCCGGGTGAAAACTGAATAAAAACAATGAAATGCAACCTGTACCTGCATACCACAATCTGGGTGATGCTCCAAACACTTCTCTGCTTTTTCAACTCTCCTCCGCAAAATTTGAGCTCGAGATCTATCCCTGTGGCCTCGGGCACATAAATTTTCTATGTTAGCGGCTAATTCTCGTTGACGCCTCGCTCTTTGAGCTGCTGAGCGGTTTAGATTGATGGCTGCAAGATCTTTCTGCCGAAAAATACAATAAATTGGTTTGTTACCCTGCAAATGAGAGACTTACATGCTGATTCTCCTTTGCCTCTCGTTCTCTTCGCTTCTTTTGACCCCTGGACCGGCGATCAAATTTGGTATGAGGTTGTTGAATGGTTGAATGATTTATTGTGGGCTAAGCAATGACCCTACTATCTGGATTGTGTTGGCAGATGCATCGGGATCACTGCTTTGACTGCCGACTGCCGACTGGCTGTTTGCTGTGCACCAGTTTGCGCTTGGGATTCCGTTGATTAAAAAAGGCTCTGGTCTGGTTTGCGACGGAGATCTCGGGAGCACAGTGTCCATTGACATGGTGTACAAAGACAAAGAGCTGTTAAGAACCCTCGATGCGCCATACATATGAGGACTCAAAAATAGGAACTCAGCAGTTAGGTGGGGCCATGTGGAGCAACCCGACATCTCGACAGAAATCCGTTAACCGGTGGAGCGTATGACATCACTTGGAGCGCCGGCAGCCAGTAAGGTTATCGGGTTGTTTGACTTGTCTTGTCTCGCGGGGACCGGGGGTGCTCAATTGTAATATAGATTCTACAATTTTGTTGAGCTGCTGAAATCAAATGACGACATCCGATACTTATGCCTACTTGCCGGGGATACAAAATTTAGCCCATATAACCCAGAAGAAGTTCAGTGCGAGGCCGAACAATGTGACGTTGACGCCAGAATCCGTCGAAACGCTGTGTACGCTATTGCTGTAGGAGTGATTCCACAATTTTGCTGAAATCGAAGGCCGCCATCACATGCCTTCTCGCCGGGTTTGAAAAAATTGAACAGAGAACAAGTCACGCACGAGGCCGAACAATGTGTCGTTGACGCCAAAATCCGTCGAAATGCCGCGTACGCTATTCCAGCTCCAGGAGTAATTCCACAATTTTGGTGAGCTGCTGAAATCAAAGGTCGACATCTAATATGCCTGCTTGCCAGGTATAAAAAAATTTAACCTAGAAGAAGTCGAGCGCGGGACTGAAAAATGTGTCGTTGACGCCAAAATTGGTTGAGATGCCGCATACGCTAGCTCTGTGTTGTTGGTAGAGTGCAGTAAGAGGGTCATCCTCCATAGAATTTACACATCCCATGGCAAGCAGCTTCAGTTCCAAAAAGAGGGAGCTAATAGTATCACAACCCCAATTTGGACTGGATGCGAGGTCAAACTACAACATCCGAACCTACCCGTTGAAGAGAGAGAGGGAGAGCTACAGACCAAACAGGCCCGTTAGCGAGATTATTGATGTAGTCATTCCACAGACTTGAATAGTGGTTATTATAAGAGTACGACGGGCCCTGTGGGATCGCCCTCGAGATTCAGGCGCCCTGAGGTATTCTCCTCGGAGCACGCATCGTGTCAACACCACCCGGACTTTGCGACGTCACGTGTCACCCCGCAAAAACTTCCGCCCCGAAAATGTTTCCCTCCTATGGTGGTCCCGTTGTACATTATTCCCGCCCCCTAAATATAGAGTTCCGCCCCGAAAATAGACGATTTGATGGAGTCAATTTGTTTTGCGCGGCACGGCCTGTTCCGCCCCGCAAACTCAAGTTCCGCCCCGCAAAAAGTCCCTCCCTGCAAAAACTTCCGCCCCGCAAAAGCTTCCGCCCCACAAAAACTTTAGCCCCACAATATTATCAGTAGTTAGTTCAAACTGAACATCGTGTATCTGTATAATGATAGGCCGCCCGTAGAGAGGAAGAAGTAACGACCGCAGACTTGGCCTCGATATCAGCATAGTCAATGTCTCGAGATTTTCTGAAATGCGGGGCATGGTGGAGCAGAGTAGACGGTATGCTAGTGACTCGAGAAGCGAGAGCCGAATCAACTCACACAGATCCCATCTCGAGTATTTTCGGGCATCGTTACATGGCCTTAGATCATGATTCTCCCAGAGCTCATCAGGATATTGCATATGCCAGATGACATTTTGTGTATAGCATGGTGGACATAGAAATGATAACTCCTACTTGAGGAGAATACTCGAAAAAAAAATCAGCCGAAAGCCCACATGTCATAGGTTCGGACTTACAACCACGAGGCTGGAAATGGGCATCCATATTATTAGTGGAACATTCGCTACATGATAGGGTCCAATACCCACAGTGCGTCATATTGAATGGGAGCCTTAAAATGGGGGGGGGGGGGGGGGAATTCAGAAGAGAACTTGATTCACAGTACAGAATACAAGTACTCCAGAGCCATTTTCTGAGGCCTGCGCACCGCCGACGGCCTGCCCTGGTATTCCCGTCATTTTCGGCCAAAAAAAGTCTTTCTGGAGGTCCCGAAAGCGGATCCGGGGAAGGGAGGGGACGACGAGACAGAAACGGAAGTGGTAGTCAAGGACTACCCATCTAATAGAAATCAAGTCAAGTCAAGAGGACAATGCCATACATGTTAGGGCTCGGTGAATAACTCCCGGAGAGCTCCTCACAAGAAATGATTGGACGCTAGAGAGGTCAATAATGCCCCCTAGTGAGAAAAATACTTTCGAATATTAAAGTTCTGACCCCCGAATGTGTAAAGGGCCTTACATTATGCACACTGTGATTAGAATTCAAGGCAATGCTGGGGCCCTGGTAGCGATTTCCAAATCGGGACTCAAACTCCCGATAGGCGCCACCATATACTTACAGTGGCGGCAAAAAATAATGCAGGTGGTCGTGTGGGCTTGCTTCTTGATCAAATGACACCAAATAAAGTTGTGGCATGTACCTAGAGCGATTTCATGCCCTAAAATGGGCCATTTCAATATATCAACCAACATATGAATATGGTCTGTTTTTCAAATACATACTTTCGTGCTATCATGACCATTGCTTGGTACCGTACGAGACTATTCTACGAGGATGACATTGAATAGCTAAATGGGAAATGGAAGACACTTTATCAGTACCTTGCGGCAGTCGAAGTCTCTAACTCAACCTCTTTACGGCTTGGAGGAGTTCGAGCTTGAATGCTGGCAAAGGCTGGATTGAGAAATCTCAATCATCATTGCTTCTAGGGACAAAGTGGCGTGAAAAACAGCATAACATTTCCATGCTGAATCGCACAGATCTATTTGAAAAACTGATTATAGACTTGGACGTCATCGACAACTGCTGCACAATGCCTGAGAGATATCAAAGACAAGTTCAGTTTGTGATGAGATGGACGTTGAGTCACTGTTGTCTATGAATGGAGGAACATATGTTTGAGCAGGCCACGCAATACCACAAACCGAGGTCCTTCGCATTGTACAGTTTTCCGTCGGAAAATACCCTGGAGCGCAAAAAGTTATGGGATAAAAATGAAAGAAGAGAACAGTAAATCTGTCATCAAATGCATCCTAGATAAGGGTGCTTCGTGCGACCTGGAAGTCGAGGCAACGAATCCGGAATACAGCATAGTAGGGTTCCTTGGATACAGTATGTGCAATACGGTCACGCGTTTGAAAATGTATGGCATTGCAAGACAGTCCTGCGGTTGAAAATGTGCAATAAAGTCACGCGTTTGAAGATGTGCAATAGGGTCATGCGTTTGAAAATGCGCAATAAGATCACGCACTTGAAAATGTGCAATAAAGTCACGCGTTTAAAAATGTAAGGCATTGCAATACAGTCCTGCGGTTGAAAATGTGCAACTCGTCGTCCCCTCCCTTCCCCGGATCCGCTTTCGGGACCTCGACAACTTCCCTACAATTCTGATTGGACGCTCCAGACAGACTTTTTTGGGCTGAAAATGACGGGAATAACCAGGACTGGCCATCGGCGGTGCGCAGGCCTCAGAAAATGGCTCTGGGGTTGCGCTGGAGGTGAAAATGTAAAGGAGGGCAAGACACGCGTTTGAAAATGTGCAATAAAGTCATGTGTTTGAAAATGTAAGGCATTGCAATACACTCCTGCAGTTTAAAATGTGCAAGGATAAAGTCGGGAAAAAACAAAGCACTGATCGGACGCTAGAGAGGTCAATAATGCCTCCAGACAGACCGTTTTTGGCTGAAAATGACGGGCATAATCAGGGTTAGCCATTGACAGTGCGCACGCCTCAGAAAATGGCTGTGGAGTCGCGCTGGCGGTGAAAATGTAAAGGAAGGCCAGACGGTCACGCATTTGAAAATGTGCAATAAAGTCACGCATTTGAAACTGTGCAATAAGGTCACGCGTTTGAAAATGTGCAATAAGATCACGTGTTTGAAAATGTACAATAAAGTCACGCGTTTGAAAATGTAAGGCATTGCAATATAGTCCTGCGATTGAAAATGTGCAATAATAAAGTCGGGAAAAAACAAAGCACTGATCAGACGCTACTATCACTTTCCAACATAACCGACTTCACTTAACAAAACATTACATCGGAGCATAGTCTTGCCAGAGGATCTTCATAAAGACTGCAGGTAATTCGACAAGAATCGAAGTCGGAGCAGCTTTGTTCTGAGGAAAACTCCAAAAAACAGCTCTGTGCCCTGGTTCCAGGAATAACTAAAATACAGTAGGAAGCGTAACACAACGTAGAAGAGCAACACTGGGTATTCCATACCTAAGAGGTTTCCGATCGGGTCCAAATTTTATGGGAGTAGAGTAGGGGATCGCATCATGCCATCCACAAAAGGATTTGGGTGGACAGACCTCGTGAAACCTTCAAACTTGCAATGTTTGTCGCTGCATTATACAGCCATTGATCCCAACAAACGGAACTTCCCTTCCTTCTGTTCATGGTACTAGCGTGAATAAAAATGGTAGCGCGCTCCGCGGCAGAGCCCACTAACTGTTTGCATAATCCTAACTATGCAACTTACCTTGTCTGAGATTTGAGAAAGTTAAATTGATCGGCATCACGATCCGAACTTTCAACAAGCTCGGCACGTTTTTGGGCCAGAACTGCATTTACATCCGAACCAGATGGAGCATTAATAGCACTGGCGATGGTTTCGAGATGGGTGTCGTCGAACAAGGTACACAGGATGATGCTATAGGCAGAATGGCTCATGTGTTGAGGAGAATGAAACCCCAAGTCCGCAGATTCGCACCCAAGATGAGGAAGCGCGGGCGAGCCATTGGGTAGCTTGGTAGCACACATTCCCCAAAGCAAATGACAAACAATAGCTTGTCTCGTCTCGACAACATTGAGGCCGCGCGTAGGGATGCCGTGGAGCTTAAAATGGGAATATACACATTATAAATCGCCGGTGATAACATTCTGCAAAGGATCGCGGGATGTGAAAAGAGCATCCAGGTTGCAGGATGCAAATGGGGAAACAGGGCCGCTTGTTACGCGCACAAATGAGGGACCCGCACGGGGCTGGCAACAGTTTTATTAAAGTCATCATGCACAGAGGTACGATGATGATGGACATGCGCGTGCGCATGTCCCTGATGTGCGTGCACACTAGGTGCCAAAAAGGCAGACGCGGAGGTCGCCGAAGACGCGGCTCCAATGGTAGCGGCTGCTGCACGTAGGGCTAGGAAAAGCGTAAATAGAAATAGAGTAGACATAGAGACATCGAATAATGCACTTGCAAGAGAAAAGCCCATAGGCTGAGACGGGGACGCCGCAGGAGCCGGGGCAGACACGGCTGCGGAACGAGAGGACGAAACTATAGAAGATTAGACGAGGCATTAATTAACAATTGACTCGATGACGCACTGGGCAGGGCATCAGCCATCAGTGGTTCTGGAAAGGGCCCAGCAACCAACAGAGCTGAGAGGCATAGAGAACAGAAGGGCACTCAGAACGAACCACGAGGAGCTGCGTGTAAAACTTCTTGCTCAAATCCGTTTGTCGGGCGCAATCCAAGACCTATGTACCATTCCCACACGCTGGATTTCCAGTCAAGTCCCAGAGAAACATCGGTAGTTAAAGAGGCGGAAGCGGTGCAGTCCAGGACCATGGTAAAGGACTCATACAGGCCTCCGTTGATAGTAAAGGCATAGCGCAAGGATGAATGCGATGGGAAGTGCGACGAAACGAAGCTGCTGGATAGGGCAGTGGTAGCGGAGGTAGCTGAGACTGCAACACTAGAGGTGAAGACCGAGCCGACGAGGATACACATCTCAAAGGAAACGGCAGGAGAGGTCGAAGGAGGCAAGAGGAAAATTTCCCTGGCAGGCTGTGCCGCACACACGCCGGCACAAGGAATCACGCCATACTGAGTCAGCAAGTGCAAAAGGAAAAAGAGCGGAGACTCTGAGAATCGAACTCACGACCTTACGATGGCAGATGTCACGTGAGAAATGAGAATTTGGCAGACGCTCTGCAACATTAGGGCGCCACAGGACCCACTACCTAAAGTTAGGGCCCGATCGGGTGCACTAGAATCTCGTTAGAATTGCCTTAGATTCTAAGAATAGAATCAACCAGGTAAGATCCGGGCTGGAGGCCCCCGAACACCCGTGCTGCAATACACTATTATGGAATAATACTTCATCACCGACACAGCATTTCGTGTGGGATCGCGGTGCGAATGTACCATCGCAGCATTGATCGATGATGGGGACTGCGATCCGCCTTGCGGCATCGGCATCTTCCGGCAATCATCCCCCTGCCGGGGCTGATTCTGTAGGATGTGTAGCCCATTGTATAATTGGATTCTAATGCAATTTTAGCCGGCCTCCTCTCGCTAGAATTCTTCGTAACTAGCAGAATGACTGAATGAATGATCAAGATACAAGAATTTCGGTGCCCGCGGCGGGATGGGCCACACATATTCCACTCGGATGATGATCCCGCGGCGGAAAACTCACTGAAGGCGCCCCAACGGCACGGTGTGGACCGGGTTCCGCTCCATCTCATCGTCATCCGAGTGGGATATGTGTGGCCCGTCCCGCCGCCGGGCACCGAAATTGGTGTATCTTGATCATTCATTCACTCATTCTGGTAGTTACGGGGAGGTATTCTAGCGCCGCTGTCCAAACAATTCGGTCCAGAGAGTCCATTTGTACGCCCCGGCCCATAGACAATTCGAGGGCCTTTTCGGAAACAATTCGCCATTCCAACCAGGATGTCCTAACGCTCTTGCTGGGGGAATGGGCCTGGGTTTGCCTCGGCCCTCATCGCATTAGAATCACATTAGAATTAACCGTTCTTTAACGATTACCTCGGCGATTCTTTGCATCTCTTTGCGCACTTCCCCATCTGGTGTATCCCCTTCCTTCCGGCTCTCTCGTAGTTCTCATTTCTCGAGGTCAGACTTCCTCTCCGCAGTTTCACTTTACAATTGAAAACTCCATGTGGCGCAACAGCTGACCGAAGCGCAGCATTTCTTGACAGGATGCCGTTCATCGCAGCAGCTGTTGGCTACGGCGCAGCCCAACGATTCTAATCAAGCCGGGAGGCCACGTAGTCCTCCCCGAAGATTCTTGAGCCATAAAATGGCAGCGTTCTCCGTCGTTCGGATGTGCAATCTTTCTCCCCATTTATTCTCTGGCTTTAAATCTTTGGAATTGCAACCATTCTTTCTAGGATCAATTCACCCCGTCATGATCTCGGCGCTTCTGCCTGTGTCTTTGGGGTCTTTCTCTATTCTCGATGAATTCAAGACTACTCTTCCGCTCCTGGAAATATTTCTTGCACTGCCTCTCAACCAAAGACCTCGCAGGCAAACCTTCTCGTCTCTTGCCAGCCTGGGGTTTGTGACGGGAATCAACGCTGTTTCCTATGTCTTCGCCACTGAAGACGCATAGCGCATTTGCACTGTCTGGTGATCATCGATATCTTTTCCTGCCTACACATGTTTCTGGTTGTTTTACACGGTCGGGAACTCTTGCAGGGTCTCTTGGTTGTTAAATTATGGTTTTCCTGGGGTTACTCTCTATATCCGATTTTTTTTGTTCGTGGGTGTTAGATTGGCTGAGAAAACAATGCCTAGGCTCTAATTGCCTGTTTTGCCAACGCAAAGATTCAAGGAACTCAATGCAAAGGTACGATACCAGCTGGGCTACCTTGGTTCTTCTCCGATCAGACACAGGATTCCGCGATGCAACAGCTTAACTGCCCTTGGTTCGGAAGGATTTTCTAATGTTCTATTCGTGTATCAACAAGATTGGTACAATATCGTTTTCATGGTTTCGTTGATCGTATACGGGAGCGAAGCGGAGGCCTCATCTTGTTGTATTAGAATCCAATTATAGAGTGGACTACATTCTATCGGATCAGGCCCGGTAGCCGGATGATTGCCAGAGGATGCCGATGCCGCAAGTCGAATCGCAATCCCCCCCATCGCGTTCTGCGGCATCAACGATATGTATCATTGATCGGTGCTGCGATGGTACATTCGTGCCGCGATCCTGCATGAAATGCCGCACCGGTGATGCAGTGCCACTTTATTAACCGTTCTTTAACGAAATGCTTCGCGATTCTTTGCAAATGTTTGTACTCTTCTCCATTTATCTGATATCCTTTCGTCTTGCTCTGGTTTCGTGCTCCATTTTTAATTTTTTTGCACGGAGCTGCCTCGATCCATCCCCATTGAGATCCTCAGCTGACCTCAGGTTCATGTTAGGCAGACTTTGCCGCAGTAGCCAAGGTCCGTGCAATAAATTTCAATGACAGCACAAACCCACAGTTACCCGCTTCGGTTGACCAAATATTTTAACCCATGTTGATCTCGTGGTTCAGACGTTGTCAGATGAATACATTTGGGCACTACTGCTGACATGTCGCAGCAGCTGCGGCCTGCGCCGCAGTTATATCCCCCGAGCATTTCCACGCATAAATACCACAGATTCCCCAGCACTCGTGAGCTTAACATTCCCCCAGTTCTCGTGTCCACACTCATCGGTTCAACATTGCTGTGCGTCTGGGTTGCATTTTCTGGGGCTTTTGCATGCTGGTTATCAAGTTCTATGGTCCTCAAATTCGCAACCGTCAAATCCCTGTCTACATTGCTGGCCCCAGATTCCCTGATCTCTGTATCTCCATCAACACTCGGCCACTGTTCCTCACCTAATTTAGAAGTCCTTGCCCGTGTCGCCACTTGACACCCACCGGTTTGACTTCAAGGCTTCATTTATCGCAATCTCTTTGTTGATCATCTGCCATTTGAATGCACCTCCATTGCACCAGGCCATGCTTTTCAAAATGCCCACCATTTGAATGCACCTCTATTGCATCTGGTCGCTTTTCAAAATGCCCGTCATTTGAATGCACTCTATTGCGCCAGGTCACGCTTTTTAAAATGGCAGCCATATGAAATTGAATGCACCTCTATTGTGTCAGGTCACGCTTTTAAAAATGGCAGCCATTTGAAGTTGAATGCACCTCTATTGTGTCAGGTCATGCTTTTCAAAATGGTAGCCATTTGAAATTGAATGCATCTCTATTGCATCAGGTCATGCTTTTCAAAATGGCAGCCATTTGAATGCACCTCTATTGCACCAGGTCATGCTTTTCAAAATGCCAGCCATTTGAATGCACCTCCATTGCACCAGGCCATGCTTTTCAAAATGCCTGCCATTTGAATGTGCCTCTATTGTGTCTGGTCATGCTTTTCAAACTGCCCACCATTTGAATGCACCTCTATTGCGTCTGGTCATGCTTTTCAAAATGCCTGCCATTTAAACACACCTCTATTGTGCCAGGTCATGCCTCTCAAAATGGCAGCCATTTGAAATTGAATGCATCTCTATTGCGCCAGGTCATGCTTTTCAAAATGCCTGCCATTTGAATGCACCTCTATTGTGTCAGGTCATGCTTTTCAAAATGCCTGCCATTTGAATGCACCTCCATTGTGCTAGGTCATGCTTTTCAAAATGGCAGCCATTTGAATGCACCTCCATTGCACCAGGCCATGCTTTTCAAAATTCCAGCCATTTGAATGCACCTCCATTGCACCAGGTCATACTTTTCAAAATGCCAGCCATTCGAATGCAGGTCCATTGCACCGCTTTTCAAAATGCCCACCATTTGAATGCACCTCCATTGCACTAGGGCTATCCAAACAAACCGGGCCAGAAGGTGGCTCTGGGACCACGCTGGAATTGAAATCAATCTGAAGAGCAACGAACTCAGCTTCAGGCCCAGGGCTCACCCCACTGTCAAAGTCACACGTTTCAAAATGTCTTCCATTGAAAGCCCTCACCGTGCAGTGCGATAAAAAAGGTGAGCGACTCACTGCTAAGACTCTCACTTAGTGACAACGATGCGATCATCGCGGGCTGCCAGCGAGGCCTGCTCCTCTTTCTTTGCTCCAGCCAGATCGGGGGTATGGTAACAACCCGCCAAAATGCCCCCACCCCCAAGGACCATTCGCCACGAACGGCGAACTGCCAGGGGAACTGTGACTCTGGTACCACCACCGAGGCGAAAAACGCGGCGAAAAACCTCGCACAACCCTACCAAGCCAGGTTCGGTGACCTCCAACCCATTGGACTAGTGCGTTATCTCCCCTTGTTTCGCCTCTCATCCTGACCTCTCGTAGTCGTCAATACATCGAGCATGAATGGAACAAAATTGCAGGTGAGGCAGGCGTATCCGAATCAGCTACAATCACCTTCGTCAACGAGGTTGACGAGGCCGTTCCGCCCGAGGTTGATGTTTTATTTACCTATCTTGAGCGAAATTACGTTCCGTAAGTTCCTGTTTTCAGTGTAAATTTATAGTGACTTGTAATGATGCAGTGATCTCGGAATCCCTGGACCTCGCACTCCTGTGGGATGTTGTTGTGATTCTGGAACAGGATGCCCACGCCGGTGTTCCGGCAGCCATGGTCTTCAAAACACTGCTGCCTACAATTCCCAGGTCAAATTACCTTCCTGTGGCGCACCGAGCATGTTTCTTACGTCGCCGTGCAGGGACTGTTTAAATTTGGGATGGATTCAAAAATTATTGAATGCAATGAAGTACGTGAATTCATCTGTTCAATGCCACATAATTTTCGACTCTACTCTACATAGAACTGTACCTGCCCAACGAGTCGCGTAAATCGCGTTGCCCAACGTCCCCGTAGAATCCCAATCGAGATTTTCAAAACTCAAAAACGGGGATGGGGTGTTAGGACCTCTAATGCACTGGTACGGGGCCAAGTGTTAGGGCTATACACTGAGTAGGGTTATTTCTCTGGACCCTTCCAATTGGATTAACCTGTTTCTCTAGTTTTCTAATGCTAGCCCCTCTAATTTTTGATTGAGTCGGCTTCCACTAATACCATTTTGTTAGCCCACGAGGAAAGGCCAATACGTTGTCTGGCAAAAGAGCGTCTTATCTTTTCCAGCTCGACATTGATGAGGATCCAGGGGATAACCCTGATGTCGCATATAGCATGGATGCCTTTCACTGTGGTACGTCACATCGAGATTTCGTGAACATTGGGTGCTCAATACGTGCTCCTCAGGCAATTGGACTCGGTTCATCAAGTAACGATTTCCTCGTGCAACTGTTAAAATATCTAAGACGTCGTCTGCAGCCATTCTTGCAGCCCCAACACCCAGATAATCTCAGTCGCATATGATACGGTGGATGAAGTAGTGGGTCCCTTCGCCTTCCTGATTCCATTTAGCTTCTAATCCTGTTTTGCCTAGGACAATATGCCATACTACCTGGCATTTGTGGCAACCGAAAATATTCCCGCTACCGTAAGGTACGGGTTTCTATAGGGCGCATGATTTTTGGATTTTGGCCGTGCATCACATTTTCGTCAGCAATTTTCGCGTAATCTCGGCTTTATATCTATACTCGGAAGGTACTGACGTGTGTGGAGTGACATGGCCGCTCCTCTACACGCACCCACGGCTCTTTCTGCAATGTGCCTCTTTCGATGTTCGTCGACCCTCTGTCCGAGCATTCTCGGGTGTCTCTTGACTGGATCTCAAGCTCTGGAGTTCCGGCTTCTACTCATCATGGCACAAAGTGATGGACGGTGGTGTTTCTCAGGATTCAGGCCACCGGATTTCCCCAAATAACTTATGGACCGAAAATATGAGCGAATGGAAGAGATTTGGGTATATTGACCGACTTCCAAAAAAGGAAATTGTGGAAGATATAGCACATTTTTGCTCAGAGTTTGAAACCAACTTTTTCTAGCGCCACTCTGAGTGGGAACTGTTTGGATAGGCTAAAAGTACTTGTTAAGTAGTGCAGAACACCATTTTTGATCATATCAATAGCTGGTGATTTGAGCTCAGAAACGCCCTCACAAGATGGTCATTTTTGCCTTTTTTCGCCCAAATTTAGCATTTTTTGCTAAAAATGACCATCTTGTGAGGGCAATTCTGAGCTCAAATCACCAGCTATTGATATGATCCAAAATGGTATTCTGCACTACTTAACAAGTAGTTTTAGCCTATCCAAACAGTTCTTACTCAGAGTGGTGCCAAAAAAAGTTGGTTTCACACTCTGAGCAAAAATGAGTTATATCCACCACAATTTCCTTTTGCGGAAGTCTGTCAATACACCCAAATCTCTTCCATTCGCTCATATTTTCGGTCCATAAGTTATTTGGGGCAATTTGGTGGCCTGAATCCTGAGAACCACCACCGTCCATCACTTTGTGCCATGACGAGTAAATCCGGGCAGCTTCCTCATTGCAAGTGCTCATATTTTCATCAACCCCTGCTGTCTGCAGTGAACCTCTGGCTTTCTGCTGTCCTTCGACGTCCGATTCTGCCCCATCGATGGTTGATGAAATTGATATGGCCGATCTGACCTTGAACGATATTTCACATGGACACCATGTTACGTGTACTCCTATTTCTGTATTCCATGCTGAGCTACAGACAATTCAACGATCCCATGAACTCCATGCTGTCCCGTGTGCCCGTTTGAATCTTGCACAATGTCGACACATTTTTCTTCATCGTATCGCCGCTGGATCAGACCTAAGGTCTGTGTCTCCAAGACCGGGTCGCTCCGCCTCTCTCAGGACTTCAAATCCGCGACAGATATGTCACAAGCCGTGTTGAACATCCTCTTCTCTGCAGACAGCAAACAAATTTCAACCGGAAGTCTGTCCCACACGCTGCACTGAATATATCTGTTTCCGGTGCGATCTAAGGTTCAAATTGCGTGCATAAATCCGGAAACATGCGGAGACAGTTGCCTGTGCAGGCCCCGACATTTGTTTGTCAGCCGCTGTTGCTGAACTCTGTTCGTGTTCTTCTGTCTATCGCTGCACTACATCGGATCGAAGTCCCAGAGAAAGCCACAACTGACTGTATGCGTACTCAAATCACTGAGCATTTGTTGTCTGGATATTGCACTCAATTTTCCGAACACCATCCCTCGTTATCTCTCCCAAACAGTCTAGTATTGCCGGATAATTCTAATGGGAAACCCATTTCATATTGAGAAGCCGGGTTTCCGCCGAAACCCGACTGATAGCATCATCAGTGCCGGCAGGTGCCGACGGATGCCGAGAGTATTCACAGGAAACTCATTCTGCACGTAGACCATATTTTTCACTGCTGTCTCTACACCCCTCGCACCCCCTCGGTCAACTCGATCCCATCCGCGCGCCAAATCCGTGGACTCCGGTGCACGAGATGTGCTCGACGATGTCTACACCAAGAGGTGATTGATCTCTGGATCGTTGAATATGATGTTGAATAAGCGAGATCACTGATGTGGTGCCGGATGGCTGCCGAATCACAGCCACTTCCTCTGGAGAATGGGTGTCCGACGTCGATGGGGAGTTGACGACGTGCAGCGGCTTGAGGCGTCCTTGCTCATTCTTATAATAATGGAATGCCTCCTCAATTCACATCATGGGCGCCTCTAGACTGAAGACATTCAACATATCAATGGACTACAATTTGTGTATTTGCAACATATAGGGTTACACCAGTTTGCAGGGCAAGTTAGAGAACTATTAGAGATGTCTCAAGCAGCAGCGACGGTGTTCAGTGAGCGGAGGAAAGAGACGCGGCGCATACTCAGACAGTGATGAATTGATTATCATTGCCTTTTCTGGGGGGGGGGGGGGGGGGGGTCGTGGGAACGTATTGGCTGATCCAGAGATCGCTCACCTCTTGGTCCACACTGCAGGGAAGCGTCCGCGGCGAGTAACCGCACGTGATGACGAGGTCAGCGAAAGGGAACGTGTTTTCCCGGCCAGCATCCCCCTTGCAATATTTTTGGTTGAACAGACACAAATGTCAAGTCAGACGTGATACACATGAGGCTGGTTGAGATTCTTGTCGGGGCTGTAACTTGAAACATCTAACACTCCATCAAATGAAGTCAAGACTGTAGCTCACAAGTAAGTTGTGTCGGTTTCTAACTCGTAAGGTGCGACCAGTAGGATCTTTTCCAGAGTAAAACAGGGTCGAAATGGGGCCAAAAGTGGTCGGAGTTCAAGGGACTGTCGGCACATGTAAGAACTCAGGACCTCCAAATAATTGTGGAATGTACGGGAGGATCGAAATACAGGTGGTTAACCTTTTTGGACAACTAACCTTTGAACTCATTTTTTTCTGCGTCAGATATTCTGTAAATCCCTCAAACGCAGCCTTGGAGGCATATGTATGATTCCAGAACCTCCAAAGAATTGTGGAATGTACGGGAGGATCGAAATGGAGGCGGTTACCTGTTTTGGACAACTGACCCTTGTACTCATTTTTTCTGGGTCAAATATTCTGTAAATCCTCAAACGCAGCCCTGGAGCCATATGTATGATTTCAGAACCTCCACGGAATTGTGGAATGTACGGGAGGATCAAAATGGAGGTGGTTGCCCGTTCGGACAACTCGCCCTTGTACTCATTTTTTTCTGGGTCAAATATTCTGTAAATCCCTCAAACGCAGCCTTGGAGGCATAGGTATGATTCCAGAACATCCAAATAATTGTGGAATGTACAGGAGGATCGAAATACAAGTGGTTACCCTTTTTGGACAACTAAACATTGAACTCATTTTTTTCTGGGTCAGATATTCTGTAACTCCCTCAAATGCAGCTTTGGAGGCATATCTATGATTTCAGAACCTCAGTCTTTTCCCCAAAAACCTATACAGGTATAGCGCACTTTTTTTCTTCATCGGGCCTTGTGTAATTAAATGATTCAGAACCATCTGCTTGGCCGAGGTCGCATTGATTCGAGTGCACAATAGCCCTTGAATTCAACCACCTTCCGTTTATGTATTTCGGCACTAGGATGGCATCGTCGTTGCAATAAATTCCATCAAAGGTTCGAAATCTTTCCAATTCTAAGTCCCCCAGAAGTAAGTCTTTCAAGACGTAATACCTGCAAGAAAATATGCCTAGGTATAGCTGAAATGTAGTAGCGGTCAAGTGGGATACAAGATAGCGGAAAACGGCCGTACTAATATTCCGCCAATATTCGGGCCAATATTCGGCCATTATTTCGCTGGGATAGCCTATACTTTCAAAATAATGCACAATCTTGCCAATATCCTGCCAATACACCCCATAATGGCCGGATTCTGATCGGTAAAAATTCAGCTCAAACTCGATGTTTCCCCACGTCTTGATGAGCCACTTTATCAATTATCCTGCGAAATCGATTCTCCATTTGCCGACGGCAAGTCAACCATACCGAAGGGAATCATTCCTAAGTGGAAGACGGGGATACTTATTCAGAAGAAGATGATTGGGACGCAGGCTACACAGACGACAAGTCAGACTATCCGCAGACCTCAGCTAGCGGGGATAATGGTCAGTGGATTCTGCGCTTCCGAAACAAGACTTTTATCTTGGACTTATCAAAAATAATAGACGGCGATGACGAGCCTTTTTACTCAGAGGAAGATGATTACGACTCGGTCGTAGACTGTGGCTTCCAGCGCACAATGCCCTCAGAGTAGGTAAAGCCGCCCAAGCGTCTCCTGGGGGCCATCAACTCGCGGCTCGTGTGGCAAATCGACGAAGCTATGAACCGTGAGCTGGGTCGCCGAAGAGCGGACGAAGGAGCTCGAAAGGGAACAGCCGCCTAGATTCGAGACTCAATAAGAGGTTTGTGTCCTCCATTTATCTTATTTCATCATCAGGTGTTCACAATTATTAGACCCTTCTGCTGCGCGACAACCTGCTGGCTTTGCCGAGTTTTGTGGATCGCGTGAAGGAGGAAAATGCGAGGCTGATACATAGAATCAAGAACCAGATGGTCACGGTGGAAGAGCTAGTCCGGGAAGAACAAGATTCTCAATGTGATCATCTGTGAAGACACTGTCGATCAAGGTCGGATGGGAGGTGGGGTTGCGAGACCAGCCGGATGAACAGCATGTGAGGGCTCTCCCTCTCTTCTCATGTTCGACACGCAAACTTTGAGCACGTTAATATATGTATAATCTCGAATTGAAATGAGAGAGTACGTTTAATCCCTGCACCCAAAGCTTCGCCCGCTGCGCCCAAATTCGATGTTCCAGTAAAAGGGAGTTCTGCGTTCGATTCCTCGTTCGGTCTCTTTTTATTTTTTATTTAAATTTCGTGTTTTATCACCTGCTGCAGCCTCTGCTTCCGTGGTTGACTGCCGCACATTAGAGTTTCCCATTGTGCAACACTTTCACCTCCTTCTTCCGCGAGCATCGCGTCGAGTAGCGTACGCATAATTTGGCCGGACTGGAACATGGCAGCATGGTGATTATTGCAAGGTGATTATGCTGTTGTTGGTTTTGGAGAGCTTCCAACAAAAGGGCGTTAGGGGAGAGGCGCGCGTCTCGTAAGAGCTCGAGCGCAGTCGATATTCTCTCTGATTGCGACCCATGCAGCTTGAATTTCGGAGGTTCGGAGACGGAAGAGATAGTGTCCCACTGCTGAATTCCCTCATCTCGCTCTGCACGTACTTTGTCCAGCTCCTCCCATGCGGCGTCACGTTCTGCCTCTGAATCATTGCATCTCAAGTGCATGAGATCTATGTCCTTGTCATCGACACGGGGTTCGGCCTTCGGACAGTCTGAGTCTGGAGAAAGGATTTAAACACGACAGGAAATAAGAAACCATAGGTAACACATACCCAGCTCTCTGTCATAGAGTAGATTGTCAATGTATTTGTTTTCGCCCATTTGAGAGTTAAGAGCGCCCGCATACTGCCTGCACGTTTCCTGTGAGTAACGGGACAGATGCAGGAGGATAATAAAATGAAGGACATACTCTTCAAACCGCTAATTTGCCTGAAGAGCGCTGGTCCTGGGTGTTGCACTTGGAGAAGACAGCTCTTGCTTTACAGATGTCGGACTCTGAGAAACCGAGCCGTTTCTTCGACGTTTTGCGGCCCGATGGTCCTCTCGTTTGTGGTCAAGTTCTTCAAAATAGTGTTGCAGAGATATGGCTTGGTCGGAAACCATAATTCGGAGAGCTGATTTCATCCAACTCCAGTAAAATGGCCATCGATTTGTCAATTATCAAGGTATTAAACTTCCGGAGGGAAAATTGTTGTCAAAAATTCTCTCCACCACGCTTCCGTGCCGGATTTTTTGATTTTGGCTTTGCCTTTGGCAATGGTCCAAGGTTCCACAAAGTCGACTGTATTTCTGCGCATGGGGCGATTATAAAAATTTCGCCACGGAAGTTCTATTCCTTAGATTATTTTTCGTCAATCTGCCGACTCAGTTTTGTTTTTAGGGCCTGTTGAGACCAAACGATGGTGGTTGCAAAACTGGAACCGATCCTACCAACTAAACAAGGCCAAAGCTGCCGGATCAATCAAGGACGGTGCTGTTAGCGTTTGGCGTTTTTCGGGTGCGCGCTGCGAGGTGCGCTGATCACGGCGCAGGACGGTCGGGGATATCAGCGGCGGTGTATCTAGCTCGCTGGCGTGGGTGACGTGGCTTTTCTTCACTCGTTTGACACTTCTGTGTACTGGGTTTGTACTACGGACGACAAACGACATTCTTTTGGGTTCGGGAACGTCTCCGATCAGCAATCTAACGTTTTGATTGCGGCGTTTCACGTGTTTTTTTGGCGTTTTGGCGTTGTTTCACCAAAACTAATTCTTCTTTTGCAGCATGTGTACAAAAGGAGTGTGGCCGGGACGGTGCATAGTGGTTGAGTATGTGGTGGAGGTTCTTTGGGAAGTCAAAAGCCCGCATAAGCATTGCGCGTTCCGGAGTTATCACGGAAGTTTGTTCCGGCGTTGTGAGAGAATTGATGAGTTGTGCGTTGCCGCGTTGTGGGGCGTTTTCACGCGTTTTTCGCATTGTTTGGCGTTGCACAACGCCACAACTAATTTGTCAAAAGTCTGATAGTCGCGGCAACTGGGAACGGACGACTATCTTTAACAGGTGCCCGTCCCCAGACTTCAACATGATCGAGGTACGAGATCATACTGTATTGAAGCCTCTGTCTACGAGAGACTACTGTACCATTTCGTTCAGTTCTCATGGGCTGTGACGCGTGACCCAAGAATTCGAAGTTTGCTTTTCGTATATGGGCCGGATGGACCGTGACACAAAAAAAAACTTCGTATATCCACCAGGAAGCGGTAGGAACAATATAGGAACACCCACTTTGACTGTGGAATAAGTAGGCGCACAGATTTACGGGAAACACCTAAAGAGGTAAGTGTATTGCATCAGTGATATTACAGCATTATTAGCTTTTCCTCACGGCGGTCAGTGGATACCATTTTGAAACGCGTGACTCTGTTTAGTTAAGAATGAATCTCTTGGGAGCCCTTCTGCTTAGTGAGGGAGGCATGGATAATAAATCTGAATCAACAGCCTTGCTTGAAATTCTGCTGGCTATCTCCCAGCAATTCGCTTTCGAGAACCGGCATGAAATGAGCTCAGGACGCAAAATTGTGCTTGCGAACCCTGGGGCTGTGCCAATGTGATTGCAACTGTTTAGTTAAGAATTGTGGAGCATGGTGTCACACATGTTCTGGTCACATATACCCGACTGGTGGAAAGATATGTGATGCCAGCTCACAAGAAGAAATCCAATATCTGGGGCCTCCAAGCGTGCTGCAGCATCTTTGGACGCATCTGCAGCATTGGCTGGGAGTAGGTAGGTCACTAGAGGCCAACCGAGGTACACACAATTCAGTTCGGATGGGCCAAAATTTTGGCCAAACGTAATCTCTCGCTAAAAAAATCGGAAAAATTGTATATAGGCTTATTTTAAGGCGCTGAATTTGAATCTGAAGTCCGTTTTCTGATTGAAACAAAACTCCGGCTACTAGCTGAGTTGATGTTTTTGACTGTCCGCTACTGTAGGTAAGAAAACGTCCATACAAGGCAAAAAAAAGTTCTCTGAAAGTGACCTCACCATGCTACCCTACCGGACTCATGCCAAATATCGAAGATTCTCACTTGGTTAATTTTCGTTGGCTGAGACTCACCAGACAAGAGACCTATTCTGAACGCCGTGCCTCACAATGGCATTTTGAACCCTGTGCCCACAATGGAACCGACCATCCAGTGCATTATAATGTATTTCGGCCGGGTTCAGCAGGGACAAGGGAGCACTTGATGTATTGAAGGGTTGAACAGACACCTTGCATTCTAGATTTGAACACCCTGCAAGAAAAGGCAAAAAATGTATTTTGGCTATCCTCCGGAGGGACAAGGGAGCTATTCTTGACCCCATGCCTCACAATGGCATTTTGAACCCTGTGCCCCACAATGGAACCGACCATCTGGTGTATTATGATGTATTTCGGCCGGGTTCAGCAGGTATAAGGGAGCACTTGACATATTGAAGGTTTGAACAGACGCTCTGCATTCCGGATTTGAATGCCAGTTGTCACACAATCTGCCAAATTGTGGTTGATACAAGCGTTATCGGTTGGTTGTGGGCTGTGTGGCCCACCTATTTGTAATACAATAAGGACGAACGGTCAGTAACCCTATTAGGATTGTTTAAACAATCAGGTTCTCAAAGCCAATCACTGTTTAATCGGTGTTGAGTTTGAACGGGGGCTGTTGTAACTCTGTTCATGCAGTAAAAAGATTGCACTCGGTGGGAGTCGAAACCAAGGGCTTGGCAGTCAATTTGAAACGAAAGCCGTACACGACCACTAAGCCAAAGAGGATACACGGAACTCCACCCAAGCATCTATATTACTGACAAAGGACCTATCATAAAGTTATCCACAAACCGCTAAGTCCACTGCATATTGCGAAGGTGGGTCTCTCATTAAAGACCTGACTGACTCTCTAGCGTACAATCTATGAGCGAAACATGATTACGTTCGCCTGCTGACAGTTGAAGGAGGAAGGGTTTGAGGATAGGACTCGGTTTGTGTTTGTATTTCCCTTGTTGAGTGGGAAACATTCGCGCATTAAAGGGGGTCTCAGATTTATGGCAGTGATGTTCTGTATAGCTATCTATCTTTACTTAATGTTTCTTGAAATTCGGCAGCCTGAAAGCCGTGTGCAGAATAGGTAATTCTCGTTGTACCACCAGTCAGTCCAAGCCATTTTATACGGTGGGCCTGAGTTGTACTGTAAACCACTCGGCATGCCCGTCGGAGAAGTCTCGATGCCTTCCAGAATAAAGCTGTTGGTCTGAGCAGTTTGTCTGTTCACCCAAGACTGTTGAAATTTGCAGTGAGCAGTGCTGCTGAAGGAGGACTCGGATTTGGTCCCTACCTATGTCGGTGCTGTGGCACAACGGTTACATGTATTTTCCTCTTTCTCTTTCAGCCAGTTTCCTGGGAGGTTCATGGTTCGAGCCCCCTTCTGGAGCCCTCCGTGAATGCCGTTTAATTACTGTTTAATTACTGTATAATCCACGTTCAATCCTTGTTCGAACAGCCTGATCAAACCTTCGTTCACTGTTCGACCACACGCAAGGTTGCTGGGCCTGTGGATGGGGGGACTGTGAAGTGTTTAATAGAACAGTGTTTAAACAGCAATTTGCTTCGAGAAGCCAATTGTTTATACAAACCTAATATAGATTTATGAACGGTTGGGAAAATGGCCACAAGCGGGGAACGGGACATGATCCCGAAGCCCGCAGCGGGGCCGGACCTGGGTTTCTGCCGAAGATGTATATAAGCCTGACCATTCCTGGGAAGGGGTCTACATATGCATCCTCTACTCTGTGCATGCCGATTTGGCCTCTGCATCCCATCCTCCATGCACGCTGATTTGGCCTCTGCATCCCCCCTCTCTGCATGTCGATTTGGCCTCTGCATCCGATCTTCCATGCCGATTTGGCCTCTGCATCACCTCCTCCATGCACGTCGATTTGGCCTCTGCATCCCATCCTCCATGCATGTCGATTTGGCCTCTGCATCCCATCCTCCATGCACACCGATTTGGCCTCTGCATCCCATCCTCTATGCACACCAATTTGGCCTCTGCATCCCATCTTCCATGCACGCCGATTTGGCCTCTGCATCCCCCCTCTCTGCACATCGATTTGGCCTCTGCATTCCCTCTCTGTGCACGTCGATTTGGCCTCTGCACCCCATCTTCTGTGCACGCCGATTTGGCCTCTGCATCCCCTCCTCCATGCATGCCGATTTGGCCTCTGCATCCCCCCTCTCTGCATGTCGATTTGGCCTCTGCATCCCACCCTCCATGCACCCTGATTTGGCCTCTGCATCCCCCCTCTCTGCATGTCGATTTGGCCTCTGCATCCCATCCTCCATGCATGCCAATTTGGTCTCTGCATCCCCCCTCTCTGCATGTCGATTTGGCCTCTGCATCCCATCTTCCATGCCGATTTGGCCTCTGCATCACCTCCTCCATGCACGTCGATTTGGCCTCTGCATCTGTTAGAGATCCGGGTTAGTTTCGTTACGAGTCGTTAGAATTAGGTTTACAGAACTTCTATATAATCAATGTAGTTTACCTGAACAACCTGTCTAGAGAGCGAGTCTTCTGGAGACGAGCCGGGAATATCAACCAGCTGCGGGTTGCTTCTAGCCCTGGAAGTAAGCACGCGGCTTTACCACTCGGAACTAGCTTGATTGAATGCCGACGTGAGCGCGGGGCTTCACACTTAATTCACACAAGATTTTAGGGTAAATCTAGATGGATTTGCAGAGGTAAGAATGGATGTCGTTACAAGAGGGAACGACTCCCTTTAGTACTACTACAATGAGTCAAGTAGAATTGCGGGAACGTCATGGAAACTGGAAGAACAATCTACAAGTTCCCATATTTGGTGAACTGCCGCAACTCTGAGTAATCATGAGTCATCTTCAACATGTCGGGTGCGTGAAGACTTAATCGGGTCCGAATATCCATCACAGCATCCCCCCTCTCTGCATGTCGATTTGGCCTCTGCATCCCATCCTCCATGCACCCCGATTTGGCCTCTGCATCCCATCCTCCATGCATGCCAAATTGGGCCTTGTTTTCTTGCCTCTTTTCCTTTTCATCGCGTTTTCTTTCGTTGACCTGCCCCTCTGCTCTTGTTCCTTCACAAAGCCACATGGCAGTCCCTGACTGAGGTCTGATCAGCCACTGCTCATACTGTTCAGACATAATGCACCGTGATTGGGTATTAGCAGAGTGTGGTTTTCTCTGGTCGAAATTCTCCGAGAGTAGTCAGGGTCGGGTACTATTTTTCCCTTTCTCTCGCTTATGATTCGCACCTCCTCCCCTGGCGGCTTTCGAACATTAAATCATCAGAACAACGGTGGGGGGCTATTATTGCGATCCAGAAACTTGCGCATTTTCTTCCAGGTGAACGAGCCCAGTGTGCGGCATGGTAACAGACTAAGACTCTTCCCTCTTCCTCCTCTTCCTCTCTTCATTTATTCACCATAGGATCCATCATCTGGTGTAGTCGTTGAAGAAGGAATCAACTTGTATTAATGTGTAAGCGCAACATCTTCATTTCGTCGCACACTCCACCTGAGCGTTGCCACATTCTAGGTTCAAGCCACGTGGGTGGACGCACCCCACCCTTTCAATCCTCACTATCGCACTCTTGTAAGCACAATGTCTCCATTGGATCACGCTATTTATTTACTGAACATTTACATCCAGCGCAGGACATACACTAGCGTGCTCTTCTCACCCCTGTGGTTGCAAGTGAGAGTACGAGCCCAACTCCTCTCTACCCCGGGGCTATGAGGGCCTTTCCATTATCTCCATCGCACAGTGGTAAGCACAACCTCTCCATTAGCTCATGCCATTTACTGAACGTCTGCATCCAGGCCATACACTGAATGCTATTGCGTACCCTCCTCCCCTGGCGGTCGCAAGTGAGAGTATGAGCCCATTGCTTGGTGAGTGGAACGTTCCTCATGAGCACTGCCCTTGCACGGTGCCACACACCTAAAGGGATCGACTAGTTGTGACTTCTGTTTGGGTTCTGGGGGATAAGAGTAGCAACCTGCCAAGTTGCGACCTCTGTTTGGGTTCTTGGGAAACAAGGTCGTGGCAACCTGACAAGTTGCGACTTCTGTTTGGGTTCTGGGGCATAAGAGTCGCAAACTGCCAAGTTGCGACCTCTGTTTGGGTTCTGGGGGATCAAGGTTGTTGCAACCTACCAAGTTGCGACTTCTGTTTGGGTTCTGGGGGATAAGAGTCGCAACCTGCCAAGTTGTGACTTCTGTTTGGGTTCTGGGGGATCAAGGTCGTTGCAACCTGCCAGGTTGCGACCTCTGTTTGGGTTCGGGGGATCAAGGTTGTTGCAACCTGCCAAGTTGCAACTTCTGTTTGGGTTCTGGGGGATCAAGGTTGTCACAACTTGCCAAGTTTGGGTTCTGGGGGGATTCAAGGTTGTTGCAACCTGCCAAGTTGTGACTTCTGTTTGGGTTCTGGGGGATAAAGGTCATTGCAACCTGCCAAGTTGTGACTTCTGTCTGGGTTCTGGGGGATTGCAAGTCGCAACCTGCGAAGTTGCGACGTCTATTTGGGTTCTGGGGGATCAAGGTCGTTGCAACCTGCCAAGTTGAGACTTCTGTTTGGGTTCTGGGGGATCAGATTGAGCTGTGTGGCCTGGCCACTGGCATGATATCTTTCTGTATAGTCGGTGATGCTTGCCCCGCTGATGGATCTCTGTTCTGCACCAAGAGACGCGAAGCCGATCCTTCGCGGGTATTGTCAATTTCATTGGCAAACCCTGATTCTCTTAATTTTTGCCTCCCCTGTCACCTTCGCTCTGACTTCTCGTCCCTACTCATCCATCTTCTCTAGCTCCTGCCGACAGTCCTGAGCCTCCTGTGAGCATTCCAACACCATGACTTGGACCCAGGTCTAAGTTCTACAAGGCGGTCAGTAACTGGATCGGCCGAACCCTGGCCTGTAGGTGGCAAAATATTTTGGTCTGTCGAAACCTGCAGTTTGCATAATATTATAGCCCATCCGGTGCTGCATTGGAAGAACCCAGTGATGTGGTGGGCATAATATTATACCTCTGAAAATCTGGTTGGCTCCTCTCTAACATCCAGGTCAGATAATATTGTGGAAATATTATTATCGCTGAGGAGCCCAGGACTTGGCCGAAAATCCGGCGGATTTCGGGGGACCCTAAACTCTAGGGATTAATCATACGTAGGGGGCCTAGAGTGTAGGGCATTGTTGACTGCAGGCACTGAATATCATATATTATGGCATGATGCATCTGACTTGAATGGCGACCGCCATCAGGATGCACCCTATGGAATTCCGGGATCTCTTGTCCCCGGCATCCCCATGCGTCCATAAACAGGTCCACCACAAGGAAAAACCGCACTCACCCACGGGTGGCCTTAAACGGGGCAGGTAATGTGAATATCATATATTATATGGCATCCGACCTGAATTGCAACCGCCGTCAGGATGCACCCGATGGAATTCCGGGATCTCTTGTCTCGCATCCCGAGATGTCCATCAACAGGTCCGCCACAGGAAAAAACCGCACTCGCCCACGGGTGGCCTTAAACACGGCAGGTAATGTGAATATAATATTCCCTCCCACACTCACTCTCCTCGATTTGGCCTGGACAAATAATAATTAGAATGTATGCAGGGCAATGACAAGACGCACAATCATGGCAGTGCCATCTTCCTTATCTGCAGTGGCATCATGAGCGATAATGGCCCGTATCCCGCATGCTTTCACGAGAAGAGGTTGAAGTGGGATGTTTGCACCATCAAGGCCACCGTCGGCTAATGTCAACAACTTCTCGTGTGCTTCAGAAAAGCCAGCACGACCATGGAAAGCATTTGGGACGATAGCACCATCCAACCGAACATTATTGCTTTGAGGAATGATTTTCTGAACTCTTGCCGAAAATTGTAACCCACTAGGGTCATTAAGTTCGAGATGAGACTGTGAATAGAAGATGTGAATCAGAAAGACCTCAGAGAACAGTTAAACTCTGGGAACACATCAGCCGTGGAACTGAGTGTAAATGATGTCTGGTCAAAGCCGACGACACAGCTGGTTTCGTTGATGCTACCCAAGCTTTGCATTGGAATGAACGCAGCAAGACCTGGGTCATAGAACCCGAACTCGACTATGTAGCACACGAGGTACGAGTGAGAATTCTTGTAGCGTCTGTTTATAAGAGACTACATCTGCGTGGAAAATCCCGATGATGCGCACGTACCAATAGGGATCAGTAATATACCCGGCAGTGGAAACGGCATCGATCGGCAGTGATCGGCATCGGCTACCACTGGAAACCCACAAGCCCTCAGTGGACTCCGGTGGTGGCCACCAGTGAGATACAATGGACCACAGCACAAATCCCTCAACA
Source organism: Mycena leptocephala (assembly GCA_029378395.1). NCBI lineage: Eukaryota > Fungi > Basidiomycota > Agaricomycetes > Agaricales > Mycenaceae > Mycena > Mycena leptocephala. The sequence goes on along the minus strand of JARJLF010000030.1, from coordinate 344,117 downwards.
TTAATGGCGTCCAATGGACCCTCGGACGTCTCATGCTCCATTGGAGTCCACCCACCAGTGATGGATGCACTATTTCCAGATTTGGGAGTATTTTGCTTCCTGTTCATCCAGAAGTGGAATGAGTGCAGATTTTTTGGGGGGATTGGGGTCGTGTACTCGAAAGGTGTCCTCTGTGTGCTGAACACCAAAATTAACCACGGGCGAACTGAGTTATGCAATATTTCCAGATTTGGGAGTATTTTGCTTCCTGTTCATTCAGAAGTGGAATGAGTGGAGGTTTTTTGGGGGGATTGGGGTCGTGTGCTCGAAAGGTGTCCTCTGAGAAGTTGAAGTATGATTCAAGGGCCAATGCACCATTGCATCAACCAGTCCCTGACCGCCACCACCTGTCCCTGTCCCTTCATCCTGCACCGCAGGGACATAAGCACCATCAAACCGCCTAATCAAGACAACATGTCTCCCACGACACTGTGGTCCCTGTCCCCATCTTGCCCACCATGGGGACACATTCTGAAAAGCAACTCAGAGATAAATGCCTGCACATTAGGTAGCTTTTTCGGAGGACATTTCCCACACAATGTAGCTTACACTCTCACCCACCCAAGTCATCCCTCAATTACAGCTAATGTCGGAACCGAAGGCGCGAACGAAAATTTCTTCTTTGGGACGTTTCGGAGAATTGTAAATATCTCACCCAGTTCTCCACCGATTTGAATGAAATGTATCTAGATATGTTGGGCTAATTCATGCGGAATTAGTGATGGAGAGGAATTTGTGAAAATATCATGTATTAGGTAATTTGTGTTTTCGGGCCGTTTTCGGGCCGAATGCATTGTAGCATGCCTCCCAGTGGCCTAGTATTGGGGAGGGACAACATGTATACCTGCGAAAGCATGTGACAGAGCCAGAAGTAGGGATAATTTAGTTACAATACCTGCAGCTCCATTGGATACATTTGGCGCTTTTGACACTCAGAGATATTGGGAGGATTACATTTATCCAGCGATTTCATAAAATTCTGGCTCTGTCACATGTTTACTAAGGCATAGATGTTGTCCCTCCCAAAATATTAGGTCACTGGTACATGTTCTGAGCATGCTACAACAAATTGTGGTGAAGGAGGAATTCGATGCAGGCATCCCGCTGGCCCAGGGGAGATGGGCGTCGAAAGCTGATGTTGCCTGGCGAGATTACTCGTCTTATATTTGCTGCTCAGTTTGGAGGAAGTAAGAGCCCGCAGTCAGGCTGTGCTGAGACTGTACTGCATCGCGGCAGATCATCCCGTGTTTTGCGAAGGACGCCCGGCGCCACGACGTCCGGATGATGCGAGTGTCGGAGCTATCCCTTACCGTGCGGTATTAGTGTAGAACAAGTTCTAAACTCGATGAAGTGGCCTGTAACATGTCTTTGCTGATTTAAAATGGGACCTGCACTATTCTAGAGGCAAAATTAAACCAGCCCGCAAATCTTGGAAACCCAGTGCATTGTATTATTTAGATCGAGGTCATGCCTTTCAAATGGCATATTGCATTGATTGGATCAGGCAATACAGATGCAAATGGCTGGCATTTTAAAAAGCGTGACCTGGGGCAATAGAGATGCATTCAAATGGCCGGCATTTTGAAAGGCGTGACCTGACGCGTTTGAAAATGTAAAGCACTGATGGCCGCTGGAAAGGTCAGTTCTGCATCCGAGCAGAATCTGAATCGCTAGAAATGACCACAATGATCAGGGCTATCCCTTCCGTGGACGCGTGCTTTAGAAAATGGCTCTGGAACCGTGCTGGAATTGACATTGTTTGAAAATGCAAAGGATTGGGGTGAGGGCAATGGAGTCACGCGTTTGAAAATGTAAAGGATTGCGGTGAGGGCAATAGAGTCTATACCCTGCCAGATTCCCTTCCGCTCGACCCTTTTCTTGCCAGAGAATATCCAGAGTGCTAGAGAATCACAAGGAGATGCTGTCGAGGAGAGCTTTGGCATTTATTCCGTTAGAGAATGCGATTGTCGCTAAAATTATCCGACATTCTGGGTCTTCCCCAATGCGGCGAATGGTTTCTTCGTTGTCAGATGGCGGGCATAGGCTGCGAGACATGCGTGTGTGTCACACTTTATCGGCAGACCGGGGTTGTACATAATCGCCAGATGTACACGTAGCATCGAAACAGTATGGGGAGGGAATGGAAATGGATGACGAGCTTGCGTCTACTACGCAGGAATGCAAGATGTACGACAATATCGAATGGCGCTCGGCCCATATCCGCGAGGGTACAATGGTGATAATGGCAGATGAACGGGGGGGAAAGAATCTGCCGAATTGTGATGACCACACGTTTCTTTTGCGATATGGAAATATATTTTGAATCCGGATCTGTTGCTGAAACTGGAAATTTGGGCGGTTGAGCAGCGAAAAAACCGTGTGCCACGTTCATATCTCTATTACGAAGAGATCTTATGTGCACCATGCAGTTCCATCACAAAATTTCCCGCATTTTGATGCAGCGCCGGCCACTATTTCCTCCACCGCGGGACGGGACTCGGCAGAGTGCAGCGTTCAGGACATGCAATTGAAGACTCGAAGCTGCCATTAACCTTAAGTTACTTCCCGTTCCAGGTTTTGGGGCTGTTCTTGCCCTCAGTGCGCTTCAGAGTGTTATTGAACCCTTTGTATAGGTCCACAACCAATTGTCTCGTCATTTTCGCGTAAGCTTGAGTGTCCAGAATTAATTGAACTAATCCATTTGACTTATTAAGACAAGCCAACCTCCCAATGTTGGGTGTGCAGGCAGGATCGCACACTGATTCTCCGGAACGTGTGTCCATTTCTCAGCTTCTCCGTTTGAAAACGCCGTTGAAAAGGAGTCTATTTGTCCAGATTGTATTTTGTCTAGGGCTTATGTTGTCTTACTCCTGTACATGTGTTTGACTCGATGAATGCATCACTGCATCTGTTTAATTTTCGGCAAACTGACAGTAGCGGGGAGGGCCAGATCTGTCAGAAATACAAATTCAGACCTCAATCTATAGAAACTGAAGTGGAGGACAGAATACTATGCATTTGAGCTTGGAGTTTGCCGACAGCGGATACAACCGACCGTCGGATGTATCCGCCGCCAGCTTTGCCGACTCCGGAGACCTAGAATAAGGTAGATCTGAGCTTTTCAGTGCTTCATGCGACGAAATTATGCCTTCTCCGCTGAATTAGGATGCCGGACACAAGACTCAGCTACATACCCCAGTTAAATCTCAGAATTTGATGTTTCCCCCCTCGAAATTTTGCTCCAACTATTAAGACAATGAAATGCTGGTGGTCTGGTACACACTACAGAGGTGGTAGAACACATATGAAGACATTTGAGGCTCAAAAGTTCATTCAAAATGTCAAACATAAATGGTTCTCTTAATTACCCCGAGTTTTCTGAAACTCAGTTCAACTGGGCACGTATTCTTGCACTGTGAAATGCACATCGTAAACATCAACAGAGGGAAAGAGTTTTGTATCAATTCTGGACCGGGCGATGTTTGGCTTTCATTTCAGGTCGGGGTCACAATATTCCGTTCAGTATTGCGGGTTCAGGAAATGTTTTACAGTAGGACGATGTTTATTCGGCTTCTGATTGGTTGATCAATCTCCGGCCCGGGATGTTCGCACGGTTATATTTGCACTTTCTGCAGCCTTAACGGGATCGGTTCGAAGTCATGGAGAGATTCGGAAGGCAATTCTTAACAGCTTTCAGCAACTACAATTTTTCTTTGGTTATTTGAGGCTCGGCGGTCACCACCGCCGGTGGCGGATGCATCCGGCCTGCGTCCGTCACCGCATCCACCCGTACCATTCACACATCTCACGACTTTGGAGCTCAAACTGCAACCCAGAAAAGATCAACATACAAAACTATACAAAAGAATGGCCATTATGAGCCATTTTAATCTTCTGTCTGACAAATTTAAGGTTCGACGGCTACGGCCGCCGCCGGCGGAGACATCCGCTACTTGTCAACATCACACTTCGCCATTCCAAATGCAACCCAAGAGAGTAAAACCCACACAAAGCGATAGTGGATGTTAATCAGATCAGATTATCGACTGTCAAATCGAATTTAAAGCAAGGGAATATCATGCCATGAAATATACAGTACCGAAGGGCAAATTTGAACCAACGGGCAGGCCTAAAGTCAACCGGCGGATGTGTCCGCCGCTACGCTCCAGGAAATGAATCTCCGCCAGATTCAAACTTGGTTGAAATGGAAGTATTAGATAAAGGATAACTGCCCTAAAACAAAGGCCTTTCGAACCAAATGGCAGGCAGAAGCGACGCACAATTGAACGGCGGACGGTTCTGCCGGTGAACAGCAAGAGGTCGAATTTTGGTCTTAAATGGTCGAACACAAGATTCCAGAACAAGAGCGGAAGTCGCCATTCACCGCACGCGGCCGTAGAAGGGCAGGTGATGCAGCCAAAAAAATATAAACGAACGGCGGCAACGGCCGACGCCCATGGGCCGGCAAGGGCCGAGCATGTAACCCAATTGGGAACACGACTAAAAGTTGACTAACGTCCGTCGGGCGGACGTGGTCCTCTTAGGGGTTTTTACTCCTACAAAATAAACCACCTAAGAGGCCTTTTACGTAAGTCTGACGGACTTCCCTTAGGTGGGATTATATGCACGATGTATGCAGCAGAAAAATATGAGAATATTTACATGGATTGTATAGATGTCTAAGTATGTAAGGGAACTTTTCTGGAAGCCCCCAGGTTGTAATAATCAATGAATAAGCTTCCTAACTTTCGACGCGCGCACCATGCGCGGGTCGATGTCAGATTTCGACACGGCTACCCCTTCATTCTCTTTGTTAGTCCCACGGCTAGGTGATCTCGGAGGGCTCGACGCAGCGCGCTTATTGCCTTGAATGCGAGGTGGGAAGCAAGGAGGATTGGGAGGTGCAGCAGCTGGTATGTCAATGACATCACCCCGGGGAATTCCAAGAGCCTCTTGCTCGGCGGAGCTGATTTGAATGGTGGAAAGGAAACTTTGGGATAGGATCTGTCTCCATTGAGGGTGTCTCTCCTGGAGATGCTGCTGGAAGTTATACTTCCAGTGACACTGGTCGCAGTCGAGGGGACATTTGATTGGAATGTTTGTGCACGGGCGCGTGGGCCGGAATTGCCCAGCTGCCGAGATCATGCAGGAATATGTTAATGGGCAGTCTGAATCGAGGTTGCCGTTCTTGATTTCTGTCGTGCTGCCGCCGTTAACTGTCGGGCCGGCACATGTGCCACAAGGATATTCTTTTGCTACCTGCCCCTCAAATTTAATATCTATTCTCTCGTTCTAGATTGTCTACGCACCAGCAACTTGACTGAAGGATCTTCAACCCCACAGATGGACTTTAGAATATGCTCGCCAACGTGGCGCTGACGGTTTGTGTCTTTGACGACGATACCACAAACACGACAGGTGCTACGGTTGAAGTGTGTTTCTTCGACAACAGTGCCGGCCATTGGCTTGGAATAATAAACAGCAGGTGAACCTAGGAGGCATTAATTCTGGAAAACAAATCAAGCACGGGGGCAATTTACCTGGTGGAGGCACGGTAGTATAGGGGAAGACTCCGTCCGATATGCCCGTGAATACCGGGAATTTATTGTGGAGGGTTTTATTTGCGAGCAATCTTTCCCAGAGACAAGACCAGGCCGCCGATAGATCTTTGTCGGAAAAGGACCACGTCTTCTCCCGGTCACAAGGAACTTCAGAATCGAGAGCAAGCAATTCATGTGCCTCCTCATGAATGGCAGAATCGATGAGACGGCTCGTAACTGCAAACTGTAGATTGCGTATACGCGATACTTCTCCGCCGTCACTCTGACCTTTTTTCTTTAGGGAGAACGAGACAAAATTTCCATCCCATGCAAAGGCTGGACTGTCTTCGTCTCGACCCAACGGGACCACCGAAAGTACCTGAGAAGAAATCGTGTAAACCGAGTCTGGTAGATCAAGTTCTGCGCGAGAAACGGCAGAGATGGAGGAGGCTTTGGAACCTGTCGGGCCTTTCTTGATCAGAGTGCACTTGGCAATGGCCAGCGCGTGGGTGTTGTTATAGCAGATGAGTGTCGTAAATAAATTACCGAGCTGAAAGTGGGTCGATGCAGACAGGGTTTGGTTCCCTTCTCCATTCTCTCAGACGGCGGTATGTAGAGTTGGAAGCCCTGGCGCAGTTTTCGAGCGAGGCGGGGAAGTTCGGGTTCTAGATATTTTAGTTAGGTCGTTCTTCCCACATATGATGATCAGGACAGTGGTTCCGTATACTCTAATTGTCGTAGTCCAGCTTGAAGAGCGCACGTGAGTTTGTTTAGCGAGAAGCAGCCTCGAAGAGCTATCGGAGAAAGACGCGAGGTGCCGATATGGCGAGTACAAACGTATGGCACATATACTGTCGAAAAATTAATCAAAAATCAACGGATTTGCTTGCTCTCGGTGTGCACAGTGCTTAGAATTTGTCTGGCTTGCCGCAGCAGCGACTCTCGATCCAGCTCGCACCTGCTGCTAGCTGGTTTCCTGGCTTTTTTTTTCGACACCTTGACGTTGATGTTCCCTGGCAGTTCCCACGGGTTGGGGTGCCATGCTCGGAATCTGCGCAGGATCCCCCTCACTGGAGCCTTGAGCACTGGCATACAAGGCATAGTCCTAACTCTGACACTGGGATTTCTCAATTCCGAGCACCGTAGAAGATAAGATAGGTCCAGTCAAGTGTACGGCAACAATCTTACGAAAACTGTACATATATACTTACCTCCAAAAGGTAAGAATGTCTTGACGTCCCCAGTTGCAGTTACATGTCACGGCGAGGGGCAAACACAGACAGTCTCAACCAAAAGACCACAATAGTTATGACCAGTACTTTGTGTCGACCGAATCTCCAATCATCTCGGCCCAGAACAGGATCTAAACAGATCAAGCCCGTTAGATGGTTCCAAGAGGTGAGCATCACGGTTATAGTGTTCCTCATCGTCCGACCACGTTTGCCCTTATATATGTCGGATCATGCAGTGAAATCTCCGTTCAGCTCGCCTCTTCCTTCGTTATCTCCGTCATCACCGCCCTCGACCGGTACCCGCCACCGGGTACCCACGCCGGAACTAGCCAGGCCCCTACGACGAGCATTGGAAATGGGCACTTGACGACGAAGATCGGGAACTTGTCAAACAACTTTTAGCAAAGAGAATGGCACCTCCAGTAACGGACTCGATAGGACGAGGCTCAGCACGGACCCGGCCTTCTCAATGTCATCGCCAAAGAAACGGCCAGGGTCCCGTGGTTAGGGTTTCCAGCACTTTCACGTCGACGCAAGAGATGGAGGAACATCTGGAGGAACCTTGCCCGAGATGGCATGGGTACACATGCACTTACATGTACAGTTGCGGCAAGATCATTTGCCTTTCCTTTTATGGAAAATGCCATCAATTCTGGCTACGCACCGTTCCTTGTGAGTTCTAGACCCAAGGAAAGGATACTGCAGCAATGGTACGTGTAGATACACTGAAGAGGTGTCCAGTCTTACGGCTACAACAGGTTAATTTTCCATCATTGAGCGAAGATGGCAAGGGAACCATTGGAATAACTAACGGTGTTCTTGGGAAGTTATACCAACTCCCAGACCACTGAGAGCATCTACAACACGGGACTGTCGATTGAACGCGAAGTACAGCAATTTTTTTGTGGTGTTTAGGTGATTTTAGACGTCGACCGGTCCCTCAGCGTGTCAACGTACAAGAAAACGATAAAAAATTTTCCTGTCTTACATCCGTACACATAGGCCCACTCGAGTATTTCCGAAGATTTGAATGGCTCTTTCTTTTGGAAAACAGCGGCCCGAAACAGGGTTCAAAACTCTACTTATGTCTTGTGTCAATGATCTTAACCATCTGTCTGGCTCTTGTGGCAGGAAATTTTGTCCCTTACTGAGCTGTAAGATTACCGACGCTGTCCCAGAACCTAGACAAATATTAATTGAATACAGCATGGTCATCACAGTGAACACTCACCGGCAGCGCTCCACAAGAGCATCCGAAGTCATTATCGGCTGGACGACTGGGACGCCACTGGCTGTCTTATTGAAGAACATCTCCGGATTTTGAATATCAAACGTATTCCAGTGGGGTGTGATTGTGCTCGAGTTAACCTTGATGTTGGGATCAAGATTAATTATGAAAGAGGTGAAAGATTGCGCAAAGGCGTTGATAAAGTTCATGTTATTGAACGGCGGAGCTAAACCCCCAGGGAAGTAATATGCGAGATCCTGTTCGTGCAGCCCTGGTGGGATCCCAAACTCACCCTAGCATGATGGCACCTGCTGAGACGCGTGGCAAAGCAAATCGTAAAAAAGTCCACCTTGAAAGAACGTCCCGGGAAGGCATCCAACAGGTAGTAGGTTGGACAAATGAAGATGGCTACAGAGTCGAATGTCAGTGCCGTGCTTCACCATTTATAGATAACTCGACTCACATTCCCCTTGGACAGCATTGACCTGGAACATTGGAGAGGTCAGAGATCTGGGTCGTGCACATAAATGACGGCCGATCAAATGCAACTTGAACACTTTGCATACTTGCACCCAGCCTTTGGTGAGCGCATTTTTTCCCTGCTACAGTCCATTGTGAATGTGTAGGAACTGTTCCTACATGCTTGCACCCAGCCTTTTCGTGGGCGCATTTTTTTCCTGCTACACCGTATCTTGTGAATGTGTGGGAACCGTTCCTACATCCTTGCACCCAGCCTTTCGTGAGCGCGTTTTTTACCTGTTACACAGTCTTTTGTGAATGTGTAGGAACAGTTCCTATATGCTTGCACCCAGCCTTCGGTGAGCACATTTTTTTTCCTGTGAATGGGAGCGCAGTCAAGTGTGGCCATTTCCCTCCAAATGCCAGCTCAAAAATAGAAAAATGACTGTTAATGGTGGCCGGGAATGCCATTAAATCGATTGCCACACACTTAATTTCATGTGGGATATTGCGCTGGGGATGCATCTGGCTTGGAATGGCCTGTCTACAGGTCTCTCCAAGGTGCAAGACACAGTCCTCGTCAAGCTCCTCAGCAAGAAGTAGGAGGAGCTCGTTGGGGATTTCGAGTCGTAGGGAAGCGGATGGATTCTCTTGGGACATCATCGCGGTCGAAGGGAGACCTGGACAGAACGTCGACAACAGCTTTACGGCTAGACTCGTAACCAGTCTGCCTACGCTGTTCTAACAAGGCGGGCTTGTTGCCGTAGGCAGACTGGTACTTCTCGGATATGTCAATCGAGCTGGGGCGGAGTTTGAAATTTAAGTGACCTTTTCAAAATCTTATTCCGTTTACGCTCAGTTTTTAAGCTTATTTTTCGGTTGAAGCTGGGGTAATAAATAAAAGAATTATCCCTTTCATTTTGCCTCCTTATATTTCCTCTTTATGCTACAGAACGCCGTAAAACCTGAGGATAGTTTTAGTGGAAATCAACGTCGGACCGTGATCTTCGGAATTGCCGGATGTCCTCGAAAACGTGAATAGTTCTCAGCTAGACTAGTGACCAGTCGCAGCCCACGCACTGAACCTTGGACATTGTTTTGCTGTGGGCGTCGGGCTTACGCTTGGGCAGAATGGCTTGTGGTCCGTGACACAAGCCGTTGTGCCTCGCCAACGGGCTTGCACGCGGCTTGCCACGAATATGATCACCCCGGGTCCGAATTTCGAGCTGGAAATTCTAGGCGATACATATACGCCGTGAACACTCAATAATCATCCATGATAACCGCAGAGCACATGAAGGATTAATTTAACCAGTGTTATTAAACCGGCTTGGCTTGGGCTTGCCCCGGCTTGGGTAAACGGCGTGACCCGGCGCAGACTGGCTTGTGATGAGGTCTTCGGCTTGCGTAGAGTGACTTTGTCTCTCCACACACAGGGTTTACAATTCTATTGTGGGCATGGGGTTCAAAATGCCATTGTGGGGCATGGGGTTCAAAATGCCATTGTGGGGCATGGGGTTCAAAATACCATTGTGGAGCATGGGGTTGGGGTTCAAAATACCATTATGGGGCACAGGGTTCAAAATGCCATTGTGGGGCATGGGTTCAAAATGCCATTGTGAGGCATGGGGTTCAAAATGCCATTGTGGGGCACGGGGTTCACAATACCATTGTGGGGCATGGGGTTCACAATGCTATTGTGGGGCACGGGGTTGACATTGTGGGGCACGGGTTTACAATACCATTGTGGGGCACAGGGTTCAAAATGACATTGTGGGGCATGGGGTTTACAATACCATTGTGGGGCATGGGGTTCAAAATGCCATTGTGGGGCATGGGTTCAAAATGCCATTGTGAGGCATGGGGTTCAAAATGCCACTGTGGGGCACGGGGTTCACAATGCCATTGTGGGGCATGGGGTTCAAAACACCATTGTGAGGCATGGGGTTCAGAATTGTCCCTCCAGAGGACAGCCAAAATACACTTTTTGCCCTTGCTCACAGGGCATTCAAATTCGGAATGCAGGGTGTCTATTCAAACCTTAAATACGTCAAGTGCTCCCTTATCCCTGCTGAACCCGGCCGAAATACATTCTCAATGGTCATGATTACAGCTAATTGCAGTACTGAAGGCGCAAACCAAAATTTTCTGTTTTGGGATATTTTCAAAGAATTCCCGATATCTCAGTCAGTTCTTCACCGATTCACATGAAAACTGGATAGATCTACTCAGCTAATTCACGCGTAATTAGTGATATAAAGGGATTTGTGAAATATTCTTTATTAGGTATTTTCTGGTTTCGGCCTGTTTTCACACTGAAAGCCGTCTAGCATGCCGAGAACATGTCCCAGCAGCCTAATATTTTAGGATGGACAACATGTATAGCTGAGGAAACATGTGATAGAGCCAGCACACCCGCAATTACTCCATTGCATCCTGGACGGTCCCTTGTCAAGTTCAGCCAGAAACCCCGACCTAAAGGTCATGCATACAATTCCCTTCTCCCGCCCCTTCCCGGTGATTCCCTGTTGGAATGTTGGGCAGCTGTGCGAGCATCGGAGCTCGGTCAGCCATGGGACTACGATGAATCAGCAGGTTCCATAGGTATAAAAGCAGCTAGTATTTTGTACATACCTCATCCGTTTGTAACCAACCTCCTGCCTTGGCTTCTGTGACCTCAGGGAGCCACGCCGGAATGTACCCCTAATTTCTACAATCCCCACCAAAACTCTGGCTCAAGCAGTCACATATGACAGTTCCAGTTCTGAAGATTCATCCGACTCAGAGTCATCGGAGGTCAGTTTTTTGTCTTCTTCATTGAACACGAACTTAATCCCAATTCAGTCATCATCCGAACATGGTCACGGTGCCATGGACGCACCTCCGGCTCCTCCTAGCAACAACATGGGAAAAGGAAGGGCGGTGCCTGCGCCCGAGGTACCTATCTCTTGATCGCATCTTTAGACGTCCTTATAGGCTGGTCCAACACTGGAAGACCCGGATATCCTGGATGTCGAATTCAGACGTTGGAGGGAGGATCCAGACTACAAGATAAGGCACGATGAAGAATATGAAGTTCTAGAGCTTCTCAACGCACTCGCTCTCGGGATGCGCCATCAATTCCTATGCTTTTACTCCATCCGACGATGTATATACGAGAAGAGTGTGACTGATGGGAGTGGGGCTCGGCTAATTTTAAGCGAGTCCCAATGTTGAGCTGAGTCCCATCACTTCTCATCAATCCATCATTCTCAGCTTGAACGAGCCGACTTCACTGTTTTTCTGTATACCGAGGTATTCTAAGCACAGATTAGGGTATATCAATTGTTCCATTGTGGGGCACAGGGTTCACAATACCATTGTGGGGCATGGGGTTCACAATGCCATTGTGGGGCATGAGGTTCGCAATGCCATTGTGGGGCATGGGGTTTACAATGCCATTGTGGGGCATGGGTTTAAAATGCTATTGCGGGGCATGGGGTTCGAAATACCATTGTGGGGTACGGGGTTCAAAACACCATTGTGAGGCATGGGGTTCAGAATTGTCCCTCCGGAGGACAGCCAAAATACACTTTTTGCCCTTTCTCGTGGGGCATTCAAATCCGGAATGCAGGGTGTCTATTCAAACCTTAAATACGTCAAGTGCTCCCTTATCCCTGCTAAACCCGGCCGAAATACATTCTGAATTGTCTCGATTAATCTAGAAGCCTTCATTGTTATCAGAGTCTCTCGATCGCGGTCCTGGGTACAGCTTGTTCATTGCCCAGAAGTTGCAAATTTATTATTCCATAGCTGCATGCCAGTGCTGCCACTGTCATTGTGAGAAGCAGCTGCACTGCTGATGGGACGGACAGATCACCGTCGCAGGGGCGATTGAAAGCCTGCCTTTTGTAGGGTTGGGCGCGGGTTCGGATCAACCCGGCGGGTCTCCGGGCCGGGTCGCGGGTCGTTGGGTTCACGGACCCGGAGGAACCCGCTACCCGACCCGCGGTTTGGCGGGTGGTTGCGAGTACGGATAATTCGCCTTTTTAGCACCATTTTGGCGGTGCTGATGGGTGGCTGTGCTTTTGGGGAATGTTTCCCCCAGTGCCCCTTCTTTTTCGCTGGCGCTGCCTCTTCCGCTGGTGCGGGGCCCATTCGCTGGCGCTGGCCATCTTTCCGCTGGCGCGGGGTCTTTTTTTTCTGGCAGGACTGATTTTTCTAGCTCCATTTTCTCACTGTAAATAAGTACTGGGTTGTATTGCACGCACTGTTTCTCGGCTCCAAATATCATGGTCTGCTGGTGCGAATACACAACCACTCTGATAAAACGACAGCCTTGTTCTGAATTCCTTTCTGCGCCGAGTAGAAGATTCTGCTTGAGAGAGGATTGACAGTTGAACCAAATATTGAACCGTGAGAACTGAGGACTCCTACTTGATTGAACCCGAAGTAATACCATATACATGCGTGACCTCAGTTGCATGCACCTCCGTGCTGCAATGTACCGCTAATCATACGGTAGCATGAGAATAAACTACACCAATCCTTGTCCCGGGAGTAATGCTGCAGTCCCGCGGCATCGGTGAGCACCGATAGTACAGTTCCAGGGCATTCATTGCCGAGGTCCGAGAAATACAGATTCGTGGATAACTTGTCGCAGCGGTGACCACTCAGCTTTCACAATTGTCGGAGATTTGAGAGAGAGAGAAAAGAAGACCTTTGATTGACTCGTATAGAGTTCCTCGAGTCTCAAATGAACGACTGATTGAACTATACATTAATTGTGTAATGAACACCCAATCATCTTCGTGATACACTCACTAGTATGTACCAGGTGATGAGGGAGTGTCGCGGCGTTGACGCGCACTGACGCAGCACTGCCGCGAATTGCTGCGGCAGTGCAGGGAATTGACGCGCCGACTTCTACATTTAAAAAATGCTCATAGCACTGTACAAGACTGTCCTGAGTATTGTTTTGACCTCCAGATCTGTTAGAAGTTTTGTGAGCAAGAGCTGACACAGTTGAACTCAAAGCTGACCGCATTTTCAATGTATATCGAGGTTTATTATGTTCGATTGTACTAATACAACGATATCCCGAGCCCATGGGATACATTCGAGGTATAATAGCACAAATTGAGCTGCTAGGACATGGCAGACCCTATCCCGAATTATGACTATTATGACTATTTGGCGCCGCGTCAATGCCGCGGCAGTGCGCGGCAGGCGCGGCATTTTCTCCAGGCCCCTGTGAATGATGCCAACGTGGATGTCGAATGGAATGTTCGAAGATCAAGTGACGCCATTTCTTATCTCTGAAGGGCATTCCCGCTTGTCTTGCGCGCATATCTCCCTCAATACTGCACCGGTCCCCGGGATTTAGGGCTCGTTTTGATCCCCTGCTTCGAATAAACGATTTCCGGCGGCTACACATTGATAAAATATGCCTCTGTCGTATCCTGGACTCAGCAAGAAATCTCGTCCTGATCAAAGCCGCTCCTGCAGTGCCCCCCTCACTATTGATCCACCGCCCTCCCCGCTGACCTGTAACTTGGCATTTGTACTCGTGATAGAGTTGTCTACGCCCTCCTGCAATGGTTTGGGCTCTAGGGTTTGAAAAGGCTTCGGACGGACAGACAGACAGACACACGTATTTTTATAAGGAGGGAGATGCAGAGTTCGTGAACTTTACGGTCAAAATATCATCCGCATGCTCGGCATTAGTGATAGGAACTCCATTTGACTCGATATCTTCTGGAGGCCACGCCAGAATAAAATCTGACATGAACAAGTTCCAGAGATGTGGTGACCCAGGATCTCCTGTCGTGCGGCATAAGTTGTCCGTCCTCGAAGGACAATCTGGGTATGGAGCAATTAACCACAATATTTTCGCGTAACTGTCGTCCGGCATATGCTGTCAATCCCTGGGCATGGAGTAATTAAACAAAAGATCCCCACGTAACTGTTGTGCGGAATATGTTGTCCGTCCTCGAAGGACATGCTGAGCATGGAGCAATTAACCACAATATTTTCGCGTAACTGTCGTCTGGCATACGCTGTCCATCCTCGAAGGACAGGCTGAGCATGGAGCACTTAACCACCATATTTTCACGTAACTGTCGTCTGGCATACGCTGTCCGTCCTCGACGGACATGCTGCGCATGGAGGAATTAAACAAAAGATTCCCACGCAACTGTCGTGCGGCATATGTTGTCCGTTCCCGAAGGACATGCTGCGTATGGAGCTATTAACCACAACTGTCGTGCGGCATCCGTTGTCCGTCCTCGAAGGACAGTCTGGGCATGAAGGAATTGAACAACAGATTCCCACGTAACTGTCGTGCAGCATATGTTGTCCGTCCCCGAAGGGCATGCTGAGCATGGAGCAATTAAACAAAAGATTCCCACGTAACTGTCGTGCGGCATGTCCGTCCTCGAATGACAATCTGGGTATGGAGGAATTAAACAAAAGATTCCCGCGTAACTGTCGTGCGGCATAAGTTGTCCGTCCTCGAAGGACATGCTGCGTATGGAGCTATTAACCATGAGGCCCGTGAGGCCCGGGAAGTCAAGGAGCGGATGGTATGGCGTTGCACGACGACCGTACGCAGAAGAAGATAATATTCGTATTACATAAGTAAAGATTCAGATGTGCAACAAGTACCCGAAGTTGTGAGGCACCGAGTTGAGACACATCAAGTTGGGGCACAAGTTGGATTTCGTGCCTCAACTTGGGCAGCGGTGACACAGGTTCGGATAAAATAACATTCTTAGGCTGAGGACTAAATATCAGAATGTTTACAGTAATGATGGTGTAGCAAATAGTGGCCCTTTACTGCAGATCAAACGCAGTTTGAATGCGGGACTTTTTGGTTCCCATATTGATTTCAACTTTGGCCTGCGTCTTCCTCTTTCGAGTCTGTGGAGCTGGATCTTCGACGTGATTGATGTCAGCAACAATGGAGTCTACATCCTCGTCTCCATCGTCTACACTTAACGTTTCCGTATCCTCCATAGAAGATGGGATGTTACTTCGGAAAAGTTGCTCTGCCAAATTAGGTCAGATGGAAGACCCGAACGTTGATGTAACTCACGCATTGAGGGTGTAGCCCGTGCAAATGCCTCGTGCATCGCTAACTTATCAAAGGATATGTTGTTAAGAAACACATCCGGAGTATTTTTCGCGATGAGTCGATAAACGAGGACAGTTTTTGGTTGAGGTTGCCTCCAGATGCGTCCAATTAACTGCCTGTCCTCCTGAGCCGACCAAAGAGTGTCCTGAAGCCTCGATGTCAGCGATGCCGAAATATGGGTCAGGGAGAAGCAGTGCTGCTTACTATCATAATTAAGATGTTTGCCACCGGAAGGTTCAGGCCACTCATTCCAACTCCGGATATGATCATTATACGAGGTCCAGCGGGATCATTGAATTGCTCGACAGCGTTCTTGCGGTAGGCAATGGGCATCAGGCCGTTGAGGGTAACCATGTTACCCCGTAGAGTTGCAGAACCGTTAGTATTTGTTCGTTGGACGACGGCCACGCGGCGTATACAAGAAGCTTGTCTGGTGACATTGGAATAGGATTTTCACCATGGGTAGAGGACGGAAACACCAAGCTGCTATCCGCATTAATGGAGACTGCGAGCCTGCCGTCTGATTCCAAATGATATTTTATAATTTCGGCTAGAGTATCGAGCTTGCGAGAAGGATCCATCCTCCATTCGTCCAAAGATTCGGGGTTGGTCCACTCATATTCAGCGTTGCAGCTAGGATGAGTTATAGCTCGGCGGAACTTGATATAAAATGCCTGAAAATTAGAGTTTAATCGCAGGTCAAGAGAAAGATGAAGAAATAAGAGCCTTGAACTCTCGTACAATGCCGATAGGAATAAGTGGCAAGACGATTCGCATGGCGAGCACTGTGCGATCAAAATATCGCAAACAGTGACCCAACGGTAGTGAGGTAGTGCTTTGCGACCGCTCATTCGTCCGTTGTGCGGGACTCCAAACAATTGAAGTGACTTACCTTTCCCATGCCATACTGAACACCCGTTTCACTGTCTTGAGCCAATTCATTTGCTATGATGTCGAGGTTTCTGATCTCTGAATCGTAAAGATCCAGGAGGAGCATGTGCTCCTCATAGGCCTTCAGGCGAATGATACGGCTGCCATGGTAATCTTCGGAGTTAACGGTTCGTCTGATTACTTTTCCTTTGAAGGCATCCCTGATGGCTCCAATTGACTCAAGCATCACCTCCTGTACTTTGTTTGGCATGTGATGACCAGTGAGATTGGCGTGCAAGACCAGGGTTTTGTCGCCGACTTGTTTCGATGTTTTTTTGTCCTCCCGTGCTGCAGATCTGAGGTTCCTTTCAATCTTCCTGGCTTCGTCATCTGGCCGTTGGCCAACGAAGGCGACCAAGCCTAGCATTCGACCTAAATTCCATAAGTCCTACCAGGTTTTATCAGGATAATTAGAAAGCAGAAGAATGAGTCTGACCAATATCCGCGAAATAACTGGAGTCGCTGTCATTGCAACAGTGCAGCTGGAAGCTTCCCGAAGAGCCCGACAAGCGATATGAGTTTTGTTTAGGTTCCTGCAGACGTGTGCCTCATCGATTCCTGCCAGCAGCCAGTTTTGACGGTACACAGTAGCACACGAAACTCGCCTAAACTTAGGGTCCTTGATCAAAGGGCCAGATGGCTTCCTCGTTTCGAGTTTATAGAGCTGCTCTCCATCTGAGCTTAGGGCCTGAATCATGGTGTTAAAATGGTGCCGAATGTGGTATCTAAGATTGTCAAGGTGACGCACCGAACTCGTGGCCATGAACAATCGTCTGCCTGCCGGTTGCACTGATTTCTTGACCACGTCCTCCCAGAAGGTTTTCCGGGATTTGTATGCACCAATGTAAGGTATGATATCGAAAGTGCCTGGATACAGATATCGCCGAATTTCGGATTCCATTTGTGTCTGCAGGTTCACCGGAACCACAACAATTGAGTCTAGAGTCGGGATATTTCCGTTCTTCCCTTGCCACATCCTGTGTTCTATAAGAAATTTGAGTATTCTCACATTCAGATGAGCGCCAAGAACATACTAAATGCTCCAGGGAAATATTTTTTCTGATGGTAGTAGTCCCGGTAATACGCAAGGCAGGCCACAAGTGCGATGATTTGCAGAGTTTTTCCGAGGCCGACCTCATCCATAAGCACAACAGGCTCTGCGATGAATGCCATATTCATCATTTCGTACAGACCGACCAGTTGGTGCCATCGAGGGGTAAGATTTATCTTCGAATTCCTGTCGTCTTCAAAGAAAGCATTCCCTTCCTCTGTCCAAGGATTGTGCAACCCGGTGGGGTCTAACTTAGTGTTAAAAAATGGAATGGCTTTGTCAGGAAGCCCGAGTAATACCCAGAGCTGATCCACAGAAAGATGGGAATATTCTTCCGTCCCTTCTTCCCAGGCCGGAGAGGGAACAAACTCGTTAGGGATGTCGGGCATGTCCATATCCATGTCGAGGGTTGCTCCTGAGATAATCATGTTCAAGTGGTCAGCTAGTGATTGTACTATGTTAGCGGTGGCAAAATGCTCCAGGGCTTGGCGAAGTGCATTCGGAAGTTCTGAGAGCAACAAGATGTTTGGTTTTATTTGCTTGCATCATCGAAGCAGACTCACTGGAAGCCCGGGCCTTGTCTCCACTTCCAACAGCTCCAAACATGTCCAGCATTGTCTCTATCCATTGATTGACCTCAGTAGCTGCAGCATTGTCCTGATACCTTCTTAGTAGCTCGATGAAGGCCTCTGCCTTTCTGATGAATACCCGTATATGGAAGGGAGTCGGGGTAGCCTCGGCTACACTGATAGCTAGAAGACCCAACAGACTTCAAACAGAATCAGAACACATGGTGTCACTACGTACCGGTGAAAGCGTCATTTACTTCAACCCGCATTTGGTCTAATTTGGATATTTCACGACCCACGGACTTCCGAAACCGATCCCAAGTCATGACTACGAGCATATGCACGAAGGAGTGCACAAAAGGCTTCAAACGTAGATGTGGAGTATCGGGATCTATCAAGGCGTCTTCACCAAACAAGGTTAACCCGATTTCCGGATAAGCTATCTGTGTCTGAGCCGCACCGAGGTCTGGAAGCTAAGATCTAAACTCAAGCGGAAGAACGGATCAATTCTCATAATGACTTGCCTTCCTCGTCTCGTCCATAAGCTGATGAGGGAGACGATAGTGGGCTTCGAGAACCTTGTCAATTCTCCCGTTGATGGTGGCCCGTTTAGCTATCGTGGTAGCCCACTTGCTCCAGAGAGAGCGACCCAAGGTGTCTGTATAACGGGAGGCCTGTGCATACGCCAGTCGCTCGACTTCTTTCTTTTTGTCCCAGAACTTGTTAGCATATTTGCGAACCGCTTCTAGAGTCGAAGGAGGGAGCTCCCCACTGGCGGGGAAATCGGGGTGGAAGAGAGGCATGTCACATCCAGTCACGGTGCCCCATGTTGGCCAGGCCCAGATGTTTTCATAATCGGGGGAACACAAAGCGAGAAGGGCGCTCGAAAAGCTCCATGATGGCATTTCTGGATAGGAAGGAACAAAAAAACGGACGGGCATCATCTATGGCCTTATATACCCCGTCGGGCACGGTAGCCGCGGCCCTCCAAATGTCACCGACGCCGTGTTAATGTATGTATTATGTGCTCTAATTTAGTACAAGAGTCCCTGGAGGCGGGGAATGGCGTGGTGGAATGTTCCGCCATTCTTTGATCCACTATTCCGCACCAACAGCGGAACTGGTGGAAAACTTCCTGACAACACCGTTATTAATTCAGAGGTGGGCGCCGGAGGATTCCGTGAAATCGACCTTCCCATCAAATTCCACTCGGAGGACGGTCCGGCCGTGTTTTGATTTCTTCAGCTTGTTCACTTCATTTTGATATAGCCCCCTCAGTTCTCCTCCGTTGGTTTCGCGGAAAAGGCAAACCCCCTCATAATGGTATACAGTAAACGCAACTGCCGCCTTGGTTTCGGCGAAATGCTGCACAAACGAAGGCTTTTCTTCAATTGATCTTGCGGCACTTTCGGTCACTTCGGTCCGCATGTGAATACGTCTTCAGAGAAAACATTTTCAAGAAACACTTTTGAGTGCGGAAAACGGTCCGAATGCCTTCGGACCGAGCTCCAGGGGGTGGGGGTACAGCCACCAACTAGACTTGGTGGCTGAAGCTACGAGAGCTTGCTCCGGCTAGCATAAGCGTAAGATAAGGTAGACGAACAAATGGAGGAATCACTCCGGGGATATGACTTGTGACTGACAGTCACAAGTCACATCTTCACCTGGAAAACACCCACTGCCTACGTAGCTCAGGATAGGCTCCGGTAGAGCTGTAGAGCCGTAGGCACTCCCCCCTTCTACCGGATGGTGCTGTAGAGGTCACTTAGCTACCGTAGAGTCCGTAGAGCCGTAGAGCGGTAGAGCCATAGGCTCGCGTAGTGCTCGCGTAGGTTCGCGTAGGGGCGGGGTCTACCCAAGTCACCGAGCATCTTTGATGTTTGATCCCTTGCGACGCCTCTCCCTGCCTCTCCCCGGTCCCGTTCCTGCAATACAGGCACTCCTCATTGAAATTTGAGATAGCACGAAAATATATATTATGGAATAAAACAGACAGATCTACGAAAACCACATACTAATTCCAAAGACTTCTGACGAGTTGACACAGTAAACTGTTGCCGTCGTCGCGACGACAACGGCGAACCTAGGACCAACGTGGAATCCACAAGAAAGAAAAACACGGCTTGTGCGAGGAAGATTGCTTGATAGAAGCTTGAAATTGAAAAGGCCGAAGGCTCCAAGCTCGAAAAGTTACTTGATTCTTGGAATTTCAGAAAGAGGAGAACTTGACGGGGCCACGTCCCAACATTGCAATACAGCTTGGCAGTTTTTAAGGAGAAGACCCATTTTTGAAGGACAAGACCAGCCGGCAGTCTTGACCTCAAGAGTTTGACTTCGCAGCTTGGCGTAGCTGACAGCGGTGCTGAGCAGAAGACTTGATCTTGCCAAGGAGACTGTGTCTTGAATGTCTTGAGGGAACAACCAGCGGGGTGAAGGGGAGGAAGCGGGGTGTCGCCGACTTGAACAGAGGGAGGATGGAGGAGGGAAGAAGGAAGGTGGGCGAAGTTTTGATCAAGTCCCGCCATTTATGACTTGAGCGCATCGATGGTTGCAGCGGCTCGGATTGTTTCACGCTTGGAAGCCGAGGACTAGCGAGACAAGGAAGGCTACTGTAGGCTGCGGTAGGCCCCGAGGGCCTACAGCAGAGTCAGGTAGAGTCCCGAGCTCTATGGCGATGTCAGAGATCTACACAGGGCTCTACGTGGGAACTCCGGCTCTACCGGCGTCTATCGAGACGGTGCCGCTCTATCAAGCCGACGGCATGTCTATCACACAGAAACGCGTTTCCAGATGTTCGTCGGTCGCCGCTGCCTCGCACGCAGTTTTTCGACCTCCAAGTCCTTTTGGCCTGTATGGGACCGTCTGCATAGGCCCGCTTTGTGGTGCTAGGGACCTGTGGGCCCCAGTTCTTCGCTTCAAATGGCTCTTTTCGACTCTGAAAGCTTATTCCCTGTTGGACCTTCGCTGAGTACTCAATTTATCATATTTTTATATAGTGAGGCTTTCGGGTGGTTCCCGGGGGACAGCTTTATAATCTATTCCCTATGCTGGGCATGCACCTGGGTGCATGCTTGACCTCTGTCACGGCAAGGTTGTTCAGTCCGATGCAGAGTTATTGTTTGGCACGATCTGCTTGGCGATCATCCGTGCAAGTGGGTCGGGAGGGCACTCCAGGATCCCCGGGGCTCGCTGGCTTTTAGCTCTTCTATCTTAACTGCCGAGCGTAGACCGGTCTATGTTATAATTTCCTGCATCTGGAATTTGTTCGGCCTGGTCTGGATGACCATTGTGCATATTGCACCACCATCCAGACAGAGTGGGACCCTTTATTCATACTTCCTCCTCTCCTCCTCTGCACCACTCCTTTGTGGGGTTTTGGGTCTCTTCAATTTGCCCTTCAAGCGAGCTTTGCTCTTGGGAGCGTTGCTCCGGTGTGGTATTTCTCGGGCTTCATCTTCATGTCCTGGGAGTGCCTTGTGTACGAGATTGACCGCGCGATCCAGAGCAGTTTACTGTATCATTTCGACTGTAGATTCAGCGGGTGTGACCTGTGACCCCTTAGATTCAACTTTGCCATCATTCAACCGGGCCTGGGACCTGTGACCCAATTTTCTATCATTCAACTTGAGTCAACTTCAGGCGCTGAAATGTGAGAATTTCTTTGGACTCCTGTAGATTTGCATTGAAATTTGGGTACCGGTTGAAAGCCAAACTCCACGCAATAATCCAAACAGCCTGAGAGGCCGGGGAAGAAAATCTGAATTTTTACGGTCCGAGGGATGCAAAACGGCCCATCATTCAGAGCCCTCGGTGACCTGTGACCGAAATAAAATAGATTCAATTCAGGTCCCGTTGTGACCTGTGACTGAATCTACGGTCGAAATGAAACAGTATTTGGGTGACTGCCCCTGTTCTGTATCGGGTCGGCGGGCTTGTCACTCGCCGGTACTTAGCGTCATCTCTCCCAAACCGATAACTCTCCCAATTTTTGGCATCCTCATCAGATTCGCTCTGACTTAGATATCAGCTCATACAATATGCTTATTGTCCCTCCTGTATTCACAGATTCCTCGCAACCAGTCTACCTTATGAGGCTGATTTCAGGAGTTTTCGGCACAAGAGGTGGTCGGCCGAAACAGCCGCGATATCATGCACCGCCCTTCAGCGCCACAGGAGTCCGGTCCGACCGATTTCGATTTCTTGAGGGTGTTCCGCGCGATTTCAGTATAGCTCCGTCATTTCTCGACGGATCGCGAAGCAGAAAAGGCGTATTCCCCTAAAAGCATGCACTCTGAATAAGCCTGCCGGCTCGGTTTTATCGCCCTTGGGCTTCAAAGAGTACTTCAAGTGAATTGATCTCTGTTTATTTGTCGCCCACCTAATAATCCCACAAAAACCCTCTAATTAGAGACGTCATCTGAATCAGATGACACCTCTAATTAGAGGGTTTTAAAGCAGTCTAGGGCTACCCGCAATAAACCTCGCAATACCTTTAAAAAATATCGGCAATATCTTCAAGAAAAAAAGGCGGGTATATTGAGGGACTATGCGGCGGTGTTTGGCGCGTGCGCGCCGATGCCGCGCCTTCGCACTCGTCGTTGCGGACGACGTCGATGGTCATGTCGATGAAAAATATTCATAAAATACAGCTAAAATCACAAATAATACAGTGATCCGATCTGCACCTAAGCGCCATCACGCGCCTCACATGCCGCCCTCGCGCTCGTCGTCCCGCCATCAAAAATCACTCTAAAAATAAAAATAAAAATAAAATAAAATAATGAGAGACATAGCACTCACCTGCCTCTACCTCCTCGTTCTCATTCACCTGCACCTCCTGACTATTCACTGCCAACTTCGCTAGCCCATACACCATTTCAGCAACATTGATTTTTTGGAGCCTGAACTTCCAGGATGAATTACGGGTGCCATGGTGCTAAGAGGAATATTAAGAGGAAATAAATGTCACAAATGTGATGCGACGCGTTGAATCACAACACGTGATCTAACATCACGTGATCCAAGATCAAGCTCAGGCCATTCCTTCCTACCACTACCACCCACACGACATCCTTCCACATCCTTACTTGTTACCTCTTGCTGGACATTAGCCACTCTCTCAGCTGACCTCTTGGGCTCTCCCTCTCTCTCAAAGCCCTCACAAACTCGTCTTTTCACTGAGTGGCAACTGGGTGGCATTGACGCGTCTTTTTCAATGGGTAAGCTCTATTTTCTTGTTATTTTGATTTTTCTCCTTTCATTTCTACCTGAACCCCATTAAACCACCCAAGTGACTGAGATCCGTACTTGGAACTATGGCAGATTCGGTGTCTGGGGTTATTTTTATTTATTTATTTATTCTTTGTCTTGGACCCCAGCTGTAAACCGCCAGAGAGACTGAGATCCGTACTTGGAACTACGGCAGACTCTGCGTATGCTTTTTATTCCCTCACTTCGTCTTATTTTATTTTATTCTGCATATTAAATATATATCTGATTCATGCCACTCAGCGTCGTCTCGAAGAACTCTCCGCTCTGGCAAGGAGTTTTCAGCCTTTGACATGGTCATTGGCCGTGCAGCTTCGCTCTCGACCCCCGAGTACTTCGACGTTGCCGACTGCCTCGCCAAGCGAATTCAGGAACAAGAGGCCGCCTGTATGATTGACGAACCAGTAAACGACTATCACGAATCCAACGACCCCGATCCTCTCCCCTTCTGGATCAACCCCTCCCCTTCCTCCCCCCGCCTCCTCCTCCCCCTCCCCGACGGGTTCACACGGGCCCTCCTACGTCTATGGACTACAAGAAAAAAATCATCCAAACTCCGCCGTAAACGCAAGCGTGAGGAGGTACAGGCGAAGAACGGAACCCCCAGCATCAAAGCGTTTCATCTGAAGCGCCGCGATGAGGCCCTCGGTGCTGCCATTCAAGTTGATGTCGACATCGATGCACTTCCCCACTCTGAACCCGCATGGATCGGCAAGCGGAATGCACAAGACGACCACACTTTCAAAGACGGCATAGGTGGTCGTATTTACAGCGAGAAAGAAATTTGTGAGCTCACAGGCATAGACGGCATGCGGTACATTAATTGGCTTGGAGTGTGCGTTTTCCTTTGTCCTTTCCCTTTCCGCCCCTTTCTTACCTGCTCCTCAGCCTCACGATCCCCATCACCGACTCCCTTGGTCGGATAATCGCCGTCCTTGGTGGTACCCCTCGCGACACTGAGGGCTGGCGTGCCATTACTGACCGTGCAGCTAACCTTATGGAGGCCAAGGCAAATCGACTCAGCCACTCCAAGGAGGAGCTCCACCACCGCCGTGCCCAAGAGCCCTACCCCTCCGTCTCCCGAGGTCCTTCTTACGGCGGAGGTCAGATGGTAAGTCAGATTTTCTCCTCCTTTCCCATCGCTGACTTGGAAATTGTAGGAGCCCGGTGAGCTTCAAAACAGCAAAGCCAATACCCAGGTCACGGACGAGCTTCTTGCGGACGAGTCTTTCCAGCACCTCATCCGTTTCGCCAACGGTACATTTCTTGTTTCTTTTATTTCCTAATTTGGACTAATACTTCGTTCCAAGTCATATTCCAGATCTTCGCCCCAATCCTCTTCTTGTATTTCCAAACCCAGATGGCGCTTCTCAAGGAGTGGAAGAGCGGGCTGATGAGGCGAAGACTTGGTGGCAAGAGGGTGTCGCTATGTATTCTACTATAGATAGCCTTCAATCTTGATACCCTGTATGGTTCTGTCGCTCGTCAAATTTATTTAGATTTCTTGCTTATTTTTGCGATGGACTTCGACGGACTTAGAAGCTCAGAATACATGTCCGAGGCATAGCCGAGGCTTCGGCCGAAAAGTTCGGGTACCAGTCCGATGCAACAAATATATTCCCTCAACCCTCCCTTTCATGCAGGACAGTCCCATTTTTTTTCTGAGCACTCCAAAGGACCCAATATATGATACTGTAAATAATTGAGTTGAGCTAAGATGCACAGAAAATGTAATAAATGTTTCGGTGTTTTTGTCGCGAACACGTCAAGCTTTCGAGAGGTTTGGTATATTTACCATACAAAGTCCGATCATCTTTCGTCTTCACCCCCATGTCCGACACCAACTCACCCAATTACTTGGAAAATAAATTAACTAAGGCTGAGATCACCAAGCGAAGGCGTAAAGCATCCCAGGAGAAGTACCGGACCACGTAAGAGCCTTAAAAAAATCTTTTTCTGAGCATGTGCTAATATCCCGTAAAATAGCCATTCTGAAAGACTCCGTGCCACAGCTTGCCTGCGGATGCAAAGGTATCTTCTCTAGACATTATCCACTCCTCCTACCAACCACTAGCCTAAGACTTCGTGCAGAAATGGAGAACAACGAGCATAAGAAAAAATTGGCCCAGGAGCGTTGTCGTGAGATAGATGCAGAATACAGAGAGGTGTAGGTGTCTCTGCTTTACAAAATCTAGTCAAGGGTCTAATTCTGTCTTTGGGCAGTCTACGGCGCCAGTAAATCAAGTGCAGGCATTATAATATCAAAAACTCACTCATCTGCAGGAAATTAGTCAAAAATCATGGAATTACTGCATACATGGACGACTATGTCCCTCTTCTCAATGAATTCAACTCCTATCGACTTGTTGGGGTCGAAGTCAAGCTCTCAAAGGACGAGAAGGAGGTGGAAAATGGAAGTGGCGAGGATGAAGGGGAGGAATGAAAATGTTTCCGAAGTTACACTAGTCCTATTTTTGGTCCAACGAATACCTTGTCAGTCAATGTTGACAGACGAATACATTGTCAGTTAGTGTTGACAGAATATGTGGGAAGATATTCAAAAATAAGTGGGCATTCTCACGACGGTGCAAAGTCTATAAGAAACATCAGGCGTCTCAATTTAATTCTACTCTACTACAGGTGCATCCACACCCATGGAGTCACCGACTCCGAATCTGGGTTGTAGAGGTATGCGTGTGAGTGCGAGTGCAAGCGTTCAACATCATGCTGGAGGTTCAGCTTGAGCTTCACCGTCCGCACCTCAGAGTTGATCAGGCGGGCACGGGGCGCGACGGCGGGCACACAAGAGTGTGAGGGCGACACATCGGGCACTTGGGTGCAGATCAGATAGAAATATTATTTGTGATTTTATTGGTATTTTACATATTTTTTATCAACATGCGCGTCGGTAATGTTGGCGACGAGCGCGAAGGCGCGGCGTCGGCGCCTGTGCTGAACACCGCTGCATAGTCCCTCAATATACCCGTCTTTTTTTTCTTGAAGATATTGCCGCTATTTTTATTTTTAGAGTGATTTTTGATGGCGGGACGACGAGCGCGAGGGCGGCATGCGAGGCGCGTGATGGCGCTTAGGTGCAGATCGGATCACTGTATTATTTGTGATTTTAGCTGTATTTTATGAATATTTTTCATCGACATGACTGTCGACAACGTCAGCAACGACGAGCGCGAAGGCGCGGCGTCGGCGCGCACGCGCCAAACACCGCCGCATAGTCCCTCAATATACCCGCCTTTTTTTCCTGAAGATATTGCCGATATTTTTTGAAGGTATTGCGAGGTTTATTGCGGGTAGCCCTAGACTGCTTTAAAACCCTCTAATTAGAGGCGTCATCTGATTCAGATGACGCCTCTAATTAGAGGGTTTTTGTGGGATTATTAGGTGTTGTCGCCGTATTCGGTCCGAAGTGCCCTACGTAGTGATGCCTACATTTTCTCGCCAGCTCACTGCCAGCGTTTTGAGTGCGGAGAACGGTCCGTAGGTCTTCGGACCGATCAACCGCTCGCGTGGACCCCCTCCCCCCTCCTTTGGATTTCTGAGCATGATACTAGGGATCCGCCGAAAGCGGCAAGTGCTCGCGAAGAGACAGCGTAATCACGCTTACGCCTCCCCTTTTTCCATGTCCAATTTTTTCGCTTCCTTTGGGCCTGATTCCGGTATCACTCGAACCGCACAATCAAGGTGCACCGTTTGGTGCCATTCCCATCGCGATTCATCCAGATTTGAGTGTTTTTGAAGCATTTCTTCACTTGAAGCACTGTCAGCCACTGTCAATACGCGTTTGTTCGTGTTTGCTGCCTGCTCTATCCCTCTGCCTCGTCACGCCCAGTGGAAATCGGCCATGCCAGCATCTGCTCAGAACGTGCGAGATCTGCTTGGCTGCCCTGAGCATTCAGTGGCACATCCCAGCATTTTTTCTGGACTCCGAAAATGTTAAGATCTGCTGAATTCGTACATTTTGAAACTCAAATCTGTTCTGGTCTGCGCGTGCATTGGCCCGCGTCATCATTCAAATCACAATACCGCGCTCGTCGTCGAGCACCCCGCCGCCGTTACGCACAAAGCTAGCCTATATTCGCGCAAAGAGCAACTACACTACGGTATAGCACGAGTCCGAGTCGCGGGATTGATGAGGGGGTGAGCGAGACTATTGGGGCATACAGTACATCAGCGCGCACCGTAGGCGGTGGGTATCGTGCGTTCATTAGGCGGAGTTGTTGGGCAGCAATGAGCAATGGTAGGAAGTTGGGATCTCGTGCTGAGCAAGAGAAGGATGCGCGCAAGATGGGTGTCCTCGGTCGCTGGGCGAGTGAAGGTGGTGGTGGGAAAGAAAAGAGCGAGACAAAGTTAGACGACTCATCGTACACGTCATTGACTCGCGCCGCTCCGGTACCGGAACGACCTCCGGTCATTTAGAAAAACATTCAAAACCAAGTTCAAAACGAGAAAAAACTCCTTTACGTCATAAATCAGTACGATTTTTCACAAACTAAAGTGGCGAGCAAAAACTAGAGCAGATCTGAGCATAAAATCTGGACTGCATTTATTCACAGCAGATCTGGCCATACCGTGGCATGACCAATTTCCACTGGGCGTCACGTGTTAGTCAAGAATTGCTCGCTTGGCTCGCAATCATCCATTTTCTGTCCGCCCACCTCTTGTTTCGGCACGCCCACCTCTTGTATTATTATAATTGGCGGCAAATCTTCTGAGATTTAAATTTGACCGTCTTCTGCTACAGCCGTGACAGCTGTTCGTCTAAAGGCAAGCAATTAACTAGGGATCCGCCGAAGCGCGGGATGCTCGCGAAGCAGACAAAGCGGTTTGACCCGATTACAGCCACACGCACAGCCACAGACCCTGAATGCCCTCAAACGCGACTATTTCTGCTTCTTTCCCGCTGGCTTTTGTACCATTACAACTCGCCGTGTGAGGGCATCATCTGGGACGTCTTTGGACGCCATACAGCCAGAATTGAGTGAGTTTGAGAGCATTCTTTGATTTTGGGGTGGACAGTCACCTAGGTTTTAATTTGTTCGTGTTTCTGCATATCCTAGCCCTATGCTCATCACGTGTGTTTAGGTAAGAGTACTCGCTTCGCTCGCAATCACTTGAACTGGCATAAGGGTGCTGGAGGCGTCTTCCATGGGACAACAAGTCTGGTTCTTCCTCAGGTTGATAAGTAATCTGCAATGGAGAGCTAAGATATTGCAGAGGATTGACTTGCTGCCTTGGAAACTTGACATCAGTTTCTGTGAAGAAAAAATAAATGCAACCCACAAGAGACTTCTTTTTAAAGAACGCTGATGATCCATCATCATCATCGACCACCTCCGCTATCCCCACCGGCGAAAATGCGGAGCAGCTGGAAACGTTTGTGACATTGATAGGGGCTCGCGCTTCTCACACGTTAGATTGCTGGAATCTTGTGTTTAATTCCTCCATGCTCAGCATGTCATTCGAGGACGGACAACATATGCCGCACGACTGTTACGTGGGAATCTTTGGTTTAATTCCTTCATGCCCAGACTGTCTGTCCTTCGAGGACGGACAACGTATGCCGCACGACAGTAATGTGGGAATCTTTGTTTAATTCCTCCATACCCAGATTGTCCTTCGAGGACGGACAGTGTATGCCGGACGACAGTTACGCGAAAATGTTGTGGTTAATAGCTCCATACGCAACATGTCCTTCGAGGAAGGACAACATATGCCGCATGACAGTTACATGGGAATCTGTTGTTTAATTGCTCCATGCTCAGCATGTCCTTGGAGGATGGACAACTTATGCCGCACGACAGTTACGCGAAAATATTGTGGTTAATAGCTCCATACGCAGCATGTCCTTCGAGGACAGACAACTTATGCCGCACGACAGTTACGTGGGAATCTTTTATTAATTCCTCCATACCCAGATTGTCATTCGAGGACGGACAACTTATGCCGCACGACAGTTACGTGGGAATCTTTTATTAATTCCTCCATACCCAGATTGTCATTCGAGGACGGACAACTTATGCGGCACGACAATTACGCGAAAATATTATGGTTAATAGCTCCATGCTCAGCATGTCCTTCGGGGACGGACAACGTATGCCGCACGACAGTTACGTGGGAATCTTTGTTTAATTCCTCCATACCCAGATTGTCATTCGAGGACGGACAGTGTATGCCGCACGACAGTTACGTGGGAATCTTTTGTTTAATTGCTCCATACGCAGCATGTCCTTCGAGGACGGACAACTTATGCCGCACGACAGTTATGTGGGAATCTTTTGTTTAATTCCTCCATACCCAGATTGTCATTCGAGGACGGACAGTGTATGCCGCACGACAGTTACGTGGGAATCTTTTGTTTAATTGCTCCATGGCCTGCTCAAGGGCTCTGCGCTTGGCCCCTCGTAACACTGAAACACAACCAAATGATGATCCAGCTCCCTCCTTCCTCCCATCGTTATGTAGCCGCTCTACTTAGCAATTTTGGCCCAATTCGCTGCCCCAGCCCTCCTCTACCCTCTCTATCATCGTCCGGAGGACGGTTGCGCCTATGAGGTCGGCTTTCAGGCCCCTGAGGAGGGCCTCAGAAAGAAAAAAAAATTCAATGAGATAGTTTTGTTCAGAATTGCCCTGGCTATGTCCCCAGAGGGTCGGACTCGAGAAAGGATTGGGACGATTTCGACCCCATGCCGCCCAACATATCACTGTGGAGAGAGGTCGCAGTCGGATCAAGTGCCCAAAAGCATTTGGTCTGAGTGTTATAAACCACTCAGACTGACTGAAACAACACCCTTGGAACGACTGCATGAACCCACTTGTATTTCGGCCATTTCGGCAGTCGGTCCAAGGGTATAGTCGCAGTCGATCTGAGTGTGCGCGGGTAATCGATTTCAGGGTTTCGTGGCAGCTATCCGCCCGAGGTATAGCGCACTGCCATCAGTATCGAGCATTCTCAACTCAAGCCCTGAAGACCAATTGATTACAGTCGTCGTGTCCAATGGTCTGGTAAGTTCAACTTTACGTCTGAGTTCAGTACTGATTAACATATGCTCAGCGGATTACGTTTGATCGAAAAACGTGACTTTCGCGATTTACTGCTAATGCTACGCGAGTCATTGCAAGACGGAGATGTTCCACACCGGACAAAGCTTCGGACTCTGATTGTGGAGTCTTCGCTCAAGTACTATGATATGGTTATGTAAGATTGACCTCAAAGTGAGTCTGCTTCACTCCAAATCTTCTGATTCTAGGACTGAATTTACCATAGACTCGCTTCGGAAATTTCCTTCACTGTTGATATTTTCTCAAAAAGGCAAATGCTGGTTGAATTGAGTCATTTGTGGCCGATTCTTGACCCAAATGTGAATTCCTGGCAAAACTGAATGTGGGAAGCTCATTTTGGGGTATACAGATTACCCAAATATGTCCAAAGTCGATTGTCATCACACTTCAAGATGGAAATATATTACTCAGCATGAGGTTTGGTTTGCGGGGGCCAGATTAATTCTACAATCGCCTTCACCGAGCTCCGTGAATGAAAAGGGCCTCCCACTCCGAGTCTTTCCCTTGGGGAACTCCGGGATTTTCTCGACCGCTCCGGGGGATGGTGATCTGTCAGTGTATATCCAGCGTCGTGCTAACATGTCACAGTTATTGAACAGCCCAATCTGAAGAGAGGGACACCACTGTACCTTGGGGATGCTGTTTTATATGATTACCACTCTTGTGCGTTGAATGGGAACCTACACCGGTCTGGTTGCTCTCTTCATCCGTCCACTCGTCGTCTGCAGGATCTGCTCTACCAAAGACGGTGGTTTCCGCCTCGGTCCAGTTGTTCTCCGGAGTCTGACTGATGAATGGAAGGGGGGTGGGAAAAGCCTGAACCTCCTCGATTATGATATTATGATGCAGTGGGACCGGCTGTGAATGGGTGCTCGAACCTACCGCCGCGTTGCCGGTGTGTCCGGGGGCTGGATGCGGAGCAGGATCCAAGCTCGTTTTCTCAATCTGATCTCTAGGATGAGAGACTTCCAGTGGATACTCGAGCTGTAGACCATCCCATTCCAGAGAGGGGGGCGGAGCAGTTGTGTAGATTTGGTCTGTCACTCCCGGTGGATACTCGAGGTTTAGGCTATTCCATTCCAGAGAGGACGCCGGAGCCATCTCCAGACGGGTGTTCGCATCGGATCTCCGCTTTGGGACGACGTTGGTGCAAGGACGTTTCAAATAAAGAGTTCTCACGCAGTTACTTTGTGGGGCCACATTGATATTGGTACTCATCGGAGTGACCAGCAAGAAATCCAAGATTGACGTTGGCGTGCGCAAGTGGGTGGCAAACCGCTCAGGTATACTGTGCAGCAGGACATAGTCATAGTTAAGATGGTTGTCTCTGGAGATGCTGGCGCTGCTTCTCTGGAGTTGATTGGCCGGACTGTGCACTGGCGATGGTGCATCCATAAGGAACACTCAGCTGGTGAGGGATGCTGTGACGTGGCAGGGTGAAGGTGTGTATAAATAGAGCTGATGGACCTGTCCACATCCTTAGGTCAGCACATGTGATGTGATCCGCTTGACGTATTCAAGGTTTAAACAAGCGCCCAAGAATCATGGCCTGGGAAGTGGAGGAAGTGCTGCCCAAATATGTCATCTGATGGGAAAAACACACATGACCAAATCACACCATCATTCAAGGTTTGAACAAGCGCTGGGGTCTAATTCCAACATACCCGATACAAGTGAGTTTTTCTGTATCCTCTGTTTATAAGAAACTGGGGACTATTCCCTCACAGTGTCACTAGGGCTTTAACACAGCTACAATGTCCATCACAAGACATCTATGCCCTCACCCAGAATGAGCGCAGGCGGTTACAAATTCGGGGATGTTAAGGAGAGCATTGGCTCGACATGACACGTAAGCCGTCGGAACCTGGTCTCCATGGATCATCGCTTATTCGAAGCGAAACGTAATAGACAGGATGCGCAAAAGCCGCACGGGCCGCATGCGGCTTCTTGTGGCTTTTGCGCTTTGTGCAGCATCGGCAAAATTGTTTTGGGCGGGCTTCAACACCATATTTTTGAATATAATACATGCAATTGAGGTATCTCGTGGTCAATGCATATGCATCTCTAGTGTCCACCGTGATCAAATTGTAAGCTTCATTCGCCATACCTGATCTATTCCCTACCGACAATTTAAAATACCTCTGTCAAGGGGAATTTATGGCTGTAATACTGTAAAATAATTATTCTTGCTGAAAAAATGCACACCCCTCAACTTCGGACGAAAATGGGTAACCTGGTGCAAGAATGGCGAAAAAATGTAACACCCTTCACAAGTGGCTCATTAAAATAGCACCCCTCACCGCATAAACAATCGGCGACCTCAGGAGATCAGAAAACAAAATGAGACACGGTCCCACTGAACCAAAAAAACCCTGGACAGCTGGAATTCTGATCAGAAAGGGTTACATCAGTACACCTCGGAATACCATCCTTCCATTCTACATCATGCTACTAAAATATTTGGCGAGTCCTTTGAACGTCTGTGACGGTCCCCTCCGAGTTCCCGGATGCCGCTGCCGAGCGCGATGCTGGTATCTACTCGCTATCACAAAAAGTAACCGGAAATCGGAGTTTTACGGCATCAATTTGTAGAATACTTTTGGTCCAACTTGATCAGTGTGTTTTTGGGGTTATATGGCCACCCTTAACCCGAAAGTCGCCTTCGAAATCGGTGGTTATGTGCTCGGCAAATGGGTTATATTTATTACACCTGATTTTGCGTCAGATGGCCAAAAACGTTCCAACCTACAGTCATTTCCAAGTATAAACTTTGTGGAGAGTCTGTCCCAAATTCGAATGGGCGAGGAAGGTTTGTTTCGAGGTCGATGAGGGGCTTTTGGTCTGGTAATCTTCAGAAGGGTGAGTCGGTGCTTGTCAAAGCCACGAGTTTGAGCACGCACCGGTAAGTTTTGACACACCGTCGCTCCTCGCGAACATACCCGGATAGTTGCTTGCGTAGTGTGAATCTAAAGCTACATAGGATCCC
Source organism: Mycena leptocephala (assembly GCA_029378395.1). Classification (NCBI taxonomy): domain Eukaryota; kingdom Fungi; phylum Basidiomycota; class Agaricomycetes; order Agaricales; family Mycenaceae; genus Mycena; species Mycena leptocephala. The sequence continues at coordinate 310,624 of JARJLF010000030.1, read as the reverse complement.
TGATTCCTTTGACCCAACTGATTAGTCCAAAGGGCAAGCTCACCGGAAGTGTTCTCTGTTTGATGACTTCCATCATTCGAGATGTGGGAATATGCCTCTGGGTCGGATCTGTTCCAAACGGTCACCCCTGAACCAAACAAATCAGACCAAACCGCGCAGAAATTGAGGATCCAATTCACAGGTTTCATCGACATCCATCGGGGTGCAAATCCTTGACTCGTCAAAGTTCACAGGGAGATCGTCAACGTCCTTCGGGGTGTACACCTTGAATTCGATGTCTTCACTATTGAGAGCATATTCAATTTGAACAGAGAGATTCAAAGTCAGCTGGCTAGGTTTGCCTGGGAGTGAACTAGGCGGCAGATGATAAACATCAGTGTGGTTCCGGCCCACACTGTATGATGGCAAGTCATTCGTCATAACCCATCAGGAGCAGGTCGCAGACCAGGACTTTTGCCAATAGATGCGACATTTTATGGTGTGGATCGGGTATGGCGGTTCCGATGTAGTTTACATACATTCGCAAACTAGGAAGCGCACTGTTTCACGAGCCAAATCTCATGCGCCGAATTGCTTGGTCCAAATTGCAGTATGAATTGGATTGATATCTAGTCCGTGACACGATTTACCCCTGGGGGCAACATGTAGTACGGCTTGAGCAATGAGAGGTATCCGCCAAACCGCGGGGTGCTCGTGAAGCAAACAGAGCGGTTTTTTCCGAGATACAGCCACATTCCGAGCGCATGATTACGCGTGCACCTCAATTTCCGTTGTACACGAGATTAAAACCAATAAAAGCCTAGTTCGGAGAGGAGTGAGCGTAGCCGCATGATTTCGCGTCCGACGTGGGTGCCAGCGTAAAGCTCGGCCTCGCTCGATGACAAAGCTGTCGATGTCTGCTTCTTTGCAGACCAAGCAAACAAGCTGGATCCGAGGAAGACAGAGTACCCCGAAATGGATCGGGCGTGGTCTTTGGAGTTAGCCCAGTCCGAGTCGCTGAAAGCGCGAATGGTAAGGTCATCATCGCCGCCTAGGACAAGGACAATGCGGGTGGTCTTCAAATATTGAAGGATCCGTTTAACTAGTCTCTCCTAGACAGACGCTTCAACGATGAAACTCGTACCTCGTTTGTTGAACCGTTTAACGGCTTCCCAGTGAGCTGCGCCGGGATCGGAGCTGAACTGCGCGACGGCCTGAACTGCCTTGGCAATATCGGGTTCAAATACGTATAAGTTGCACCGTCGAGAACATGGCCAAAGAAGAACCAGAAGCCGGCGGTTGGTGGGTTGGGCTGGGCTTCGGCAGTTGATGGCGGTGGAAATATGAAATGAGACGGGTAGCGGGTGAAGTTGAACTGTGAAGTTGAACTTGATGCAGGCCAGATGAGGGTCAACCGTGTGGAATTTTGACAGAGTTCACATTGTGTTTGGTGGTGGCTCGGTGAAAAGTGCAAACAAACCAAAATCAAAAAAGGTTTTTTTCCGGCTCGGGGAGGAGGGTAACCGGTCAACACTCTCACTCAGTGCTCGTTGGCCTATTCACTGAAACCGGGATTATGCCGCTTCGAATACGTCGCTTCCTACTTCTACTAGGTTACCTGCAATATCTACTGTCCCTGGACGTGAATCACTTAGCGCGCGCGAGCCTTGATAGTTCAATTGAACTTGCAGCGGCGGGAAAAAAGTCATGGGTTGGTGATGTGCTGATAGCCACAAAGAAAATGCTGTTCCAATGTCCACCTCTCAACTTTGGTAGCGCAACCGAACAAAGAAGTATCGAAGCCTACCGAAAATCGATTGAAAAATGTGCCGAGGATTGGCTACAACAGGAAGTTAACAAATCTGACAAACTCTATCTGCTACATGGACGACGCGAACCTCAGAAGGACAAGCCTGCCGTTCAAAAAATTCTATTCCTTAGGCACTACCTCTCCATGGTGAAGACACAAAGCCATCGGGAAGCACTGACTTCCATTATGCTGTCGACCCATTTACTTGCCTTGGAAAGACTACGGTATGTTGATCATGCACACCAACCAGTACCCCGGCATCAGCGCATCTGTCGTTTTTGCATGGCGGCGGTTGAAAGTCCAGAACACGCTTTGGTAGAATGTCAGGCTTCGCCGACAGTTCTTGATCTGCGCAATGTTTTCCTGGACAAATTATTCCGTACTGTGCCCAAACTACAGAAAAAAATGGCTGAACTCACAAGCGTTGAGTTCCTCAAGCCCATGATATATGAGCGCTCAACAATAGTGCTGGTGGCAAAATTTGTGCACGATGTCCTTGAAGTCTTTTACGCCGTACCTCTGCATCGCCCATAGAGTAAGTCCGAAGCTAATTATCGTAGGTCAAAATTCGTGCCGCTGTCTATTATCTGGGGTCTACCGTGGGGCATGGGGAAACCTATGGGGTCTGCGACTGGGGCTTGGAGAAGAGGCAGAGGTCCAGGGGCGATAGTGTATTTTACTTGCTTTGTACACCGGGAAAATCCCTGGGAACCGGCGTTCGTTATTCGGACCGTGCCGTGTAATGCTACCTACCTACCTGCAGTCACTTTATTATATTCCCGCTAGTCTCGACTTGCCGGACTCAAATGTGGGCAGCTAATTCAATTATGTGTTTAGTGAGCCAGATTTGGTCGTATATGTGACGGCCCGGTACGAATCCCGCTTGCGCTGGGTGGATCAGACCTGGTGCAACCCGTGCCAGTTTGATCGTGAGTGCTTTAGCAAAGATCTTGTCGTCGGTGTTCAGCAGTGAAATTGGCCTGTAGTTGGCAATTTCAGCGGGGTCATTCTTCTTATATGTTGGTGCCATCCAGCCTTTTGAGAAGCCAGTCCAGGGGGTGACTCCGTGTGTTTCAATGTAATTGAACAGCTCAATGCATCCATTTCAATGCAATTTTGCCGGATTCGGCAGGGATAAGGGAGCACTTGACAGATTTAAGCTTTCTGCCGGTGTCTGGCCATCAATTTTAATGTGTCGTCCTCGCCATTTTGAACCCCGTGCCTCGCAATTGAACAGCTCAGTGCGTCCAGTTCAATCCATTTTTGCCGGATTCGGCAGGGATAAGGGAGGGATTTTGAACCCCGTGCCTCGCAATTGAACAGCTCAATGCATCCATTTCAATGCATTTTTTGCCGGATTCGGCAAGGATAAGGGAGCACTTGACAGATTTAAGTCGCGGTTTTACTCAAGCGGCCCAATGTTGCATTTATTCCCGGGGTCTTTATCCCACCGCGGCACCTTTCGGACCGACGGGTCTCAATATGTTTGTATGCCGGTACCGACAACATGCCACTGCCAACGCACTAGAACACCAGATTTCTTGAATTCTCTTGAGGAACCCGGTGTCGCGGTTGGTGCCACTGACTCGCAATTTTGATGTCTCACAGGGACTCACGAAAAACACGCCTGCTATTGTTTGCTGTTTACACAAATACTCCATAGCAGCCGAGACAATATCCCAGGAGATTGGTCAAACGGTTGCTATTGGGCGTAATCACATAGTGGTCTTATGAAAGGAGTTCTTCCCAAAAAATATTAGCGGTGCATGTAGACAAATCCCCTTCATACCTGAGAATCAAGACATTTGCCGCGTCCGGGACTCGAGTCATCGCTTAGTAGAGTTGTCCATGAGCAAGGACTTCTCTTCGTGATCAGCTCTTGGACAGACTGGAGACTTACGCTGTTCTGATTATGTAAGAAGATTACGGCCAGATATACTGTGGGATGTATTCAATCCAGCCACAGGTTGAACGAACAATGTTTGTCTCCAAACGATGTACATACACCCGAAGCAGATCTGGGCACAAATGGAACCCATGTGAGCCTTGTGGAATAACAATAATTTTTTCTCGATTTATCGGAAATCGTTTGTCCGAAAAAAGTCGGGGGTCGTGTCGAATTGAACGAAATAATACAGTTTATTAGCAATGCTGATGGATACATCCTGTAGCTGCTGTGGCTCCAGATGTTGTCACTCACCTTCCACTAACGAACACCGGTTTCCAGGAGTTATCCCGGCATACTCGAGTACAAGCAAGAAATCAAGATCCGTGAATCGATCATAGACACTCGCACCTCTCACAGTGGTACATGGACTGGGATGTCTGGGTCAAATATTCTGGAAATGGACGAGACGCCACCTTGGACTCATATGTAGGACTACATAGCCTTCAAAGAGTTGTGGAATATACTGGGGGGTTGAAATGGATGTGGTTACCCCTTTTGGACAAATGACCCTCGTGCTCATTTTTTTCTGGGTCAAATAGCCTGGAAATGGACGAGACGCCACCTTGGACTCATATGTAGAACTACAGAGCCTCCAAGAAGTTGTGGAATATACTGGAGGGTTGAAATAGATGTGGTCACCCGTTTTGGACAACAGACCTCGTGCACATTTTTTTCTGGGTCAAATGTTCTCGAAATAGACGAGACGCCGCCTTGAATGCATATGTAAGATTCAAGAACCTCCGAAGAATTGTGGAATTCGCTGGAGGGTTGAAATGGATGTGGTTACCCCTTTTGGACAAATGACCCTCGTACTCGTTTTTTTCTGGGTCAAACATTCTGGAAATAAATGAGATGCCGCCTTGAATGCATATGTAGGTCTACAGAGCCTTCAAGGAGTTGTGGAATATACTGGAGGGTTGAGATAGATGTGGTCACCCGTTCTGGACAACAGACCCTCGTGCACGTTTTTTTTCTGGGTCAAATGTTCTCGAAATAGACGAGACGCCGCCTTGAATGCATATGTAGGATTCAAGAACCTCCGAAGAATTGTGGAATTCGCTGGAGGGTTGAAATAGATGTGGTTACCCCTTTTGGACAAATGACCCTCGTACTCGTTTTTTTCTATATTCAATCGCGAGTGGTGGAAATAGGATTTAAGGTTGGTTGATAACCTCTTACATGTTTCCAACAAAATGAGCGTGCCCGAAATGGTGCTGCACCTCCGCTGATGCGTAGTGCGAGGAAATGAGGTGGAAGTTTTGCGGGCCCGTGAGGGGTAAGTGCGGGACCGCTTGTAAGTGCATTCCACAAGTATTGTCTCGCACTGACTAAGACTGACTCAATGTTTAATAGTCTTAATACGTCGTTCAGACCACAAGATTCCCGTTATTTTGTTTCGAATGATCTAAAGCATCCCTCCATTTTGGACTAAAGTGGTCATTATCCGAGCCGTTTCTTGTTGAAGATGATAGATTTGAGTCTGTTGGAGTAGTGGCTTGGCTGGCCATAAAGCCGGCAGTGGGGCTCGCGCCCGACTGCGTAGACCTACCCCCTTAATTTGTATCACCCGACTTTCCACTCTCATAACTACCGATCATCCTTATATACATCCTACCTACCGAGACGTTCCTCAGTTGTTCACCAACGTGGACTCTCGATGCTCTCACTCCACTAGATCTCAGTTATCCACCCAGTTTGTGGTTGAGTGATGCAGAACAAGGCTTTCTTATACCAAAACAAGGGATTGGTCGGCCGCTTCGCAGCCTCCCATCCCCTTACGTGCATTTAAAAAGTCCCAGAGGGCAGATTGGGAACAATATATCATTTGGTTGAACTGAAAACTGAGTTGAGTTCAATATACGCTTTGGCAGTGAAGGAGCGAGCTTGAGATGCATTATAAGACCACAACCCAAGTTGATTGCCCTTCATCCCAGCTGTATTTTAAATTCATCTTTTGAGCTTCCCATTCTCATTAGAAGACAATTTGCCTCTGGACTCTGTATCTTCCACTTTTCACTCTCGAAAATTAACCCTCCAGGCCGAAGGGTTCTAAAGCACAGAATAAAAGACTCTTCTGAAAATTGTGCCCAATAGCGCCCGAGAAATCTATGCCATTGAATTTGCAATCGGAACCATGCTGGTTTCTTCAAGTTGTTTCAACTGCAGCTCAACTCTTCTTGCATCAGAGTTACTTTCCATGTGCTACTACTTCATGCGCTGATAGCAAGATACATGTATAGCTCCTATTTTGCATTCAGTTATGTAGTTGGTATATTTTATACAGATCAAACTTTCTATGCACCTCAGACTTCAACTCAACTTCAATTGACTTCTCAAGCCTGAGATGTTGATTTTTTTTTGGCGTCAACTCAGAGCATACACCTGCCTGAATGTTCCCCGCAGACGCCTTCGTTTCAATCCAGTGGGAGCAATCAGTCAAAGTCAGTGTCAGGGCAGTGTCAAAGTTTATTAGCAACTTGACGGCAGGTGCCGAGATGCCGAATAATGACGCTGTCGGCCAGTGGGAAATACAATAGTCGGTCAAGTACGGAGAGCTGCCGTGGGTATGGCATTAGCGGAAACTCAACGGAATTTGCCCTGCCGCGACCGGGAAACTTTCAACGGTGAGAAAAGCGAAGTTTGGCCTTGTGTACATTTTTATAGGCGCACACGCGCTTAAAGTTGATCATGGGGCCAAAAGCCCCGAGGAAGCGCCGTTTATTGAGCGCTTCCAAAGCCTTGGGCCTGATCTCTCAAAAGCGGAGTTTAAAAGGCTTCGGACGGAGTTGCGTAATTTTATAAAGAGGTAAATAACTGCACAACCTGGTTTTGAGGACTTGAGAACCATTAGATTCACCGGAACCCTGGGTTTCTTTTAACTTAATTAGGGCCTGATCGGCAACCGTGAATTCACGCGTGAATTTTGATGATATTTTTTATGTGTACCAAACTCGTCCCTAAACTGCCTCGAAGTGAGGAATTGGTCGTATCTATGGACATTTGAGGTTGGAGAGTGGCAGAAAGATTGTAATGCAACATTTCCCATAGATCTCAGTGACGGTGCAAACAAAACGAAGTTCAACTCAGCATATTTTGAACTCATTCCACCGCTTCCACCCAGACTCCTCAAGATTTCAAGAAATGCACGTACTTTCCATTCTAAGACGGTTTAGGGACGAAATAGGTGGGAAAAGTAGCCAGAAATAGCATTCAGCCGGATTTCACACAAAAAAATTGACGGTTGCCGATCAGGCCCAAAGTTTATTAGTAAATGAACCTCAGATACCATCATACTCTTGTCTTTCCCGGCTTGGGATTCCCGCAGTTTCCAAGAAAATTGCTGTCGTTGAAACCCATGATTACACTAGTAGGACCTGTACATCTTATACGATCCAACTCACGGTCAGAGTGCAGAGTTGGTGGCAGCAGTCAGTCTCTTGTTCTGGGCTAACTTCTAGAGTTGGGCGCTGCGGATACAATCTTTTTGTCCATTTAAAAAACTTCCCTGAATGCCATCCATGCGCTCGAAGGGGCATTTCAACATAGGTCGGGTCTCTCGAGGATATCTCCTCTGGCTCTCCTCACCTACTATCCGGGGTCCTTATGCAGCCACATGGGGCCTTGAATGCATATGTAGGCCTACAGAGCCTTCAAAGAGTTGTGGAATATACTGGGGGGTTGAAATGGATGTGGTTACCCCTTTTGGACAAATGACCCTCGTACTCGTTTTTTTCTGGGTCAAACATTCTGGAAATAAACGAGACGCCGCCTTGAATGCATATGTAGGATTCAAAAACCTCCGAAGAATTGTGGAATTTACGGAGGGTTGAAATGGACATAATTACCCGTTTTGGACAACAGACCCTCGTGCACGTTTTTTTCTGGGTCAAATGTTCTCGAAATAGACGAGACGCCGCCTTGAATGCATATGTAGGATTCAAAAACCTCCGAAGAATTGTGGAATTTACGGAGGATTGAAATGGACATAATTACCCGTTTTGGACAACAGACCCTCGTGCTCGTTTTTTTCTGGGTCAAATGTTCTCGAAATAGACGAGACGCCACCTTGAATGCATATGTAGGATTCAAGAACCTCCGAAGAATTGTGGAATTTACTGGAGGGTTGAAATGGACATAATTAACCATCCTTGGGTACTGGCGAATAAAAACCGCGCCGTAAGGTCTCGTTCCAGAACCCCATGCCGAGTGGACACGCATCACACAAAATGGAGAAATCCGATTCTGTATGAGGGTTCCAGTCAACAGCGCGGAACGCGAAGATGCCCGTGGACGCGCGGACGTGGTGGAGGAACCAAGAAAGGTCTTGTTTTACTGCGACATTGATGTAGATTGTCGCGAACGCGTTGGCCTTCTCGGACATTTTCAGTTAAAAATGGCAGAGAGCAGGACAGAGGAGAGGAAAGACATTGAATGACCAGGTAATCCAACCGGATAGCCAGTCATGCAGTGCGCGTTTTCCGAGACGGGGAATTAATGAAGTCCTCGACGGCTGCAATGAGGTCGGTTTTGGCGGTCGTGGGAAGTGTGATCGTCATCTCATTTACGTCAACGAGGAAGCCGGTAATGACTAGTCCTCCTCCCCATAATTGCTTGTCCTCTGCGTGTGGTACACCCCGCTCGTCCCAGAGTTCAAGAAGCTGCACCTGCTTGGTAGGCATGAATTTCTGGTATCCCTGGTAGAAGGTGAGTCTGCCTTCATCCTCAACTCCAAAATTGTCGTCGACATAGGCAAACAGATCCTCGATGTACTTCACATATCATACAACGCGATCCATAGAATCAGGCCCATCATCGAATTCCAGAGGCGAGGAGAGCCTCGGCTGCCAAAGCAAGACCTCCAGTCAACGCGGCGAATGAGCGGGCCTCGGTCAATCCCATTATCGACGTCGACGGGAGTGGACCATCGATGTCATCGGAATAGACACCGAAAATAGATGTTCCGGCGGCTGGCTGACCGGGACATCACCGACTCTTCAACGAACTCTCTTATTTGGCCATTGTGATGGCGCTTACAGGACGCCGAGAGCCCATGAAAGACACAAAACTCCCCGTATGTTATACAGGCTGGCCCTGAATGTCGGAATACCACCCCTATCTCGCATTTGCACACCTACTCTCACTAACATGGCTAGCGCATCCCGTATTGTCACCCGGGTTTGTTATTCTGAATCTTCAGCTTGCCCTTTCGGCAGTAGAAGCCAATGGGCAGAATGCAAAATCGGCCCTTCTATCTAGCTGCTATGCGGCCCAAGCGGCCTTCAGTGCCTCTGCCAGTTTTCCTCGGTATATTGCAATATCTGTCAACAGGGGTTATTCGATAGCGGTCAATGACTCCCCTCAGGCTGCCCAAGGTGCTTTGGATTTCTCTCTCACTGTCCTTGAGGCGATTGTCAATTTTTTCGTGGACACCTATCGCTCAACCTTCCTCTGCTTCCTCGAACTTGTCATACAGGCCGGGCTGGCCGTTCTTGCGTCTGCTGCAGCAGAGGTTTGCGACTTTCAGGTATTCCAATGGTAAGATATCTAACGAAAGTCACAAGGCAACAACATTTGTTGAATCTGCGGCTAGTAACATCGCAAACGCCATTCAGCAAAGTTTTTCGGCGGCGAGATCGGGAATCCAAAGTGGTATTTCTGCTGCGAACAAAATTCCAGGGATAAACATTCCTACTAGGTTTATAGTGGTTCTTCCGACCGCAGCGTTGGCCATTGTCTGTACTACTTCATTAATTGCATCGTCTGACAGCAGCAGGGCGCTACTGTTCAGTCTGGGTATATCGATGACGAGATTGGCCTGCAAGAATGCTAAAGCCGCCTCAATCTCGTCAACTTTATTGTCCAAGATGCACTGAATGAAATTTTGAATTGGCGAGTTTACGTAACTAAACGGCATGAGAGCTTGAACCCCCATCGTAGAATGAAAAAGACACTCGCCTCAGTCAAGGTCAAACCACCGTTTAAGGCTGATCTAGATCTTTTTGACCAATGAACCTACGAAATAGATACGTGTTTGTTGGGAGACGTTACACCGCCGTTCGGTATCAATGTTGTAGGAATGTTTTGCATAATTAACATTTTCAGAATAAAAATCATAAAATCCCTCAAGCCTTTTTCAAGTCTATATCTCAGTGATGTTGCGTCAATGTTGGAGTGACATTCCGGGGACATTTTTGACAACATTTTTCTTCCAGATATTTCTGAGACATTCAGAGAACAGATAATAAATGTTCTGTGAATGCTATAAGAATATTGAAACTCAAGGTTTGAGCAATACAGCCCACGATTGGCGGTGTAGAGGGGAGTAGTTGTCCTTGCGGGAGTTACTTGAGACAGGTTTGTAACCGAACCAACGTGAACGGGCTTGTAAGAATGGCGTCAGTAGTCCATGGCAGTCGTGCAGCGCTGCTGTGAACACGCACCACCGTCGCCGAGACCTATAACCTCTTCAACATCCTGTTGGACACCCTGAACTTCTTTGTTCTTTGCCTTGCCCTTGGCCATTCTGCGCAGGAGGAGGATGCTGTGAGGTGCCTCGCAATTGAACACCTCAATGCATTCATTTCAACGCATTTTTGCCGGATTCGACAGGGACAAGGGAGCACTTGACGGATTTAAGCTTTCTGCCGAGCCCTGGCCATCACTTTGAATGGCGGTCCAATTTCGGATTGTACTCGCCTCGCGGGGGTATTCGCGAACGAAAGTACCCTCGTGAAGGCCGCGCACTTGCTCGCCGGCTTGTTTTCCCTGCTCCCCTTGCTTTGCTTCGTCAAAATCGCTTGTTTCCCCCCTGCCTGGATGCTGACGATGTCTTGTTTGTAGTCGTGGATCGCCCCGAATGCGGCTTGCAGTGGCTTTCCGAACAATAACTCCCACCCACCGCCGCTGTCGAACGCCTCAAATCGGCCCTCCACACACACGCCGTCTATCTCCAGTGTCCCCTCCCACGCTGCCTCCGACTTGACGATCTGTTCGCTCGCCATCCGCAACTTCATGCACGACGGCTTCCCTATTGTTTACACAGTGGGTACTTACGTTCTCGGAAGATCAATTTAATGCTCCTAGCAAGTCCGTTAGGGTTTCATTGCGCCAGAAATATCCTAACTTGTGTCAAATGATCGCATAAGTTATGATTTGGTGGTATTTGATCCCATCTGATGGTATAAGTCAGTGACCGGGTCTGACTGGGTCCGTTAAATGGGTCCAGTCAATGGTCAATCCATTGACCTTTTTTGATCGACCCAGTCAAGACCCAGTCGATGGTTTTTGCACTCGGACCGCCGATGACGTGGATGATGTCAAAAATAAAAAGACAAACATTGACAAAATAATCTTTGCCGGTCTAACGCCGTGAGAACTCGTTGATCGACCTGGTGGTCATTAGTGCCCACTGCCAATTACGTTAAGGTGTACTTAGGCAGATCGCCAAGGACGGCCACTGCGAAATTATAATCCCCATAGAAAAAGGATCGGCGGTATTTCAAATTTGAGAAGTGCACGAGAAATGACCGAAACAGCGTTGCTTCTTGATCACTATGGTGCTAACGGCTTAGTCACCGCTACTTTTGTACAGTGGCTGTGCAGCGGCCAATTTGGCCGCCGGATTTTTTTCTAATTTGAAAGCCGGTATTTGGCTGGAAAACACCAAACGCGACAGCGATGAGACGTCGGGCCAGGATATCAGTAGTGTGCTGTTTACAATTCCCCAAGCAATTATAAACAGTTTTTAATTTTTGGTTTGCAAACAGATGTTTATAAACACGTCGCCCAAATTGGCCGGAAGGCCTTGATTTTCCGAATTTCGCTCCAAACCTTCAACGAACCTAATTCGAACCGAATCCCAGGGACAAAATTCGTAATCTTCCAACATTGAAGACGACTAACATGGCCCGATTTCAGACGACCCCTGACTGTACTCTGCCAAATTTCGGCAGGGTTAGAGGCCAAATTGGAACAGGTTTCTGTTATTGATTAAAGCAAGCTCTGCCAGAGACGGTTTCTACTGATTTTCAGTCGTCTTCACGCTTGCTTTGGGCGGCTTGGGCATTGCCACCTTGAATTAAAAACCGGATGCTGGGGCGAAACATTGAAAACCGGGTCCATAAACAGCTGTTTATAAACATTTTTACAAACCAGCACTGAAAACAGAACCCTAATATGCAGGCTGCAGCTGTAGTTGCTCGGGCCTCAACGCAGTCACGGTGTCTCTGCGCTCGAAGGCCCCGATATTGTGGAAAGTCTTCAGGCACAGCTGGAACGCGACTCACCCCATGCCAGGAAATTCAGAAGAACAGAACGGCGAAAGATTGGAAGAAGGCAGAGGCTGTTGGTGGGCTCAGGTATACGGGAGACGCAGATTCGGGACTCGCGGTGAAAGGAGGCATAATTTCAGGTAAAAGCTTTCAGTTCGAAAAAATATGACTCCCTCCATCGTGTTCCGGAGAACATGGCGCGTTTATTCGATCAGTAATGGAGCCCTAGGCACTCGCTTACATCTAATGCACTGCATATATGCCTCAGAACCCTCGAAACGGTGGGTTTCCGCGGAGGCGGCCAATTTGAGAAGTTGAACAGAATTGTCGTACCTCATTTCGAAGTTTTAGCGAAATCCCTCTAGAAGAAATGTTCCTCTCATCAAAAGACGCATTTCTACAAGAGGAATAAAAAATCGGGGAAAGGTTGGGTCAGATCTATTCGGTGTACAAAAGTAGCGGTGACTAAGGCGTTAGCACCATAGAAAACAGTACAGCATAAGGTCATAATGCGTAATCCTAGCCCACCGGCCCGTCTGTCACCAACGCTTGATTCAAGCTTGATTCTTGATCGCTGACAGGCGGTATTGACGCCAATCACTATCGTGCGCAATATTTCTAGCCATCCGGAAGACGTGATTCTTGATCACTGCTGACAGGGCAGTTAATTAGCTTTAACTGCTGAACAGATGGGATGATTATTGCAGAAAGTTCTAGGCCTTGCGATGGATGAATCTTGATGGACCCGACGGCGAGGAGGATTACTTGATGCGGGTTAACAACAAAGGCGGTCAGATAAATAGACATGTAAGAGAGCCGAATAAATTGGACCCTGGAGCGAAGGAATCTCGGAGGTAAACGAGATAGTTTGCGTCGAAAGCTGGAGGACGGCCGGGGAAAGTTAACAAAGGTTCCAAACGGAGTGGCTTGACCATAGGTTGGAGAAAGGTTCGGGTAGTACTCGAATAGTACTTTTTGTAGATGGCCCGAGGTTTCCGGGGGCAATTATGCAATGAATAATTGCAGGTGGTTAGCATGGCTGGGAACTTGCTTGAGCCCAGCTTGACTTTAGCGGGGTCACGGAAACGCGGTAGACTTGGATTGGCCAAAAGCGTGGAGAGTGAAATAGTATAGGTTGGAGGAACGGCAATAAACCAAACTTACCAGGAGTCGTTAAGAAAGGGCAAAAAGTCCTTTGAGGATTTTCCAGACTCGGATGAAATCGTAGCCTGTGGAGAATACAGTGAGCAAGATTAGGAGTGTTGCGAGGCGTCCTGCGAAACTAGATTCCCAGACGCGGGGAATGATGATCCGCAGTATGCTCTCGTGTACGTGGCGCCATGATTCGACGGCGCGAACCAAGATTTCCCGTTTCGACATTTTTTGAATTCCGCGACCGATTCCCACATATCTCGCTCAGTTTTTCCCGGAGTTTCGCGCGCGAACCAAGTTACAATTTGACGCCTTCGTAGTTGCTCATAACGACTCAAACCCGATTATAATAAAAACTGCGTGAGATCAAATTTTGACTGTGGGCTGTGCAAAAGTAGATCTCTGCTGACAGGCGGTATTGACGCCAATGATGCCATTGATTGTTGACACTCTTACTTAAATTGTAGCCATCAGGAAAGACGTGATTCTTGATCACTGTTTTTACAGGTTATCAACTTGAAGGACAAACAAACTTGTGTCTGCAACTTCTTCCTTATGAGTGAGTTCCCAGCCCGTCTTCCTATTGCCGCTGAAATCCTCCGATTAATAGAAAAGCACCGGCCATGAAGACTGCTCGTACCGAATCTCCTTCGTCAAATGAAATACGGCGCAACTTCCACAACGATAACCTTTCGGTCAGCTGGCCTGGTCCCAGTTTTCAGCGTACTGATTTATTTGAAGTGCGGGAAACTCCAACGTCCGACCACGAACTTACAACGGACATTGTCTGGGAGGGGGAGGTCGGTGAGCTTCATTTCTTCTCTTTTCTAAAACAAAGTCATCTAATGGTTATTAGACACATTTCGCGCGCTTGTAGGTTACGTAGAAGAATTTGGGAACGTAAACCAATTATCACTACACTTCCTAAAAAAGGTCGGCAGCGCCTCCGCACTGAGGAATCGTAGGGCTAAGAACTTTGCAGACAAGACCCCAAATTAGGGAAGCCTACAGCGTGCTCACGCGTGCACGCCTGCTCCCGGGTCCCCACACGGCCCCTCACGTCAAGCTCTGCATGGCAGCGCTCACGAATTCTATCCAACCGAAGTCAAAGCCACCGAAACGTACTGCACGCAAGTCACTGACGGTCAGCAAGGACGTTGGCGCAAACGATTCTGACGCAGAGGGGGCACCCGACGATGATAAAATCGATTACAGCTCATGGACTATAGGGTGGGAACCGTGTATCTTTATTTTTTATCTAATCTCTCATTCTTTCTTCTAGATCCCCCGATATGGGCTTGATCCAAGTCAGGGAGGCTGCTCCCGGTCCGCTTGCCTCTTTCCATGACCCGTCATCTCCGGCCACCCCACACCCCTTCCATCTTCCCCCAACGGAAATGGTCAGAGGTCCCGCTGCTCCAGGAACGCCTGCGGGCGGAGAGCCCCGTCACTCTTCTCGCATCAAGCAGCCGTCCAAGCTCGATGTCCCCGTATATGATTTCGTGTCGCAAATGAGGAAGCCCTGCCAGAGCAACGTGGGCAAGCCAAAGCGCGCGGGAAAGCGAAAGGCGGCCCCCAACGGAGACGGCACGGAACCTGCCACGGACGACAAGGCACCTCTGGCTAAGAAGGTCGGGTTCCACCTACTTACTGAACGATGCCTCTGCGTTATTAATCATGCTGTCCCGCGCCAGAAAAGAACTCTGGCCAAATCTCCGAAGAGCGCTTAGATCGTGTGCTTGTTCCCCTTTCCTTAACAACTCAGTGCGCTGTAGGCGTGACACCCACGGCCAAAATTCTCTCTTAGGACAATGTTTTTCGCGTACACGTACACTATTACCGGGTCGTTCTTCGTCCCTCCGGGTACAGATCTGGCAAAGCCTACAAATTTGTATTTGATTTATACCTGAGAAAATTGTAAATGACCTTGAACTGGTTTCCGACCAAAGTTGCAATTATTAAATCCCCAGCCTCAGGAAGTTGTATCACAAAGAATGTGGCTTGTAGAAGTTGCGGTTGTTGGTGTCTGAAGTTGTTCACAGCGAAAGTTACCACCGGATTTTGAACTGCTGAGAAGTTGTCACCTTTTTAACAAGTTGTCACTAAATGTTGAAGTTGTCGATCATATTCCAGGCCGTGAAAAATTTAATTTTTACACAGTATATCGCCCATAAAAATATGGCAGATATACTGTGAGATGCGAAATCACCGAGGCTATCTTCGCGGACGGTGCGTGGGCTAATAATATTTATTAGAATTCAACTCATGGTTCATATTCAGCTCGACGCAGAATATCCGGATGGAGCATGAACGGCGAGATGTCCGCAAGGACGCTCTCCAGTTCTACCGCGAGATAAGGTAGACGACAGTCACTCCCCGCAAGCGGTCACGTGGTGTGTCACGTCACGCGTAACGCGGCAAAAATCACGACGCGAAAACAAAACATGCTAGAATTTGCTCAATTTCGATGTTTCTGAGGCCAAGATTTTTTTAGAGATTACATAAAGTGATTGCCTCCCCAGAATTATATCAGATTTCAATTGAAGAGGTTGCCAGAAGTCTTCTTGAGATATTGCGAGGGTGGATAGCAAACAAAAGGCAACTTGATTTGTTGCGCTAGCATGCGTTTAGGGGCATTATTGCTATATATGGTGCGTGGGAACCTTATATAGGCGGCAAATTTCGAGACAAGAAAAATGAAAACTTTGCCCATTCAGCGAAAGAATCATTTCTGCATTCAGAAAAAATGGGTTGATGAAATGACATACTGCTCTCTCAAAAATACATATTTCCAAAATCTGAAACCAGGGATGTCTCAGGAGGACCCAACTGCATGTTTTCCTGGTGTTACTTTTTGTCCCAATGTTTTGTGGCCGGAGCTTAATCGCTGTCACGGTTTGGTCATGTGACCGCTTGCGGGGAGTGACTGTCGTCTACCTTAGATATTTATGCACCTCGAGGACGAAGGACTCCTCGATATGGAATCAGGAATTCACCGAATATGTCTATTCGTCGGCTTTCAGCCTCATATCCAGGCTTCCTTGAACGAAACTCTGTCTTCCTGGAATCTACACAAGATTCGCACTGCTAAAAATAAATCCCCCCACGCCATTTATCAGCTGAGCCGAGAAAAAGCCGTTAATCGTGGCTACTGGACTGGTGATCCGGGGGACGACATACAAACAGCAACGGCTCCCCAATATGGAGACGGGCGAGCCCTTCCCTCTAGACGAGCCGGAAAATGACCCCGTGGCCCCCAACTACAACCCATTTCCCGACCGCACGGCAGAACGGGCAGGCGGGGTCTTTTTTAACGACGACGTCGAAGTTTCGGAGGCAAAGGAGATCTTGCGGGACTTGAATTATGAAGAGAACGATGGCAATTGGGGGATAGACGTGTACCGTAGGGCGGTCTTGACTGTCACTCAATATTTTGTAAATGTTGGAGCGAATGAATAGATAATTTGGTTAGGGCACGTATTGGGCCCAAGTTTAAAGTTGTGACGGCAATCTTGCCAAGTTGAGAGTTCAGAAAGTTGTCACTAAATGAACTTGTATGTTGTCAAATACGAAGTTGTCCTTCCCTAACTACAGCTCATGGATATGGCAAATATACTGTGCAAAAAATTTTGCGAGCAGGTTGCATGTTTTTAATCATTTTTTACGGCAATTCTCCTCAGTTGTGCGAAATTTTTGACAACTTGATTATACCGCAACTTCAAAGAAATTGCAACTCAGTTTGAGGAAAGTTTTCAAAATGCAACTTGACCTGCGCACAACAATCAGAGGTTGCAACTTTGAAATGGCAACTGCAACTCCACAAGCTGTGGGTTTCGGAAAGGACAACTTCATATTCGACAACATACAAGTTCATTTAGTGACAACTTTCTGAACTCTCAACTTGGCAAGATTGCCATCGCAACTTTAAACTTGGGAGTTTTAAGCCCAATAGTGACGTGCTGTAACCAAATTATCTATTCATTCGCTCCACCATTACAAAATATTGAGTGACAGTCAAGACCGCCCTGCGTAGGTGGCTACAAGCACCTGTTACAACCTACACAGATCCCGCCAGACCTAGACCTACCTGCGCCAACCTAGCCAGAGCCAGACAGACCTCCACAGACTATTATCTAGGCACCTAGCCTCAATCATCGATGTAGCTACTTCTAGGTTCCTACACTCAAGCTGAGTCTAGGAAGGGTCGGAACGCAGTGCCTGCCAAAACCGGCAGAAATGCTTTGAAATGAAAGCGTTGGGCTGTTTAATTGTGAAGCACGGGACTCGAAATTGCGTGGACAGCCACTCATGTATTCGCTCGCTTCGTGTAATAGAGGGGTGGTCGAATTATTGCCGGTCCACATGATCCGTGGCAGATCTTCTTTACAGCAGCGGTGCAGGGTCGCGCATTTACATTCTCGCCGAACGTTTTTGCATCGAAACGTGATGATGTAATTGTTAAAATGAAGATTGCATTTCAAAGTGGGCACCCTTTCTGTTAGTCATTTTCTCCGTTCCTTTCTTCTACCCACGGAGTTTTAGCCATACGACCTACCTGTTGTTGGCCACAGGGGTCGGGAAGATCATCAGTCTGCGCACAGCAAAATAGCCACCAGGTGGCTCGGTGGCTGTTGCGAAACGTCTCTATTATAGTTCCAGATACTCAATTTCTCCCCAATGGAATTTGTTGTGGGCATATTTGGTCATCTTTCCATTATGCGCAACTATGGCGATATGTCTGCCTCTCGGAAAGCCCTCCTGATAATATTTCCGTACAAATCCAATTCGTTTCCTTCCTCGTCAATCAGGGCCCATCCCCTTATTAATAGAACTTCATTTCAGACTCATGGGTGCCGCAAATCGAGGTTTCACCCACCGAAATGGACGCTTGCCAGGTGGAGACCGACGAGTTCCGAGAGTACGCGCTTTCGTCGTGCAACACTTACGTTTCCGAATTTGTGGCGCGCAGGAGGTAGTCTTGACGGTATTTCTGCTTAGCGTATGTCACTGTCAGAATCAATGACTCAAATGGCCAAACAACGAGGGAAACCGCGACCTTATCTTCTTCTTTGTTCCGTCTACCTGCGGAAGTTGGTGGTGATAAATATCAAATATGTGGAGTGATCGTTTGAGGTGAAGTACGCGGATTTCCCTGTTCGGCTACCGGCCTCAATGGCGAGCCTCGGAGGCCGGATGAGATTAAAGGGGGAGCGATCCACTCCTTCCTTCAGCCCAAATGATTTCCAAAGCGACCCGTCATATAACTGAGGCGAGTGGTTTACTTGGGCAAGATGAAGGCAGGTAAATACAGGCCACGAAACCATTCCTGAAGATGGGGGCTACTTTATGCAGATACTATTGGCACTGGAATACTGCCACACCATCGGGGCACATGAGAGGACAGGGAGCAGCAGAAGTGAATGATATGATCCTCCACCGAGGAGCTTTGTGGGTGGACATAGCCTTTAAAGGTGGACAGGTATCATGTACAGCAAAAACAGTTGTGTCTAACCTTAGGACCTTTGCGAGTGGACATGTATTGTGCACAGCAAAGGCAGTTGTGTCTACCCTTAGGAGCTTTGTGGGTGGACATACCCTTTAAAGGTGGACAGGTATCATGTACAGCAGATGTGTCTACCCTTAGGAGCTTTGCGGGTGGACATGCCCATTAAAGGTGGACAGGTATCATGCACAGCAAATACAGTCTTGTCTACCCTCAGGAGCCTTGCAGGTGGATATGCCAATTGACACGCTTCGCATCCCGCTGCGTCCGTAAATGGCAACTCCGATCACCAACCTAATCCCGCCACCACGTCGCGCCGCCGCCGTTCACCCATTCATCGAAATTGGCCCCTGACGTTCCTGTTCCTCTGTCGCACAGCCCAGTACCACCTTACACTGCCTTTCCTATTGATCTTAGACACGGTACTTTCCATTTACTCCTATTTCACTTACTGCAGCGCACGGGATAGAAGTGCGCAAGGCGCGGATAGCGTGCATGGCACGAGATAGAGGTGGCGCAAGGCGCGCATAGCGTGCAGGGCACGAGATAGAAGGCGGCGCGGGGCGTGCATAGCGTGCGGGGCAAGGTATAGGATAGCGAGGCGCAAGGCGCATAGGGGCCGCGGCCGAGGCCTTGGCATAAAAAAGAGGGCGCGAACGCCCGAAAGATAGTGGTGGGGGAAAGAAAGTTAAATTAAATGAATGCTCACCACTTCGGCTACTTTCCAAGGCATGTCGAATCTTGTGGGAAAGTCTTCTTTCAAGATGAACTCGTTCACTGCGGGCGTCCCCGAGTGAACGTCGCCCTTCGACAGATTACGGCACACTCTCTTCTTGTCCTCCAAGCCCGGGCCCTGATCATGCGTCGCTTCGATAAGAGGGGACGCGTAGAACGGGCCCCGACAAATCCTCTCCATCTCCGCGCGGGAGAAGGGGCCCGACATGCGGTCTGCAGCGAGCTCGGTGTCCAAGTACTCCAGGACTGCCGCGCGATCGATTGTGGCCGAGGGATGGTTAGGGATGATGATAGTAGAGGAAAGAATAGGCATGCGCCCCAGCGGGAAGCTGTGGCGCAACTTGTGTACGAGATCGGGATAGGATGGCGTTAGGTTGTGCTTTGTTGTAATGTGTCGAAGGCGCCGGCGTGGTATGGCGTGACAACCCGGTCCGGCAAGAAAGATGGATCATCGACTGGGCCCACCAGTAGGTACTGAACATATACATAATACATGACATGGGATTGGGCCTCTGCGAGGCGCTGTAAATATTCATGCTTAGAAAATGGTCCTGGGATTTCTGTCGGAAAAATCCAAATGGCCTTAAGAGCAAAGCCAATCTTATGAGGGAATTTTAAGGCCTTATAAGGACCTCAAAATCCCCTTATAAGATTGGCTTCTCTGATAAGCTTATTTCAAGACCTTATAAGGCCTTAAAAAGGACCCTGATTTTGAGGTTTTTTCCGACATCATTGGGATTGAAACGGCTTGCCGTCAAGGCAGGATTGGAATTGAAAAGGTTTGAAGGATGTCAATTCACACGCTTCAAAATGTGGACCATTGCAAAGGCAATAGGGTCATGCGTTTCAAAATGCAAACCATTCCCACCCTATACACTAAAAGTCTTAAGCCAAATATGCCAATTTTTTTTTTTTTTTGGGAGCGTTTGGGATAATGAAACTTAGTCTGCAGAAGCATTCCAAGCTCATCCGCTTTTGTTACCGGTTATTGGACCAGTTGTTGCCGGGGAAAATTGCTCAGGAGGAAATGCCGTTACGGACATTGTTCAAACCACACCTGAGTGTGGGACTCCAGCCCGAAATAAAATTATCCTATCCCAGTTCTGTCGTTCATGGGCTGCATACCCACTAAAAACCCCTCGTGTGTCCAATCATCCGGCAGTGAGTCCTCATTCATAAGAAGACCACTCCATGTGTTTGAGACCAGTTGCTTCTTCAGTGCAAGTGGTCCAAATTTTATTTTATCGGTCAACAATCGGTCGCGCAGCAAGGCTCCACTGACCACTTTCAACCATCTGTTGTGAATTTCTGTTGTAGTGAATACTGATTGTGTCAACGTTTCGCCTCCGTCGGCCATAAAAAGCAGTAGATTCCGATCCTCCAAATTGCTCTGGTGGGAACGCATGTTGGAGAAGTTTAACCGAGAAACGCGTGTATATACATACTGTGCATGTTGAACGTTGAATCTGTCTCCAAAATCGTTAGCGAGATTCGTTTGAGCTCCCAGAATGCGGGTTACCACGGGAGGGGGGCGTCTGACCAATTTTTTTTTCAAGAAACACTCTAATGAATGCGTCCATTTCAGGAAAAAAATCGAGAAAATATTCAACTTTGCCATCAAAATTGTGCAGCCTGAACTCTTCAAATATCGATTTGCCACCCATATTCACCCCCGAATTCGACCTGATTCCGAAATTTTAAAGTTGGTTCCGGATTAAACTCAGCCAACATTGGGGTGCCGCTCATACAGGTGCGGAGTCATGATTGGGGCATGGAGAGAAATTTATTTCTAGATGTGCGTACACACAACAGAATTCATGCATCATTTCTCAAAGTTGTGGCTATGTTGTTTGTAGGTCCTCCTCGGGACCCACCGAGGCGCTCATACCCTCGCAAAAAATCCATCTGTGCGGGCAACTGAATTTCGGGTGTTTGAAGTAGTAGTGGGCCTTGATCGGAAATTTGTACACCTAAAATCCTAGAAACCTGGTAAGATACAGTCTTGGATGTTTTGAATTCTAAAGCCAAATTTCGGGGCCGAGGGACGCACGGGTCGTTCGTTACGAGTACAGAGGTGGCACAAGTTGGCCTGTCAAGGTCAGATCAGGGTATTCGTGGGGGTTCCAGGAGGCAAGACACAGCATTGTTAGCGTATAGGAGGAAACAATGTCATACCTTCGACTCAGGGGATGCGAACGAGCCCCGAAACTTGTGAATCGGCGAAGGATTGGTGGAGAAACAAGCGAAAGATGAGCGCGTGGACTGTTCGGAGATAAGAAGTGTCTCCATGTTCGCACGTGCTGCGTCTTTGTCGTCTGCAATATTTGTGGAGAGCATACCTGGCGGGAGCGGCGGGAAACGTCGGTGGGGGTCGATGGTCTCGAAGTCGCTGCGGAAGATTGGGAAGGCTGCTATGAGGTGCTGGAGGGGCGAGCGGTGGAATCGTGGGACACGGCGGCAGCGGGCGAAGGTGCCTCGGATTGGGTTGGACGCCGGGAGACAGGCGAGCCGAGCTGCGGAGTTGTACGCCGAGCGATTGAGGCGGAGGTGGATGGGGGCGATGTTGGCGTGGAAGTTCTGGGTGTCCGTCGCCGTGGTTCTGAGACAGCCGGTGATTAGCTTACAGGCTTGCCTTTGCACCTTTCCTAGCGTTCGCGCGAACCACACCGTTCCTCCTTTGGAAGTGTACGTACTGGGATTAGACTCGGTTTGCGCTCGGGAAATGTAGTTTTGAAGAGTTCCTTTGCGCTTGGAAGTTCCGCCTTTCAGATGCGACTTGAGAAGCTCTAACGATGCATTGTCTTCTGGCCCGCGGATCGGAATACCTTCGAACCGCGAAATCTGCAATGTGTCAATTAGATTTGCGCTCAGTTTGTGCATTGATATGGCGGTCAAACTGCACATTTATTATTCCGTGAAACATTTGTACCTTCCCCGAAATAAATAGCTATTTCGATGTGTTCCCGCGAAATAAACACGGCTGGACATCGTAGCGGGGTGGGGGCAGGAATTCGTCATCTCGGCAAGCTGTGAGCCGATGACGTGAGCGCTCCTAACGTCTTTTCTCGTATACTGTAGTAGTCTGCAGTTTACCGCGCCACCGGTGATCGCTAGGTCCCGTTATTACTAATCATCGCATGTTGGTCTCGTCGTCTTCCGTCTTTGACTCTTTCGTCTTCCCGTCAATGCTCCTCCCCAGAAACGCAACGCTCACACGCACAACGGCAAGAGCCAGGTCATTAGCCATTGGTGTGTCTTTACCACTCACCCACCGCGCTGCATCTAGTGAGCAATGGTGCCGCCACGAGCAACAGCGCTAGGTCCTCTCGTTTGACGAAGACACATCAACTTGCGGAGGGCTCGTGTCATCAACCACACTCCTCTCATTGTCCTCCAACCACCTCGGACCACCTCTTGATTTCGTTTGCATCGTGACATGTCGGGGACATTCTGACGTGAAGGCTCTACACTTCAATACAATATTCAAGAGACCTCGAGTTCATGGGCCAGACCGAAGTCCGAGCAGTTTCAGATCAAATACTTGTTTGACTCGTGTCAATTTGTTGTGTCGGTATCAAGTCTTCTAGATGTCAAAATCTCCGTCTCCTCAAACTTCAAGCTCTCTTTTAGAGGCTCAAGCATCCTTCGTCCCATGAACTTCCCCAGGAGCAGTAGCAAAACCGAAGCGACAGTTCTGCTCAGAATTGCGCTGGCTATCACCCCGAATTCAGACTCGGGAAAATAGATCTCCATACCATGTCACGTTTTGAGGCCGCGGACCAGCTTGAATACGGTCCTGTTGGGCACAGCCTCCCTACAGAATGGAGAGCTTCTGAGCCTGTGGCTTACAGCTCTTTGCTGAACATAGGGCGCAGCCCGTTTTTCTTTTTTTTTGTAAGTTTTCGCGAGATTCCTGATTGTGAGCTCAATTCTCAACCGTTTTCCTTTAAAGTAGGCTCGTTCGATTCGGACGGAAAACCCGGAGGGCATCTCGTAGCCCGATTCTCTGGCCGCCGCGTTGAAGACCGATCGATTGAGGCGGATATGGATGGGGAGGAGGTTAGCGTGAAAGTCCATGGTGTCGGTGGCGGTCGTGCGCAGGGCACCGGTGATGTGCTTGGCAGCTAGCCGCTGCACTTTCACCAGCGCCTTCGCAATCCACACCGTACCCTTGCGGCGCGCGTCTGTGTTAGCAGAGACTCGAACGCTGTATATCTGTCCCGTCAGCTGCTACATAGAACCATGTCGAAATTACCCACGAACCGCCCGGAGTTGTCTCCGTCTTCTTCCTCCACCGCTGGCGCTGAGGCTATGGTCCACTGTTTACTGTAGGTGCGGGTTCCTCCTCGCCGAGTTTTCATGGACATGATGGGCGCACGCGAAGTAGCGCCGATGATGTGGAACGCAGAAAGAAGAGCTGAGGAAGGGCCCGAAACTCAGAGGAAGACGCGTGTACTCAAAGTACAACGCGGTGGAAGAGAAAGACGCGCCAGCACAACATTTGGTCATGTTGTGCAAGCGCCTTCAGCGAGCTTCGGGCCGGATCTCTACAAGAAACCACGTATCTATTCTCTCGTGCCTCGCTCACTGATACTTCCATGATAATCCGCGTTAACCTGGGGCTCACGGGTCTTCAACTTTTCCTTAAGGAAGGACACAACATTTCAGAATCTTCGTGTGGTTCAACCTCCTCGAGGTAATACTCAGCCCTGGACCTTTGAACCTATTCTGTTTGATATCATGTTCCTGGTAACTTCAAGCAAGAAATACCATACAGGTAACAATTGTGCTCAAGCAATTCTCGTCTCGCAGTGCGACTGCGTCAATCACAAATTTGTGTCGCTGCCCTTCGTTGAATCATCAAATGACATCCTCAAATACTTTATTTTTGAGACTCTCGAACCACTCCAGTCTATCACTCGTGGATTCTGATCAGCACAAGAAGTCTATTGGGCTTTCCCAGATGCTTCTTCAGATCAGCGCCCTTGCGTTCGATTCGGGTGCTCGACAATTTTTTCTCCTGCCTATTTTTTTGGTTTGTAACGGGCAGAACATAAACACGGGGCATTTTCTTTGTGATACATGTATACGCATTTAGATATGGCCAATTCAATCGGTCCAGAGTACTTTATGCGGAAAGGGTCTTGCGGACTTGGCAATATCTCAGGACTTCGGCACATCTCAGCAGCATTTGAGGAGATATGTTTGCCGAAAAATTGCTGTGCAACACTGCCACCATCAATTTCCCTGTTTGGAAGTGGAGCTCGGCGGTTCGTGTTAAATTTGATGTGCTCCTGATGGCGGATCACCACATTTTGATGCAATCATGAGATCCAGGTGCTGGGGCACTACGCCGCAGAAGCAGTTCCAAATAAGGAGAAGAATTGTGAGTTTATAGGGGGTTTTATAGAGAAATACTCATAGAAAGTCTGCAAGGGCGAGAATGGAAAATCTGCCGCGCGGAATACATGCACAAGGTATTTCTGAAGAACTTTTACCCCGAGAGTCAGGTCCCAACGTTACTTGCTGAAGCCACACCGAGCTCGCGAGCTCGATGCCAGTGTTTGACAGCATTATGTAATTGCCATCAACACCCAATGCATTGCCAGTCCCATACTTAAGCACCATCGATGGCACTTACACCGTGTCATGTTCTCGTCTCGTAACCCACACACCCATTCGTCTATTCTCGGTCCATACCGCTTGAATCTCCGCGCTAGTACCTCACTCAGATTTGGAACGCCAGGCCCACGCCACAGCCGGTGGTGCTCCATGCGAGCACGTCCCGTCAGAACTAGGGCAGCTCGACATCATATCAGCCTGCTTGAGCGATTGATTCCTTGAGACAGAGGGTTTGATTGATGCGATTGAATGACAGCCTGATCGGCTGAGATCCCCAGATCTTAGATCTGCCAATTCAGGACGAAACTGTCACTAGATCGGCCACCAACCACTGGCTTAGGCTTCAGCGGGCTTCGATAGCGAGATCTCACTTAAGCTTCACCTGCGGACCGACTTTTATAATCCATAGCATTCCATTCCTTAGCGACGTTTTGCCCATATTACTCCCGAACGGTCAAAGCGTGGGTTTCGCGGGGCGAATCCAAGAACCCTGGCTTGGTTGGTGTTTTGGCGATGCCGCGTACTCTGAAGACAGTCTTTGCCGGGTTCGAAATGAAAGACCACTTCGCCGTGAATCCAATCTGCTTTCAGTGCCATGTTATCTTCGAGCCGGATATCCAACCACCTACATTTTGTCCCGAATGCGATGAAGATGTTTTTGGGGCTCCAGAGCGAGACGATGAAAACGGATGGGAAAATGCCGACTCTGACGCTGGGGACACTCCGAATTCTCCGGCGTCGGGTAAGCGTAAACGAAAACCCAACATGGTTTCTCCGATCCAATTGTTGTCCAGTGGCTTGCAGGACTTTTTCAATCGACCCGGCATGGTTGATGCAGTGGAGGCGTGGAGGACACGACCGTCAGCCGACGGAGAACTCAAATCGATGCAGGACGGTGAAACGCTGGACTTTGGGGCCTCGCAGGAAATGAGCTCTAAAGCGTGCTAGATTCAAGTGCGAACACTAATGAATCCACCACCAAGAACACCAACTCCAACAAAAACACCAAAATCAAACGCGCATGTTCGGGGATTCCAGCCCAGTATAGGCTGTGGCAACCTGAACGAAACTACAATTGTTGAATTGAAGCTAAAACGAAGCTTTTGCTAATACTAAAGTATTCGCGAATAGTGGCTGATCCGATCAATTGGCCTTCTGGGCACTCAAAGACGTCTAGGGACTTGTTGGAACGCAAAACCAGACTTTCTAGTCCTCGCGAAGCGATGGCTTAACGCGAGTAGAGCGAAAGAATGGGAGATTGTTCACAACATTGTTGTTATGCACCAAGTTCACAATATTTCCGTGCAAGCAGCTGGCTCCGAGCCAAATAGCAGAAGAGGTCCGACCTCTGTATATCCATGCGTCCGCATAAATCCAAAAATAACCCAATAATCACGCGTTCCAGATATTTAGAGTGTTTAGACACTTTTCGCGAATAGTCCGTAACCAAATAACTCGAAGGTTTACAGTGAAACCAATGCAGCAGCGACGTGTACAGAGGCTCAACGATGGGATTCAAGTCTTCTTAAGGCTCAGATGGACTTGTACCAAGTGCAGCCCAAGAAAATATCAATCCAACACCAACAAATATATTTCAACTCCACAAGCTCCCTCTGTGAGCAGGACAGACTTAGAAACTGCTCCCCAAGCAAGCAACCAGCAATGGCTGAAGCCGCCTACAAGGGGGACCAGAATCCAGTGCTTTACATCGAACCTAGCTAGCCTATTTATACTGTGAGTCGTATTTTACAGGTGTTTAATTGATTACAAGACCAGATGACAAGAGAAAACAGCGAAATAATGAGTAATAATGGAACAATAAATAAACCTGAGAGAGAATAGACCAAATATGGTATAGATATCACACAAAAGTGTGATTGTATCAAGCCCGCTTTGCTTTTACTCACCAATGTACTGTTAACTGCCCTCTTGGCGCTTGGGATCAACAATTTCCGTATTATTTTTAGTCCTCTTGACTCAACACCTCCGGATAAGAGCATAATACTCTTGACACAATGCCGATGGCCTAGACCCTGTTACTCCGAGATGGCCTGGACCCAGAACCATCAGAGATAGCATCCCGGATCTATCCGAGATAGTGTCACTTTGATCCTTGTGACCAACTACGTCACAATTGAACAACTCACGCTCGCAAGTGCTACAGCAACTCAATTGACTTGATTTGACTTGCAACTGGTGCCCTCTTTGGCTGTCCATAGTCTAGATGGATAATATTTCGATGTCCTTGGTAGGTACAAGCAGTAAAACCCCAATCTATTTCCGAGATGGCTAGGAATCACTTTTCGCGAATAGTCTATTTGCTGAGTTCACTCTGAACCTTGCCGGAATCATTGTGCAACTTGACTCGTAAACTACCCACAGCGCTCGTAGCTTTATAGCCAGCTGTTCGGACCTCACACTAGCTCTCTTATTGGATGTATTGCCATGCAATGTAGTACAACCGCACATAAAATGAATATTTTCACGGTTGGCCCATTTGCTGGCTTATCAACAGAGAGGTATGGAAAAGGGCCAGTCTTTCTTTTTTGGCCCGCATTCCGAGAGGAAATTCACCTCGGAGTCAGCTTCAGTTTGTACTGGTATGTGGGGCTACTTAGGTATCGAATCGTAAACTTACAGACATTCACCAGGTTTAATCGAAGCAAAAGCAGTTTTACACCAAGTACCTCTTCGGGGCGATGTCTTTTTTTTGGGTTCAAAATCTCACAACCTCACTACGGTAAGCTCGAAAATTGTCCAGTTCAAAGACATCACTCATCGTTTCAGATATAGTACCGAGAACCTTATTCTCACCGGTATGACCGGACAGAAGGAGCCGACTGCCCAACAGCTGCAACCCCACCTCAAAATCATCGTCGATGACCTAATCATGTTATATGAAGACGGTATTGTGATAAAGACTCCGGAGTATCCTGACGGTATTCCGTCTGGTTCAAACTTAGATTGGTTCCCTGATTTTATTCTCAGGGAAACGAGTGCGAGTTGCGTTAGTGGCGATCATCGCAGACCACCCTGCGATGTGCAAATTGTGCAGGTTCGCTGACCACAGCCACAACGAATGACTACAGCGTCAATGACGTAGGATAGGGTGTCAATTCAATGTAGTCCCTTGCTCGCGGAAAGCTCAGGCCGATAATTTGAACGCTAGGTGTCAATCCAATACAGACGCTTGCTCGCGGGAAGCTCAGGACTACACAGGGTCGGAACGCAGTGATTCCGATGGGTATCGAAGCTCGGGTATGTGGTCTGTAAATTTGTTGACTTTGATTGTCCGGAGCTATAGATCCCTTAAGTAGTGATCGGAGTGACGTTTGACGTAGCCACAAAAGTTCCAGGCGTGAGTTTGAACTCCTGGATCTATGGTGCAGGTCACCTAGTCACCGCATGCTAATGTTTGAAATTTTGCGGCTTCAAATTTGATCCGATTTCTTAGCTAGTTGCAAAGCGAACAGCATGGCTGCTGCCGGCATGCCGTCGCCGATTCCGAAGGCCGATTGGGCTCATTGGAAGGTGGCACGATGCGGAGGCTTTAAAGAATGCCGGCAACTTGTCGAAAGGCCGGCGCAATGTGGAAAAAGGCAACGCAACGGGCGGTCCGTGACCGTGACCGTTGCTCCCCTACAAGTACACTCACCACAACAAAACCAAATCGACTGCCCTTTTTTTCCTGCCACCCTGGTCGAGATAGCACAGGAGCTAATCGACGTCATCATCGAGCACACCTCCACGGAAAACAAAGACTCCTCATGTTCCGGTACATGGTGGAGACCGACAGACCGTTCTACTTTGACGGCCTGTGCACAGGTGACTCACGCATTTCTGGTGCCTAGCCAGTGGTGTCTTTTCCGACCGCCAGAGATCGAATTCGACCGCCAGAGAATTATGTGCGCGGTATTTGGTCAAAATTCGATCCTCACATCGTACGTTCAAGACCTAATGATTGATCTCGATTTTGCCGACAACTCCACGCTCACTCCGTTGGCTCCGATCCTCCCTATGTTCCAGGAAGTTCGCCGTTTGGCCATACAGTATATTCGCGAAGGCATGTGAATGAATCACCCTCTATCCCTGCCAAGTTCAGGACCGCACTTCTTTCCCTTCTTCGGCTTCCCACCCTGCAATGCTTTGGGCTGGCTCATTGCCATGGTGTCCCGGCTTCTTTGATTCGCTATGCGCTTTCGTCCTACAAGGAATTTCTTTTGGACAGGGTTAAAATCCGGATGATGATGAAGTCGAAGAAATGTCCGGATTTTAACCCTGTCCAAAAGAAATTCCTTGTAGGACGAAAGCGCATAGCGAATCAAAGAAGCCGGGACACCATGGCAATGAGCCAGCCCAAAGCATTGCAGGGTGGGAAGCCGAAGAAGGGAAAGAAGTGCGGTCCTGAACTTGGCAGGGATAGAGGGTGATTCATTCACATGCCTTCGCGAATATACTGTATGGCCAAACGGCGAACTTCCTGGAACATAGGGAGGATCGGAGCCAACGGAGTGAGCGTGGAGTTGTCGGCAAAATCGAGATCAATCATTAGGTCTTGAACGTACGATGTGAGGATCGAATTTTGACCAAATACCGTGCACATAATTCTCTGGCGGTCGAATTCGATCTCTGGCGGTCGGAAAAGACACCACTGGCTAGGCACCAGAAATGCGTGAGTCACCTGTGCACAGGCCGTCAAAGTCGTATGCTTTCCAGCAAAAAATACCTGTAACCATTGGGGTCTTGTTATACCAATTGTATTGATGCTAGCGACAATCCCAGAGGAAAACGATGAGAAATGAGGTCGAGGACATGCAATTCCGTCGTTTTCCCCGCAATATGGTGCGCATCGGCTAAACACCACCAAACTGGAACGATCAATGATGCCATCATTGATGTTTCAAATCGAGCCAGCAAAAAATTTCAAAAAATTTACCACCTTTTCTGCAGGTCCTCACCTCTACAGTCACGGCGAAATTAGATGTCCTGCCCCATTTGGGAATTACCATCAAACCCACTGCTTTCCATTCACCCAGGTCAAAATTTGTGAGACAAGGCCCTGAATATGTGCCTAGTAGGGTGTAGTAGACTCTTATAAAAGAATTGCCTGAATCCACGCTATATGTATGATGCAAACAGCTGCTGTTCAACTTGACCAGATATGTCGTTGTGCAGCTCCGACTGCAATGAATTTTTCTGTGTGGCAGTGCTATATTATATGAAGTGTGACACAACACTTTAACCATCCACAGATGCCGAACTGAGCTGGGAAATGGTGGAAAGCAGTGGGTTTGATGGTAATTCCCAAATGGGGCAGGACATCTAATTTCGCCGTGACTGTATGTGGGTCACAAAAAATGCTCTCAGGGTAAAGAAGTTGAATGGGCTCAAAAGCGGAGGCATTTGAGACAGTTTCTGGATAATGGATGGGTGGAATAGGGCTGTTTCGTAAGTACACGTGACTGATTAATTGATGCGATCAATGATGTCTCAAATTGCCTTTGAGAAAAATATATTTATTGTCAGTTTTGATCCAATGGAAAATCCCTCTTGGGGGATTGAACTACTATCTAATCGGAGTGTTTTTGCCAGAGGATCGGAAGTAGGGAGGTTTTCCCCAGGTGCAATAGATTTTGTTCCTGTTTGGTGGTGTTTAGCCGATGCGCACCATAAGTGGGATAAGTGATTTGATTGCCGTAGCGCCGAAGAACCGAATAAGACAAGCATTGCTCCGGCATGCAGGTTCGTTAATTCATGTCTACGTATGGGCGATATAGTGTGCAAAAAATAATTTTTGACATGTTCAGCTTTTGGAGGACAAATTGAGCAACTTCAGCTACTTGCGACAACTTGAGAATCCAATTCATAACATGCGACAACTTCCTCATGGTACAACTTCCATAACGTCCAAGTTGAAACTGCCTCATGTTGCGAAATGCAACTTCTCTTGGTGCGACAGGTTTGAATTTTGTTGCTTGCAACTCCAAACTGATCCTTGCTTGTAGCGTCCTCCCCTCTCCGGCTTCCCGCGTTGAACTCCTACACGCAACGTATACGCGCCGTATTCCCGTATGCCGCGGGATTGCGGACGGGATTGGGGGGGTGCTGGGGCCAAAGGGGCGCGGGCAACGTGTGCTGGGGTCTCGTGGACACGGCGTTGCTGTTTTATGGGCAGGAATGGAGGTGAGATCGAAATACTGGAGAGAGAGCCAACGGAATGATGATCTTCCAACCCTAACTCACGGGCGATGCTGTGGCGATCACGAAGGGGACGTGCAAGCAGCTCCAACTGAGGACAAATGTGTACGACTCGCAGAAGCTTATTTGGAGCGGGATGAGTGGCTCGGATGTAAGAGATTTCGTCCAATTGGCTATCGGAATTTGATTCGACTGCCAGTTTGGATTCAACAACTATAGTGCGACTACAATCACTCGCTGTCGTCTTCATCTTTCGCAGGTCATTATTCTTGATGATGGTAAACCGTACTTCAGCTGGATCGTTCATGTGGTCTAGTACTCTTGTTGAGTGTGTCACCTACGAGTGGAGGATGCTCGTAATGCATTTACTAGGTTTGAAATTGAGGGGCGCGATTATTACTGGACACAATCCCCGTCTGTTTGTTGCATGCCAACGAACGGCTGCGCTGTACTTATCGAACCGGTTTGATTGCTACAAAATCTCAACACCATTGCTTTCTGGGATGATTTTACCTTTTAACGTCGGTGTAGTGCTAGTTTCAACACTCCCGAATTAATTTGTTCTGAGTGCAGGCGGTCCACAGCCGGTATGCCGCCTGCCTGCCCCATCCGTGGCCTAGTAAAATCTCAATATCATAATGCTCGGCATCCGCAAAGAGTATTTCGGTGTGTTCCTACCCACCGCCGCCTTGAAACTCTCCAACATAACTTTGTGTTGCGGCTGCAGTGCAACTCGCAAGCACGAAAGACTTGAATCAATTCAATAAATAATTCGAAAAGAAAGAAAAAACCTCATAAGTTTGCCTGTGTCGCAAGCCTCCGAGCCGCTTCCATGCATGGGCTACTCTCCAATGGCTTGCTAACTTCCCACAGAGAACAAAAGAAGAAGGGCCTGTGGCCGAACACAATTGCAAGCCGACATATCGGACGTTCGGCCGAGCAAAACCGACAGCTTCGGCGACGTAATGCTGCCGCTTTCCACTCTCGCTTTTTGTCTTCGATGCATCTCTGGCGCAGAAGGCTGGGCACTTTAATTGTCTTTCTACGTAACAACGTCAACATTAGCTTTTGTCTTTCAGTATGACTTGCTTCTGACCTCACCTGCATTCAAGTAGTGCTGGCCAAATACAGATACGATACGGCAACTTGCGTATCGTATTCATATCCATATCATATTCACTTCAAGGGGTCGTATCGTATTTGTAGCGTATCATATCCACATTCTGGAGCTGAATATGAATATATTTTGAATATATTCTGATATATTCTGTCAATTGATTGGTTCGAAAAAGACATGCCGTGCTGTAGCAAAGCATGTGCAAAATGTTCAAGGACATACACTGTTGTATTCAGTTCAACGCCCCGACGATAAATGGGCCTGGAAATAGGCTATTTCGGTGGCCGGAAAGTTTCAACATCGGGTCACGGCATTTTGATGTACATCAAATGGTTCGAGACGGGCAGGTGTCGGGCCAATGTGGCAGCCCCGTGCGCATCATTCAAGTCTTTTGATAAATTTCACGCTCCGACTGCCGGTTAATCTCCGGAAGCAGCAAAATTCACACTTTGGTCGTATCTGAATATATTTGAATCGGTTGAGCCCATATCATATTTTATTCATATCATATCGTATTTATGTTCTAGCGTATTCATATTCAGATGGGGGCCCGAGGCCGTATCGTATTCGTATGTATTCGAATATATTCAAATTTTAATTTTCCGTATCGTATTCTTGGCCAGCACTACATTCAAGTTGCGGTGTTTGGTATACCAGTTTGTACTGGACAAAAGACCAGCGGCCATGGATGCGCACACGTGATCATGAATGGCCACGGATGGTCACGCGTGACCACGCGTGTTCACGCGTGTTCAACCAATGTCCATGCATGGCGCATGAATCTTCAAGGCCTCAAGGCAGACAAGGGACATGCATGATCGCTCAATGGCCGGACTTGTGGTCCCCGTGGTCATCGGTGGTCATGCATAACTACCATTTATGCTGCCACTGCTGGCCACTGCTGGCCATTGTCCTCATTTTTTTTGCATGAATTCACGGGTGCGATAATTTTCCTCCAAATCAGGCCCTATTTGGATATAATTGTAATGCTGCCCTGATTGAACCAGCTCAATTTCGCTCATCCACATAAGCCCTCCACATCACGGATTGCTGAACTTGAAAACTGACCATATGAGTGAGGTTCAAATGGTTCCGAATTCTTTTGAGTTTAACTTCAATGTGACTGAGATTCCATGCCTGAGAAATTCATCTCATGCTGAACACACTGCCAGGGGAAATTCCAAGCTACGGTGAAATGATTCGGTGGGAGGTTATTGCGAATTAGTCTGTCAACAAAGCCTGAAACATTGTCTGTAGGAATTCGTGCATCCTGAACACCGCAGAAATGGTTTAAAATACTCGAACAAAATTGAGACTGCCCCAGAAGGCCGGGGTGCTTCGGTTTCGAACATGTTCGGTCTCATCAAAACCGAACCTGAACGTTGAACTCATATTGAGATTGCTTCGAGGTTCAACTCGCTCGAACTGAGCTACGGGGTTCCTGATCAGCTCCGAACCTAGAAGTCCTGAACCCAACTAGACCGAAACTTGGTACCCCTCGCAGTTGTCACCCAGTCAACTTGTACCAGTGTCCCTACGCAAACGCACACCATCATGTCTACGCCTCAATTATTGAGATGAACTGACTTGATATTTCCGCCCACAAAATATGCTTCGCTATAAATGGAAGTGTTTGCCCAAAAATGTAAATTAGCAGTTACCGAAACTGGACAGAGGTGGTGAATTGGGACCATGTCTCAACAACACATGGCATGCATGATTTATTCATGGTCACGCATTTGCCATCCGGGGCCATGCATGGCCACGGGCCCTATGCATGACCATCCGTGGACATGCATGACCATGGATGATCATTGCACTTTTGTCCAATAACGACCGTCATAGTTTGGTTCGGCCACCGTGTTCCTGGCATCCGGCAGTGATATACGCGGCAGAGGAAACGGCATTGTTCGGCACTGGCAACCATCCAATGGATTCCACCGGCCTCCGGCCTGGCCGCCACTGACCGAGTTTTTTGTTCTTCAATTGAAAGCAGTGGATATTTGCGGAAGATATCCTATCAGAATCTTCGGATGAACACTGCAGTTGAACCGGCTCTGCTGATTTCTATCCCAAATCAGCTGCATGGTTGATCTGATGTTCTGGGCAGGCAATACATGAATAGTATACAGTTACGAGATACGACCATTACTCGTATTTCAAGCAGATGCACTGATATTATGTGCACCTGTTTATGCTCTTCCTTTTTTCCCACTCTCTGCCCCTCGCTTCCGTATGTGCATCCCACTACCTTTTTTATTTTCGGGGTTCTTCTGCTGATGGGTGCATCAGAAATTAGGTTTGGTCCCGGTCTAGACGCTCCACTAACATATTCAACTCAACCTCCCCGATCAGCCGCTCAGCCTCCGTTCAAAAGGAATCCATCACGTTCTGTCGTTCACTTCTTCCCTTCTCCCATCATCTCCCTCCGCTACTCAAGAAATGGCCAGTATCAACCTCTAAGCCTTTGAATGTCCTTCCGATGAATCACGCATTGAACAAGACACGACAAGGAGCAAGGAGTCCGAAAACAGACACTGCCGCAGTCTCGGTGCTCGAGCTCGCCAATGCCATTGAAAGGCTTTCAATCATCAAGCTCTCCTGCTTTACTATTCCTCGGGGAAGCGGCTCTCTTCGCGGCAATCATGCCATCCCCAATATCTGTAGATTATCAAGACGATGAGTTTTGTCGGGAACCTGCTTCAACAATCAACGCCTGAAACATTCACAGACCTCTCAAGCCGTCCAGCTGTTCAAGCGCCTGTGTCACAGGGCAAGCAATAAACAGCCTCACGCTCAGTGCTCCCTGGCAGTTCAACATTCAAAGAGGCTCTCTCCACCTCCTGTACTTACTCGCGACTCCGATTTTGCTCTGATTTGCTTCGTTAATGTTGACTGTCCCTTTTTCCGCAGCCACATATGGATTACAACGCACAACACAACACAGTGAGTTTCGTGTATTTTTTTGTTTTGATTTCACTCTGCTGATGGAGCCATCATCTGAACAAGCACATGTTTGAGACAACATGCTGATGAGTTTTATCCTATTTTTTTTGTTGCTGTGATTCTCATATTCATTGGTGATCACTTGGATCGTGGTTTGTCGGAGTCTTTGTCAGTGTGCCCTCGCTTCATAGGCATTCTGCTATTAGGATGCCTTGCATTCAGGTTTCGACTCCGATTCAACGCAGTACCATTTTCTTTCAATCAAGTCCTCGGCCAGCCCAGTATCGTGGAGTGCCAAGTAGGTATTGCAAGGTGTTTCGTTTCACGTTATCTCCACCGTGTTGGGCTGGGAGAGTTTGAAATGCTCTGGTTGCATGGGGAATGCAAAATAAATTGCTCAGAATAGCCAATCTTGCTCAGAATTCAAAGGGCTATCCAATGGGAAGGCCGGATCGAAAATCCACTTTGAGCCTGCCTGCGGAGGAATCAGGGATGTTGCGTCAATGTTGTAGTGACGTTCCTGGGACATTTTTGACAACATTTTCCCTTCAAATGTTTCCCAAATTCCCAGACATTGTTAGAACATATAATAAATGTTCTTGGATACTGAAAGTTCTTAGTTCAGTTCAGTTCAGTTCAGGCGTTTGAGCCCCGAGAAACGACGACGCTTCCGTTGTGTGCTGTAGCAAAGGCACTGGCAGGACTTCCGTTGCTCCGCCGGGTGGACGTATGTCATAGCTCACTGCCTGAAATCCCGCCTTCCATTGATTTTCCGGCTGATATACACCACTTCTCCTTCTTCCCCGCGCCGAAACTGGTATCCCCAGCGGAGGTGGGCCAGCGTACGGTCTTCCTCCAGATGATGCCGAAGTGTCCGCTGTCTCTGCTGGATTGTACAGCGTACTGGCAGACTGGTTACGAGTCTAGTTTTTCCAGCCTAAAGTCGAAAGACAAACAGGCCAGAGGAGACACAGTGGAACAAAATTGTGGCGCGTACGCGGGGAAAATCGGCATACATTGACATTTAGGGGATTTGACCGGATTTCAAGTGTGCACCTCCGGAAAAAGAAATTTTGAGACGCAATGATTTTATAAAGAGTTTGAAGCCTGTAAGGCCGACAAGCGGCAGAGCCCGGTAACAGGGGGAAATTCAACTAATGCATGACCAGGATAAGAGCTACATGCCTCGCAATTGAACAGCTCAATGCATTCATTTCGATGCATTTTTGCCGGAATCGGCAGGGATAAGGGAGCAATTTTGAACCCCGTGCCTCACAATTGCTCAGCTCAATGCATCCATTTCGATGCATTTTTGCCGGAATCGGCAGGGATAAGGGAGCAATTTTGAACCCCGTGCCTCAATTGAACAGCTCAATGCATCCATTTCGATGCATTTTTGCCGGAATTGGCAGGGATAAGGGAGCAATTTATCAATTTGAATGTGTCGCTGTCCCCGCCATTTTGAACCCCGTGCCTCATAATTGAACACGCGCTTGGCTATTGTACCGCGGCGTCCAGGGGCGGGGCGGCGCGAGTGCGAAATGTGGTGTGCAGGGCTGGTGCCGGAGCGGATACATGCTGGCAGCACAGCCGAGTGGGCTCCCCCAGGATACGGGGTGTCCACGGCAGCTGTGCGCGACCATTGGCCCGCTACAATGTGCCGCGGTGGGTGAGCAGCGGGTCGTGTGGTGAGGGGAAAGAAATGTGTATTACGCTTTATGTACTGCTTTATATATTGCCATCTTTAAACATGTTGTAGATACCTATAATATCTACAACTACCCAGATTTACAGCGGGATCCGGGCAGAAATGCGCCCAGCGCCCCGGAGGCGGGATCGCGACAGCCACGCATCAAATTTCTCAATTTGGCAAGTTACGTCACCCCGACCTGAGGAGTGTGGCAAACAATACAAGACACGCTGGACGTCGTCGTCAACGACGAGCTCGCATCTGTCGTGTTCCCAGCAACCGTGTGGCCAACGCCATCTAAAATTGGAAACCTCCGAAATGATATATCATCGACCATTTACCACCGAGAGTCCTGGATATATCATATAACACGACCAGTCTCTGAGTCGATGATATATCGCTCCGCCATATACTGGTGCCTATTGTAATGCTTGGATTCGTGGTGGATTATTGGCAGGCCTGCTGATACACAACGTTGTTGGTGGCCAGATGTTTCCAAATAGGCATCGCCATTTTCACCTCATTGACTGACAAGCCCGTGAATTTGAGGTTATATATTTGGGCAGAAAGAATCATCCACTTGATTCCTTATGGCAACACTATTCGGCGGGAGAGTGGGACATGCAAGTCTTGCCAAAAAATTAAAAATTTGCCCGGGTAGGAGATTGAGGTATGGTGCCATTCACTTAGTCACCACCTAAAGTCGACTAGTCCCAAAGCCGCCGGAGGCCAAAAAATTTTCTGTTTATCCCTCTGGAGCCACCGGAACGTGGATTTCAAGTCTCTGCCAACCGTTTAACCCTGTCATGAGACTGCAGGTATGCAGTTGATAACTTTCCAGCACCATCGCATCCACCCCCGCCCAGAAAGCTGCGCTGTTCCACGCGAAGTTCTTCCCTCCCGCGCCAAACAGCCCTCCCCCGCCGCAGACCGCCCACCCGGCCCCGAGTGCGTGCCTAGTGATGTGCTTGGCTTGGCTTAAAGCCCGAAAGCCCGAAAGCAAAAGCCCTGGCTTCGCAAAGCCAAGCCAAGCCAAAGTCAGGGATCGACCCCTTGATATATGAACTCTGGAAGACATCCAACTCTAGGTATATTGAAGACGAGAGATGGAACCGCCCATCATTCAACACAATTTACCTCATGACCTCAGTAGGAGGCATTTATACTGTCGTATCCTCCGGACTCCGGGTCCGCTCAGACTCCGAGAGCGTTCGGAGCCCAGAACATCTAGGATGTTGAAAAAACCCGGCGGGGCCAGGCATCACTGCGTTCAACGGGTTTCTAGCCACAGCCACACCTTCGCCCCTGGGCCTCT
The DNA here is from genome assembly GCA_029378395.1 of Mycena leptocephala. Lineage (NCBI taxonomy): Eukaryota > Fungi > Basidiomycota > Agaricomycetes > Agaricales > Mycenaceae > Mycena > Mycena leptocephala. The sequence goes on along the minus strand of JARJLF010000030.1, from coordinate 272,339 downwards.
ATGCACCAGCCAAACTCCATAACCAAATGCGAGACGGTGAGAGCGGTGGCAAGATCTGTCCATTTTGAAAAAGAGGCGGTGCTGTGTCAACAACAGTCAAGCCGATTATGTAAGAGCGCGCGAACACTAAATCCGCCGGCGCTCTAAATTTGTGTGGTATGAAGGCTTCTCGCGGATTTGTGGCTTTGTGGGCCAATCGTGGTAAGAATTGTGACATTTTGATTCGTAGAAGTGGAGATGCCATCAATTCCCTGCGTAAGCTTAAGTCCGAGGTCCGAGGATTTTTTCCGTCCGTGAGGATCAAATTTGTACTCCCGCGGTAGACTCGTTACCAGTCTGCCCTACAACGGCAAATCTTAGTGCAAGCACTATGCCGTAGGCAGACTGGTACAACTCGGCACATGTCAAAGGGCTGCGCCCGGAGTTTGAAATCTTTGAACTTGCTTGTGCTGGACTCAAATCTTATTACTTTTTCTTGGTCAAAGCTGGAGATGCGATTGGAATGTACATAGCTTCATTTCTGTCTACTCAGAATTTCCATATAAATCCGTGGGCGGGCCAAACACACAGGGCAATTTTAATTGAGAAAGTCACTTTCGGACCGAGATCACCGAAGATAACTTTGACGGCATGATCGGCACCACTCACGAATTTCAAACTCCGGGCGCAGCCCTTTGACATGTCCCGAGTTGTACCAGTCTGCCTACGGCATAGTGCTTGCACTAAGATTTGCCGTAGGGCAGACTGGTCACGAGTCTACTCCCGCGGGTTTGGGTATTTGTGGCAAGATGTGTGGGTTGCGTTTACATTTTGATTCGTAGAAGCGGTATCAACTCCCTGCGTAAGTCCCAGGTCCGAGGCCTTTTGCCGAACTTATATAGCCTTGCACAAGTGGATGAGTCGCTCGCCCCAGTCTCGGTGGTTCTACATAGATAAGCTCCGGTGTAGAGCGCCTGGTGGATGCGGTGGCGGACCTTCCAGAGTCCCAAAAATCGTACATGCTGCCAGCAGTGTACACACTCCTCGATCCAGAAAGTATCTCTGGCGTCCGAGAGCTCGACACCCCGCCAGGCTTGACCCAGAGCTCCATGCGCTCCATTTGCGAGGGCTACTCTCAGGCCCATCTACTCCATTCCATTTCCCCGCCATCTTGGTCCGGATGACTGGCCCCGCGTCTGGAAGTGGGTCTGTTTCCTCCAGACAAGCCTTCACTGCTATTCTAGCTTGTGTTTACTTTGCATGCGTGGTCCTATTCTGGTCCGCCTGAAGTTGACATTGATGGCTGGAATGACTTGCCTATTCCCCCAAATCCTGGTCGTTAACACATGTTTGTGTAAATGAGGACACAGCTGAATAACCTTGGGAATTCACTCCTCAGCCGCTTCGAATGACTTGGTGATCTCGATGATCTCAACCAGTCTGTATTGAGATTTGAAGCTGCTGTTACTCTCACTTGGGATGGCCACCCAGACAAGCCTTCATGGTTGAATGATCTTGGGAATTCACTGCACCAACGCTTTGAGCAGCTCCAAGACTCTCAGCCTATTGTGGAGGATATTGTTCTCGTGAAATAAGCGGTCAGTTACAAGAGTTTTTTTCCCAGGTAGTCCGAGGAGGTGCAGATCACAATTTCTCGGTTCGAATTCGCGGACTGAATGACCCAGAGTAGTCCGCCAAGCAGCGCTGTCGACAAGGATATGCGAGGTGTTAAGGTAGTCAACGACAAAGCTAAAACATCTTTGGAGACAGTTTCTGTATCATCGAAGATCATGAGCTTCATCTGTGCATTTTCCTCGTTGGGTCGGGTGATGGAAGTGTGTATGAAAACGGTAAGTTTCGGTGTGGCCAGTTTTGTTCGGCGGTAACGTTTGGCACCGATCTAGTGCATTCCGGCTGAATATCCGGAAGCCGTGAGAAAGGTCTTTTAGGCGAAAGTCCGGATCAAAGGTGGTAGGAGCGCGTTGAAAAATTTCTCGCTCTACCTATTATAAAGAGAATAATGTAAGCCCTCTTCCTCTTCTAATCATTGACTGCTATGCAGTAGTGACTCTTCTTTCAGTGCCTGGGTCTCCAACATAATGCTCCTGTTCTTTCCAGGCCTCTGCGCCAGGATGGAGGAGGAAGCACGATTGCATGGCATTCAACCCCTTTTCGGGTACTTTTGGAACCTATGCGTCAATGCATGTTTTGAAGGGCAAAGAGCCATCATGACGGATCCACACGCTGACAGCAAGAATCAGATCGGGGTTTGTCTTATGCTTATATACACCCTGAAATCCGCAAGTGAGTATTTCTCAATTGGCGTTACTCTCCACTGCTGATATTCTATAGAAAACTTCAACTCGAGGCTCCGTATCTGGCTCGTAGTGTGGGAGGCGGGCGCTGCTTTAGAACTTCCGGTGTGGGTTCTCGCTGCATACCCATCTGCCCTCTTTTTCCATTTCAACATGGATGTCCACCGTGAGTGCTGTCTTTAATCCAGGGAAAATTCATCTCGTCTCACTCACAAGCACCAGATGTCAAGTGGGTGACTGTTGATGGAAACGAGCGTCCGACGCCCGAGAACTCGCAGCCACTGGAGGCCGGCGATGGCGATGGACGTGGCAGCATGGTGTTCTTCAACCAAGCTACCATGCGAACGCTTCCTGAAACCGGTTATCACACTGCAAAGGAGTGGCGCGCAAATGGAGAATCCGGAAAAATCGATTTCGGGAACTGCCTGCAGAAAGCCTTGGAGAAGTATGTCACATATATCCCTATGAGCAAGGACATGATCCATGCTCTGGGTGGTTAGAACTGCGCGACTTTTCCTTATGTTATATATCTTCTTGAGTGCTTTGGTATATCTGCCTCCGGAGACCGAATAATAAAACTCAATATATCACAGAATAAATGACTTTGGTATCGGACGAAAGAACTGTGGATGTACCGAGTGTCAACACGACCGCAACGAACTTGGCTGCAAAAACCCGGGCCAATGCATTGCAGCAGCTGAGATAATCCTTGAGGCCATATACCCAAAATGGACCTCTGTGAGGAACTAGCGTTGACGCCCGAAGAGCAGGAACGAAATCGACGTGGAGACCAAAGCACTGCGTGAGCGAGAATGTCACAGCCAGGGATCACATTGTGGCTTTGAAATCCCCACGAGTGCTTTTGATTCGGACCGAGGTTCCAGCACTGCCACACCCGATATGGAGAGTTCCGTGACCTCTGGTTTAACAAGCAAAGCAGCTAGGACAATTTCAAACAGACAGCACTGCTCAGAATAGTGCTGGGTATCATCTGGCAATTTGTGGCATGCAATTAGCTCTCCATGCCAAGTCACGCTTTTCGAAGGGCATGGGAAAACAAACAAGCTCAGCTGTATTTGGCAGGGATAAGGAAACACTTGAAGAATTTACAGCTCTTTGCAGAACTTAGGGCGCAGCCTGTTTGTCAAATTTTCTCATTTTTGTTGTTGCGAGCTCAAATCTTAGCCGATTCCCTTGAAAATATAAACGATCGATTCGCATGGCGATTCCGGAGGGCATCTCGTCTCTGAATTCTTGATGGCATGATCTAAGTTACCATATATGGAAATTCTAGTGTTTTCATGCAGAACGATTATAGCGCTGGAGATACGGCCCTGGGCAGCTTAGATTTTTGTTTTGAAACACTAAGGATCATTTTCGAGGGCACCTCGAAGCCAGAATTCGTCCGTGACCGCCCCATGGCATAAACAACGTGCTTCAATTATATGATGGTCCGATCTTTCCGACTTTTTTTTGATGCCTATTTCCCTTGAAAACGCAAAATTCAATGTTTTCACAACCAATTTTGAGGTGAGAAGGAAAAGAACTTTAGATTCGGATTCAGCGCCTCCAAAACCTTGCAGCTAATGTCGGAGTAACAGCGGCAAGACCTCAACCTGCGGAACTGGTTAGATCCACCATGCGATGAACAGAGGCACATTCCGTGCAACGGCTCGTAAGTACACAGTTTGGGAATCTCGTGCCCATAGAATCGAGTCGAAGCGCTGGAATTGAAAATGTTGGACAATGCAAGGAAGGCATCACGCGTTTCAAAATGTAAAGAAATTCAATAAGGTCACGCCTTTCGAAATGTGATGCACTGATTGGCCCTTGCCTCCGAGCAGGATCTGAATAGCTCAAAATGACCAGAATGATTAGGGTAATATATATACTCTTGACCTGGTGTACCCCGGAACGACCTACAAAGTCAAGAAAGGTTGTCCGATCTATATCACAGTGAGTAAGATGTGTAGTGTGCCCCCCACGTTGAGCTGACTTCGATTCCCTGTCAGGCTATGGCTCGGCTTGGGGACAAACGTCACTTGATTGCCGTCGGGACCGTGAAGATCGTCGACGCATTCTTCTCTTCCCCGGACTACAAAGACAATTGGAGTTTCACCCAGAAAGTCCGATCTTGTGGGGACGACGGGACCCGGGCTCTGTACAAGAGTAGACCAGTTTGGCTCTTTATCCTCAGTCTTGCTACGCACGCTGACTGAGGTAAAGTGTTCGCTTCCGTCTATGTTGCCCATTGACTTATGTATTCATCAGATACTGCGTATCTAGGTACACACGCATATATATATAGAGTCTTGCTACGCACGCTGACTGAGATACTGCGTATCTAGTTTCTACATCTTGGTTGCGAGGCCATTTATTCAGCTGCCCAGGTGAGGCCGGGGACTTGTAAACCATGATGCTGCGTAAGTATAGAATGTATTGCTACTTATTAATGCCAATCTATGCTCCTGGGTTCTGGAGGAAGTAAAATCCGTAAAGTAAAAACGAATCACGGAACTGGGTGGGCTGTGCTGATAGCCAAAGATCCCAATCCGGAATTCAACAAAGTTTACCGAAGCGATCCCACAGCTACTTCCGCTGCTCAAGGTCTGCTGTCGATCTATGAGACCTGCTTTTATGAGCCTTCCTCCTTTCCCTCTCTATCTTCGGCACTCAAGCAGACCAAGACTCGCAACACCCACCTGTAATTAATGTTTAATCTCTGTGGGCGGCATGAAATCTGTCTTGGTGGTATTAAAATCTGACAACTTAATGTTTTAAGTGGAATTATTCATGGTCTTATCTAGCCACTCAGGTCATTGCCCATCAGGATGCCGTTCAGCAACTTGATCTGATCCCTATCTTATCGAGCCACGGGGGTGGTTGCCTTTTCGGCAACTTCACAACTTACTCTCCTTGCCTGTTGAACATAGATCCTTATCTTGGGTGAATTGTCTTGCTTCTCGCGTTCTGTTTTTAGCTCCAACGGCTGGCAGAAATGCGGGTATTCATTCAAGCGTTGGATCCTATATGAAATCTGATTTTTGTCTTATCTAGCTGGGTTGGTTGATGTTGTAATTCGGCAAGCTGACAGATGCCCGAGGTGATTGGTGATCCAATTACTAATTATGGAATATTAGAGATTTACGTAGAATACAGTAGAATACTCTAGTATACTGTCTGTAGAGTATAAATACTGGAGGGTAAGGGCTACAACTCTTCAGGAGTTTGTAACCCATAGCCTAACAGCTTCTGTGCCTACTACCAAATCACAATACAAACTCCTGTAGTTCGCACTCTTTCTGGTTACGTTCGCCCTCACCAGCTTTTTCTCACGATGTCGAATAATGTCAACTCGCTTCTCGCATCTGTTCCAAAGCTCAAAGCATCTGGAGCTTCAGGGAACAACTACCAGGAATGGAAATTTGCGATGAGCATGATCTTCCGCCGGGCCGGTTGTTTTTATCCCATTGCAGTATCTGACTGCTCATGAAGTGGTCCCCGAGGGCATGGACATGATTCAGTGGTGGGGCGTGAGTTGATAAAATTGTTTCTTTGCTCTCTACTGATATGCAACATCTTAGATAAATGCCGCCCGTTATCCTGTTTGGGCGTCGCTCGCACGGGACTATCTTGCTGTCATGTCATCGTCGGTATCTAGCGAGCGTGCATTTTCCTCCGCTGGGATCACAATCAGCAAACGACGCAACCGTTTGAAGGCCGACATCGTCGAGGCGTTGCAAGTCCTTAAATGCATGATACGCCGGGATTTGATCTTCCGCAAGTCAGCCCTGGTGGATGATGCGGAGTGTGAAGAGGATGGTTATGAAACGGGGGGGGAGGGCGGCGACGAGGCAGGGGGCTGGGACGCGCTGTTGGATGATGACCCTAATAATTACGACCCGGACTACGATATGGACTATTATTTACATTATTAATTCAAAAAATGGACCAAGCCACGGCTTGAGCCCAAGCCAAGCCAAGCCAAGCCCTCTCTGATGGCTTGGGCTTGGGCTTGAGGAATGTGAAGCCCAAGCCCGAGGCTTCCAAGCCCAAGCCGGGGCTTCCAAGCCAAGCCAAGCCGGAACATCACTATAAATTGTTCTTGTACATAAAAAAACGCGCTACTAAGAATGACGAACAAAATGAGCAGACTATTCATGAATCATGACAATCCTTGACCCAGCCATCTCCCTCAGACTCCCTGACAGTCGCAATGTAGCACCAAAGTCCCCATGAAATAGACAGGATAATTTGTGGATCAACACAGACAAACATACTTAGGTAATCCGCCATCAGTATCAACATGTGATTTTTCGACAGATGGATCATTGATCGGACCGATTACCCGCCTGCATCACCAAAACCGGGCGAACCTGATAAAGCAATATCAGGCCTTATTAGGGTCAAAAGGCATATCACGCCTATCAGCCAGACGAAGAATACAACAAGCCTTATGAAACATCTATTTTCTTCATAAGGCTTGAAAGCCTGATGAAGGTACATCAAGCTGTTTCAGATTGACCACACCTTCAAGGTGTATAAGGCTATAGAAAGCTCAGATCACCCATTTTAAATGCAGAAAAAAATGTTATTATTCGACGTAAAACTTGGAAATTGATATAAGGATAGAAGCTTCGCACAAGGCGAGTACAGAACACAGGGAAGGAGGTGGGGCATATAATGTCGCAGTCTGGTTCTTGAGAAGAGAGGACTTGAGACGCAGGTCGTCACTTGAGGAAATTGAGGCCGGCGCACTGGGGGGAGAGAACTTGAAGTTAAGTAGACAACTTGATGAGTGTGTGCAGCGCAGGTCTTGGCTTTGAGGAAATTGAGACCAGGGCAGTAAGGGGAGAGAACTTGAGGGGCATGGGCCGGGGGTCTTGGTTTGAGGAGATTGACCCCAGGTGGAGAGGCGCACCGAGTCTTGAGGTGAACGAGGTTGATGAACACTTGAAAGAATTGATACGGGCAGGCTTGAGGACATGACCGGCGATTCAAACTTGAGCAGCGAAGCCAAAAAAGCAAGAGGTCTTGACATAAACGTTGCACCTCTTAGGAGACGGAGACGAGCTTGAGGTGGTTTGTAATTTGCTGGCAATGCGACACCGGCGACGGGGGTCGGCCGAGTTCGCCCGATGATTGTGGGTCTTGGTCGGTTACAGAAGCGGGGGACTTGGCCAGTACCAGTATACGAACGGCGTCGAGAGGCGCTGAGGCGCCGCAATGAGGGTTACGAGCTAAATGAAGGTGCCAAAGGAAAATGAAAGCCTTGCCGAGGCTGCGACTGAGTCCGAGAGCACTTGGAATAGATGGAGGCCGACATATGGGAGGGCAGGGTGGACGTCGTGGAGGGGGAAAGAAAGGAGGGGGCGTGATTGCAATACCAACATTGTGATGTGTTTGGCTGATGGTACCTTCTGCGCACGGACCACTCGGCCATGTTTCTCCGGACATGCACGCAACGTGCACTGCCGGTCGGCTTCCCCTGACTACATGAATAGTAATAGGCTCCTCAGCATTCCTCAAGATACTTGACTATACATTCACCAATATTCCAGCCAGGCTTACGATGCGCAACTTATTTTACTTATTATGTCTGCTTAAACCCGGTTGCGGAGGATAATATCAATAGTCAGCGGCGACGGGAGAGGGGGATGTGCAGAATAATGCATTCGTGCTCAAAACTTTGTTGGAACATAATTATATGGATGGGTAATTCTCTGCCAGGAGGGTGGAAACATTACCAGGCCTTACAAGCAAAATATCGGTCTGATAGTTCCTTACAAGCATGACACTGGCCTGATAATCCTTCACAAAGTAATATCAGCCAGGTAATCGCGTTATATGGCCTGATGAGTCCCATTACGCCCGATGAACTCCATCACGGCATATCAGATTTCTACGGTTTTGGTGATGTGCCAGCTCATCCTTCGTCCGTCATTCCAATCAATGCGACATCCTTGTCCTCCACGAAGGCTTGACCCTACTCCGACCGAGATCGGCGCTGCCAGGCTCGACAGGCCCCAGAGGAAATGCCTGGACGAATTGCATCGAGGGAACGTCGTCGCTCATCAGCCTCTTCTACACGGTCCCAGGGACCGCAACGTAAAAGAGTCTGCACGGAGGTGTGCCTGCTCCTACTGGCTCTTCTGTCGAAGTCTTATCGGGCTTGAGGTCTCTCCGGAGTTGTCTGCGCTTCTTCTCCGTAGGGAGGCTGCCAGGGCCTTGACGGAAAGATACGACACCACACAGCTGTCGCACGAAGCGTACCGTCTACCAAGGGAGACGAGAAGACGCAGTCCCTCAATTCCACATCCCAAGAAAAGCCGCCGCTTCCGGCCCTCTTCAAGTGAACCCACTAGTACTGCGACCAAAATAAAGGAGCCCAACCCGTTGTCGAATATTTGGAAGACCTTTTGTCAAATCCGGTTATGGAACTTGTGAGCTGGGACTTGTTGTTTTATTTCAAACTCAGACGTCGCTCCTATTTCCCTCCCCAGGTTCAAGCAAAATCTGCCTGTAGCAACCGCTTTGGCGAGGCTTCCAATTGACCCAATATCGGATTTGAATGAAGTCTTTCCGCCTACAAGTGCGGAATTCGTGCCTAAGGGCACACCTGTCGATCCCGATCGGAAGAGCCCGTGGGCAGATAGTTGGGGACAACGGCCGTCTACCCTCAGAAGGCCCATTCTGGAGCGACTGAACACGTATGCTTCTACCCATCCGCTGTTGGTGGGTATTAACGCAACGAGTATCAGTTATGAAAACCTTTTGCAATTAATTCGAGATTTTGGGGATCACCCTGTTTTAAAGCACGCTGTTTCAACAAAATTTAGAACGGCGGTCCTTGCAGCTGTTCCGGTAGCTAGCGCGCATGATCTCACCGGTTCATACATCGTCCCTTGGTCCGAATTGGAGCAGGGTAAGCGAATTACAATAAATATCATTGAAATGCCCAACGCTTTTTCAGTGAAGTTTCCTCTGCTGGTATTGGAATATGACGGCAATTTCAAACGCATCGCTATTAAGCTGCCTAATAAGGTCCGGCTGGTCGAACGGTTTTTCAATCTCACTATATTTTCTTTCAGACAACAACACAAGTCATGGTGTATTTCACTGAGCACTACGAGGAGCTCATAAAGACAGACATAGTGCACCACATCATGCAACACTTGCCCATCTTGTAGCCAACATATGTGTAGTGGATTCGGCCAATGGCCCCCCTTATATTTCGGCCTGAATTTGTACACAATGCAAAGAATTCGTGGATCATGGGGTTCTGGTTTTAAAGCTTTGTGGAAACGGGATTGCTCGAGTGTCTGACAATCCAGTAAATTCTTCCCATATAAATCGTTGTTCTTGTTCTTGATATGATTTTACCTTGCTGACTTCTATTAAATTCCTGCTGCGCGGTCCACGGCGCATGCAGCGTACCGCCCCGCGTGTAACGAGTGAGTTTGATCTAATTGGCTGATCCTTTAGGTTTAGCTACTTACATGTGGGAGCACATCGATTGCGGTCACTTTTTTGACCGTAAGTACAAACACAATTTAGTCATGACAAATTAGTAGATTTTTAATATGATGTACTTGGAGGCATTTACTTGGAGGCATTCCCGGTGCTATGCCCTGCGGAATTTCAGTCCGAATCGAATGTGCCTATTCCCAGGGCAAACCGTTGAGAATTGAGCCCGCATTCGCTGTTCTGGCGAAAGCTTACAAAAAAAACAAAAACCGGCCGCACCCTAAGTTCTGCTAAGAGCTGTAAGACATATATGGATTTTATCCTGACAGTATGGGGCTTGTATTCCGTCTGAAATCATGTATTGCCAGCAATTTGGTGCCCTCGGTCGTTTACGACGAAGGGAGTGTTTCTCGCGGTTTATTTGACCTTAAATGTGGTGAGATCGAGAATTTGGACTTCTTTTGGGGCCTCAAAAACTGTAAAAGGCGCACAAATTACAATTGCTCCACTACAATACATATGTTAAAAATACTTTGGGTACTTCAGTAAGTTCAGTTTCGCTCCAAGCAGTTTGTGACTGCCGGAAAATGGATTTGCTATCGAAATCAGGCATTTGGCTGAGGGACCAAACATGTGCAGACAGACACCACCTCAGCTTTCTCTGCGCTCTATAATGAGCTGACATCGTCGAAACTGCGACAGCATATTGAGAAAACGTCCTCTCCGTAGTAATTAGATGCCGCACTCGAAGCGCGTCAACGAGATCCATAGGGTGACCGCAAGCGGGATATCTACATGTGGTAGACAGCCTTGAGTCTTGACGTCCGTCTCCGCATTTTCCGTGCTCGTCATGGCCCGAAATGGCTGTGGACCTAACATTTCAGTAACCATACAAAGTTTGTTTAAACAATGGGCGTCTCAATGGTAAACAGTGTTCAAGCACTGTTTTCATTAAACGCGCAAGTACGCCGGGATGAAACAGTGTTTAAACCCGAGAGAAAAAGGACTGCCCAAGGTGGAGTTTGAAACCACGCAAGGCCACCAAGAATTACATGAAGTTGGGCAGAGTTGCACGAAGTTCCAACTGAGCTACTGAACCCACGGTTACAAAATGGATCAACATTTATTGAAGTTCAAGTCCATCTTATGTTGTGCAGCTATGGGATTTCACTGACTTCAGTTCACTTGGAAGCTTCCAGAGTGCAAGGTGCATTCAATATATTCACAACAGAGACAACTGGCTAGTTATATCAATCCCTACCTTTTTTCGAGGTCATTCATTCAAAGGAAGTCCTTGGCCAAGCTGTCAGGTTATGAAAAATGATACAGCTTGTCCCATGTTTCAGCAGTGATGGGAAAATGAGGAGGATATAGTATCTCACTGCCAATTTGGAACACAGCGCACTATCTGGGCAGAGTACACTGCATTTTATCGCTACGTTGAAGTTGGCTGCTCCTCAATTGTGGCGTGAATAATGGACTGTTCTCTGAGACAGTGGCTGTCGGTTCCTTGGTGTAGTGGATATCCATCCTCTCACCTTTTCTGCTCTGCAATCTGGAGCTACCTCGTTCGAGCCCCACAGTCGGTGAAATTTTTGGCAATTACACTGTTGAAACACGGTTTAAACTGTGTTAAAACCCTGTTTTATCACTTTTCAACATTGTTTCAACACGCGATCAAACCTGTTTAAAGTTTAGCCCGCCACCGTCGACCACCACAACAACGGTCGCTGCACGCTTGCTTGTTTAAACAAAACAGTAACTAAACCTGATTTGCCATTGTGACGCAGTTTGTTTAAGCAAACTTTGTATAGATTTATAACATTTAGTGTGGGGTTGGTGAGCACACCTGAGGACGACCAGGAATCCATGAGAAAGGATGTGGGGGCATCCTCGCCTGCCGATTCCGGACCTGCGTCCAGAGCAGCGCGCTCACTAACGGACTGATCGCCTCAGACATAATTCGCTACTGCTGAGTCGCATCTAATCAAAGTAAAGCGCGGCCGATGACATGTCCACTTTACTTTTACAAGCGATTTCTGTGTTGTCGAAAGAAGTTAGCTCATATTAACCACAGGCGAGGACAGCAAGCAGATTTCTCGCTTTGACCGGCTGGAACAAGACCAATTTAGTGCGCCACTACTTTGGCCTCTAATGTTGTGCACTAGAACTGGATCAAACCATCTGAAGGTCGCCCTCAGCTCATCATAACCACAGGCGAAGATAGGCTTCCATTTGGGGCAGCCGTGCCCAAGAGTACGATTTTCCTTTACTGCGCCCGCCAGTGACCAGAATGCCTGTGGTTGCGTTTTGCAGCGGAGACAAAGGAATCTACATCAGGAAGATCAAGGGTTTATCACAAATTTGGAAGAGGCCGAAAGCTTTGAAATGGCGCAGGCTTCCTTTTTGGGCAGCCGTCACCAAGAATACGATTTTCCTCTGCTGCGATCGCCAGTGACCAAAATTCCTGGGGTTGTGTTTGTGCAGAGTAGACCTAGGAATTTCTAGCAGGAAGCTCAGGGCTTATCGCAAATTTCTAACAGGCCGAAAGTTTTCGAAACGGTGCGTGTTTCCGGGTCAATATGAAGCTTTCTGTCTCTCTCTTCAGCTTTCTGAGATCACGCTATGCCTCTCATTGTTTCCCGCTTTAAAACGGAAACGCATCATCCGGAAGTCGCTTTCAGCTCCTTAGGAAATATGTTAAACACAGGGGAAAGAGGCACACAAATTTCTCCCTCGGACTGGCTCGAAAAGGGGCGTATTTGGGGTGCTAATCTTGCAAGTGCTGGGGCATATTTTACCCCCAAACAGCCGAGTAGAAAGGATGATGTCCGAAGCCCAGTGTCGAGAACCATCTGTTGCGCCGTCAAAACAACTGCCGCCAGGTTTACCAGGCAAGCGCTTTTAGGCCCCAGGCTTAATGAGCAGGGGGTCGAATCCTTTGCTATCGTGCTCTGCTGTCTCTGTTACAATGTCCCAGCTTAAATGGTAGGTGTGATCGGCGTCGCAATGGCCTCCACAACGCTAACCAATGAATTCCATATCCACTATCCTTGAGAATATCAGCTACAGAGCTGATTCCAACACCCTAGGTTTTTTCCCTGTTTTTTCATACCCATAGCAGCGGTCGATCTCACTTGGTTCATGTAATTCAACCAAAGTCCACCGGATCGTGCTCTTTTCTGTTCCAAATATTCCTACTTTTTGTCTGGAGTGTAATAATACCATTCTAGCTGTACTAGAGATAATTCTGAGCATGACTGTGGCCCTCTCCTACGGGCGATCGGAAGTAAATGGTCAAATCATGCATTCAAGTGCAGTCACGTTTTAATCACGTTCTGTCAGGTCCGGATCCGGACCTGCAACTTAGCACGGACTACTTTTTCGTCCCTTTTTGCGCCTCGCCCCCTTTTGCATCCCTCTATTTTCAGTTCACAGATTGGAACTTATCTTCAACCTGGAGTTATAGTAGATGCCTGAACCACTCTAGGGCATGATAAATGATGGTATTTAGTGACTCCAAATGAGCGCTCAGGCTGCTAACTCGAAAAGGGAGGATGAAGGGAAAAAGGGAGCTGAAAAGGGGACTGAAAAAGGGCCGGAAAAAGGGAACCGTGAACGACCCTAATGATTAACAAGGTGAGCCTGGTATATGGAGCGTAGTGAGCTGTATCTGACTTCTTTCAGAATTCAATGCTCCATGTAAATTATGTATTCCCGGAGACAGTTGGAGAACGTGTTGAGGAGGAGGAGGATGACTGCGCCAGTATAATATATCCTCCCACAATTGAAACAACCACGTGTTTGTTGAAGTCTATTAGTTCCTACCGGGGCGTGCCAAATGACGACGTGCGTGGGGGCCGATCTTTTAATCGAGGTGCGCTTCTCAACACCGTCTTGGAGCTTCGTACCGGCCTACGTGTATGCAATCATTCCCGTCTCTCGCTAGGACATCCTCCAGTTTTGCTTAGAATCGCGCTAGCTATCACCTCGCAATCAACCGCGAAAAATCAGGTCTCCACACCTGCTCACGTTTGGCCCGCAATTACTTCGGGGCAGTAGAAGAACTTGCGAGTGAAATGTATATCACCACGGCTTTTCTCTTGGGGTCTGCAGCTTCTCCGAACGTCTTGACCAAGATCCAGCTACAGTAATATGTCAACCAAGACGACCGTCCTCTCACCGGAGGTGAACTACTCGACAGTAATGTTTTGAGATCATGTCCCTGCCAATGTCAAGACGCAATCCTATTCATAGTTACACAGTGGTCCTCTGTCTTTTCCTGTGGTTCTCTCGTTAAGTACTTGACTCGACTGCGGAGCTCCACATCCTCGTCAATGTCTTTTGAATCTCCCTGCTGCTCAGTGTTGGCATTGACCGTGTCAAACCAATTTGACCGATACCGAGCAGGAGACCAGGCAACTCTTGAATTCATGTATATCCTACAAGTCTGATGAAGCATGAAAAAGTTCAAAAGAGTTTGGTGAGTCATTGCTCGACGGTTGAAGCTTACACCAATTAGACTGGTAACCGATCTCTCGTATGAAGACAATCGTTCATAGAGAGACCGGTCGATCTGAGTTTTAATTTACATAAGGGCAGAGTGATCACGTTCAGGGCACGTGTAAGAGAAATTATGCAGAGGAAAGTAACGGGCCGGAAGCTTTCGAAGTGGGGCCACACGTCATAAACGTGACTCATGTAAATTTAAACTCAGATCGACCGATCTCTCTATGAACGTTTTCCCACTTCATAGAGAGATCGGTTACCGGTCTATACACCCATGGGTCAAATTGATTTGACCCCTGTTTGACCCGGTCAATGCCAACACTGCCAGTGGCAATGCTGCTTACTATTGATGGCCCCCCTTTGCCAAAATGCGCACTTTTGCAAAATTTTCATAGGGTAGCCTCAATTCTTCCGCAATTGCGCTGTAGTAAATCTAGTAGATGTATATGAGAGTCATAGACTATGCCAGATAGTTTCTAGAGGTCAAGGGAAGCATTTGAGCCCAGAGGAAAATCAAAGGTCGAATTTTGATGAATTTTGATGCCTTTGATCCCCTGCCAAAATCTTTTGCAAAGGTATATAAAAACGTCATTTAGGGACATCTCTCGCCGGCATCTTCGAGGCTCCTTCCACAGAGCACGAATAAATCTGAAAATATTCAGACGAGTGAATCATATGTATGGCTTGCTTCAGTTCAAATCCTAAAGCAATCCCCGCTAGAACGCTCACACAGCATTCTCATCAAAAATGTTTTGCAAAGGGGGGCTAACGATAGTAAACCGTGTCTGGACGGCCGGAGTATATGTGTGAGGTGCATATGTGACCGCATTTAACGTAGCTATAGGCTCCAGCAATTTCCAGACAAGGAACTGTGAAACATCCAACCTCCAATCGTGATTGCGGCTCGGCTTCGCACCTACGTATTTCTGATGCCAAATTCACCTATTGCACAATGCTAAGGTGTTCTGGGCATGTTTTTCCCTTCCCGTTGGAATGAGTGTTCCTTTTCTGGTCGAATCATAGTCCGGCGAGGGGAATGCACGCCCCAACACGCGCACAAGAAACAATAACCCCCAGCAAAAGACGTTGTGGAATATTTTCTTGCTGTGCGTATATTTTATCTCTTCTCCGTGCAGCAGTGGAATGAGTGTTTATTTTCTGGTCGAACCATATTCCGGCTAGATGAATGCACCCCCCAACACGCGCACAGAAAATTTGACTCCCGGCGAACCACGTTGTGGAATATTTGCTGAATTTTCTGATGAGCCTCGCATCTCCCACCTTCCACGCATTCTCAATCTCAAGCTCTCATTGCCAACCTTTCCCGGAGAGTAACGGTGTCGCAAGAGGGCTTGGACAACGCAAATGACCCAGAGAAGGTTCGATAGAAGAACCTTCCCTCGCGGTGGGCTCCACTGTCGCAGAACGGAGTTCGGGGCTGGTAGACAGAAAGGTGGGTCGGAAGTCCGGAATATGGGGAGCACGGGTGAAGCGGAAAGTCAATGAGAAGGTCCCGAAATGTCGTAGAAGCGTAGAATAGAAAACGGATGTAAATAGTGGGAAATGCCGTGTGGGCGTAGAGTACGGGTGCGGGGCGGAAAGGCTCGGTCTGGGCGATAAACTGGGGCTCGGGTGGAATATCTTCACTGGGGACGTACTCACGGTAGATTACTCGGGTCACTGGTCGCGGGGATAATGGTGGTTCGTGGGTAAAAGGGTCCTATTTGTACGTATGTACATACAAAACAAATGTACGGTCCGAAGACCGGCATACCGTAAAGTACGTACGGAAATACAAAATAGGGGGAGGACGACGAGCAGTCCATCCTACCCTTCCACAACGGACCCCCAGCTATCCAAGGTCGAGTTTATCACAGAGTTCGACCAAATCATCTAAATTCAGCTGTGCACTGGCTGCTTGACGACGGTTTTATCGAGACCCTACTTCCCCATCAGAATGCAGACTGGTTTTCCTCGATTCCACCCTCATGGATTACCGCCTTGAAGAATGCCCTTTTATGCGTCAACTCATTTGCAAACAATCTCAGATTCTTGGACAATTGAATGTCTTGGGGCGTAACAATGCGCGCCTAATCTTGGAAGACACAGGCACCTCCGAGATCGCAGTTATCATGTCCTACTCCAGCACTACATAAACTGAGATTAAAGCCAGGCGGATGATCGTGGTCACCGCACAGGGCGAAAATCAATCCATTGCTACAGTCAGCCACTATTGGGAGCCTCTCTGCTCTTTCCCCATGGTACCCTCGGCTGGGCCGTCATCATCTTGACCAGCAGCTAGATAGATCCAAATGCAGATATCCCGACAACACAAATATGGCACTACCGTGCAAGGCTTTTGGGGGAACCCCGTTTCCGTATTTTCGGCCGACCCACCAACGAAGACATCGTTGACATGCTCAGCCGAGACTTGGAGTCAAGGCTGGCATGCATTTGTGCAAATCAGCTGCGCCTACGACAAAGCGATGCAGTGTTGATGGGATAATCTGCCCTCCTTGAATCCAAGAAATTACTCATGAAGTACCGTATAATTTCGTTCAATTCGACAGTCACGTGATTTTCGACTTTGGTCAGAAAATCCCATAAATTGAGAAAAAAATATTGCCGCAATAAAAAAAAGTCGAGCGGGACGCGTGACTGTCGATTTGAACGAAATTATACGGTATGACGGACCATTTGAAAATATTCGCAAGCTTAGTTTGGTCACCTACCAATTACGACTCCCCGCTTCGTACGGAATTCATCCCATCCTCAACATCGCTCATCTTGAGGTCTAAAATAAATCTCCAGCCGAGTTTGGAGACAGGCCAAGCAAAACCCTCAACCGTGATGACTTTAAAGTTAATCCTGAGGTTGAGGTTGACTTCATCATCGCTGAACGGTTCCGCAAAATCCGAGGAAGGCGTATTCATCAATTCAAGGTCGGATGGAAAGAATTCGGACCCTAAGATGATGAATGGCTTACAAAAAAAAAAAGGGGGGCTCAGAAGTGCTCCAATGGTGCTGGAAAATTGGTCCAATTCTAAGAATCATCCAGAATGCCACGAAGAACGCCACGAAGTTGGAACAGAAGCTTATTGAGTCTCTGACGTATGCAACACCGCACTTTCTGTAGTATTTATTTCGATTCAATCCATTCTATCGCCATTCTATCCTGCCGTCATTTATTTAATTTCCTCTCCGACACTTCCTTCCTCCTTGCTCTTTCCTTTCACAACCCCGCTTTTCACATTTTCACCATGGGTTTCTTCTGCCAGAAGCCTAACGGCTGCTCCGATGCTGAAGAGATCCGCTGGTACACGAAGAATTTTCGTCTTCTTACGGAGCGCGTCCAGGTATTCGTCACGCTCCACAAATGTCCTGTATTACAGCTCTTTGCGCACACTCAGGAAACTGCCTCCATTCAATTCCCTAGGGAGTTGAGTTTCTGCCAGGAAAAGTCCTATCGCCACTCCCCGCAACCCCATCTCATTATCAAACACCCATGGGAAGTGTGCCTCGCATTCCGTCTCCAATAAAACCTGCACGGATGTCCTTTGATGCATTTTATCAAGCTGCGGATCTCCCCGATATTCCGTTGAAGCTGGAGGTGCTGGAAATTAGTGGACCACACCTTTTGGAGTTTATTGAGAATTCGGTGCTGGACAAGTGCTTATCGGTCGGTCACCGGGCTGCTTTACACGCTATGCTGAATCCCAATGGAAGAAAGGCCTAATTCACTAGTACAGCTTCATTACCGTTATCACTAGTACAACTTTATGATCGCTATCACTGTACAGCCTTTATCATTGTTATTGTACCGAAAGAATTCCTAGTTCCTAATGCATGTCTAAACTAGTCCGCAATGGCGCCAGAATCCCCATGTCATCTCTGGTGTGATAATCTGGAAAGCCGTAAAGTTCGTAGTACGCAGCAGACACTGCATCAGCACCAATCCCGATACGACGAAGATAATACTTGATAGCTGAGAAGGCTTGCTCGACAGGCTGAAACCGGGGCGAATAGGGAGGGAGGTATTCAATTTTTCATCCTACGGCAAGTCAGCATTGAGGCAAATAACAAAAGCTGGACCATTACCGAAAGATTCAACTAGCTCGCAAATCTCATCTGAGTGATGAATCCGTGCATTGTCAAGCAAAAGAACACTTTGCGGGGCCGGGTACGGATTCATGATAGGTAGCTGTAAGCGCATTAGAACAGCTTTTCAAACATAGGAGCACTCACCAAGTCATTGCGCAGGTAGTCAATGAAAGTATCACGGTCAAATGATCCCTCCACTACTCGTAGCGCAATAATCCCCTTGTCTAATGCCAACGCACATATAGCCGAAAATCTGTGCTTGCGCACAAAGGAAACATTCGCTTCAGCACGTTCGCCCACAGGAGCCCTTCCCCACAGTCTCGCATACGCGCGGTTATCCTTGGACATCTCATCAATGGAGACAAGATAATGTGCTGGATCTATATAAGAAAAGACGTGAGTGTCTCGACAAACGTCAAAGTGGAGCGAGGTGGAGAACCAGGTATCTATACTGTTCACAGAAGTGGAGTAAGCCATGTCATCGGCTTACGTCCTGTTTCCTGCTCGACTGTGATGACCGGATGTTTGTTTCTCGATGTTACCTGCTCCACCTGAGCGATGTTCAATTTTCAGCTTCCGGCTCCACAGTATTCGGTTATCCCTCCAAAAGCAGTTCTCCGTTGCACTGGAGTCCATGACGATGACATACATGTATTTCCACGCTGGCTCACCCACCTCGGAGATATGATCATCGCAATGCTCGATTTTTTCTCGGTCAGTCGTGGGATCAGATGTGGGACTCCCTTAGAAGGCGAGATGTCATCTCACAGCTTCGCAAAATTTGCGGAATTTGTCGGAGCTTCGGAATGGAGAATGTGAGGTTTGGGAGAATGGCCAAATAACGTCAAACATTGTGGGAGAAATGGGAGAAAAGCCAAATAAGTGTAAACATTGACTGACCTCCGTGTCCTTTTATTGGTCTTCATGCAGAAGTGGAATGAGTACATATTTTGAGCCGGAATCATGTTCCACCTGAGCGAATGAGTCCCCCGGGACTTCTACCGGAAATTTAACCACCGGCAACTGCTGTTGTGCAATATTGTTTGAAATTTCTAATTCTGGCCCCAACGAGCGTATTCTTTTATATTTTCCTTCGTGCCGTAAAATGAGTGCGGATTTTCGGCTGGAATAATGCTCCAACTAAGCGGATGGGTCCTCCACCACGTCTTCAGGAATCTTAACCACCGACGACTGATGTTTAGACGTTTAGATGTTTGTTTCTTGCCGTTTGGTTCAATGATTTCGCGACAAGACGAAAAAATAAACAAGACCAAAGGCCAAGTAAAATGAATTCCGGATGGACTTCACAATTCTTTTCACGCTGAAGCTGGTGTGAAGGCAAGAAACAAAAAAGTGTTGCACTCATAGTCTACTAACCTGACTTCATGCCTGTACAGCGGCCATTATCGAAGAATTTAAACTGTACCAATTCCTCACCGGCGAGAAAATTGACGTGGGAAAGAGTCAGAAGATGAAGGTGGGTTTTGAATAACTTCTTTGCCAGGTAGAAGGGAGTTCTATCTAACCGGCGAGGTGCTGTAGCCTTGTGTATGGGTGAAACGTAACGCATAACGCGCCTGTTGTTTCGTTTCAAGATTCCTGAGAAGTAACGCATAACGGGGGTATCGTTTCACGGTAGATACCGTTACATGACAATGGCCTAAAAGACGATGTACAGTGTATTAAAAAATTGTTGATTATTTGAAACTATTCTGGTTCACCACGCCAGACCTTCTCAGGCCTTTTGAGACTTGTTATCCGACTGATCTTCCTCCACCAGTGTCCCCGGAAGATGTGAGAGAAGCTGTTTTAGATAATTAAGTCGTTCTACCAGAGTTTGCGGTGGCCCCGTTGATACTTTGAGTGTCCTGGATGACATCTTGTAGAGGAAATTTCGAGGTGTGTACTAATTTGTTTCGCAGCCTTTTGCTTGCCGTTTCAATATTTTCTTAATGTCACGCATAACGCTGGGCCGGTTTCTCGTTTCAAACCTCGCGTTTCAGTCACGCTCCCAAAATGGTTTCACCCATACACAAGGCTATAGTAATGAATGAGTCAAGAGTTAGGCATCCAGCCGTCAGCATGCCTCTACGTGTGCATGTGTGTCTAGGCCAACTACACCAAAAGCAGGTCTGAATAATGTGTTTAATTTTGTCTATCTTTACTTGACATCCATTTACTGTACTATTAAATTCAATTCGTCAAGGGGTGTGACGCGTGACCCAAAGTTCCAATTCGTCAATTCGTCAAGGGAGCTCGAGCTGCGTGACATCCCCCAAAATTTCGTCAACCCGTGAAAATATTCCAGGAGCTGTGGTGAACGCACAGTCACTCAATGGAATAATTTAGGAACGACCTGGGCAATTTATTTCAACATATATTTGAGTCATGCGCCAAAATGCATGTTTTACTGTTGAACTTGGTCTGAACGGCGATATTTGTGAGGTTTGAAGCCAAAAAACCTTGAAAAGTTGTGCAGGAAGTGCCTATAGCTGGGTAAAATTGCTCCAGGCACCCCTGAACCGAAATTTTGAACCTACCGTGACGAAAAGTATATCCGTCAACAGCCTCGGTGACGCGTGACAAGGTTGCAAAATTCGTCACGTCAGGCACCCCCGTGACGCGTGACTGACGAATTGATTTTAATAGTACAGTACAGTGAGATCGGACTCCTACTATATTTGCACCTAGTTCAGAAACATTGGTTCAATGGAGCAATGAGATGGGAATTTTGTGCAAGTTTTGTGTGGTTATTTTCAACATCTTATTTGTCGGCAGAAATTCTATCCAGAAAAAATGTCCCAGTGACTTTTGAGGTCGAGAGAAATTTACCCAGAGAGGGAAGAGAGTACTGTATTTTTTCATTCAATTCGACCGTCACGCGTCACGCACCCCCTGGTTGTGTACGAATTTTAGTTCAGTGTCACGCGTCACCCAGCCAGTGGTCGAATTTGCCCCATGGTTCGAAAAAGGCCCAAAAATCCGTTCTGAGCACCCCCGCACAGCGAAAAAAAGTCTTAGCTGCTCATTAGCATCAACAGCCGAATTCTATCCCTAATTTCTTTTTCCATCGATCCAAATGACTTCTGGGATGCGCTATACAGCGAAGAAACTCAGGAAGCAGCAAGGAAATAGTCATTTTCTGGCATGGTGAAATTAAATTCTAACAGACCAAAATCAATTTTGCTCCCTACCTCGCATTTGAACACATACTCATTTCGCTTTGGTCGAAATTTTGCGGGCTGTCACACTTGAATGAAATACATGCGGCGGCGTTCCGTGACGTTCCACACGTGGCGCCAGCACTCTTCGTTTCCACCACCATGGCCGTCGACCAATGCAGCATCCCAGGTGTCTCTGGCGTTGGCGTTGGCGTAGCCATCTATGCTCAAAATCTTACATGCTTCTTGCCCATCATCGTGCATCTCTGGGATAGAAAGATTTCGAGAGACGAGCTGAAGGGCATCAAAGACCAATCAATCGGCATGCTAGCAGTCGCCTTCGCCATCCTCCTTACCACCATCATCCTGGCCAAAGGCGCTGGAGGCGACCAAACGATCACCAATTACGATGCCGCTGTCATCCTGGATCTTAGCTGGATGAACAACACCAGCACGTGGATTTGGTTTATTTTCTTCGTCCACAATCAAAGCAAACCCGATGATGACCAGAGGCCCATTCGGGCATCCTGGCGCGAATGGCGCGCCACTCTTCTTGAGCCCCTCGAGAGGTTGCTGCAGGACGACGACACGGGGGGGGGAGGGGGGATCCGGCAGGTCATTTAGAGAGTTTGAAAGGGCCTTCTCGGCATCCGAAAGTGGGTCCGTGTCGTCGTCCTCATGTCGCCGAGAGACAAGGTATCGGCTGTCGAAAGAATGCCAGACTTTTTTCGGCACAGGTTCGATCCCGTCGAGCCGCTGTAATTATTTTGACGGTCTTTCTCGAACCCACGCTGGAAATATTAGGCTAAACAACTGTAAGGAACATAATGTCATTTTTTCCACCCCCTATCCCACCCTGGACCATGTTTGTCCGTTCAGAAGTGCTAGTTCGAGTGGCGTGTTCGGCTGATTAGCAGACACCATGTCCGCTCTTTACCTTGCCAATGATATCGGGCCCTAAAATTTGGGTTGTCAATTTCCTCTTCTTTCGCTATCGCATATCGACTAATTCCCCCACCTTCAATTACGGCCTTGACAACATCTATGCTCTCGCAAAAATCTTGTGCTGGCCGTGGAACCGATTCAAAACCAGATCGGCTGGTTGTGGCACCTCGTCTACAAAACTATCCAGATCTCCGAGGATGATAAATCCACCGGTGCGACATTTTCGCACAAAGATGCAGTTTCCGTTTTAGGCACTTTGGTTTACCTTTCACTAGCATTTCCTGAAGGACGCTCTCCTCTTCCTTTCATATCTAATTTTGCTGCATCCTTCTCCCATACCGCACCCCCCTTCACTCGTTGTTCCCCCAATTCCAGAGTTTTCGAGGACATAGACTGGTGGCAAACGCAGCTTTCCCTCCAACTTCGGGATTCCCGACTCTTCCACCCCCTGAATGTGTCCCCCATCGACATCAGCCAGTGAGTCCTGACCATCTATGGTGACAATCTGCTTAATCTGCCACACTGTGTGCCGAGAGGATCAACCAAGATTACTGTGTTTAAGGGCAGGAGTTCAGGACAATAGAAACAATTCGGGATTGTCGAAGGAAGAGATTGGAAAGTCAGCGAAGTGTCCTATCTTGAATGAGACAAGTCGCCGTGAGGGCAAGTCAGTCGCGCACTCTCCAAGACGAAGCCGGTCCGGTTTCTGTTTCGCATACATTTTCGTCCGGAAAATGGTGGGGTTAGCACATGAAATCCGTGTTGTGGATACGGGGTTAACGCACCCGAATACGAACACGGCACTCTTGCGGCACGAGGCAGCAAAATAATCTGGGATCAGTGAATCCGCATTCAGCCAGATAATCTGAATATCGAACCAACGGATGTAGGGCTGCGCACTCATTGCACTTATATAACTTCGTGAGTGCTTGATCCTTTCCCCGATTGTCTGTCGCTAACTGTTCCGTAGCATCCTTGCTACGTTTCTGAATAGCAGTTTCTCAGTATCTGAATAATCAGCCCTCGTGGGGAGCTGGGCAAGCCGTTTCCATTTAGCGCGGCCCATAAAATGGCTCTGGACCGATCCTGCAATTCAAAAGAGCGCAGTATTGTACCTTGGTTTCAATAGACGCATCCCTAATGCCAAGTCACGCGTTTCAAAATGCTCCGCCCTGTTTATTAGCCAGGGAAAGCATTTTTGAACCTGGCGACTATCTGAATAGCCAGAAACCCTCGTGGGGAGCTGGGCAAGTCCATTTCCATTTAGCGCGGCCCAGAAAATGGCTCTGGACCGATCCTGCAATTCAAAAGAGCGCAGTCTGTGCTTTATTGTACTTTTTTTTCAATACACGCGTCCCTGATGCCAAGTCACGCGTTGCAAAATGTGAATTGTGAGCTAAGGCAGGCGAGGCACGAGGCTTACGACCCGCAGGCGGCGCATTCGGGATGACATCCTTGCACGATGGGACATGGAGCGGGAACGGAGAACGACCGGCCGCGCGCTCAAAATCATAGATCGCTCACCTCCTTCTCCGACATCCCTATACCGCATAGCTCCCTCGCGCCACGATATCGACTATTTCCCGGCTGCGCACGGACTTCTCATCCCTCAACGCCACGCGGTACCGCCTACACCAGACCGACTCCCCGGCCTGTGACGCTTGCGGCGCGCCCGAGACGCGTGCTCATTTCCTACTGCATTGTCCAGCATGGGAACACCTACGCCCGGCACTCCAGCGGGCTTACTATAGTGCTAAGCTTCTTGGTGCCGTCGACTTGCCCTCCCTCGTTTCCCATCCCGAGCTTCTCAAACCACTAGCCGCTTTCATCACTGCTACAAAACGGTTCGCATAATTCATTACACTCTTCCTTTTACTCTTCCTTTTACTTCTTGTCTTACTTACCTTACTGTACATTACATACCTAATTCTCCTCACCCCTCTCTCTCTCTCAACTCCTCAAACTCACAATTGGCTTCCCTCAAAATCCTCCGCCGTAGCTCCACACACACCATTCCGATTAACGCTTACTTGCCTAGGATTTCCCGCTTGCTGATTCCGCTTGCTGATTCCGTTATCATCTGGTTCTTCTCTCTTAGAAAAATTGCCCCTTCTTACTCACCATAACGTAGCTTCCTCCCATCCCATTCTACTTAGAGTAGAGTACTGTCGCATAGCCGTATAGGCCAGGTACGACAACCGTAGAAAATCAATCAAAATCAATCAATGGGTTATATTCAGTCTAGATTTTTTTTGGGACGACTCTAAGTGGTTGAGAGTAAATGAATAGCATATTCTTGGTTGACTCTTGTCTGCTGAACTAGTGATAACAACAGATCCACATTATTACTCACAGGACCGCTAAAACTGGCATCAACTTTCTCTGATGAACTTCAATTCTCGCGGAGTTTCCGGTTCAGGGAGATCGGTGATCGTGTGGAAACTGGGCAAGCGGCAAGCCGTTGTCTTCAATTCAAT
Source organism: Mycena leptocephala (assembly GCA_029378395.1). Classification (NCBI taxonomy): domain Eukaryota; kingdom Fungi; phylum Basidiomycota; class Agaricomycetes; order Agaricales; family Mycenaceae; genus Mycena; species Mycena leptocephala. Next base: position 247,385 of record JARJLF010000030.1, on the reverse strand, counting down.
TCAATTCAATTCAAATTCCATTAGAGTACATGGACTTGAAGATGGGTAAGTTGCGGAATCTTGAAAATTCGAGCGAGATGGGCATTTTTTCTTGTGCGGATATCAGAGGCCCATTCTTTTCGGACATCGCTGTGTTAAGAAAGACAGAACGTGATGATGTGAGAGATTCCGTGGTGCTCCACATACCCCGACATTCCCAATATTCAAATTACACTAGGGATCCGCCAAAGCGCGGAGTGCTCGCGAAGAGCGTAATATCCGCCTCACCTCAGCCCACTACCCAGTCACGTGTGTTAGAGAATGATTGCTCGCTTCGCTCGCAATTACTTTATTTAGAAGCCATGAAGTGGTGCATGCATACAAAAACCAATGTGGCCCGTCTATCGCTTGCTGGTGCCGAACAGCCACCCCTCGACCGCAACGAGCTTGTCATAGCCCTTCTCGCCAGTGAAGCCGCCGCCGACGAGCGCGACGCTGACGGCAATGACAACGGCCAAGACGCTGAAAATGTGCATCCTCGGCGCCCGCGGATCCGCATCGTACGTGACCTTAGAGTTCGCCTTCTCGACCTTAACAGCCTTCAACATCTCCCTGGTGAACTCGAGCACGCGCAAAGCCTCATCCATGACCGCGGCTGATATATCAGATTAGTAGTAAACAACGTATATGTAAAAGGTTTCACCTTTGACCTCGACGTTGTCGCCCGCGCCCTTGTTCATGCCAGCGCGGAGCCAGCCTCTGATGCGCTTCATCTCGCTCTGGCTCGTGAGCTTCAAGTTGCTCGAGTGCAATCCTTTGAACGCATAGAACGACAGGCCAGCGCCGCCGAGCGTCAGGCCGTACGCCTTCGCCAGCGCGCGCTGGATAGACTGTCCGCCGCTCAAATCGCCAATATAACGCACATACGAATGCGCAAGGAGCGCAGACGGGTCGGGCAGGTCCGCGATGGCCTGTATGCGCGCGGTGTACGCCTCGAGCGCGGGAGGCTTCGCAGCCAGAAGTTGTGTATGTATGTTGTGAGACTTCCACGACGATTCAGGCACGTCCAGTAAATAGGCAATGTCTGCGGACAGCGGAGGCGCGCGCGCGAGCAGGGCCGGGTTATATGTGGGCTCGAGGACAGGGTGATGTTGGTGCCGATCTAGACTGCGCTCCAAGGTGCTGTGGCGACGGCTATCAGCTCGCTGAGTGCAAGGGAAGGGAAAGTTACTTGTAGATGTGCCACAGCATCATGAGGAAGCGAATATATTCTTCCTTGTCGAGCTCACCGCGCAGCATCGTGGTCGCAGCCGGGCTGACCTGGGCATCTGCATGATGCATCCAGATGCTATGTCGCAGGACGTCGGACATTGGTATAGACAGGTCGATAAAAGACATGACGAAAGCGAGGAAAGAGTTGGCAAGGAGACAGAAACATCAAATCACGTGAAACATTCACGTGATTTGATCCGCGATCGCATTTTGCAATTTTTTTCCCCCCCCAGGCATTGGTCAGGCATATCATGACATGGCTATGCACAACAGCACAACAGGCACGTAAATTCAGGCTCGTCGAAATATTGGCTCCAGCGTGGCGTTCCGATGCAGACTTTTGACTTTTTACCTTTTTCAAGCATGAAAAAGGTCAAAAAAGGCCAATAAAGCCCCGAAAAGTTCTCAAGGTGACAAGGTCGCAAGGACAGCGCCGATCAAGAGGTCTCGAAGATCTGGATCTGACCCACTTGAATCAACAGCACGTGCGGCCTTCTATGGTGCGCTTCACTTAGTGGCCACCACTTTGTTACTGCATAGTCCATTGTAGTATACTCAATCCATGTAGCGCTACCCAAACTTGAGGCCTCAAGGCTCTCATATCTTGGGGGGTTGGACAGCACCGTGGACAAAAATACCGTTTAATACTCTTGCAATTGCTTCGTTGAAATTCAGTTAAACAGCTGCATGAGAATGGTTTCATTGATTCAAAAGACCATTGAATATCGTACACAACTTGCAAATACTGAAGTACTAGTAATGTCATGGTCCATGGAAAAGTGGCGGCGCGATGCCCTGACCACCTGCATTTAGGGAAAACAAAGTGCGGCGCTCGTCCCGCCGTCCCCTGCCCCCGCCGGCACACGAATAAAGACGATACATACTCGTCCAATGGGACCGGTCGGGTGTGGGAGTCGCGGTTGTTGCGCCTGCGATGCCTCGGCCGCTGGCGTCCTGCGAGAGCAGCACGCGCAGCTCCTGCATTCGCGTGAACCCGCACGTTTTCCTATCCCGCTCGCACTGGTCCCACCTCACGATGATGACCGGCCCAACCGTCTTGTCGCCCACCAGCGCTACCCATCTGTGGCGTGAGCCGAGATAAGCGCGGGGGGTGCGATGCGCGCGACGGCGGCAGAGGAAAGGACCGGCAGGGCAGCAGCGAGGCGCGCGAGGTTCATTGTGAACATGGACGTCTCGTCTAGCTGGGGTCATTGGCGGGCGCTTGTTGCTTGCTCCCCTGCTGCTCGGCCTCGCCATCTCCTCCGCCCTGGGTAACCGTCCATCTATTTCACGCTCACAATGCACGCAGACCCCTCCGTCGGCTGCCCAGCGTACACCCCGTTCGCGCCATCGCAGATGACGCCCACCAGCACGCTCTGCTCTGCCACGCGCTTCTACACCACGCCACCGTCCTTCCCCTCGCCGTCGTGCTCCCTTAGCGAGATGTCTGACACCTCAGGGAGAGGGGGAGGCGGCTGCGCCTGCCGTTTCGACTTGGGGAGAAGCAGGAGCAACAGCTGCGCGAGCTTGCCGCTTCAGGACATGTGGGAGGAAGTGCTACACCCGCTGCTCCTCCCACCCGCGCCAAGGATAGGTCTCGAGCCCGCGGACGTCGAAGTCGCGCTGGGGTTGCAGGATTCCTCGGCCGCAGGGAAGCGGAGCCGAGAGAGCAACACGCTCAGGACCTGCCAGTGCATCGGCGCGACCCGTGTGCACGCCTCCTATCCCTCAGGATAATCGCAGGCCCACTTCGTTGCTGCCCGAGGCGCACAGCCTCTGTTGGGGCGGGGTCCGAGATGCGAAGGTGGAAGAGGAGAGGAGCGGCGCGCGAGGGCTCGGGTCGTTGGCAGGCGCGTATGCGTGCTACTCGACCGAGCGGAAGCCTGCAATCAGTCGACAGGCAAAATTTGAGGAGGAAGTCGACGCCGAGGAAGAAAAGCGGCGGACGCGGCCGCCGTCGCCTGAGAGGCGCTGCGAGGCGGGCGAGCTGCTGGCGCGCGGCGATAATGCGACGTCGAGAGATACTGCTATGGGCGCAGCTCATTGAGAAGATGGTGCGCGTTCGGTGTATAACCGAGTCCCCGCGCTAGAAAAGCGCGAAGGCGGTCGGAAACCGCGCATGGGTGCAGTCTAGGAGAACAGGGAACGGTACGTGAGTAGCGCGCGTTTGTGGAAACGAGGATGCTGAGCACGGCAATAATACATGCGTGAGCATTCCTCACCGGAATCATAAAAAAAACTGCAACAGCATCAGCACAGCGAGTACAAGTGCGTGCCCCTCGTTATGGCTGCAGAGCTATGGTTTGCGAATCGCGATGTGGATGGGTTCGGGACGCGGGCTGCATGCATCATCGCTGGGCCTGCAGGCAGTGCCCTGGAAAGTTTGCTGTCACTCGTCGATTATTCTGGCATGGTGTGTATCGAAATATCGCGAAGAGCGGCGCTCTGCGAGGCGATCCCAGGAGTGTACGTATGAAGACTCGTCGAAGGGCGAAGCTGCATCTGGAAACGCCTTTTGCTCACATAGGGACCGGGCCCGCGCCATAGATAGGCGGCCACGAGGTAGCGGCCGATAGAGCCGAGGCTTCTCTGTAGAGCTCCATAGAGACACCATAGAGACACCTCGTCTATGGTAGACGACGTTCTCTCTGTGGATGTATGCCTCCAATCTCGCTCTATGGCACACTGCTGCTTTCCATACGGCGACACCGTGACATTTCCAAGTTCCTTCGCCAAGCAACAAGTCTCCACTTGTCTTTGCTCGTCTTTGCTCGTTCGTCTTTGACTTGAAGCTCTTCTCTCTACACATCCTCATGGACTTTGTTGCAAGCTCACAACTTGAACCATTCCAAGATGGTGAAGACCTATCTGCTGGCTTTTGGGGTCTCCTGGGTCTGGAGACAGAATTTCCATTTGGGGTGCATGACCGTCTGCAAGGATACGGAGGTGGACTTCGTTGGTACTTCTCAGCCATCCCAAGATGGTAATGACGAGCTTTCCATGGTACGCCAGCCTTCTTTTCAATTGCAACGTACGATCTCAGCCATACCCTCTCAGCCATTGCCGAGCAGCAGCACAAGCCCCGTCTGTACATCAAGTATGGACAATACATTGTGGGATATAAGTACCCTTGATGTTAGTGCTCGACGAGCGCGTCTGGTGAGACGTGCATCACCTGTGGTGCGTGTCAAGTATGTTGATCTTTGCTCCATTGACACGTCGCTGCGTACTTAGAAATCAAGCCCAACATCAAGTTTTCCGCACGCTCCCACTGCCCGTCCTATCAATTTGGTTCGGCGCGTTACGACAGGCCCTAGCCCGGAGGTGTGTTTTCTACCCCCCATCGTACTTACCCTCGTACTTACCCTCGTACTTACCATCCTTCTCCCAACAGTTCCTCCGAGCTGCAGAGATGGAGAGGGAAATGGAGAGGAAGCGACAGCGAGCACGTAAGGAGGCCAAACGAATCATGAAGAAGATCCGCGCCTATGCCACGGCCACCGCCCGGCTGCAGCGCAAGCACAAGCGGTTGTGTGCGTTCGCGGCTGGCAGCTCCGAGGAGGACAAAGAGAACACATTTTGGGCCCATTAGATCTTCTATGTATTACATACTCTGTGCTAATGGATGTCGCGTCTTTGCTCACAAAAAAATACTGTGAATTCGGGCGCTAATAATGGAGTACTTCCCTTTTTAGCTCCGAAAGCTCTCTTGACTCGAAAAATTCTGAAAACATGGGGGCTGCCACTTGGACCATCGTATCATTTAGAATAGCATTCAAACTACTTCAGTAAAATGTTTGCCAGAGCTTGCCGCCACTGACAGTAAAATTATCACAAAAAATACAATGTACATGCAGTAAAAATTATTTTGGTAGAGAGTCATCGTATCCGGGTTTATAGAGGCAGAAAGCGTGTCTATCTGAGTGAGAATTAAGAAAAGACTTGTCCTGACTCCATTTCTGGGGTATTAGCATGACATTCCGGACGATGCGATCCAAAGTGATGATTTCGGCATATGGGCCATGCTGGCGGGAAGATCGAGTTAAATGATAATAACCGTCGAGAGAATCCGGACTTCTGAGGGGAGTGAACCATTCAATATATGCCAAAGGTCCTGATTTGCCAGGATAATGCGCAGGAACTTGGAAGATGACCTTGACCTGCGCAACCCGAAGACCTAAATCATTGTAAACAACTTGAAGTCGCGCTGATATAAAAGAAAAGTATTACCTGCGAGGGCTGTACCTGCCGTGAATGAATTTTGTTCGCCGGTGCGGATGAGAGCAAAATCGAGGTGGGCAGGCTCTGCAGCTCTACGTTGTTCAAGACTTGCGGGTGCAGGGGCCGTTGCGCGAACGAGGTTGGTGGAATGACGCTCACCAACCTCAGGTATTTTCGAGTGTCGGAAGCTAATACGCTTCCAGGTCCCAAACATATCGAAAGTGCGAGGCTGGAAGTGGAAGCGGGAGGTGGAGGTGGAGGAGCCGAAGAACGTTGTCAAAGCGAGGATGAAGCGAGAGGCATTGTGGCCCTCGGGAGACATAATATGGGAGTCGTACCCTCCTTCGTCACTTCGTTACTTCGCTTAATTCTGCGAAAGTTCGTCACTTTGATGGGATTTGGTGAAGGTTCGTCACTTCCATTGATTTTCTGTGAAAGTTCGTCAGAAGAATAAATTCTAATGAAAGTTTGTCAGCTCGCAATTCACGCGGATCATTGGAGTTTGAACATCACGTAGAATTACCACCCTTTCCCTTCTACCACCGCCACGATTGTCGCACGCGCAAGATAGGATGCACGGAACAGCTGGTAACGAGCACGAACAACCTCAAGACAGTTTTCCCGTGTCCCAGTGTGCTTGCCCCATTGCCCTCCACACATTGACTCACAAGAGCAGCATCAAGTTCGCCCCGGCAGAATCGCGCGCGTGCAGCAACAGTCCAGCGTGCCGAGATGGGTTTGTTGGTGGGCGGTTATATTACCGTTTTTTTTTTTTACGGGCTTTTGGGATGCAGGAGGAGAGGTGGCATGAGGCGCGTGGGGTTGGAATCGGAACTGCGGGTGATGCCGCGCTCGAAGAAATTTTGTGTGTGCATCGCTTCGTGTCGCGTCGCAGCTGGAAAGGCAGCAGCTTGTCGGACGCATGCCTTGTCCACTCCGTTTCGCCAGAGCCAAGCGCGCTCCTGCGGGAACGTTTTGAGCTGCCGCTCCTTTGCACCCCAACAGTATCAGTGAGTACCTGTTAATTATTTGAATCTGTGTGTACTCACATACACATACTGGTCGAGCGCCGGATGTTGGCGGGTCCGCCGAGCGCCTTTCCCAGCAGCTCGAGCTAGTGCCCATGGCGGCGGCGGGGAGGCGCTCATGCATTGCTTAGGCATACTTCGGCACCGTAGTAGTTGGATCAGATATATTTATTTGAGTTTGTGTTGAATACATGATTTTTTTGGGTAACCTCACGGTTGTTTTAAATTTTTACACATGCTTCAGACTTTGTAGATGAACATGAGTCGGAAATTCAATGCAAAAGTACTAGTGACGTGCTTGGCGAGAAGTGACGAGCTTTTGCAGAAAATTCCTCCAAATCACGAACTTTGGACAAATGCCATCAATGCGACGAAACTTCGCAAATTTAAGCGAAGTAACGAAGTGACGAAAATGGCGCGGACTCATAATATGGGTAGCCGAGACGGCACGAGTGGCGGGCAGTTTTGCCATAGACAAGCGGTGACGCGAGATCACCAATGAATCCTTCTCGATAGCAGAAGATTCTGGATTTGAATTCGAGTTTGCAGCAGCAGTGGGTGTGGGTGTTAGAGCGGTAAGGGGTGTGGATGTCGGAAAGACAGGTGTGGTAGCGACAGCCGTCGTTTGTGGCAATGTCGGATGCGCCCATTCGAGATACGCACTGAATCGTGCAACGGATTCTTGCCGCTGAAGCCATACCGTCATCTGGTCGATGTAGTCCTTGCGGTTACTGGCCCGATAAGCATTTTTGGCGTAGTCGATGTGGAGACGCTCTGGGGATTCCGTGTTAAAACCATCGGGAGTGCCGAAAAGTCGAATCAGGGGGACATAGTGGTCGAGGGAATGGATCTTGGGTATATTGAAATCCTTCTTGCGTCCTTTGAGATCGATAAATATTTGCTTGTTCGCGTGGAAAGTATTGAGTGAATTTTGCATCGTGTCAAGTGTTGTCGAAGTGTGTGACTGGAGTGACGCGAAATACGCGAAGTCGATGAGCCCACGCACTGCCATAACCATCTGCGGATGCGCCCCCGCCGTTTGTCTCCGAACGATGGTTTTACGCGATCGTTGATCTATTGACGCGTACATGGTCAGTCAAGTTTTGTTCATGCTAAAACATCGACGTACGATGGGCAGTTTCAAGAATTCCTCCGTTGCCGTGTGGCCCACGTGCTTAATGAGCCATTTGGCTAGCTGCCATTCATCGTCATCTCGAAACGGGCCAAGTACTGTCCCCCCCTTCAAAATCTCCCCGTCCCTGATGAGCTCAAAGGCCGTCTTGCTGGGCCCATATGTTGCCCCGGCCCCAATTTTCTCGTCAGGAGTCCTGTACCACTGCGGACGCTCGCCTGGACGCTCTTGTGGTGGTCGAGTGGGAATTGATGCATCTTGGTCGGGGTCCTCAGAAGCAGGATTGTCTGAGTCCTGCTGCTGCTGAGAAGCAAGGTCGCTCTCCAGTGGGATATCATCGAGAATAGCAGCCAGATTATCGGTGCTCGGAAGCTCTGGCGACTGCGGGACCTCATTTGGCCGACGCCGTCTGCGAGACGTAAGTTTTGAAAGTCTGGTTCCCAAACTCGCCTCGAATTTATTTTTACAGGCAGGACTTTGCAGCTGGTGACGCCGTACAAGACTGCCGTTCCCAAATTCTATCTGGCAAAATGCGCAGATTGCCATGGTATGAAAGAGTGCGATATCAATTTCAAATATTTTCAAATGTGCATCAGCAACGGACATGTGCTCGAGATTGCGGTCACGTCGTGTTTCAAAGTGGTTTGTTTATTTTCCCAAGTCCTCTCTTCCTCTTACCACCATGCCGTGCCTTTCGTTCCCAACAAATCCTCGCCGCCCAGAGATCGTTGGGCGAGGTGAACGAAATCCCCAAGTGACTGAGGGTCTTGCGAATCATCGTTTCCTTCTCTTATCTGCCCTTATCGACACCTTTGTGGCAGAGGAAAAACTGCGTAAAAATGCAGAAAAAGCGGACAAGGCAAAAGCAACACGTCAAAAGAATGCAGCTGCGAAGGCAGCCGCTGCCACCGCCGCTATTCCCTCTACTCCGTCCACACCGACCGCTCAGACGACGATACCCCCTCCTCCATCATCGGCAGTGCCTTCTCGACTTCGCATGCAGCAGCCGGCTCAACCCAGCAGCACGACTCCTAGCCCACTGCGCCCCCCGCTCGTGGCAATAACTCCCCAGGAGCAGTCGGCACCGTCGGCCTTCCACCACCTACCATCGCCGAGCCCTATCATTCACCGCCAAGAGGCTGCGCCAGTACTGCACAATTACCAGCCCAGATATCCTGACTATGGGCCGCTCCCAGGCTCTTCCCTCTCAAGCTCACGTCCGAGCTCATCCCCCATGGACGACGCCCACTTCAACAAGATGCTGGCCAACTTGACTCCAGCTCAGTTCGCCCTGATGACTCAAGGATTTGGCCCACCGCGTAAGTTGCATCTTCCTCTGTATACGTGAACTGACTGCTTCCATCTAGGTATGGGTGTCAGCTCCCATTGATCCGCGCTTGGAGGGCGGGGTTGTTACATAATCATCGGACTTTGAAAAAATTTCGCGTTATGTCACACGGCGTTACACCCACCTTTCACGCGTCTTTCTCTCTCTACACCACCGAACTCCGCACAAAACACGCGTCAATCTCGTCCAGATAGCCATAGGAATGTACGATGGAGCCAAACCCGCCACCCGTTAAGCCAGTTCGCGCGTATAAACGCACGCCGAAGCTCACGATTCCATTGATCCCACCACCCGGGTCTTATTCTGGCTCGGCATCTGCCCCTACAACACCGATAACACCCGTTACACCCGCATCCACAACCTCCACCAGTAGCCAAGTCCGCTTGCGAGCCCCCATGCGGTCAAAGTGGCAGAAAATGGAGGATGTCCTCACCACTTACGGCTTTGACAGTCTCGGTGAATTCCTAGAGACTTTTTTTCACATTCACGAGCGTGGCGAGCACGACCCTCGAAAGCCTACTCATATCGGCACCGTAACGAGCTTCTTGAACGGCTCGTCGACCGTCGCGATGGCCGATATCCTCACGCTGATCTACCGTCACCCCCAAAGTCGACCCAAAACCAAGTACCCTGACCAAGTGGAAGCCGCTTTTTCTCCTCATAAACCCTTGGAGGAGATTCGTTTCGCACGCCCGTGTTTGAATGCGTGGGCTACCAGAGTCGTAGGCGATGAGATTTATCGTCGCGTTGGCAAGCTTGCCCGCAAGGACGATGATCCGAACAGCCGCATCCATATCCGCGCCACAACAAACGGGCGAAAGAAGGACGCGAGAGTGATGACTTGGGAAGATACCGAGTTCACGATCCAGGGCCTTGCCGACCAGTATCGCGAAGCAGACAAGTTTGTGTAGTACTTGACGGAATGTTTCTGTGCGCCCCGCATCAAAGGTGAAGTCGTGGTCCGTAAATGTCGTCCCCATCCTGCGGTATGCTTGTTTTCCTTTCCAAATTTCGTTGTTTTATGGCCTAATCCTCCCTCTCTTTGCCTAGATCCAAGTCGCCGCCCTTAGCTCGTTTATACTCAGTCGAAATTCCTACGCCAGCGGAGACCTCGCAATGCCGCTCGGGATCTGGCAATTTGCCTGCCAATCACACGTGGATGTAAAGCGCGTTTATTGTCGCTTAGGCTCCGTCGTTAGCGACAGCACCACGCGCAAAGCCCTCAATTCCATGTCCGCAGCCGACATGGAGAATCTGCGAGAGAAAGTTCGGGTCGCGACGGAAAAGGACGAATCTGCGGCGGGCAAGGTTCTCGATAATATTCAGCATTACGAGGTTGTCCACCAGCCGGGATTGGGTCGTGAACCCCGACTCAAGTGCGGGACCGCTTGCACCGCCTTCGAGTACGACGACGTTCAGCCTGGCGCATTTGATGCCAGTGACCGTATAGAACGCATTGTGAAGCAGGAGCGTCAAATGATGACCACCGAAAGTGTTTTTGAAAGCATCGACTGGTCCCACATAGGCGATGTGACCGAACTCCATTTTGTGCGCGTCCTTGCCGAATTCACTCCGCATCTGATACATTTGATCAAACAAATCTCCGCACGCTTTCGTGGTCCCCTGGCAAAGCACCGCATCCCCGTGCGCAAGAAACGGCTTCAACCATTGTCGACTAATGCCGAACGAGAAGTCACGTATCAAGGAATGAAAGGTTGTTTCACAGATCATGACAAACAGATGGGGGGCACTAGAAGGAAATCTAAAGAGACAGTTCTGACTGAAATTGCGCTGGCTATCACACAAGCAATGTCCCGTGAAAATCCGGTTTGAAATGACTCCAAACAGGGCAATTTACTGATTTGATGTGAAACTCGGCATACCAAGCCACCATTAAATTGCATTTGTTTGCACTGGAATGCAGAGCACAAAGCCTTCCTGGAAAGGCCCTGGGGCACTAGAAGGAAATCTAAAGAGACAGGTCTGACTGAAATTGCACTGGCTATCATACAAGCAATGTCCCGTGAAAATCCGGTTTGAAATGGCTCCAAACAGGGCAATTTACTGATTTGATGCGAAACTCGGCACATCAAGCCATCATTAAATTGCATTTGGGTGCACAGCCTCGAAACTAGGCACACCAAGCCACCATTAAATTGCATTTGTTTGCACTGAGTCCAAATCGCATTCCAATCACATCTGTCTGTTCAGAAAATTTCATTTCATCCATTTTGGACCTGGAAGAAAGAGTCGGTTTATTAGGCTGCCATGTCATCAAAACTCGGCATCGTTGTTCCTGAAGCTTTGGCAGAGATCTCGCCGTACTAACGACACATTCTGTGTTGCTGCACGACATTCTTGCAGCAAGAAGTGCAACGACGCGTCCTGGAATCTCTGGCAACACTTGAGAGAAAAAAAGATTACATAATAACCCTGACCTCCAATCAAAGATCGAGGGGAGTCAACAGACTACAACATGCGAGGTACGAGCACAAATTTTGTTGTAGCGTCTGTTTATAAAAGACTAACCGTGACTCCCGGTGGTTCTTCCGTGGCATCTGGGGGAGCCGTAACCCCTGCTGTCCAAGATTAGCGCGGTGAATTTGCGCAGGGTGGTGAGTCGCTACTCAAGAGCTGATTCGGATATGTTTTGGGCGTAGATTATGTTTCCGTGGTCCGCTTTACATCAAAAAATTGCTGTTTGGTCGATATCAACACCATTTCGCGTAGGTCCGAGAGCTGCTAAGCAGAACTGTCTCTTCTGGCACCTCATCCCGAAGTGTTGTGAGGAATCCCAGGATGGGGGAGCCAACGGTGGTCCCGCTGCTGCGATGCCTGCAGCTCCTGGCGAAGCAGCGGCTCCAGTTGCTGGTGGTTGACTTTGGTATCTTTGAGTGCCGAAACCAGGAAAAGTACATAAGTATGAGTCTCTGCCGGGCGAAGCCACGGCCCTCATCCCAAGTACTGTTCAAATCGACAGTCACGTGTCACACACCCCTGTTTGGCTGATGCAAGCAATAAGATCCTTCCATGAAGGGGCTAGGAGTCAGCTGATAGTGCAGATAATATTTCTAGCCCAGGGTACCTGGGTTCAGCTGACTGATCTTTTGACAGCCTATAATATCAATGTACCTGAATGGTTGGATTCGGCTGATGCTGGAGATAATATTATTGTGCCTGCCGACCTAGGGTCGGCTGACCAGTGTGTCGATCCCGAAATTTGGTCCCAGTCACGCATTGGTGTCGATTTGAAGGGAAAAATACAGTAATAGGGGGGTTATTCAGTCTATTCACAATCTATTCGAGGGGTCCCTACCCCCCGTCTAGATTCGCAATATTTGAGGTGATGGGGCAGTAAATTTGGACCCTTTAGGGTGATCCTATTGATGGGGTCCTGACAGGTCCTTCGGCATCACGGCGGAAAATCGAAATATATTCCTGTGGAATATTTGCTGAACCTTTAGGTTTGGCTACCCTAGAGAACTTGGATTTCGGCCAATTTTGCTTCAAGTACAAACAATGTTGGTCATTAAAGATTAGTCACGTCATTCCTGGTAACATAAGTTACTGGCTCTGAGAGAGCCTGATTTTTGGGTTTTGGCCGTGCATCACATTTTCGTCAGCAGTTTTCATGTAATCGCTTTTCCCTCCCATCTAAATTGTTTCGGTTTGACCTAGTCGCTCCCTCTGCCGCGATTGCCGTTGTTCAATCTCATTATCATGCTTATGAAAACATGGAATCTTCTGGATCCTTCCTCCTTAAATCACATTTTCGTCAGCTGTTTTGGCATAATCACTGATCCCTCTGCCAAAGTCCTTCGGCTTCCGACACGAGCCGATGATTGCCGATCCTCCATTCATAATCTTGATTAGGCCTGGAACTGGAACTGGAACTGGAATAGAATTCCAGTTCCAGTTCCAGTTCCAGTTCCTTGTCCGGAGTGATCAGGTGTTTGCATGCTTCGGATCGCAACGTTTGAGCTCAACGTCCAACTTGCTCAGTGAATACCTAAACCTGAACCAGAAGTTCGGTTCAGTCGCCCTGCATGGGTGGCGTTTGAACGTCGAATCTGAAAGTCCTAATTTTCAGTGATTATTGGGGAATGATACCAGCTCGTGCCTCGTTCATTACAGTCTGTTAGTTACCGCGTAAAATAAGCGGCGTTCAGCGTTATCACTGATTGATGGCAGATGCACGACCCAATAAGTCATTTATTTTACGCGTCTGTGTGCTGTTTGACGCGACTTTCGACATTAAAGGCAAAAGAGAGAGCTTGTAAGGGAGTTGAATGGATGCCAGAATTTGTGTGGACCTTTCTGCGGACCGTTCTCGCAGTAGCATCTTTTCGGCCGACTTCGGTCATAAAAGTCGTGATTTGAGTGGTTAAACTGGTTCCTGACCAGAATTCACTCCAAAAAGATCTAGATACATGTTTTAATGCAGCTAGACATCTGAGACGCGCTGTTTTCAGGAATTTTGTGCTCCATGCTGGCCACGACGCGTCAAGTCGCGTCAATGTACAGCACATGTGACTTCCCAAAACGGTGCTTACATAATAACCCTGGATGCCTACTATGATGGCGTGGTAACCAAAGGACTAGTTTTTGACCTGTTTTGAACGTAGATTACACTTCCGAACCCAGGATTCCCGGCGAAACCTAGTCTATCCTAGATAGACACTCTATAGTAACGCTTGTGCCTCATATAGGTCAAACATACCTCTGGAGTGCGCGAGATGACACTGCCTCCGAACTTGGAGGGCATCTACAGACTGCGATCTACCTAAACAAATCCAAGACCTAGAATCCGGTGTGTATGCTGTTGGAGTATTAGGTGGCTGTGCGAGCATCGGAGCTCGGTCAACCGTGGGAGTCGGGATTGCTAATGCGCCGCCCGACAATGAATCAGCAGGTTCCGTAGGTATAAAAGCAGCTAGTATTTTGTACATACCTCATCCATTTGTAACCAACCTCTCGCCTTGGCTTCTGTGTCCTCAGGGAGTCACGCGGGAATGCACCCTTTAATTTATAAATATGCTCCAATTCACTGAGCCGCACAACAAAATTCCGGACTGCAGCAAGCCGTACGCCTTCACCAGCGCAGTGCACATCCCGTCGTGCATTGGGTTGCTGCAATTGCCTTCCAGGTGTGACGGCTCTATCAAGCCTCGCTAGGTACAGTGGCGGTAAAGAATAATCAGTGCGGTCGTCTAAGCTCAACTCTCGGTCAAATCACTTCAAATAAAATCCCATCATGAAATTCTGCTGATTTCATGGTTTTCTGCCCAATTCAAAGTATACCATACCTGTTTCACTGTCTCTGGAACCATGAGATATACAAAAATGGTCCACATACCATGAAAGTACTTGAAAATCCGATCATATCGGCTTGCCTGTATTGATAGACATTTATCCTGGTCCAAAATCGCCGAAAATGGTCCAAAATCGCTAAAAATGGCCAACTTGCGGGTTGCATGGCGAGCTAAAATTCTCATGGACCCAGGTCAACTAAAATGTCAATGAGGTCGCCTTTTCAAGTGGCTTTGGCCAATACATTTGTACTGGCCAGCATCAGAATATAGGACACTAAGCATTGAAGAAAACAAATTGACACTTGAATAAAGCTGCGGTCTTCATCGGAACAAAGCTTTGGCTCATCTCGTTCACGCACACTTACTACCTCCAAGCTTTGACTTCCATTCTTCTGCCCAACTTTGGCCTCAAGAGAATCTCCATCGTGAGCTAATATATAACATTGTTCTGAACCATTGCAATTGCTTCCCGCTCCCGTTGCCACCGATAGCGCATTTTTCTCAGGCGTAGCTGAGCCCACTTTGGTGCCTTATAAGAGATTTCGGGTTTGGGAAAGAACAACCGTTGCTTTTCAAGGCATTTGCACACATAAATCTTGCGCAGGAAGGCCAGAGACGCGATCAATTTGATACTTCCATTTGCCTCACTTGTCTGTACGGATAGCTGCCATGATCCCGGTGTGGTCGAATATAGATGTCTCCCAGTGCTAGTTTCTGTCGGACTTACCTGCTTTATTTAAATAACACTCAACAGGCAAATAGCTTTACTAGAATACCAAGTTGGATACTGGGTGAACTTTCGATGCAACGATGCTACCTTTTGCATCGTACTCCGCTGTACTGAGAGTTAATATTGTCAATTTCTGCTCTTGAATGACACGGAACATCGCGCCGAATGGGCCGCATTTGGCAGATGGATGACAGTATTTGACAGATCCGTGATTCGCGCGTTTCCATGCTGTGTGTCGGGTACGGCAACCTGATTTGAGATCACTGATGGCGCTATTCGGGCAGCGTCGGGATGATGCGGGATTTGTTCGGAGCATTCCCTGAGCCGGAAAAAAAAATCCCTGGTGAGGACTTAGCGGTATCAATCACCCCCTGAGGAGTTTTTCGCAGCATACAAGATCTCCAATTGCAGATGCAGGCCTGAAATCGATGAAATCGGTCGGATAAATTGACCGATAAATTAGGGACACCGGGAGAGCCAACCAGGGTCCGAACATTTCTCTTGCTTTAGATTCCGCCCATAGCCATTATTGCGTTTTCCGCAAGGCATCCATTTTGAAACGCGTGCTTCAATGGCCTTGTGTTTAAGTCATTATTGTGTTTTCTATTCATTTTGAAACGCGTACTTCAATGGCCTTGTATTCAAGCTATCATTGTGTTTTCCATTCATTTTGAAACACGTGCTTCAATGGCCTTGTATTTACGTCATTATTGTGTTTTCTATTCATTTTGAAATGCGTGCTTCAAT
This sequence comes from Mycena leptocephala, assembly GCA_029378395.1. NCBI lineage: Eukaryota > Fungi > Basidiomycota > Agaricomycetes > Agaricales > Mycenaceae > Mycena > Mycena leptocephala. The sequence continues at coordinate 231,616 of JARJLF010000030.1, read as the reverse complement.
GGCCTTGTATTTAAGCCATTATTGTGGTTCCAAAAGGCATCCATTTTGAAACACGTGCTTCAATGACCTTGCAGCTAAAACGCGACTGTTTCAATTCCACAGCACAATTTTTGAGGCGCGCCCCACCCATCTGGATAGCCTTGACTTATTACTGCCCTCTGTGAATATCCAAAACTCTGCTGACAAGGTGTTCATTGAACAACTGAGCTCTCTGTCTGTAATTTAACACATCATACTAAGTTCCACTTCCATGAGCTAGTTTTAGAGGGCAGATCTTTGCGCTCTTTGAGGTGGTCCACGGTAATTTTTTGTTCAACCCCCGCTCAATTCAATGAAGCGGTAATTAACGTGTTCTCTCTCTCCATCACTCTCCTCATACGGGTACCAAGTAGGTTATTCATTATGTCTATGTCTTTTGTCTCTCTTTTGAATGGTGATTTTCCCAGGAATTCACAAGCGCTGTGGGGCGTTCAAGCGAGGACTCAAACAAGGTTTTATTCTTGAGCTAATACATCCAATCCCATCAGCACAGTTCAGCCAAAATGTGCCTGACTGCTAGTTGAAGCCCTTCCCCTCAGCCAAATATTGCCTGGATTTGCCAGACAATGCTCTGCTGGGTTTCTGGCAGGACTGTCAATTCATATTTGGGTTTCGTGCATCCTTGCTAAAAGACGAAATACTCGGCCGGGCACTTCAGGTGAACGACAGATATATTATAAATACCTAAAAGACGAAATACTAGAATCGAGAAGTAAGTACGAGAGACAGAATAATAAGTAGAAGAGAACATACCTCAGCCGGGCACTCCAGGTGAACGACTAATGGATACTCTCAAGTATCTACAGATTAAATAGAAAACGGAAGCTGTACGAAACTGTAGAAAGTTGTATGTATAGCTGTACGAAGCTATGAAGCTGTAGATAAGCTGTATGTATAGCTGTACGAAACTTTGAAGCTGTAGAAAAGCTGTAGAGCTGTAGACAATACAAAAGAAATCACTGTTACATACTAAAGGGGAATTGGTCGGCGCTCGTCGGACGGACGAGCAAGCACCGTAAAAAGTGCGGACGACTAACCTAGCTCGCTGGGAGCTCGAGCTTGCAGCCTTGTTGCAAACAAGAGGATGGCGGGAGCAGATGTGGCCAGCGGGAAGTCCGTATTTCCCGCGCTTGACGCCGGGACGCGAGGCTCAGCGTAGGATCAGGTCCCAAGTAAAAACCGAAGGAAAAGGCCTCGGGTTGGTCGAGAAACTCAGCGCCGGAATTCCCGAGTGCCGCGGCGTGTCAACACTGAACCAATAATAGTCCAATGGAAGGAGCCTGATGAGAAAGGCCGGAGGCGTTGAGAAAACTAAATACGTACACATCGTCCTCGTATTCGGACGGATGCCGGTGCACGATGAACACATAGGTGCTCTGAAATTAAGCCCATTACAAGAGAATGGTAAGAAAGACCAAAGTGACCAGGCGGGGAGCCGGCCAATTGCTAAGTTGCGCCTCATCGCGAGATGCATGTGGACCAACAGGTACAGTAACGAATGGACGACGGAAAGAGCAACAGCGACGAGATAATGCCGTCGATCGTGCGCAGATGGGTTTGAAGAATCTGAAGGACTTATTTGACGGGGCTGTTATGGTCCTCGCACGGGGATTGTGTAGAAATTGGGTCATTGCCCCAGAGTGAATTAGGACAGGTGGGTTACAAGAGGCTAAGGTAGGTACACTATACTAACTGCTTTTATACTATTCATCAAGCTTATTCATCCTCGGGGGGCGCATCAGTCATCCCGACTATGCTGACTGATCCCGTTCCCATGGTTGGCCGAGCTCCGATGCTCGCTCAGCCGACCATATTCCAACAGATTGAGCCTGGACGGTTTCGATGGGGAAAAATCTAGTGTGACGTTTCCGTGGATGACCTAGAACCACTCTGCGTCCGGCGCTGGCGTAACGAGTCGGGACAAAATCTTCTGTAAAAGACCGATCGTCGATGTTTGTGAGCCTCATCCAAATGACAACACTACAACGATCGATGTCGCCCTCAACGATTCGCAAAGCTCACCATCAATCTGATTCAATCAGGTATTTGACCTTGGTGCCCAACGAAGTAGGTGAAATGGGTGCACTACCCGAATGGGACACGCAGCTAGTGCCCGCCAGTCCCACGGGTCAAGCGACGCGGAAACAGAAATGTGCGACAAAACGACGAGTGAGTCCTGGCGCACATCAGGCGACGGACTTACGATCCACAATACACTTGTTGACGCGTGCACGTAACACGACAGGGTAAGTACGACGGGGTAAATTGCTGGGCAGAGGATGAGTACATCGTAGGTGCGCGTTGCATTTCGACGACATGGTGCTTGGTGCAGGTGGATCATGTCGTCTGAGACGACAGGGGCCGACGCGTATGAGATGACGAGTACAGAGAGCGAAGGTAGTAGAGGACACCCAATGCGAAATTAGGAGCTTGCAGTATGTAGGTGCCTTGGATGTTTCCATTACAGCGGTTGAAGCCGTCATCGATTTCTTTGTCGACACCTATCGCTCCACCTCTCTATGCTTCCTCCAACTCGTCGTACAGGCTGGTCTGGCCGTCCTCGCGGCCGCAGCAGCAGAGGTCTGAACTTCTCACTAACCCCCAGATGTCTAACGAAAGTCTCAAGGCAACAACATTCGTGGAATCCGCGGCAAATACGATTGCAAACAGCATTGACCAGAGTTTTTTCTGCCGCAATATCCGGTATTCAAAGTGCCCTTTCGGCGGCCAATAAAATTACGAGGATAAACATCCCTACTCCGAATCTAACTCCACCCGATCTCCAAAACTCGAACTTCCTACCACGTCTCAAAACCAATTGAACAATTTGGGCAGCCAACGTCCTACATTGGATGAGTTAAGGCAGATTGTGGATAATTTGTAGGCGATGTTTTCCCGTCTTACTCTCTGACACTCATGCACCCATACTGGCAGCATTGACACACTATTCTCTTACCTTCGAGCTGACATAAATGCAACCTTTGCATCCCTGGCCACGGATCCCTCCATTTTCCCAATCCCGGCGCCCGTGAATTTGACGTTCTGCGACCAGTTCGATACCTCCCCGACTGATGACCTCAGTCATGATATAAAGGCGTTAGCGATGTGGTGTACAGTGGGAATAGGTAAATCACCTAGGTGGGCCCTATTTGACCTAATTTACACCGGTAAATTACCTCGGCTTTCTGAACTCCATCACTGGAACAGCGTCTCCAGAGAAATCTTCGACTCCGAGTACAGATCGTCGTTTCCGAATGTGATTCCAGAGGTCGCAATCTTGGAGGTGGCAGCTGGGACCTGGGGCCGGACACATTGTTGGAGCAGGACGAGGATGGACGCGCGCGTGAACGTGAGTTGGGCGCCGGGAAAGTGGACGAACTTATGTGGACCTTAGGGTAAATATACTGTATTTGATTCATAGTCTGGCTGGGTGAATGCATCCTCCAACATGCACACAGAAAATTTAACCCCCGGCAAACCACGTTATGGAATATTTTTTGAATTTTCTGCTGTGCGCATATTTTATCCCTTCCTGGTGCAGAAGTCGAATGAGTGTTCACTTTCTAGTGGAATCATGCTCTGCCTAGTTCATGGTTTTTCTTCCTGCCAAAATTATCCGTGCCCGACCATAAAACTGTTGTTCATTCTCGGTATCTGGCCGAGTACTCAAGTGACGTTCAGTTCGGTCTTCACATGAATCGGTACCAAAAATTCGGGCCTCAAAGTACATAAAGCAAGCCCATTCGTACTACATAGTTCATGGTTTCTTCCTGCCAAAATTATCCGTGCCCGACCATCAAACTGTTGTTCATTCTCGTTATCTGGTCGAGAACTCGAGTGACGTTCAGTTCACGCCGCATGTCCACCGAGGCTTATGCTTGCACACTGTTCTCCTACCCCATCGAAGCACCACTCCCGCCCAAGCGTACCCAAGCACCGGAGTTTTTGAGTGTGGTGAAAGACGATAAAGAACATGCGAGATTATGGATGAGGATACGATGGGATGACAGTTTACCAATCAATCAGAACAAGCTCCGGTACCGTTGAAATGATAGAATAGAAGTCAAATATTACTCCTTTGCCTTCACTAACCTTTGCCTTTATAAGTTGTTATCCCGTGCAATGGCTGAGGATCCCAGGATTATGGAGGTCTATCTGGGTCAGCGCAGGCGCCACGCTCAGCTACGCTGATCGACGCGAAGCTAAACATAGTCTGTTTAGGTAACCAAGCTACGGCCAACTATGGCCAAACATAGGGGGCGGTTACCTACACAGAGGGCTGTGTTTGGGGGCTAAACATGGCCTGTTGGGTACCCAAACAGACCCAATTACGGCCAAACAGACCTAGCCTGACCTCTGTTTAGGCGACGTTGGAACATAGTGTTATACAACTCCCACTTGTCCTCAATAAATTCTGAGTTAAAGCAGGCACATACTAGAGCATAGAATGAGTGATACTGTGGTAGAACCCGAGGAATCAAAACGCTGGAATGGGGCAAGGAAAATAAAATGATCGTGACGACCCAGGTGTCACACGTCGGGTTCCTTGGATCAGAGCCAGCGCAGCTGCATAAGTACAAAATTAGCTTTACTTTAAGGACACGGGAGCGTGGTCGAGGAGCAGGAAAGACTGTGACACTTATTTTTTCCCTCACTGTCAGGGTTAGTCACCTTGCTTGCTTTACCTAGATTGTTACCTTTCTTGACTACAAATGCTCCCACCCCTCTGCTGATGGTGTTTGCGTTGATGGCGTGGATGAGGGCAACGTGTGGGCATCAAGCCCCCAGCGGTGGGTTTCTGTTGATAGGCCCCCACGATGTCTTCAAGTCGGGATGTCTCGTGACACGCCAATAATCCTCCGCCATTATGCTCGGGTTTCATTGCTTCTAAAAAAGAACAACCACCATTCCTACTTGATTTTCGTCACTCTGTTTGTCTCCATTAACGCGAGAGCAGAGGGAAGCCCCGGAAGAAGAAGAAAGCGGCAGCTAAGGGTCCGGTTGCTAGGAAAGTTGCGCTGCCGCCCCAGAAATCAATGGTTGCAAGCAGAGGAAAACAAGTAATTACTCGGACTGCAAAGGCAATGACGATGACAGCGGGATCCAACAGGTGTCCCACCTATGTTTATCTCAATGGTAGCAACGCGGCGGAGCTCATTGCCGACTTCTGGAGAGGTTGCAACTACAACACACGAGGTACGAGGGAAAAAAATGCTGTAGCATCATCTGTTTATAAGAGACTAGGTCGCAACAGCGCATTATCACCCAATGGTTCTTCTCAAACGACACCTAATGCTAAGAGGAGGTGCAAGGTTCACAAGACGGAAACCGAACCCCCGGCAATTGCTGTGACAGACCGGATGAGGTTCAGGAAAAGTTCTGTGTCTGAAAAGAGAAGGACTGAGGCTGCGGGTCAAGCTGTACAACAGGAATCTCCGAAGTGTCGTAGAGAAATCGACTCGAAATCATAGCTTCCGATTCAACGAACAATACAGATCTAATTTCTTCGAGTCGAAATTGAGACGGGGGTGTTCACCAGTAAACCAGCCGTCGAAAGCTCGGGGTATATTGCAGAGCAGTGCGAGGGGCCGAAATTGCTGTACACAAGTACATACATGTTTTTGTTGATCGACCCGAACTAGCGCCTCACTTCCGACCTATGAGGTGGAGGGGTAAGTTTGGGTCGTGGACATTGCACGCGGTGAAACCCGCCTCCGAAATTAGACTGAAGTAACCAACATTTTAAACGGTGTGTTAACATCGAAATTGTTGTCAATGAGTACATAGGGCGCGTCCACGCGTAGAAGACATCTTCTGACGGAGGGTCGGTGGTCGGGGGGTCCACTGAGAGGCTGAGAAAAACTTTTTAGTATGTATTTTGAATCGCCTGAATATGCCTTGAAACCACTTCATAGTGGGTCATGGAGGTGCAGGATGTAAGAAAGTGCGTCTATAAGGGCCCGATCGGTGGCACCGCTTGCCCGGAGCTACGGCTAGGCTCCGCTTCGTTGACTAGGCGGAAGGTGGACTCCCACGGGCTTAACGCGTTGAGTCACATTTGTCACGTATCAGTAAATAGAGATAAACATCTCTCTTCCTCGCGTCGCACACGATTCCCTCGACATTATGCCTCGAAATAACAGCGCCTTAACACGCCGTATAGCTTGGAATGACGCTGCAGCCTGACAGTCTATCAAGAAAGCCAGAGCACGCGAACAACGTCACAAAATAAAGCTGCTTGCAGCTTTGGTATGCACCGCTGTCGCATTTACGGCGTCGTTGTGCCTCACGGTCGCGGATCCAATACCAATGCACACTTCGCTTCTGACTGGCCAAATCTGGCTCAATGAGCTGATGATTGGGCATCCAGACCGCTTCCGAGACCAGCTGGGAATAGCCAAGCATGTCTTCTATCGGCTGCGGCTTTCATTCATGGCTACCGCCCTCTCGTTGTTTTGGGTGGTGGAGGGCTCGGTACAACCATCCCATTCGCCATCCAAGGAGAAACCATGCCAATCGAGGGCGCAAAACTTTCCTGGTTCACGCCGATGAACGGCAAAATATTTGGATGATTGAGAGTTTTCCAAACGAGAGCCTCCGGCAGTGTTGGCACGGCCGGGTCAAAGGTCAAACGTGTTTGACGAACTTTGACTGCGACCCCAGGTTGACGGAGTTTGACGGAGTTTGACCCCGCTTCTTGACGGTGGACCGAAAACCGCTTTTCCGCCTTTCCTGACACCTCGCAGCCTCTCCTAGATATAAAGCCTCATTATTCGTGACATTCCTAACTTAATTACACTCAATGCCGGGACCATCAGTAAATGTCGAGTCTTTGTTGCTCGCAGAGTCCCCGACTGTAACAAAGATGACAATCGGGGCATTCAAAATGGGACTCGGGAGTACATTCGGTCTAGCCCCCCAAACATACTCGGCAGGGTGGGTCAAATATTTGCAGGAAGACCTTGAGTTATACGACGTGCTGAAGGAGGATTTCGATATAGAGATACTACAAACGATTACTCTGATTTTTATACAATTTTTGGCGGGTTTTACAGCCAGTAGCTAAAGATGGAAATTTGGTTTGACGGACCGGTCAACCGACGGTCAAGGGTTTAGCCTTGGGTCGAAAATCGTCAGACCCCGTCAAAGCCAACACTGCTTCCTGTTAGAAAATCTACAGATTAAAATGGGTACAGTGGCCATTTTGAGCAGAATGAAACCGCACGGCACGAAAGCGATGAATGACATTGCCACGACGGAATGTTCGCATTACTTTCAGCGCAACCTCCTTCTTCTCGTAAAATGCCTTGTAAACGTCGGAAAAGGCGCCTCCCGATGTCGGTCGGTTCAAAAGAAACTTGGAAAAGCTGAAAAGCCCTCACTTTCTGGATGACATCGAGGGCGCTGGGCGTCCTCGCCACGAAGACTCAGCACAGCTGTGTGTGGTCAGGCTCAGAGTTCAGCATAGAGGCGAGTTGAGCTGCAATGTGTTCCTCGTCTGCGTGAAGAGCTTCCTGAAGTCTCTTGAGATGAAGTGTGGAGGCCAACTAGACATAAGGCATAGAACGAGTCCGAGTCACCCGCGAGTAACGGCGGCTTGACCCGTGGGAAAACCCGTGAGTTCCTGCCGTGTGAGTAGAGATCTGAAGACATCAATGTTTATTGGAGTAACAAGTTTGGACATATGTTGGTTCTCCGTTAGCGTCATCTCATGACGGTCGGGGTATACTCAGAAAGAGGAGGTCGGGGCAAAGGTGGGTCAAATTCAGTCGTTTTCGCACTTGGACTGTGATTAGTGTCGAAGCCAGTCCAAATAAATTCCCTGAGGTATCTTGGCCACTTAGCTCTTGGCTCAAGGGGCTCTCCACAACGGAGCGGACAAAAGGTTGGTTGGGGTGACGTGTGAGTAGAGATTCGAAGACATTGATGTTTATTGGAGTAACAAGTTTGAACAGATGTTGGTTCTCCGTCAGTGTCCTCATGCCGGTCGGGGTATACTCAGAAAGAGGAGGTCGGGGCAAAGGTGGGTCAAATTCTGCAGTTGGACTATGATTAGTGTCGAAGCCAGTCCAAATAAATTCCCCGAGGTATCTCGGCCACTTAGCTCTTGGCTCAAGGGGCTCTGAATCACTCGGGAACAGTGGCTGAACGGTCGTACCTGGCGACAGGGTGGTTGTGCCTGCAACGCGAGCAGATGTGGATGTACCGGCAGGTGGATTTATTGGAGGGGAGGCGCTCTTCCTTGAAACACTTGCAAAGCTCATTAACCTGCTTCTGCCCGTCTTTTCCGCCACCGCCGTTGTTCCCGGCTCCTCTCCCGGATGAATCTTTCGCTTTCGGCTTTGACTTGAGATAAGCGGCTCCGTTGTCATTGAGGAAGGGGCGCTCCCAATGACTGAACTGCCTGCAGTCACTGAGCTCGAGGCCTCGACGACCCGCTGCTTCGTTGCGGAGCTTCCGGTCCAGGAGAATGATGCGCTTGTGGACGTGCTCAGCTGAGTTGGTAAAAAGGTCCATGACGTACTATCGGTATGCTTCGAGCTCACGTCTGCGGTTAGTCTCTTATAAACAGACGCTACAACAAAAAAGTGCTCGTACCTTTGCTTTGTTGTAGTCTGTCGATTCCCTTTGATCTTTGATCGGTACCCGACCTTGTTATGTAATCTTAAAATTTTTGGTTCTCAAAATGCCTTGTGCAACGCAGATTTCAATAAAATTCGTGGGTATCAACATGTAGTAACCCAAAATCAATAACTTCTCCAGCTAAAGCTCAATGCTAGAGTAGAAGAGCAACGATGCCGAAATTTGATGGGTCGGCATCGGGCCGCTACCCGAAGAGGCGGCGAAGTGATTTGGATGGAAATGGTTGAGGAATATATGTTGTAAGGGCTCCTTTTACTTTAGAATGCTATTCTAATGCACTTTGCCTCTTGAATCCAGCGAGGGGAGTAGCTACAAGCGTAGAAGGGCTGTGGGAACAAATTCAAACTCCGCAGATTATGTAACAACCCTACCCTCCATACATCAGTGGCGCGGTAAACTACAGACTAGTCTGCGGTGCGGGAAAACGAAGATAATCGCCTCAGCAGCTCTGGTCCATGCGGTGATCCAGTCTGGGTGTTGACTGTCTTGGTGGGTGTCGAACATCCGAAAAGGAGCTGGACACCGTTCCCGGTGGATTCAGCGCGCTGTGTCTCGTGGGAGACGGAGAACTGGCTGGTAAGGTAGGGGACAGACATTTGCGGTTACCCCACGTGCTGTGACGGTAACACTTCCTTTTTGGGATGGACTACGCCGCGACCACAATTTGCACCACTTTTCGGTAGGTTGTCGAAAATCCGTCTCCATAGATTTGTGTGTATATAACTTGAGTACATCCCTGATTTTTTGCGAGTATTTTAGTGCAAATTTGAAGGACGAGTTCCAATTTTTCTATTTACAAACTACAAACCAGCATTTGCATTCCCTCCCCGCCCAATTCCAGCCGCTTCCAGGTCTTTTAAAAAATCAGGGGGCAGAACCCGATGCCCCTTGTACTTTCTGGCTGCCCAGGCAGCCTGTGCGCCATCAAGTCCATGGCGATATGCATCGGCAAAGCGGTGAGCACGTTGGACAAATCGGCGCATGGATTCAAGCGGAACCTGCTCGAGCGCGTCGAGCGTGTTCCGCTCGAGGGCATCCTCCCGCGATGACTCGGGGTTTAACCGATAGATCCGCTTCGCGTAGCCCCAGACCATCTCGATGGGATTAAGTTCACAGTGGAACTTCGGCAGAAACAGAACGGTACACTTGTGTTCGGCACAAGTATCTTCGAGGCAGGACTTGACTGCTGCAAAGTCCGGCTGGTTGAATAGCATACGTCGCATGCAACAAGATGTTGAATGTGGGTCAGCACATTTGAAACTCTTACATTCGGCGTTCTTCTTTTTGAGGACATCGGCGGAGATATTGCCGAGATCACCCCTTTCCCGTCATTCTTCAAGCAGCAACTCCATGCCCTTGAATTTCCCTGCATGCTTGGAGGCATTAGCAGGGAAGTACAGCTCCTGTACCATCCCATCAGCAAAAGACGCGCCCGTCATCTGGATATTCTCCTTCAACAGCGTGCCGTGGACATCATACATCAGCGTGCCATCGGTGTTCCGCTTGTTGACGGGCACAAGGAAGTTGGGGTCCGGATTCTTGTTCTTCTTCCCACCCTGCCGAGTTCCAGAGATGGATTTTGGCATGGCTCTGGCTGAAAGCGCGCCCGCGCTCCGTTTGCGATGAGTTGTCGCGTTGTCGTAGACAAACACGTGATCGTACTCCGGCCATCTCTCGTTGACAGTGGTGCAAGCGGCAATTGCCTGCTCCTCTATGTCTGCCGATGAGAAGTAGCCGTCACGATTCTTCCCAGGCCGCATGGAACGCTGCGCGATGGGGTGGCCATCTCGAGTACGAAGCCATCCAAAATCAGCAGAAAAGTAGTCGGCAACCATGTAAGCTGCGCCATCACCCTTCCGGTATGGGGTCGCGTCGGCATCCTTGTGGTACCAGGATTTTCGGCGGCGATCGTGCGCATAGAAAACACTTTCGTCGTGATACCAAATCACGGTCCGTCGGACTCCAGCAGGAAGGGAGGGTGTGATGACGGAGCCGTCCGCTTCGAAGACACAGGAACGATCCTGAAAACCCTTGAGAGCGGGGAGGTAGACTTCTTCTCGATAATATACGACGTCGTCGCGTTCATGGCCGTCGGAAAATTGACCCTTCTTCTCAGATTTAAATCTGAAAGGAAATTATTTGAGGAAGCGAGCTCAGACACGGCACCAGCACTCACCGATAGCCGAGTTCGTGGAGATATCTGCGAGCTGTACGAACACTAATCTTTCTGTCGAGGCCATGCTTCTCCATGACATCCTCCCGCGACAGATAATCGACAAGCTTGTCTGCGGTGATAAACTTTCCGAGTTCTTGCAGATGTTCACGGACATCATTCGCTAAATCTTCGTCGGCTAGCATTGACTGTTTCCATGTTCCATACGGATTGATAGGCAGCACTTTCCGAGAGGCAATGTACTCCCGGCTAAGGTTGGCAAAGCGACGAGCACAGTAAACATCGCGGCCGGCGCCAATGGCAGCTTGGCGGGCAGAAAGACCCCATTTTCCGTAGGTTGCTGAGTTCGGATGGGTATATTGGGCTAGATGGCTGCGGATTCCTTCCATTCGGACACGAACCCAGGGACTCAAGTCTGGCGGTATGTAGCCTCCACCTTTACCACGACTGGGACCTCGGAGCACGAGCTCGATGTCCGTCAAGGCAGCTTTCGCCGAAGTGATATCAGGGGCAACAGCGAGAAATTGCTTGGTCCCAAGTGCGGCCATTTTTTCGAGGAAGGTTTTCGGCGGTGCTGGACGAGGATATCCATCACCACCAAAATCACCAGCTTCCGGGGCACAGAGCTCGTCAAGCTCTGGAGGAATAATCTCACTGTTCAGATCGTTGTCGTCATCAGAGTCGGCTAGCATGGAAGGCGCGCGCGGAGTTGGAAATGTGTGGACTGAAGCGTGGTCGTCATCTTGATGAGGTGTGTGTTGAGAGTTGTTCAACTGAAGTCTGCCCTTGAGTCCGAAGGCAAAAGGTGCGGCCGTCGGAGGCTCTGGCACAGATCCTTGATGGAATTCGTGATAGTGGGCAGCAGGATTCGTGTCGTCCATGAACACATCTGGATTCTGAACATCCGCTGTGCTGGACTCCGGTTCTTGCGTGGAAACAGACGACTAAATGGTTTGCCATTAGTCGCGTGCCAAGGTAAGAAATCATTCTCACGTGATCGTGATCTGCGTTCCGGTGCTTCTTTTGTGGACGCGTTTTGACAGGACTCAACGCGATTGCGGCGACGCGTTTGATAGCCTTCTTCGGGGACAACTTCCCGTTGAAATGGCTGAGCCGCTCCCGTACCAGCTTCTTGGGGGGGGGCATGAGCAAGAGACAAAGGACACTGGCATTGGAAATTTTTCGAGGCACACCAGTCAAAGAAACTTTGCAACAGGTGCGCCAGAACTCGCGCATCGAGGCAAACTGGCTGCTAATTTTAGAAAAATTGGAACTCCTCCTTCAAATTTGCCCTAAAATACTCGCGAAAAATCAGGGATGTACTCAAGTTATATACACACAAATCTATGGAGACGGATTTTCGACAACCTACTGAAAAGTGGTGTAAATTGTGGTCGCGGCGTAGTCCATCCCAAAAAGGAAGTGTTACCGTCACAGCACGTGGGGTAACCGCAAATGTCTGTCCCCTACCTTAATGACTTTATTGAGGTCGACAGCCTGTCCTTTAACGATAGCAAGCCATTTGGATTCGGGGAAAGCAATGTGCCGTGTGGAGCTGAGGATGGTTCCAAGCACGTATTTCGGATCTTTTGAGTACTCGGCAAGCTGACTGCCGGTTTTGGCGAGTTTAGGCGAGAGAGTAGGCTTGACGAGGAAGTCCTCGACGACCCATGGGAGGAGGGCGTCGTTGACCCTGCACCTCTTGGCTCTGGACTCATCATATGGAGAAGAAGACTGGGAGCGATTTCTGCCTCATCTGTGCGGGGAACGAGAGCGGGTGCGACCTGGCGTTGAAGGGTCGCTCGGTTTATATATGATCCCGTGTTTTGTGATACGCCTGGCACCGCAACGTCGGGATGATGCGAGTGCCTAAGGCATTCATACCGTACGACATTAAACTACTGTAAAACAAGTTCTAAACTCAATTAAACCCCGAAGTGTAGAATCTGGCTTTATGAACAGGGTGAACAGCTGTCCTTCAGTCTTAATTGAAGTGGTGGGGCACGACTTACAGTCATTCCACGGTTCTTGCAATGGTTTTCGGAAATTTCCGGGATCCTGCTCCAATATAGGTTGTCTGATGTGAAATAAAGTATTTAGACAGTATGCATGTGCATTTAGAGGCCCCTGCAGCAAAAAAATCTTGGGGAGTCCAACAGTTTTTGCATGTTCGGGGCCAAACGACTTTACCCACATCACCGGCCCTTGCAAATCTGCAATAATCTAGCATGAACCCGTGCTACGCCATGGGCGTTGGAGTGATAGCAAATCCTATCAAAGCTGAAAACAATTAGAAAACAATTACTCACTTGCATCCTCAGGTGACACTCGTCACCAACCTGTGGTTGGTTCCTCATGTCCCCCCAGCCTTACTGTTCTGGAATCTTTGTTACTCTATTGATGCCTTGAAGCCTGATGTGCTGTGCTTATATACCACAAATCTTCTAGAAATTCTGTGCAGAAGTCTCCACACTTTTCCCCGGCAGCCTGCACTTGTTGAAGTCGAACACTGCACCCGGGTGCCGAAAGCAAACGAAAGAAATATAACATGGTTTCCTTCCCATGAGCCTGAGTGGACTCGAATTCTTCCTGTACCCATGCCTTGAAGCAGTCTGAACACCTGATAGTTTGCATAGGCAGTCTTGACTTCACTGGGACTGAGAGTGCCAGTAGACATCTCGAAAAGAGCCTTGAGAGAGTTGTAGCCACTCTCATGAGGAAGGGCCATTAGCAGGACCACTGCTTGGAGCTCTGCATCAGCTTGATCTATGCTAAAGCCTTTGGGTCTAGAATCCTTTAAGGAGTTCATGGCAGTAGAGACACGACCAGTAAGAGACAGAAGTGACTCATCCTCCTTGAGTGTAATGGAGGTGAGTGTCCTGTAGGCATTGAAGCGAGCTCCAGCCTTCCTTGGAGCGACAATTGTCTCCAAGGCCTCCCATAAAGCTTTTGGGTCGTCCTCATGCTGCTTTACAGGTGGCTTGACACTCTTGGACAACATGGACCACAAGATGCCAGCACACTTGTCCCTTTCAAGTCCAGAATGCCCTTCACCACCAAAAATAGTAGTGCAATAGAAGAAGCACTCTTTGGCTTTGAGATACGCTTTTGCATCGCTCCTCCAGTCAGAGAAGATGGACTCATTGTCCTCTGAATGCAGCTCCTTTTCCTTCTACTGGACATCGCCCATAGAGTGACTTGCGCAGTTTAAGAAGCTGCTCTCCTTGCGGAAACCCCTCAGGTTGAGTCATGTAGACATCCTCCTCGAGATCTCTGTTCAGGTAGGCAGAAGAAAAGTCAATGGAATGAAGCTTGAGATCATGCTGAGCAGCAAGAGCAAGGATAATGCAAAGTGTCGCAGGTTTAAATGTAGGGGAGAAGATCTCGTTGTAATCAATGCCATGATGCTGGCCACGACCATCTGCAACGAGTCTCGCCTTGTAGCGCTCAATAGAGCCATCAGACTTGTGCTTGATGATAAAGACCCACTGTGAACGAATGGCCTTTACACCAGGGGATGCATGCACAATATCCCATGTGCTGTTCTCCAGAAGAGAGTTTTATCTCGGAGATTGCAGCTTCTTCCCAAAGATGAGCATCTTCTCGTCGCAGTGCCTCGTGATAAGCAGGACTCATCACCAGGAAGGAGACACCAGTCAGATAAACCCTCTCTCTGGCCTTGCTTTGGCTACAACCTCTATCCCGTCCGCCTCATCTGCTGCTCTTGCAGCTGCACCCCTGCACAGCCGGTCATCTGTGCAGGTTGTGGCAGGCCCAATCACACTCTCTTCCAATGCTTCCAATTCCTGGAGCTTATTGGAAAGAAACCTGTTCACAAAGGTGCAGCAGCAAAGTCCCAAGTTGCTTCTAATGCAAGTTTTCTCTTTCACCTCGCTTCGTTGCTTTCTGACCGACGATGGAACTCAGACTCAGGGTGCACTTCGCACATGACCTGCTTTCAGGATTGGCTTCTAAATGCCTGCCCATGCAGAGTCCCAATTGTTGTCGCAAACAGAGTTGTCCTTTACTCAGAATTGGTGGGAGAGATATTGCAGGTCACGCATACACGGACATAGTAGCCAACCTTTTCCATCCACTGGTCATCGTTCTGAACATCCTCTTGATCTCATTCATTCTGATCTGAAGGAATACAAAGTGCACACCCATGAGGGGTGGAAGCATTGTATTACCTTCATTGATGATCACAGTAGCTTCAAAGTGTGTTACCACATGGCATGCAAGAGTCACGCGTTCCATGCGTTCAAGTTGTTCAAAGCTTATGCTGAGATCCAGAGAGAGGATTTCTCTGAGTGGAGTCTCTTCCTGCTCAGCAGTCTTGAACACCTGATAGTTTGCATAGGCAGTCTTGACTTCACTGGGACTGAGAGTGCCAGTAGACATCTCGAAAGGAGCCTTGAGAGAGTTGTAGCCACTCTCATCAGGAAGGGCCATAAGCAGAACCACTGCTTGGAGCTCTGCATCAGCTTGATCTATGCTAAAGCCTTTGGGTCTAGAATCCTTTAAGGAGTTCATTGCAGTAGAGACACGACGAGTAAGAGACAGAAGCGACTCATCCTTCTTGAGTGTAATGGAGGTGAGTGTCCTGTAGGCATTGAAGCGAGCTCCAGCCTTCCTTGGAGCGACAATTGTCTCCAAGGCCTCTCATAAAGCCTTTGGGTCGTCCTCATGCTGCTTTACAAGTGGCTTGACACTCTTGGACAACATGGACCACAAGATGCCAGCACACTTGTCCCTTTCAAGTTCAGAGTGCCCTTCACCACCATATGAGCTTTGGTCCAAGCAGAAGCCAGATGTGTCACACCTTCGGGTGTGTGTGGCTGCCTTGCATATGTGCATGTGCAGAAGGATAAGAGGGACACTTCTGGGATTCATTTCCAGAAGTGCATTTTCGTAGGATATCCTACAGAGTACAAGGGATGGTTGTTCTACAACCCTGTCACCAGAAAAATGGTCACATCTGAGCGTGCTGTCTTTGACGAGCACTACTTCCCAGGAAACAAACCTTCACTACTGCAGCCTGTTCCTCGGAATCCACCATCCACATTTGTGGATTTACCTCCTCATGCCAAGCCACAGGTTGTGCGCAATGACGGGGGAGACGACGAGGATGATTCTGGTGTTCATCGAGCACCCCCTGCACCAACTCCCAATCCATCTCTTCCAAATCATTCCCTGCCTTCAACTCGTCCTAATTCACCTCCATCTCTGGAACAGTCTCCAGAACCTGAGCCTGAACTTCCTCCTTCTCCCATCGGTGTTGCTGCACATCGCAAGCACCACGGTCAAACAACAGAGCATAAGCCTGCAGGAGAATGGTGGAAAGCTCAGCCCGCTTATTGAGAGCCTGCTCCGGCTGTTCCAAGCGATGACAAGGACAGCAGCAATGATGAACTACTCCTTCGGCCAGGGAGTGTTCTCATTGTTGCACATGAAGGCAATCCAACAAGTTCTACACTTCAAGCACCTGAACGGAGATCTCGAGGAGGATGTCTACATGACCCAACCCGAGGGGTTCCCACAAGGAGAGCAGGGCCAGCTTCTGAAACTGGGCAAGTCACTCTATGGACTTAAGCAGGCTGGTCGTCAATGGCACAAGAAGCTCAGTGCAAAGGTCCAGTCTATGGGCTTTACTTGTCTCCAGTCTGATCACTCATGCTACATCTACTCCAATGGCAAAACGCGCATCATCCTCCCTATCTACATCAATGATGGTATGATCTCTGCAAAGAGTGATGCTGAAATCTGTTGAAAGCGGAAAGCTCAGATGGTCTCAGATGGGAGCCGAAAAGGCGAGGTCTCAGATGGGGCACAGATGGGGAGGCGAAAAGCCCAGATCCATTCAATCCTAGCTACCTATATACGTCCAAGAACAATAGAGGTAGATAAGACAATAAGAACAATAAGGGAAGATCAGTATCAGTGAAGACAATAAGAACAATAAGATGCTGATTGATATCAGAACAATAGGAGAACAGACCACGTGATAACCAAGCTTCAACAAAATCGACCGAGTTATTGCTGAACTTGGCTCTACTTTCAAAGTCAAGGATCTAGGTCCCACAGAGTGTTAGAACAGGCAGCACAGAGGTCTGGAGTCAACAGTGAGAAACTCTTGTATTGGGATGCAAGGACTAACAACACACCTGGAGTCAACAGTGAGAAACTGAGGACCCAGGTCTAAGCTAGCCTACTTATATACTACTGGAACATTAAAGACAGTAGGAACAATAAGAACAATAAGAACAATAAGAACAATAGAACAATAAGAACAATAGAGACAATAAGATCCTTGTCAGATCTGTATCAACACAATAAGATGGATATCAGGAATGCATAGGATCGATAGAAAGCATGATGGAGTGATGTAATCAAGGAATCATGATAGATCAAAGTGCGAGAATGGCACAGTCCAATCACAGACTGCAACACTCCCCCGGGACCACTCCATCGTCTAATGCCTATGCCAGGCTATCGGTGGCTCTCCAGAACAGTGCTCTGGCGGACCCCGCATCCGAAGTGCATTTGGTAATGAAAAAAATGGATGATCTTATCACAGAATATCGAAAGCGCCGGACAGCTGCTCCAGTTGTAGTAATGGCAGCAGTTACAGTACCGAGGGAAGCTACACGGTCAGTGGTTTCTGGGCGCGGAGGTACAGCATGGGTGGCTGGCCCACCCGCGCTGCTTACCCTCACTGATGATGCTACACAACTGCGCAACATGGATCGCTTCTTGGCTTATCTGGTGGAACTGGAACCTTTAATTGACGGCTATACAGGCATAGCAAACCAAACTTCCCTTCAGACCCATGTCAATAAGCGGCTAGATTTCCTCCTCCCTTTCCGAGAGCAAGGCTCATCCCGAATTCATTCTCGAGGCTCTGTGGCTGCATTTGATCGTGCCCACTCGGGAACCTGGGCCGGGCTATTCAGTGGCCTCATATTCCGAGGTGTCACTTTTGCATCTCCTTTCGGGCTGCAGGCAACAAAGACCTTGTTCACAGGTGTCTCAGATTGGGAGACAGAGTGCGTGAAATTTAAAAAACCTGCCGAGCACTTCTTCTGCAACCCATGGGTGTACAGCAAACGCAAATCGAAAAGGAGTGTTTCCCTGGTGGCGGAATATTGGGATGCGGTGACCACAAAGGGCTGTCCTGACTGGGAAACCAACACAGCCAGCGGAAATCACGCATTTCGATCCTGCTATGACTTTCTCAAACAAACAAACCCCTCTCAATTCAGGGAGATCGGCAGCCTGGCCGGGTTCTTGCTTGCTGCTGATTTCTCATATGCAGGAGTGGTTCAACCACCGATGGTTGCAGAGGTCAGTGAAATCATACGTGGAATTAACAAGGCGGTGTTCGTGGTCTAGAATTGCTGTGATTGGTTCGCCAGAGAGCAAATGGGGTGGGGAGAACTTACAACATGGCGGATATCAACGAGGTCAGGGCGGGATTTTGCAGGCTACATGGCTTCCTGGACAGGAACCTCGGAAACACACAAAAGCTTCACAAGGTATTTGATGCAATCTTGGTGGAGAATGGTCTCTGCAAGTTCACGAGGGTCATGGGAGAAAATGAGTACGTGATTTGAGAGCACTTACGCTCGCTGGTATATTGTACATGCTTGCAATTGTACTATGCTACGTTGCCCTCAAAAATTCTTCAATCAGCCCAAGTTCTCAGAATGTTTGCTGGGAGTCCTATGGCGGGCTCGAGCAGGTGCTCAAACAACGGCACAGGTTATGATTGGGTGCATGAACACCCAGGGGAAGGAGAATAAGACATGTTTCCGGATATAGAACGGTTTGGCGCAAAATATCAGATGATGCTGAAATTCAATGCAGTCCGACGGTGCAGTTCGATGCAATGCAATGCATTTGCACTAGCTGCATCACATTGCACTGGCGGCTGTGAGGCGGCTTCTGTGCAAATCAATGCAATGCAATGCAATGCATCGTTCTGCATCAGACTGCATTGGTATTAGTTCAGTGTCTGCCGGGAATGCAATGCAATGCAACTCGATGCAATGCAATGCAAAGGTTTGAACCAGCTTCTGCATCGAATTTCAGCGACACGTCAGCCGGATTGAACTGAATTTCATCGATTTTCACTAGGTTGCATCGAATTGCATTGGATTGCATTGTGATCCTTGATGCAAATCGATTATAATTAATGTGCATTGTATTTTTGTCCAATAAACACCGTCATACTTTTCTGTGCGTCTTTTGCTTCAAGTCCATCACCATATGCGTCGATGAAACGCCAAGCGCGGTGTTCCTACTTGCATATTAATTCGACGGGGACAGACGCCATTGCTTTTTGAATATTCATCTTCAGGCCTTCAAAAGTGTAGTCACAGTCCTCCCGAAGATAGCGCTTGACAGCACCCCAAAAGTATTTGATGAAGTTGATCTCGCTAAGGATGGACACGGGTATACCCGCGGGTACCTTCAGGCCTACCCGTACCCGGACCCGCAAAAACCGTACCCGTATACGGGTCGGGTCTAAAACCCGCACGGGTTACCCGCGGGTCCTCAACGCACCCGCGGGTTCCCAAATCCGTCGGGTATACCTGCGGAATTTCCAGCATAAATAATATTTTACGGCGCGGTAAAATGTAGACTACTCGACAGCTCAACACTTTCGTTTCCCGAGCTATCTGCCTCGTCCTGGGCCTGAACGCGCTTCCCCTTTTTTGGGCTGCATGCTACTATCAAGTCGTTTCTCCGAAACAAGTCGCGGCGTCCCCAAGATCCCAAACAAAGCAGGCGGCGGAAAGAGGCGGCGGACATGCGGTTGCGGGTGAAGTGCAGCAGACGGCGCCCGTGCGAGAAGACACGCTCGACAGCGACAGAAGTAGCTTCCGTATGTATTGATTAATGTCTAGTGTTATGGAATGAAGCATAAGAAGAATACTCACATGGCATACTAAGATAGTCCAGCGCAAGCTGATGAAGGACGGGATATTCGCGTCGATGGGCCCACCACCATTTCATGGGGTCATCAGTTTTTACGCACGGAGCAGCCAGATGGTCAGCGAGTTCATCCCGGGACTCCTCATCAATGGCCTCGAGGTTTTGGAACATGCTGAAGTTCAGCGCAGCAGAAGGCTTACACTGGGAGCAACATCCTGTGAGGGCTGGATGACGCTCATCTAAAAAGACCTACGAGCAAAGAAATACCCATACCACATTAGATTCGGGTTCATTCTCTGCTGTGCGTTCTCGATAGAGGTTGAACTGGGTGCGAAGCTTCGTCTCAAAAATTTTCTGCCTGCTTATGTGTGGCAAAAATAATCTTTTTGGAGCTCAAAAACCCGCGGGTACACGGGTCGGGTACGCGGGTTGAGCACGGGTCTGAAATCACGACCCGTACCCGTACCCGTCCACACCCGCGACCCGTGTTCATCCTTAGATCTCGCAATGAAACTTGGGCAGAAAAATACAGATATGCCCTGCACAAGATCATGCGACTCAATAGGCTCAGTGGGGTCGGCAATTGGTTGTGGAGATGTGCGAGAGCGCGCCACCAGTCCTCGATGTGCTCGTTCGGCTGCCTGGGCTTTGCTTTTTGTCTTGGTGGACGGACGAGCCATGGTAGGAAATTTTCACTCAGTCTGATCCGATGTGTCGGTATCGCCCCAAATACATATTTAATTGCGCAACGAGGTCCTCGAGCGAGTAGAGGCGGTGGCCGCAAATCGCGAAAATTCGCCCACCTACCGCCGGCTTATATAATGCTTAGTCATCTATCCATTTTTGGTGGTGACTTGATGATTTGCACCATGACGTGGTGGCACTGCCACACGCCCCTTCTCCTTCGCGGTCATGGAATGCAAAAATTGCGAACTCCAACAGCGGCAGTTCTTCTGTACCGACTGCATTTGTGCACAGTAGGTATCTTTGATGCCATTTCGTTGCCTAAATGTGAAGACAACTCCACAGTACGCGTGATTTTCGAATGACGATGGAGCATTCCATCACTGACCGCGATGAGCAAGTGGTCAAGTCGACCACGGCCCTCCGGTCTGTGGAAACGTCTAGAGCTCTGCGGGTGGATGTTACCCAGGCTCAGACTCGCGTTGACGAACTTTTGAATGCACTAACGCGTTTACGCAAGGACGCCGAGGACAGTGTGTGATTTATTTATCTCGTGGATTTATTATAATATGATGGGATGGGATCCAGAGCGTGGTCGACTAGGTAGGCTCCGGGAAGCACTGGCTCAGCGTCGTCATACACTCGCTGCAGCCACCTCTGCCACTTTACTAACGCCTAGCGCGATTCCGGCATCTGCGTCGCACCCTGCTCTTGCTGCACCTCTTGCTTCTGTTACGAATCTCCCTTCCCTTATCACAGCAGCACGCGTAGGCTTGATTCAAGAGCTTGTTGTTGTATTCAACGTCGCCGAGGTCGGCCGACGGCCTCCGCTTGGTGGCAATGCCGGATCGCAGGGAGACTGGAGCATCGGAGATCTAATTCTCCCAGTGCCCGGTGATGTGCGCCGTTATCCACCGCAGCATATTAATGCTGTTTTGAGCCATACGGTTCACTTTCTCGGTCTCCTCAGCTTTTATCTTGGCGTGAAACTCCCGTTTACTATCCGCTGGGATGGGGGGAAGCTTGGGGTTGGTATTCCATGGATTGAACCTGGAGTTGGCGGGTGGGGAAAGTAAGCGACTTGACCGTGTGCTTCATTTCCACAGCTAACGGACTTGCAGATGGACAGCAAGTTACCCTCTACACCTCTCGCTCTCCTCGACTCCCACCCCAGCTCCTAGTCCCGTTACACCTCAGTCCTCTCCATATTCCAGCCCATCAACCGATCTCTCCCTCTCGCAATTCCTCTCCCCAACCAAGCGCGACATCCTGAACCCCTTACAACCACAGCCGCCGCCGACGCCCGAGTCCGATCACACGCACTTCACCACCGCGTTTGCGATGATTCTGTATGATGTGCTCTACATTGCACACACACAAGGACTCGCGATCTCGCTCGCGCAGGCAGGCGACGTGCTGAGCAACCTCTGGGCGGTGTGCTGCGCGCCGGAGCTTGGGCGGCGGTCGCACTCATGCGCAGGGTACCCACATACGCGCCTGCCGGCGCCGGGGTCAAGCGGGTTCGGGGTGGATTTCGCGCATGTTTTGCAGGCAACGGCCAGTGTCGGAAGGAGCCGAGCGGGGCTGCTGAGGCATGTGGGCGCGAATGTGATGTCTGAGAGATGGGAAGGTGCAGAGCAGATCAGGGAGGGACGGGGTGGCGAGAAGAGGAATAGGGAGCCGAAGCAGGAGGATGAGGATGGGTGGGATCTCGTTAGTGAGGATGGGAATTAACATGTGCTGTGGCAATTTATGGGCCGATCGCCGGGCTTCGAATGGCGCTGGCCCGATGCTCAGGAATTTGGTAGCGTAGACGCCCGCGAATTCATATAGAGTACAAGAGTGCGCTGAGGCGCTCCGCGCCCCTGCACTCCCTCCGGTTAGATCCAAGGGCCAATAAAATTGCTTTGGAGGTTTCCATAGTCCTGCGCTCCTACGATTGAATAAGTGTCGATCATCTTTCCCTCCCGGCCCTTGTACTTGCCCCGTGCAATGCGGACCTCGTCGTCCTTACGAACGGGCAGCGAGCTGGTCTATGAACAAACTGGTACGTTGGGCTTGGACCTCAGCTCTTTTGAGGCCGGTGACAAAGGAAAAAAACTGCATTCCGACCTGCCTTCGAGTTTTAAAAAAGACGATTACATAAGTATTCGTAATTCCGCTGTGTTCACTCGGCCCCCGCATCCATCGCGTCCGAAAAGACGCAGAAATGAAATGAAACGGTTTAACTGGAATTTTTGGATCCCGTCTCTAATGGTACCGGCAATCGCTCACCTAGGGCAGTACCGCCGAAGTGCCATAAAGGGCCTCTTAGGGTGGTTTATGTGTAGGGGAAACCTACCTAAGAGGCCCACATCTGGCGGACGTTAGTCAGTAACTATCAGTTTTTAGTCGTGTTCCCTTTTGGGAAGTATTGCTCGGCGAATTCCGATCATGGTGCGTCTGCGGCTGCCGCCATTCCTGATATTTTGAACCACGCTACCCTGCCCCCTAATGCCATCTTCCTCGACCTCGACGACTTCCCTTGAGCTCTTATCATGCCCTGAAGCTCCTGGAGTCTGCACCATCAAATTTCGGCCCCCTATGGCCTCGTAGATGCCTCCGCGACCTCCGCCGCTTTATTGATGGCCTGTTCTGCATGACTTTGAGCTTCAATTTTCGCCTCCGGCGACCGCGCTTCCAGCAGTTAGATATAATTTTAATTGAGGTCCGATTTGACCATGGTTTCGGCTTACAGAACCGAGCGGCGGATGCGGCGGACGCATCCGCCGCGCGGTCGCAGGTCCACTCCACTCGATTCCTGCGGTTGTCTGGCCCAAAATTGTTACTCAGGCAGTGTACTTCAAGGGCCAATCTCATCTGCTCTCTTTTTCAGGCTTGATTTTGGCCGTCTTTCACCCTCTCGAACTTGGTGGCGGTCCGGCGGACGTCGGCGGACATCCTCCAAGACGTCCGCCGCTCGAATGTATACCTGCCATTTGCTTCAGTATGTCACCACGACACGGCTTGGACGCAACGATCCGCCTCAGGCTGCTGATCGCCGACTTTATCAAGAACCCTCAAGAAATTTCTAAAAAATGCGGTTGGTGTGTTGTCTTTCTCTGGGTTCAATGACTGTGGGTCTACCCAACCACAGAATATAGTTCCGTTTTGCTAGTTGATGTGTCTGCCATGCTATTGTGTGCTGCCGAGCCATACGCGGAACCTAGAACGATGTTGAGGTATTCATTTGCCTTCGCGAATACTCACGTTCAAATAATATGAGCATGAGGTTTCATGTATTCGTGTAGACCCCTGAACAATTGCTAGTGGTAGGTCTGGTTGACTCGAAGGAGTGAAGCAAAGAGCCATTTTGGCTACATTGAAATATTATACTTGAATTTACATTTACCGTTGCAATTGTTACCTTGTTCCATGCGAACAGCCCGCGACCCTCGCTTGCCCGCTGCACCTGCTGATATTCATATCTCACCTGCATTACACCCCTCTCGAGCTTCGGGTTCCCATGCTACCAGATTCGTCTTTCAGGCTTCGGACGACATGTCTGAATTACTCATCGCTCATTTACTGAGGCCATACCATCCGAGAACTGTTTTTACACACAGCCGGGCGGATTTAGAAATCATGATGACTGGGCACAACTTGCTATGTCTTTCCAATATGAGTACCTCCACGTTGCAGACTGCTCTTTTACACCACCTTTTGTCAGTAGCTTGCGTATCACTTGCGTCGTCGATTCTTGATGCTCCTGTTCAATTAAATAAAACTCCTCTCCGTGCTCTCCCCTCTGTTTCCCCTCCCCTGCACTTAGCTTTCAACCACTCACTGTCTTGTCCTCCCAACTGCACAAATGTCTCTGAGGATTGACGGTCATCCCGCTCGTCTCGCTGCCAGATCCGGTTCTCAAACCACTATTATTTCGGCCAATTTCGTAAACAACAACTTCTCTGACCGTGGGTCACACCCCGGAGCGTTCCTAGTCACTCTCAACGTGCCAACTTTTCTTGCTTCGTGGACTGTTCTGTTAGCCCTGTGGCGTGGCATGACGTTGCTCTCGGATTCGACTGGAACACCTCTGTTCGCGAATGGCTCATCGAAAATGGAGGCTGCCCTACCTCCTGTTTCGCCGCTGTAAAGTTAGAGATACTTTTGTGGTTGAGGTTATCAGAATGAATGGCAAAAGATCGCTTTTTTCAACAGTAACTGAATGTGCATTATTTTTAAGTATTTCTAGATCAGTTATTTATGCAAAGTTGGCTAATGGAAGTCCTCTGGTCCTTCGTGTACAGCTCGCATGTGTAGCACGCATATACAGCAATCTCGGATTCCTTCTTGCACTGGGATTCATCGACATGGATGCCGGACTTTTTAACACTCGTTACGGGTGTCGTGCTTCTGTGATTTACCATCCATCTGGAAATCAAAAGGCTAACAACTTGAAGCAATCAACCGGAATCCGTGTACATAGTGGTGACCTACGTTGATCCAAGCCGGGCCTGCCCAGGCCGAGCCAAGCCAGCGGCCCTGGGCATCATTATCAAAAACATTATGGTTTTTTCCCTGTTTCACATCTTCAAACTCTACCTCCACTCACACATTGACCGAACCTTCAGCTGCCAAAAACTATTGTTTCAACTCAGAATGCAGGCTCGTCCCACGCAATCCTCACCTTCCATCAGTTTGAATGTGCACATATTTATTTTGATCATGGACCTACCATCATAATAAATGCCAAACTTTGCGCCCAAGTGGAGGCAGTACGAGGACGCAGAGCGTCCGAGCTTGTCACGGCAAAATGTGAGCTGGTCAACGCGCAAGCGTCGACCGAGCGAACTTTGCAGCCGCAAGGGGCAGGGTTCTCTGAGCAGACGCGGTTTCTTGGATTTGAAGCACCTTTGACTAAGTGCACTGCTAAAATCCACCTTCCGGAGATTCATTGTGCCTCAGGCCAGTCGGCAAGCATATTCTTTACGTGTTTCTCCCAATCGTTATGACCTCTTGCCCCAGTTCAATTGCAGTTCCATAGTGTCTGGATGTCTTGGACATTTGGCACAGACCAAGTCCGTGCATTCCGCGTGCAATGCACAGGGAAGACGATTTTGCATCGCGGACCAAAATTGTGCAAGGAAATGGTTGGGGCTACATGTGAGCTACAAGCATTGCACAAGCACCCGGTTTCTTGTAGTTTCTGTTTTTACCAGACTGTTGTATTATTTGGACCGAGTGATGTCAGATTCAACCTCCATACGATTCAACCACGAGGTTGGAACCTCAGTGCAACGTTCAGAGACATGACGATATCAGGGGGAATAGAAGTACATCCCATAAATAAACACATATGATAAGATGGATAGTGGGCCCTGCCGCGACAGCGCGCTACCTAATTATAGTATAATGATCGCCTGGACGCAACTGATGTCGCTGTGCTGCGTAAAATTCATGAGTAGGACTTGAAGGACATAAAATTTGTTGATACCTGAACGCTTTGACAACTTGGAGTATCGCTCCTCAGGCTGAAGAATCACCCAACTGTAAAGTTCCCACCGAATAAAATCTTTAATCCGGGTTTTAATTGCCTTGCGTGCATCCCCCTTGAGATTTTTATCTTTTAAACGAGAATCGTTCTTGAGGTGTTCCTTTGGGTTTCCCTGGCCTTGATAATCAGCTTTTCAATCCAAAAAAGGGCTGTCTTGTCTTTAACACCGGTTGTTGTTTGCAGGACATCAACAGCGTCCTGGACACCCGAACAAGCTGCCCATATTTGGCGCTTGATTGTACCATTGTCTGGGCTGGTGTCCGTGTGATCCCGGGCTAAAATTGGAGTTAAATGCAACTGATTGAATAACGGGGAGAATTTGACCTTGAAAAGTGCTCGATACCCTTCGTCGGTTTCACGATGGGCTGCTGTTCCCCCAACATCGTCGTAACGACACCAAAGGTTTGCATGCACACCAGCGTTTGAGGCAGACTCAGCCTGCTGGGGGTTATCGGCTGGGAGTACGTGTGCAAAAATGCGATAGGCCTCGTGATAGCTGTCACGTCCGCTGTTAAAATTCAGTCTCAACAAATTCAAAATCAATGACCAGGGACATACATGTCTTTAGCGAGGGTATGTACGAGAAACGAAAACGAAAACGCATCTATAAGGATGCCAGCTGATGGCCGCGGACTCCGGTGCAACATGTGTATTTATAGAACATCACTTCAATGCAAAGAAATCTCCAGGGCGTGGGGGAGCGGGAGCCCGTGGGCAGATTCCGTTTGAATCCCGCCCGAACTTCGGGAGCGGGCTTGGCATGACGGCACGGCACTGATGGATGATTGGAAGCTGCATCACTATCCCGGCGATCATCCGGCAATGCAATTGCCTCGTTTTCGATTCTCGTTTCTCGTACATACTCCTTCAGCGACGGCCTCAAATTGTTCTCCGGAAGATGCATGGGGAGAAGTGGAACAAAATCTCACAAAGTATTCTTGTGATACCTTGTGGTGTGGTAGATTTGCATTTGCAATGTAAACATTCATATGCGGGTTGAACTGTTTGCTCGCATTCCCTGAGACATCATCGCTCCAGGGAGTTATGCGCATCGAAAATACTGGTCGGCCCTTTGCAATTTTCCGTATTGAATTGGGCATGGATTGCGCCTAGTCTGGAGAGGATTCTCAACGATTCAATTAGCACAAAGTTATATATAACTCAGGTTCACCAACTCACCAGGGAATTTGAGCGAATGTTCAGTCTCCCTGAGATCAAGATAATTGTACCTGAAGTCCGATGCTTGCACTTGAATCAAATCTTCATCATGAATGATGAAACAACCAGACTTGCCGCAAAAAATCCGTTAGAATAATTTAGCGCAGATAGGTGTTGAATTACTGACCTCCGGATAGTGAATTACCTTGTAAACTTCCGCGCACTCTTCCTTGTTGGATATCACCCATCGCATTGGAATTACAAAATCACCGTTCTGCAACTGCGAAAGCTCTTTGATGTAAAAATGTTTATGGGCAGCACTCTTCCAGTCAGCCCACATGGGCGAGAGATCGTCGAGATCCACCTCTTTGGTCCACTTTTCAGCCTGCTTAAATTCCGAGATGCAGTCTGTAATTTCCGGATACACTTGTATGAATTCTCGGACCAAGGGATTGGCCCAATCCTGTCAAACAAAGTTAACACATTGTCGTTGAAGTTTTATTAAATCTCTCACCAAGGCAAGCAGTTCGGCAGGATGATTCATGTAAAATTCATTGCCCATGGCGGACACATGGCGGATGGTTTTAATATTGACATTCTTCGTCAGCTCTGCTTGATTTTTCCGGAGCGCAGAGAACGAGGGGACGCCTGGAGTCCTGCACTCACGCATCACCCATATGATTGTTTTCAGTTGATCGTCGGAAAGTCGAAGGCGGGGTAAATCTCTCTCTTTATAAAATTGAGCCTGTCCGAAGCCTTTAAACTCCGCTTTTGGCAGGTCAGCTCCGATTCTGTGGAAGATCAGCTTTAAGCTCAGTTTGGGCGCCGCTCCCGGGAGCTAACCGAAGTGGTGGGCCGCTTCGCGGCCCACCGCGCTCTTGTTATCCAACAAATCAAGCATAAACATCTTGGGTTTGATCAGAAGGCTGTTACCTGTCAAGCTAAACCCTCACCGTTTTCTATCCATGGGGACTCCAATTGCTGTCGTTGGCACTGTACTCTGCTTCCGATTCAATGTCGCTGTCATCTTCGAGACCTGTCAGACCCAAGATGATCACGCAACACATAAAAGCGGATGATCGTGATTCACCCATCTCTTCTATATCCGCCATAGCATCTGAAATCGTCGGGTCCTCGCGATCTATCTTCCCAAACACAGTGTGGTCATAATAGTCTAGATTTATTATTCCTTCCAGCAGCACCTGTCTGTGGGCAGCACTTGTCTGTTCAGTTCCAGCAGAGAAGATCATTTGATTTCGGTTTGCATCGAAGAATTGGTTTCCGTCCATCATGATATCCTCTAGTGGACTGTGGTTGCGCCGGGGTCTATAGCCTTTGTCCTCAATATCGGAGTCAAGCAGTATATCTGACAGATTCAATCGCGCTGGTGGGCCGGGCCCAGGATCTTGTCTCGGAGCTGGTTACCGAGTTGAAGAAGTCCCACTGGCTGCTGGGTTGGCTAAGGCTGCCAGGTGTTTTTGTCTCGTCAGGTGCTCTGACCGTCCACTCCTCAAGATAATTGTATCTTGAGTGTCGGAGGCAGCAGAACAGACAATGCATTTCACGCGCATCGGATCTGAGTCAATGTCTTCAAAATCTGGAAGCCAAGTATGATCCGATAAAGGTCCAACAATTTTCAACGGTAAGATACAGTACCTGCAGCATATTTATTGGTACGAGATGCAGGCATTGTCAAGAGCACAAGACACGACGTGAATGCGAGGCACGCTGATTCGGCTGCGAGGTGCTTGAATGGAGATAACTCACGTGTGTTGACCTGGAGGCGACTCAAGCGACCCCAAAATTTTTCAAGCTCCGTCCTGACTCGTTCTCTTCTCCCCACATCCCTCTTTCGCATCGAAAGAGACCCCTCCCTCCTTCACATCCTTTTTTTTTCGTGCTCCACCATCCATTCTCTATGTCTCGTCACAGACTTTCCGCTCTTTTCGACACCCCCAGCTCCCCACTTGCACCGCCCGCTGGCAGCAACGATAACATGGGAGGCACCACGCCTGTGGGGTCCCCTTCTCACCGCACTCCTTCCAATCCAACGACTCCCATCCATCACAGGCGCCCCTCATCTTCCCCGTATGCACCTGCTCGCAACAATAGGCAGCGCCGTTCATCGATCCACGGCTTCGAAGACTTTACCCAAGCTGCTGGCCTCACTGCGAGGAAGCTGAAGTTGAAGCCCGAGGGTGTCATGATGCTTGACGACTTCACTAAGGTCTCATATTATTATTTTGTTGATTGTGAGGCTAACACCTTGATTATTAGAATGCAATCTCGGTCAACGAGGTCAAGTCATATGCCCAGCTCATCAAGATCACGGAGATGCAGGCTCTCGTGGGCCCCACCGCCGCCAACTTTTCCATCCCTAAAAAACTGGATGTGCGTATACTTCGAGAGCCCACGTCCGACACTGATGTTCTTCAAGCACAAAATCGATATCCATAGCTTCCGGACAATGATGTCTCCCACCCTTGGCTTCTATGTCAAGAAGTCGAGGCCAGACAGTCCCAGCGGTATTATGAAGGTGCGTCACTGACTCTTCCCTTACTTTTATTCCACTGACTTCTATCAGACATTGATTATCGAGCACGGGGAGCATTGGGGTGTCACGAACGAGACTATCGATGACAATAGTCGTTGGAGTATCATTGGCTCCTGTGTTCGTACCCGTCTCACGGACCGCCGCTACGAAATTAAGAAAACTGCAAGTCATTCATTGCACATTCCTTCAGCGTCCCAACTCTCTGCTGATCCTCTCCAGCTGTTTGAGGCCGTGTGGACCTCGGCCAAGGCTGAAGATGGGGAGACTGTTGTCACCGAGCGCGAGGACCTACTCTACATTGTCCAGCTCTGCGAGGCGCTTGCCAACATTGTTCCCAATGCGGGAGTCAAGGTAACCCTTCCCATGTTGGGATGGGTCGCAGTCTTGGTTCGTTGTTATCGTTGTCGCTGTGCATCTTTTCCTGACTTTCAGCAGCGTCAGGTTCTCATCGACGTCAACGGCGGCTCCAAATTCTGGGAGAAGGTTGATGAGCAGCTTTCTTTGCTCCGTGAGACGTACGAAAATGAGGAGGCTCGCATTTCCCAGTAAGTCTTTTGTACTTCCTTTGATTTTGTTCTTGGATGCTTACAATATTTACAGGGCCATCGGAAAGGTCCTCAAAAATGACTGCCGCACCTTTGGCGCCCCCGACCTCTCCCTCTTTAACTAAATTTGGCACCACTGTGTTGTCCCTGTCCCTGTTCTCATCTGTCCTGCACCTGTCATCTTAACGTACCCCTCACATTCATTTAATCTATTTCTCGTACCATATTTCGTAGTTAAGTAGGTAGACCAATAATAATATCAGTTTGTTTACGACCGATGGCCTCCTCTCATCCCCTCCGCGTGATTCCTTGGCTGGTCTCGAAGAGCGTTTCAGAAGCTTTTTTTGGCGGTTTGATTGTCGAGGGCTTCAAGCCCTGATGTTTTGGGGATCTCTTCAAAAAATACTCTGGGGTTGATGGATCTGAGGACTCTTGTACGATTCTACGTTTTGATATCCCGGGGAGATTCTGTCGGATCTCCCCGCTTATAAGTCCAAATACGGTATGTCAGACATCCGTGGGAGCTCCGACCAAATTGGCGGTGTATGCCGCCTTGTTCCCTCATACTTGAGCTTGACAACCTTGTCCATGGCCAGATATTCACTCGTTGATATCAAAATAAAAGGTAGCTTGAGCTTTTCATCACAAACCCCATCGGCGGCGCTAGCGCTAACATTGATTTAGAGTCCGTTAAGATACTATAAAAAACTGTTTAATTTGTCATGGCCACATGTGAAGTTGGTTGGTGTATGCGCTCTTTTCTGCGGGGCTCTTTCTCTCCGATACTTACCCTTTCAGCTCTTACATTAACTGAGCGTTTAAGACACCAACGTATGGATGGGTCTAGAGCAAGTCCCGCTAGACTTCTGATACTTTATGTGCGTGTTTTACCAAGGCAATCAAACTTCGAGGGGCCCTAAAACCCGAATAAATACCACCAGAAAAATCACGAAAGGGACAATATCGTTATTTCTCAAACTTGATATTACACTTGCCATAATAACTTCCAACTCACATTCAAGTGGTGTGGTCAGCCCCAAAAAGAATCTATATGAAGTTTGGTTATGTAATCAATGCACGTCTCAACGCATAATCTGGTTGGATGGATGATTTTTTTACAGCCTTCTACCAGGGCAGAGATTGAGCGGCCTGCGTGAGCGGGTACGAGGCACGAGCATGCCGTTGTAGTGTCTGTCTAGGAGAGACTAGTGGGCGGGTACCTGGGACTTCGGATCAATCAGTGATGAGATGTGTTTAAACCTTGTTCAAGCAAGTTAAATCAGATGAACAGTGTTCATCCGGAACAACAAAAGCATGCAAGGCCTCGGAGTCGAACTCGCAACCTCCGAAAAATACCGACTTTTTGAGCTTCAGGACGATAACCTCTAATCTAAAGTTGCATTGATGGAGAGGATAATTAATCAATAGACGTACCACACCCTGCTGATAATATGTGGGGATAGCCATTACAGCCATTTGCGGAACATAAAGCGTGGGCCGTTTTTTTTCTATTTTGGAAAATTTTGCTTGGAACACCCACTAACAGCGTAATTTCGGTCAGAATCTCTTGGGAGTAGGAACATTCAACTCGCACGGCAAATCTGCAAGGGATGGTCCCTTACGATTTTTGATGAGATCAAAAAAGTAAACTTTTGCCATTTTGATCATGTTTCCGCCTAGGACAGCTGTAACTGGGGACACAGGTCTCAGATTGACTTAAATCTTGGATATGTCATACACATGCATGATATCTAAGGGATAGGACTCTTGATGGGAAGTCCCGAGCAGCATTACCCGTATAGAGTGCTTCACATTGGGACAGCAAAATTATGACCCCGCAGCAATGGGGAGTCAATTTTGGTCAGATTCCCTATCTGAGTGTTCCATCCCCTGGAGAACGTTTGGGAAGACACTGTGTCAAAAAATTAAGTTGATCGAGTATCAAGAATTGAAGTTACAGCTGTCCTATGCGGAAATGTGATGAAAATGGCAAAAAGTTTATTTTATGTTCCTATCAAAAATTGTGAGGGACCATCCCCTGCATATCTGCAGTGCGAGGCGAACGCACCCACTCCTGAGAGATAACGCAACCTAATCTGCTGGTCTCGGGATAATTTTCAGACCCACTGAATCTTACGAATTCAGATGCGCTCTCAGCAAGATTTTCGAAAGTAATGGTATTGGGGACGTTGTCAGCCACGGTGAAATTTCTCATTTTCCGGTGTGAGTGCGCCTCGAACTCATGCAGGGAAATGCTTCTATTTGTGATTATCCGTGTAAATTGCTCGCCCGCAATGGAAATCGAACACATGCCAGAAATTCGCGAGATGATGCAAATTTGGCGGACACTATACCACTATACCGCCGTTTGGATTTGGAGGATGTTTTGTTGTGGATATTTGTGAATTTTAGCCCAGATGTTACCGAATGTTGCCGCCAACGTTGGCAAAACAAAAAGTGTTCGAATCCCTCAAGGCTTCTTCAGGGTGACATTTGGGGAACATTTTTCGCAATATTTTTGAGAGGTTCATTGGGGATTTGAGAAACCTCATCAATAATCTCCATACAAATCATCACACAATACATTTGAAAGCGGGAAACAGATTGTATTCAAGTGCATTCTACACAACGGATACACGCGCAATGCTGGCTAGTAATGGGACAGATCCTCCGGATCCTCCCTCAATTACTCGCTGTGACCAAAAGTAACCGGAAATTTGGTTTTGAGAGCTTCTGTCTCAAATTTTTCGCATTCCTGTGGTCAATTTATGAATCTATGATTGATTTGGCGTAGATTGATGCATTTGGACCTGAGGTGGAACCTCTCACATCTAACATATTATGAAATTTCTAAATTGATCAAAAATTGATGATGTTTCCCTCCTTCTGATTGTCTTCAGGGTATTTCTGGGTACATCAAGAGCTGATAATTAACTGTGGACCTATATACATATGCACCCAAAATTTAGGCGGTTTATGTGGTTTCTAAACGGCTCCATGAATAAATAAAACGAGGGAAACAATCGCCACCCTTGATCAAAAATTGATTTGGATCCCCATTTTCACAACAACAACAGTGCAGTAGCTGATATTTTTTGGTTGCACATGTTGAGGCGTGTTGCTCTTCAAATTGCAGAGAAAGAATCTGCCCAAGGATTGCCATATTCTGCCGAAAAGCACCTACAGTATTCCAGTCACTTTTGGTCATACAATTTCGAAATTTGATGTATTAGGTCTGAAAGATTGCACCTTAGGTCCAAGTGTACTAATCCATGCCAAATTAACCATAGATCGAGAATTTGGCCACAAGAATGCAAAAAGTTTGAAACAGAAGCCCTCAAAATTTCCGGTTACTTTTGGTCATAGCGAGTTAGTCCCAGGGTGACTCCTTTACTGCCCATTTTCACGAAAAGGACCCTTTTTCAGTTCTTTTAGTTTCCATTTTTCAGACTGGCTGTCCGTCTGGTCCAGTTTAAAATCAAATTAATCGATTTATATCCACCGCAGTCAACCTCGATCATGAAAGTCCTGAAAGTTATCACAGACCAAGGGGCTACCGATTCCTGAAAAATGTACCGGGATCCCATATTTTTTTTTAGAGAGGTCGGCGACCCCAAGGGTGCACCGGAATTGAAAATTTTGACCCAGGACTGATTTTGGCTCTAAATTCCCCCAGGAATCGGAATCTGAACACATCGGGCTTCACCATGCACGTGACGATATACATGAACGAACATCGCCTTAATAAGTAGTGTTGCTGCGGTTAGGTCCGGAACGGGATCGAACCTGAATCAAACCTGAACTGCACTAATTGAGGCTCAGAGGTTTGACATACCATCCCGGACTTGGCGGGAGCCCCACGCGATCTGCATTTTGCTGGTATTGCCTGTATCAATGGGGTGTCAACTTTCGAAATACGGATATACAAGCAACTTCTTTTTCTCTCGTTTCCTCCCACCTCGCAGCGTCACCGACTCGCCCTTTCGACAATGCGCGAAGTTGTCTCAATTCACGTCGACCAGGCTTGCTGTGAGTGTCTACGACGTTATCGATGACACGATTTTCGTAATCGTGAAAATTTCGTTGAATCTGACTTTGCGTGCTAAGGGGAGCTTTATACCCTCGAGCACGGGCTCAGCGTACGCCGTTTTCATTCCGCCGTGGCTGTCACCTGACCACCCATCTGTTTTCATAGCCCGATGGTCGTATCATGGCGGGATCGTCCTCTGCGTCCGAGAGCGGATTTCGACGTTCTTCTCTGAAACTGGCTCGGGGAAGCATGTTCTCCGCTCTCTGTATGTCGATCTAGAGCCCGGTGTCATCAACGAGGTTAAGACCGGTCCCTATCGGTCGCTGTTCCACCTGGAGACCATGGTTACTGGCAAGGAGGACGCCGCAAACAACTATGAGTTGAACCTCCTTTTTTTTCTCTCTCTTTCTTCGGTTTTCCTCGACTCTGCTGAAACGAATGGCAGATGCTCGCGGTCAGTACACCGTTGGGAAGGAACTCATTGACCCAGTTATGGACAAAATTCGCTGTATTTCTGACAATTGCTCGTGTCTGCAAGGCTTCTTTGTCTTCCACTCGTTCGGTGGAGGAACTGGCTCCGGCTTCGGCGCTCTCTTTGAGAGGCACTCTGCGGACTATGGCAAGAAGTCCAAGCTCGAGTTCTGTGTCTACCCCGCCCCCCAATTGTCGAGCTCCGTTGTCGAGCCCTACAACTCCGTCCTTACGACCCACGCGACCATGGAGCACTGTGATTGTTCGTTCATGGTTCGCACGAGCTTGATCTATGCCATTCCATAAATGCTCACCAATTGGTGCTAAGGCGATCTACGACATCTGCAATAAGAACCTCGGCGTCGTTTCGCCTAATTTCTTCAACCTGAACCGACTGATCGCTCAGGTTGTTTCTTCGATTACGGCTTCTTTGCGTTTCGATGGCTCCCTCAATGTTGATTTGAATAAATTCCAGACCAACTTGGTTCCGTAAGTGAATAGTGTCTTCTTCTTAAGATTCTTCTAAGCTCCCATAGATTCCCTCGCATCCATTTCCCTCTTGCTACTCTTGCTCCCATTCACCCTCTTTATAAGATTACACTTCTCTGTCTGTCTGAAGCCATTTAACTCCGCTGAATCTCCGCCGATGCCAGACACCACGGCTGCTCTCCGCCCTTGATTGTCACCTATCTTTCTCGCCGGCCCACAGGCAATCATCATTCGGCATTCTCGGCACTTAACGTTATTGGAATTCTGATATACGTACTGCTTGATTAGCAACGCTCCTGATATCTAACACATACACACATCATGTAATGCATCTGCAATCTTCGCGTTCCCCCCATCTGTGCGGGTTTGTCTGAGTCTATCTGAGTCTATCGAGTCCTCTAGGAGTCCAAATTTAACAAATGGAATTTACGGGGGTTAAATTTCCTTGGAGGGTCCGGCGGAGTTTCGGCACAAAGTTCAGATCACCAAAATTCAATCTGATGTCGAAAGGCTAGTCCCAAGCAATTACTGGTTGAAGAAACGGGCTAAACTGACCTTTGTAGAGCTTACTGACAAGTAGAGAGCATCGTAGTGCGTCAAAGTGAGTCCCCGTAGGTAGAATGAAAACTCAGTAGGTGAAACTGGAGCATGAGTCGGCCTAGTACCAGTGTTTTGCTGAGAAGTGATCGGCCCAAGGAGGCAGATTGCCAATTGGGAGACTTGATTCCAGGAGTTAACAGCTCCTTTTGTGACGGGATTTGAAGGAGATATGGACGAGCGAGGAAGAGAAGCCGGAGTGGTCGGCACCGCTGACCGGTAATCAAGAACAAGTCGATGACGGTGTTTATCGCACAAGAATGCAATGTAATGCCAGTGTTTTGGTGCAATGCAAATCGATTTTTTTCGATTGCATTCGGTGACCTTCAGTGCAAATCTCAATGCATTTCTATGCATTTCAGGTCTTTGTCAGAATAACGATAAAGTAAGAAGTATCACAAAAAGCCAAATGAAGTTTTGGAGATGTCTAGCTGGTCCTAACGAACCCAAAGGTGTGTATTTGATGCACACTTCTAATCCTAATATGGAAACTCTCTCCGCGAAAACATTGACGAGCAGACACGGTATCGCTCGGAGGGCCTGGGGCGGTTTACGAACATCTATTTGGGATCCCGAACGTGAGTTGGTTTGTGCAAATCCGTTAAGAAATGAGTAAATTCTACGCACATTCATCTCAGTCCTAATATGGGTGCTCTCTCGGCGAAAACATTGACACGCGGAAGTATGGGCGATATAGCGTGTATGACAAATATAGTGTGTAAAAAGTATTTGCATGTTGGGCCACCGAATTCATTGACAACTTAGAATTTAGGAGTGGCTTCCCAGGCAACTTTGTGAAAACACAACTTCCAAAAGATGAAAAGGTGAGATCTGTGAACTTCCTGGCAACCAACTCGGGCTGAAGCAACTTGGACATGGTGCCTACTTTTAACAGCCAGGATGGACACGGCGTTCAAGGAATCAGTTTGAATTGTGGGCTCTGTGGAAACATGTAAGCACAGCAGTTGTACCACGGAAGACTGGCGACAATACCGCAGGGAATAGGGCACATTCCTGGAACTGAGAACCATGGGTTCATGGTCGACACTGGCGACCAGTAAGAATAAGAATTGTCGACATTTCATCAAGACTCACTGCCAGGAGTTTAGTGTGTTTGAGTTGATTGGTCGACATGAAGGGAGCAAGGTAACTGAGGACAAATGAGAGTGTGCACGTGCATATACAAAGGACCAAGCACCTTTTATCTCCGTAAGCTACTAGTATTGAGATTTCCAATGAGTCAGCTTCGGGGGGGCTTCGAACCACCAATTTAATGCCTGGGGACAGTTCAAACCTTAAACACGTCAAATTATCTGAGGCGCTCATCGTGCGCATGTGTTGGAATGCTCATGGGAGGCTCAGGACTGCGAGAAGATGGATGAGTAGGGACAAGAAGTCAGAGCGAAGGTGACAGGGGAGGCAAAAATTAAGAGAATCTGGGTTTGCCAATGAAATTGACAATACCTGCGAAGGATCGGCTTCGCGTCTCTTGGGCCAGAACAGAGATCCCTCAGTGGGGCAAGCATCACCGACTAGACAAAAAGAGATTGTGCCAGTGGCCAGGCCACACAGCTCAATCTGATCCCCCAGAACCCAAACAGAAGTTGCAACTTGGCAGGTTGCAATGACCTTGATCCCCCAGAACCCAAACAGACATCGCAACCTCACAGGTTGTGAATTAAAATCCCCCAGAACCCAAACAGAGGTCGCAAGTTGGCAGGTTGCAACGTCCTTGATCCCCCAGAACCCAAACAGAAGTCACAACTTGGCAGGTTACAACTCTTATCTCCCAGAACCCAAACATAACTCACAACTTGGCAGGTTGCGACTCTTATCTCCCAGAACCCAAACATAAGTCACAACTTGGCAGGTTGCAACAGAACCCAAACAGAAGTTGCAACTTGGCAGGTTGCAATGACCTTGATCCCCCGGAACCCAAACATAAGTCGCAACTTGGCAGGTTGCAACAACCTTGATCCCCCAGAACCCAAACAGCCAAGTTGCGACTCTTATCCCCCAGAACCCAAACAGAAGTTGCAACTTCGCAGGTTGCAATGACCTTGATCCCCCAGAACCCAAACAGAAGTCGCAACTTGGCAGGTTGCGACTCTTATCCCCCAGAACCCAAACATAAGTCGCAACTTGGCAGGTTGCAACGACCTTGATCCCCCAGAGCCCAAACCGCAACTTGCCAAGTTGCAACTCTTATCCCCCAGAACCCAAACATAAGTCGCAACTTGGCAGGTTGCAACGACCTTGATCCCCCAGAGCCCAAACAGAAGTCGCAACTTGCCAAGTTGCGACTCTTATCCCTCAGAACCCAAACAGAAGTTGCAACTTCGCAGGTTGCAACGATCTTGATCCCCCAGAACCCAAACAGAAGTTGCAACTTGGCAGGTCCAGATGGATCCTATGGTGAATAAATGAAGAGAGGAAGAGGAGGAACAGGGAAGAGTATTGGTCTGTTACCACGCCGCACACTGCGCTCGTTCACCTGGAAGAAAATGCGTGAGTTTCTGGATCGCAATAATAGCCCCATACTGTTGTTCCAATGATTTAATGTTCGAAAGCCACCAAGGGGGAAGGTGCAAATCATGAGTGAGAAGAGAGAAAGGGCAAAATAGTACCCAACCCAGACTACTCTTGGAGAATTTTGACAAGAGAGAAAACCAAGCTCTGCTAATGCCCAATCATGGTGCATTATGTCTGAACAGTGGATGCAGAGCCAAATCAGCGCGCATGGAGGAGGGGATGCAGAGGCCAAATCGACATGCAGAGAGGGGGAATGCAGAGGCCAAATCAGCGTGCATGGAGGATGGGATGCAGAGGCCAAATCGACATGCAGAGATGGGGGATGCAGAGGCCAAATCAGCATGCATGGAAGATGGGATGCAGAGGCCAAATCAACATGCAGAGAGGGGGGATGCAGAGGCCAAATCAGCATGCATCACTGTGAAGCACGGAAATAGTGAATTTCACCCCCATTTTTGGGTACTTATTGGGTGAAATTCACTGCAGAACTGGGTGAAATTCACAGTACAAAAGTGAATTTCACGGCAAAATAGGGTGAAAAGTTTCACGTACAAAATGTCCCTTTTCACGGTACTATTTCACCCTATTTTGGAGTGAATCTTCACGGGTTTTCGTCGCGAAACCCAATCACACTCCGGCAAAAGAAAAGAATTACTTTCTTACTTACTTCACTAGTCAATGTGTTCTGAGTTTCAACTCAGCATGATTGTAAGGGCATTAGTGAACTTGAATTGAATACTCTAAGTACAATGGCAATTTATTTAAACAATGTTTTTAACGAGATTCGAACTCTTGACCTCGCGCGAACGGACAAAATAGGTAGACGTAGGCAATAACCGCTAGACTAAACCAACCATATATGCCTGAGAAGTGAACATGGTCATACTACCTCTAGGGTTCCTCTGGCCTTCAACTCAACTAATCAGCCACATACTACTACATGCTTCTGCCGGTATTGACCAAGATATTATTGAGATGCAAGTAGGCTTGCAAGAAGGTAATGAAAAATGGTTTTTTTCGGGCATTGGTCTAAAAATAGACTTTGAATCAAAGTTGTAGAGCTTCACAAGAGCTTTCAGATATGTCTAAGGTGGATTTTCATGAAACGGCTTGGTTAAGCCGCAAATCACGAAATACTTTCCCGGACCCGGCGGTATTCAAAATCTGAACCCGCAGAAATTGGTCGGAATGCGATGGGTCGCTCCCAAAGAGCCGAATTACCACAAAATGATCACTATAGATCATTAGTGGACCATTCCTGACATGTTTCGGACACGGTAACTTTGGGGTGAATTTCACAGATTTTTCGCAATCTGGCCAGTTGGAGATGGTACAGTACGTATCTCGGAAATAAACCTCGGAACTCACGGCAATGATATAGTCAACCAGATACCGTGATTTTCGTTCAAGTATAATTGTACCCCTGCCGCACTGATGGTGGTGCGTTGTCGTACTGACTTCGCCTTTGTCACTCCTCATGAACCTCTCGCTGTTTTGATGATGTGCGTTCTTGTGCTCCGCTCATCTCTGTTGTATTAACCAATTGTGCGAGGTGATATGGCAACTCCACAACAAGTACGTTGACTGGGATTTCTTTCTGCAGCTACCCGCTTGGTTGGGCGAAAGCGAGGAGCGGAACCCGCTACGTGTTTATGTACCAGGTATTTGTCATATCCCCCAGCCTTTCTAATCGGCTGAGTATCGCGCGGTACTGTGGTGCCCTTGGCCCGGCCTAGTCCTGGTTTTTATGTCCTTCTGGTGGTATTTTATTTCACCACTTCTGAAGGCATGTGGCGGCTTTTGCTACGTCGTCGGCAACCTCGTTCCCGAAGGTACCGATGTGGGCGGGTGTCCAGAGAATGCAAAGCCTCTCCATCGCTGAGCGGACAAGTCTATCGAATCGGATGGCGCGATTCTGGCCAGCGCGAGGAGCAGTCGACAAAACACCCTTCTGACCAGCCTGGGAATCTGTGACGATCAGGATGCGACTCGCATCGTGGCCAAGCGCTCGTTCTGCAGCAACCACTAAGGCCTCGATCTCCCCCTCCGCTACTTTCCCATTGCCGAGAGGCAAGAGAAT
The DNA here is from genome assembly GCA_029378395.1 of Mycena leptocephala. Taxonomy (NCBI): domain Eukaryota; kingdom Fungi; phylum Basidiomycota; class Agaricomycetes; order Agaricales; family Mycenaceae; genus Mycena; species Mycena leptocephala. Next base: position 191,148 of record JARJLF010000030.1, on the reverse strand, counting down.
CCGCTCGCACGCCCTTCCCCTCTCGACACGGACCGCCGCGCCGCCAGCAACCCCCTCAAGGAGCGAGCCGTCCGTATACCAAGTCTCGGCAGTATATACTAGATCGACGAGGTACTGGTCGAGAATGGCGATGGCGCTGGACTTCGACGGGGTGATGGTAGTGACAGGGAGAGGGTCGGCCCACGGAGGGGAGATGGAGTATCAGATGTTACGGGTGGGACAGCCACGGGTACTTGCCTTCCGCCGGGAGGCGGAGACAGTCCCTGAGCACTGTCCCCCCTCGCTTTCCACGGGCGTCGTTGCCAGTTTGGTCTGCGCACGTTGCCGCCGTAACATCTGTGGGGGGACGGCGAATCTTGCGTTCACGGATACGGAGACAGTCCCTGAGGAATATGCTCCGTGACTGTCCCCCCTCGCTTTCCACGGGGGAGACTCGGGGAACTGATCTGTTGACCAAAAAGCCGGGGCTACTCCTTTGCCTGCCGCTCTTCTTTGGGATTCTGTTGGGCCTTATGGTACACAGAGGCTACAGTGCTACACGCTTCCTCGGCAGGCACAATGCTCTTGGTCCGCTCGTCTACGGCGATGAATCATACCGCTGACACTCTATGCTGTGGAACTCAGCAGCAACCATGCTCCGAGTCGAGCTACTTTCTAACCCAATGTTCCCGAACGGGGGCGCCACAGGGCGGCAAGTGGCGGCACTGGCGTCAATTTCACCAAGCCCCATGTCAACAACCCATTGGCGAGTACACACAATTTACAAATTTTAAACAAATTGAAGAAAAAGAGGAAGATGAGGAAGATATGAAGGCCCAACCTGGACAAAAATACATTAGTGTTGTGGTGACCCGTTTTTCGAAGTCAATCAACTCGGATCTGCGAGGTTCTTTGATCCATTTCCTAACTCGGCCACTTTCTTTAAAGATCTGCAAAGACAACTCCCTTTTTTTTGCGTTGCACAACCGGCAACCTCGGCCTGCTGCCAAAATCTGCAGAGACTCTGGGAATGACTGTTTCTTCATCGATCTTTGGCTTGGTTTTTTCTTCTGGACCACATCCACCATTTTTCTCTCAAAGGATTTTTTTTTTGGGGGCTTTCATGTGTTTCCCCCGGGCAAAACTCCACATTTTCAGGTACCTGGACACATGTGCATTGGCCGTCGGTGCCCGTGGTGCCCGTCGGTACCCTCGACATCAGTTTCATGGCTCCACAGTCGGCGATCCGGATGCTGGACTTGGCAAAAGTACCTCGCGGTTTATTCAGATAAGGCGTCATACATAATGAGACCACTCCAAAATTCTCCGAACTCCCCCTCCAACATGTCTCAGCCCTTTGGCAGACGCGGTCGCTGTCGTTCCTGTGGCGGCTGCGGGAGTTTCATTTCTTCTCACCACACTCCAGGCCTTGGGCCTGCCGCTCCAAACTATGCAAGCTCGTTCATTATCTCCTGCTCTACTCGCTTTGACCGCTCTGCTTGACACAGATTCCCGTCGATCCTTTGGAGGCTTGTGCCGCCTGCGGCCACGGCTGGATCCATCATCTCGCCCTCGCGTCTGCAAATGCATCTGACCCATTCCGAAAAGGCCTCTGCATTCCAACTGCGTGCGGCGGCTTCTGGCCTGTAAGTCGCATATTTTATTTGTTTCAAGTGCGTTCCCTCCCTGATTACCTTTGCAGAAGTCTGCAAGCGATAGCTGGACATTTGCGGCTCTTTGTGTGTGCGGCCAGCCCTGGACCAACCACGAAGTGCTTGAAGCGCTAGGCAACTCTACCCCGTATGTTCTCTCTTTCCTCCCAACCAGCCGTCTATCTCAAATGCTTTCAGCCCCGTCGGTAGCTCCCAGGCGCTGCCCCCGCCACCGTCTCAACTGGTGCCCCCCCCTCTCGGTCTTCTCCAGCCTTCTCTTGCAAACCCGGTCACCACATTCTCCGGCTTAACGTCCTCCGGCTCTGCATCTGCCAATGACAATCGCAATGCAGCTATTGCCCGCCATTTCCCGAAGCCAAAGTACAAGCCTCCTCGTCCATTCCCCTCGAGCTCCACGGCATCTCTCCAAAATTTCCAGGCTCTGATCGCTCTTTGGCCCAATACCGTAAGTGCTCCTTCTATAAAACTAATCTTCAGACCCACTCACTGTTGCTTCTAATAGCTGCCACGCTCTCCCCAGGATTCTGACACCCTTCACTTTGCGTACACTATCGACGAGTTCACTGAGATGCTGCTTCGACTCAAGGCTCATCACCTCGTCTTTGTCGCCACGCTTCCGAGTGCAGACCCGTCTAACATTGTCCAGGAACTTGACTCGCAGCTGGCGGCTCATCTCTCCCTCCACAACCTGGTGCCCCCTCTCGCTGCTGGATCTGGCGACGGTGACAGTGCTGTTCCCTGGTTCCGCCGGCCCTGGGTTGTTGTGGAGCCGCGCCGCCGCCAAAGTGTTTATACCTTTGCTCAGCACGCCAGGGCCAACGCGAACAACTTCAATAAGAAAATGATCCTCGACATGAACTCCAAGTTCGGCAATCCCGACGTCGAGTACGCTACTCACCACTGAGGGATATCGTAGATGAAGTAGCTCGGGGCAGAGTCAGCGATCATTCGCTGGGTGGCGCGCTCAACTTCGGCACCATCGGAGGAGAGGGAGATCGGGTGGATATTGTACTCGTGAAGGAGGTCCGCCAATTTGGAGTGCATCTGCACAAGATCCTCGGCTTTGGTTGACGACCCACGAGCAACAGCGGCAATGAGAATCGGTGGTATCTTCGGAAGAGGGATGGAGAGGATCCAGACACGAAGCTACATCATGAAATGGTAAGAACAGAGAGGGTAGAGTTAACACCCAGCGCACCTTGTCAGCTTTGTTAAGCTTTGCATTTTCAAAAAGAGCATCTAAATCGTCATTCTCCGAAACCCGAATTGCGCCATCAGGCATTTTGAAAAGCATGACCTGACATAATAGAGATGCATTCAATTTCAAATGGCTGCCATTTTGAAAAGCATGACCTGACACAATAGAGCTGCATTCAAATGGCAGGCATTTTGAAAAGCATGACCCAGTGCAATGGAGGTGCATTCAAATGGTGGGCATTTTGAAAAGCATGACCTGACACAATAGAGCTGTATTCAAATGGCAGGCATTTTGAAAAGCATGACCTGACACAATAGAGATGCATTCAATAGGGTTATTCACAGTAGCCTTTTTGATGTCCTTTTTTGCGCCCCTTTTTGCTCCCTTTTTTTGTGCCCTTTTTCTTGTTTGGCAGATAAATGTAACCGAGTGACCTATAAAATCCAGAAAAAATCACCCGAGTCCTTTTTGAACACCTGAGGTGCTATGTGACCTTTAAGGAACCATAGGAGCACCCAGACTGCATGAAATGGATAAAGGGAGCCAAAAAGGGACAAAAAAGGGAGCTGAAAACCAGGGTGTTCACAGTAGCCTTTTTTCGGCCCTTTTTCGCTTCCTTTTTTTTTTCTGATTTCATCCAATATCACACGTTGGACCCAGATTTTTTGGATTTACTCCCTTTTTGCATGTTGAAATCGAAAAGGGAAAAAAAATCCGGAGAAAAACGGTAGGAATACAAAAAAGGGAGAAATAAGGGAGCAAAAAAGGGAGGAAAAAAGGCTACTGTGAACAACCCTAATTTCACATGGCTGCCATTTTAAAAAGCATGACCTGACACAATAGAGCTGCATTCAAATGGACGGCATTTTGAAAAGCGTGACCTGGCGCAATAGAGGTGCGTTCAAATGGCTGGCATTTTGAAAAGCGTGACCGTCGTATTTCTGATCAGACTATCTCAGAGCAGATAGAAAATCTAACGAAGCAGTCAGATAGACTCAAAGAGAAACAAAGAAAGATTCAGTTCGTTCCCCTTCGGTTGTTGTCGAGGACAACGCCGAGAAGCGTTCGGGTCAGATGATGCGCTCTCCGACCAGTTGGCAGCGGGAAAGATGGGCTAGCGAGGGTTCTAACTCTACAGCTGGCCACTGGAGAAGACCGATGTATTCAAAGTCCATACAAGGTCGACCTCCGCTTCGCTCCGGAGTAAGACTACAAGAAGAAAAAAGGCACAAATAACAATACGAGTATATTGACGTGACGTAGCATGAAACACAATCGAACCAGAAGCGACGCAAATGCAACTGACGAAGAATATGATGGACCTACTTCAAAACAGTGGAACATTGAACAAGGGATATCACGTATTGCGACAAACCTGGGGAGAAATTCGGTCGCCGGAATTTAAGTCCCGTTGCATCTCGACTTTGAATAATGGCGGGCCGCAGTCAGAGTGATTTTCACTGCATCAGATGCTTAACATTTGCATAGTAGAAAAGAAAGAGAGGTACCAAGCACAAAAGCGGTTTCTCCTGGCGTTCGCCTAGTCATGACGCACAACCTAAAATTGGCAACAGGAGAGCCGTGAGCTGCCAGCAGTCCGAGGAACGGGTGGTGAAGCTGCCAGAACGACACGAGCGGGAAATGTACCTTGATGATCACCCACACGGGACGTTCGAGGACCTCCGCAGCCTTCGACCGGTAGTTTTCCCACTACAATCTCAGCCAGAGCCAGCAGATCAGATACGAACCAGGAGAAGATCCTCAGTGGCAGACAGAATCGTTGAGGGGACCAAGGCTGGAACTGTCCCCAGAAGAATGTTGCAATTCCGGTAATTTGCGGCGCGAGGGAAAGCTTGCCATCCCAAACGATGGGAAGTGTGTCTTTTATGTCTCCGGGGACGACGTGGCCTGCCTGCCTGACAACAATGGAATTAACTGCGATCATCTACGGTGTGTCAAGAATATACTGCGCCAGGTCAGCTGTTGTGCCGCATGTTGCAAAATCAAACTGCGCGCAACTGATTTCAGGGGGAGGAATGAGGATTGCGAGAGAGCTGGAAGTAGGGGGATACGCCAGGAGGGGATGTGCGCAAAGAGATACATCGAATGGCGGAGGTAACCTTTAAATAGGAACTGGCGACGGAGTACTAGTGTTTGGGTGCAGATCGCAGTACAGATGGGCCAAGTGGATGATTACTATCTGTGCGGAGCATTTTTTTCGAGGCTGCACAAACGGGGTATCCCGAAACAGGGCTACATCTTGGGATTGTTCGCGGCAACGAGCTCCATCTTTCACGGCTGCATCATCGCCTTCGACAAAACGGTCCGCAAGCGTGTCGCTCAGCGTCGGGACATCGAACTTACGGACTTCAACTAATTCGTCGACATTATTGTAAATGACCAAAAGTTTTCACTTCACTATATGAACAAGCTCCACACCTGCCGGAGCGAAGCGAGGCTCTATCTTGTCTGAGGATACTCAGAGCGTACGGAACCGCAGAGGAGCAGTTGGAGCAACCTACCCGCAGTATGACTGAGTACAACGCGGTCGTTCTCCAAACCTGAGCTCCCTCCGCTTTCCCGCTCTACGACTCCCTTGGTTGAATAGCCGCAAATGGGCCGCCGTGAGAGGACGGCGGCGTTCGCCCCGGGCCCTCCGCCGAGACCTTCGGTACCCAATTCGGCTCCTCCTGCGTGGGCCGCGCAATTCGCCAAGGTTGCCCGATTCGATGACGTCGAGAGCATATCCACCGCCAACATGCGACGCTACCCGGATTATATGGGCAGCGGCATTCGTCCTGGCGATGAAAATGTACAGTGTGTCACAAAAAAAAATGCGCACCCCCATTCTGTCATAACTTGGTTGTAATTCGGGAACCACTTGGGATTTTGAGCCAAAATAAGATGTCACATTGTCGAGGAAGCCGGCACCAACATTTTGCATATGTTGATCGCATCATAGTATCTTGATGAGCCATCATAAGATGCCGAATACGGAACCTGTATTATACATATTCTTTGGCGGGTTCAAGCTTGATAAATAATTTTTTTTGGAGAAGATCTAAATTACCCAAATTGTAGCTCCGGATGTACTAAGCAACTTACCCAGTTAAATCATGAAGAAATATGCAGGCAATAACTTGCTACAGAGACCGCAAAGTGGCCATTTTTACCATTTTTTCGCTGTTTGTAGCGAGTTATTGCCTGTATGATTGTTCATGATTCAACTTGGTGAGTTGCTTAGTACATCCGGGGCTACAATTTGGGTGATTTAGATCTTCTCCAAAAAAATTATTTACCAAGCTTGAACCCGCCAAAGAATATGTATAATACAGGTTCCGTATTCGGCATCTTATGATGGCTCATCAAGATACTATGATGCGATCAACATATGCAAAATGTTGGTGCCGGCTTCCTCGACAATGTGACATCTTAGTTTGGCTCAAAATTCTAAGTGGTTCCCGAATTACAACCAAGTTATGACAGAATGGGGGTGCGCATTTTTTTTTGACACACTGTATCCGCATTCTCCATCGCTCCAACGGCAAACGGAGCTGGACGCCATGAGACGTTTCATCAGGAGTTGCATCACAGCTCTCGTTCGCGGGGAGCTCACAACAATAATTTGTACACTGCCAACCAGTTGCATCACGGCTCTCGCTCGCGGGGAGCTCAAAACAATAATTTGTACACTCCCAACTATATGTTCTTCTCCGTCCTTGGTGCTCGGCGCACTTCTCTGAGCGGGAAACCGAATCTTATTCCACGTCAGTGGTGGCATCCGAATCACGTCCGATGGCGTCTTCGATGACACTGCGCAGAATTCCCATCGCCCCGTTTAGCCCGTCGACCGTCTTGTGCAGCTTGCCTATCTGTAGCTCAAGCTCCTCCAGCACACTGCGATCCCTTTTGAATAGATCCCGGAGTTCCCCCAGCATTGCCCGTTCCGACGATAACACTTGCGTAATGCACGTAAGATGCGCGTCCAACGTCCAAAACAGTGACTCATGAACTAACGGCAAAGAATGTGTTACCAACTAACAAGATGGAAGGGAATGACCGCACCATTGTCTGTCGCAGGGTATTTTTCCCGGGTTCCGCCCTCAGGAGATCCCGAATTCATCGTGCGCTTCAACACTGCCAACTCCTGCTCCAGCGCGCGCCTCCTGCGACGCAAAAATCGTTTTTCGTCTTCCGCCTGCATTAGCCTCCTCTGCGCGAGCAATAAAGACTGAGCTAGTCTGTAGTTAACCGCGCCACCGTGTTTGGTGGCCGCGCTATTACAAATCATCGGAGTTTGAAATTTTGCCGTGCCTATTTAGCACTTCCAAACCCTCCATCTTCAAAATTTGGGAGAGTGTTTGTATTTAAATCCATGTCTAACCCCAAATATCCGCTCAAAATTTTTATTTTCAACTTCCATTCTCGCGGAATAGAAAGAGCAGATTATGTCAGGATTTGTCAGCTGTTGAGCCATCAAAGTTCAAACTCATGGTTCTTTGACTCTGCCGCCGCGAGTTAGGGGATAAAGTTGCTCAGTTTATGCTAATAAATACTACTGTGACTTCACGTTTGTGAAAAACTTGTTTTGGAATGCATACCAGCATCCGAATTGTTTTTGTGATTTGTAATAAGCAGGCCACTGATCGCTCAATCGACCTTATCAACAGACTACAACATGCGAGGTACGAGCACTAATATTGTTGTAGCGTCTGTTTATAAGAGACTAAGACTTCTCTGTAAACTAAAATGCAATGCACTTGTGAAATGAAACTACAGGATATGTCCCGGACCGAATTTTTTATTTCGCCTCTGAACTTGTGTTATAAAATGGACAGAAAAGCAGCGCAAAACCTCCGTGTTAACAAGGACGAAAATAAAAATTCTGGCCGGGACATATCCTGTAGAATGTAAAGCTGAGACGATCTCTCACTCAAAGTCTAGCCAAAAAGTCAGTGGTTATTGCAGTACGATGGTCCAACGGAATTTGCCATTATTCTGGTGATGGGAGCCATTATGTAACCGGCATCAAAATCCTTTGCGTTGCCAGTCACCATCAATAGCTCAAAACAAGCCAACATTTTCAAACGCGTGACCCAATCAAACAAATTGGGTCGAGGGCGGGCTCGGGAAGCTTATGAGGCCGGCGCATCAAATTGAATTGAATTGAGCTCGGGGCTTTGCCAAGGGCTTGACCGTCCCAAAACTGGGCGTTTTGGATCGGTTGCTGCGGCCTTGAACAGCCAGCTCAATTCTGAACGGCTACCAAGCCAAAACTTTCAAATCGGAGCATTTTTGCGCGAGTTATGAGCAAAACAATCCAACATTTTCAAACGCGTGACCCAATTGAACAAATTCGGTCGAGGGCGGGCTCGGGACGCTTATGAGGCCGGCGCATCAAATTGAATTGAATTGCTTAATGACATCCAAAGGCCTCCTGGCATGCCAAAGGGCAACAGGACCCCTACAAGAACCAGATCTTGAGGAGGAAATTGTTGTGGCCCCAGAAATAGCAGAGGAAAAGGAACTGGATGCATTTTCCCAGTTTCTTTTCAATGCACAGGCTGCAGCTCAGAAGGCTCGGGATCCGCATCGAAAGCGGCCAAGGCATTACCTTGGTAATGCTCCAAGGACAAAGCGTCGCCACAAGAAGCTGGGGAAGGATCTAGGCGAGAAGGGATTCTTTCCCTCTCTGATTTTATACAGGCCAAGAAGAATGCTGCAGGTGCACCACTGCAGAATACAGGTCTTGATTTTCCCATCTTTGTGGGTACTTTTCATATCCCCCTGGCTCTCTATCAGCCGAGTATCGCGAGGTGCCACGGTGCCTCCGGCCTTTCGGTGCTCAGTCCCGGACTCTCCATTAACTATAAGTAATGTCCTCCCTTAGCGGGAATCGATCCGGCGGCATTCCAGCCTACCCATTAGATAAGGTTTCCATATTTTGTTGGAGAGGCTAACCATTAGACTACTCGCGCGAGTAGTCTAGTGGTTAGCCTCTCCAACAAGTGTATCCATAGTTTTTCAATACAGTCCGGAGATGTCAGGGATCTACTGGGTGCCGTCCACACCCGTGCCATTGCCGTCCCTTCAATGAGTTTTTCCGCCGCGGGCGCCGAATTTGGTTGCATCTTGATCATCCATTCACTCATTCTGCTAGTTACGAGGAGCAGGCCTGGAATGAAGGAGTTGGGTTGCCTCATCCCACTAGAATTGCATTAGAATCCAATTATAGAATCGGCTACTTGCCTTCGGATCTTACCCGAGGCCTGGCAGCCGGATGATTGTCGGAGGATGCCGATGCCAGAAGATCTCGGATCGCAATCCCCATCATCGATCAATCCTGCGATGGTATGATAGCGGACCAAACTTCGTGACAAGTTTGAGTCCCGATTTGGAAATGCCTACTACTCACTCGGTTTTACTTGATTATGAATTGGAGAGTGTAGAAAGCACTATATGAAGGCCCTCTATAAATCCTCTGGGTGAAAAATCTGAAAAATCGAAAATACTTTTTTCTCACTCAGATTTGGCGCCTCTGATCTCGGGCCGGTGGTTGCCGGTGGCTGTGTACCGCATCAATTTCCTTTTTGAGTCCTGCATGTTCAACGAATGCTCCACCTAATAATCCCACATATCCGTTCTAGTTAGACCGGGTATCATGGTCAGTCTACCCGTTCTATTAGAAGGAAAGTTAATCGGGGCAGGGCTGCCTGCAATAATTCCCTCAATATCCCTTGGAAACCAACCTGCAAAACCCCTCAATACCGTAGGGCGGGGGACTTAGAGGATTGCGGGCGTGTGTGTGGCGGTGCCCGCCGGGGCGCGCGCGCGCCCCCGCCGTCTCCGCTGCCCGCCGCGATGCCGACGGTGTCGGGTGGGTACTTAAGTGAAAATTCTCAATAAAATAGCCAAAAAATCGCAAATAATAAGATTAAGCGAGCGCTGCCCTCGCGCCATCGCGCGCCCGACGGCGCGCCCTCCCGCCCGATGCCCGAGGCGGTGTCGGTGAGGGCGGGCCGAAAATTCTCGAGAAATTCACAATAAATCAAAATAAATACAAGTATGCGGGCGCGCACATCGCGCCATCGCGCGCCCGACGGCGCGCCCCTCACGCGCGATGCCCGACGCGGTGTCGGTGAGGGCGGGCCGAAAATTCTCGAGAAATTCACTATAAATCAGAATAAATATAAGGATGTGGGAGCGCACATCGCGCCCGACGGCGCGTTAAAACAACTAATTACTTGGTGAATTTAATCAGCACTAGCCAAATAAACAAACAGAGACTGCAAAGAAATCCACTCACGCGCTATCAACCATCATCCACCTCCTCCTCAACCCCCTCCTGCTCAACCTTCCCATCTATTGACACCCTTGCCAGCTCATACACCATCTCCGCTACCTCCCTGTCTGCCTCCTCATCCCCTTCGCCTTCCCCTTCCTCCTGGTCTTCCCATTCCAGATCTTCCCCGGTCGGCGGCACCCAACGGTTCGGCATATCCACTGTCACCTCCTCCTCCTCCGCCCCTTGGCCGTCTACAGCCATGCCCCCCTGCTCCTCTTCTGCTCTGTGTTCAGCTCTCCTCTTTGCCCTTCTCAGATCCCTCCCCTCCTTCGATACGCCAGGTAGGATGCACCCCGAGAATCCCTTGGTCTTCGACAACTTCAAGAACCGCCTCATGTGGCCGACGTCAGACCGCGCTCTCTCAAGCCGATATCTTCGGACGAGAACAGCCATATGAGCTGTATCGTCCGACTGTTCGAGCTCGAGCTCCTTCCCCCGGAGGAACTTATCCTCATCACTGATCCAGGTCACGACACGGCGGATTTCAACATTCAGCCTCTTGATCTCCTCCCGAGCCCGGAGAATCTTGAAGTAATTGTCCATCGCCAGCCTATAGGAAGGTCGGGTCCAAGGCCTCGAGTCCAGTTCCCTGTCCGTCGCACGGAGGAAGTCAAAGTCCGCGAGGAAGGCATATTCCACGACCTCCTCCCAGCTCAGTGTTGGTGCCGGAGGCTCCAAGGCTATCGCAGCGGCATTGTAACGTGATATCGAATTCCTGATTGCCTCCGAGCGAGCTTTGAGCGCGTGCGCGATATGCTTACGCATTTTATATCCTGCAGAAAATTGAGTCAGCCTTCCAGATAACACAAGTCGAAGAAAAGCTCACCTGTGCCCGAACGATTGACCTTGGTTAGCTCAAATATCTGTTGGACTATAAGGAGCTCCAGGTGGTTCAGGGCATCCAAGAATTTCTTTTCCTTCAAGAGCTTCACCGTTTCTATCCACTCTGGCGACGTCTCAGTCCACCGGTCCACAATGCTGAGCTTCTCTTCGAGCGCCTGTACAGCATCCAAGTCGCGGTTCATGACTTCTTCGGCATGTTGACGTGCTCGCTTGTCGGAAGCCTCCCGGTCAGGACTATAGTCTGAATCGCTCTTCTTGGCCTTCTTTTGAGCACTTCGGATGTTCGACAACCTTGTTCTAGGAAGCAGAAACAGATCAGCGTAGGCTTGATTCGAAATCCAAATGGCTTATTTGCTCGCGCTATAGTTCACCAACTTCTGAACGTACTCCATCTCCGACGTCCGTTCCTTCCCGGCAGCCCCAGACGCCTTCTTCACCAGCAGCCACTCCTTCTCCTCTCTCAGCCATGTATGGAAGTCATCAAACGATCGAACGCCCTCCTTCTCCATCCAATCCAGTAACGCTGGTTCGGTCTTGAGGATGCCTAGGGCTTGTTCGTAGTTTGTGCAAAGAAATTTCGCTGGAGAGAAGTCAGCTTCATACTCAATTACATGCTACCAGACGTACCGAGATTTGCATACGTCTCATGGCTATCAAAGTGCTTGATATACGTTGTGATCTCCTGTTGCCGGTGGAATCGACTGGCGTAGCGAACGGACTTGGCGAGGCCGTTGGATTTAGAAAAGAAGCGCTTGCACCCCTCCAGATCCTCCAGCCCCAATCCCTCTACATACATTGCCAGGAACTGAAGCTGGCACAGCCGATTATGTGCATGGCCGTGAAACACCCCGACCAGCATCTTGAGCATGTTTTCCTTGGCCCGGTCCGAGAGCTTGCTATTTTTGATGGTATTTTCGAATTCGCAGCCGATATCGTATCCAAACCCGTTCCCCTTGCCATATGTGTCCAGCAGCTCATCCACCCAGCAGCTCATCCACAATAGCCAGAGGATATTTTGCTCTAATTTAGTCAGAGTCAATCGAAACGGCGACTTACAACTCCCCACTTCTGATCATATCGCACAGAATCAGCACAAACCCGTGCCGACAAAGCGCCAGGAAGAGTCCAGCAGCTCATCCACCCAGCAGCTCATCCACAATAGCCAGAGGATATTTTGCTCTAATTTAGTCAGAGTCAATCGAAACGGCGACTTACAACTCCCCACTTCTGATCATATCGCACAGAATCAGCACAAACCCGTGCCGACAAAGCGCCAGGAAGATTCCGGTCTCATCAAAGATACCCCACATTTTCGAAGTAATATCGTTGATCATGTTTTTCCACCGATCTGAACAAGGGCTCTTCTCCCCCTGGAAATTGTCAGATATTGAAGCATCAAATGGATTATCAACTTACCGGAATTTCATCCGTTGGCAGGAGCTCTGCCACCTTCGACTTGGCCCACTTGGCAACTTTCTCCCGCGCAATAAAGTACCCATCACTCGCATCTCTGTTATCAGCCCGCTCGTTCGATGGCCCTGGTACCGGTTCTCCCCTCTCATTCACCCCGTCGGAATAGGCCGACTTTCCTAGCACCCGACGAAGCGACTCCCCTCCATCCATGGTGAACAGATGTCGATATAATAGATGATCCTCGTCCACCAGCTCATACATACACGCAGGGCATGCATGCTTTAGTCGCCATTTGGGGTCGTCGCGTCCCAGAACAGACCGAACCCTCCTCTCGGTTCGACGCCTGATTTCGAGATACAGATCATAACAAATGGTGAACTGCTGGCAGAGATATGGACGGTACGAAACCTCCAGCGAAATTTAGCCTTTGTCTTCCCTCGGTGAGCATGAGGTAAACATACCCCGTAGAGGTCGCACAGCGTCTTCACGAAAGGTAGGATGGCAAGCTGAGGGCAGCGGACATGCGCAGTCCGAAAAAATTCCAAAGTTCTTGCTGATATCACGACAGAAGGCTGCCAGGGCGCACAAGGGAAGAGGCCCTGTCTCTTATTAACGCAGCCGCGACGCCCTTTCCCCCGGAATCCAATTCGGCCTGAAGCATATAATTATCTAAAAAGAATTGGGCTCTAATCTCGCCCGCTCATACTTAGACACTGACCTAGTATATCGACCACTTGGATCGTGAATCCACCCTCAGCTTCTCGCACAGGCGGCGCTTCTCCAAGGCCCACCCATTCAATGTACATGGCCACCATATCCTCCATTTGAGAGTCGAAAGCCCGGATACGTCGCTCAATCCTGTCTCGACGAGTACGCCAATTAGGGCTGGAAAATTGTATTAGCCAACTATTCCGTCCAATCGACAAGACACGTACAAAGCACGCTGTCTCTCCTCTTCCATGGCCTCCCGGACACCATCATGGAACTCTCTGCTGGCATGGCTAATGTTGAGCTCGGTCTGGCCATCAAGTACGTCGTTGGGATGAATCTCGCTGTCGTCTTCGTCCATAGGCCCAGCAGGATCATAGTCCCGTATTTCCTCCAAAATATTGTGCTCATGGGCAGCTAAATCTTCACAAAGAAACATCAACGACTCATGGCAATGGCATATTTTTTTTCGAAATTGAGACGTACTCTCCTCCCTCAATTGCTGCCTTCCTGCCCGGTTCTCTCGAAGTCTGTCTTGAGCGGCTCTACTGTTCAGAGGTGTTTGCTTCAATCGGCTGCTCCTGTATCCTGAGCCCAGAACCACGCGCTTTTTGAAGAGGCATTAATTCGACGCAAGCCAGAAGACATGATGGGAGAAGCTTGCAAACGGCACGTTATGTCACATCACGTGCACAAACTCGGCCTTTGTTCTTCTCTTCCACCACCACCACACACCACCACTTGTCTGGCCCACTTCTTCGGACACAACTTGCTCTGGAGGTTTCTGGCTTCTCTCCTGCTCTCCTCTCTTCTCCAGAAGCCCTCCTAGTCCCTCCTTGCCTTTGCCACCTGGTAGAGCTGTAGACGCGTCTAGTTTGGCTATGGGTGAGCATACCATTCATATTTTTCGTGTTTTTTTTTTTGTTCTTGGCATATCTTTCCATCATCCACCCTCTGTAAACCACCCGAGAGACTGAGATCCGACCATGGAACTTCGGCAGAATCGGTGTATGAGTGGATTTCTTTTCTTTTTATATATTTTCTTCCCGTTGGGCTATAAACCGACAGAGAGACTGAGATCCGACCATGGAACTTCGGCAGACTCTTCGTTGCCTGGGCATTTTTTTTCTTTCTATTTTTATTTTATTTTTCCGATTTTCCCGGTGGCAAACTGACTGAAAATATTATCTAGCCCTCAGGCAACGAACCCTTCGATCTGGGAAGGAGTTTGGCGCCTTTGATCTCGCTGTTTGCCCATCCAGGCCCAGAATATTATGACGTGGCGGAGGTACTTGCCGCATGCCTCGCAGAGCAAGAAACCTCCCAGCAGTTTGACGAGCCTATGGAGTATCCGGATCCAGAAGTCGATGATGACGATGGCGACCTCGACTGCCCTCCTGATTTCTGGATCAATCGACCATACCCCGCCTCCTCCTCGTCCGGCCGACTCCAAAAATCGGGCCCGCTCTCCGACATGGACTACAAAAAACTTCAGTCCAAACGTCGACGACACAAGAGCCGTCTTCAGGTCCAGGCGGCGAACGGAACCCCTGGCCTTAAGCAGATCACGGTGAAACGCCAGCAGGAGGCCTTGGGACGCGCCATATACGCCGAAACTGACGTCGAAGGGCTTGAGCACTCCAAGCCTGGGTGGATCGGCAGCTGAGCAGCTGAAACCGCTTTCCCGGCGGGCATGGCTGGGCGGGTACATACTGCGGACGAAATCTTTTCGCTCACTGGTCAACGCGATCTCAGGTACATCAATTGGGACGGAATGTGAGTCTTTTTTTTTTCTTTTTTTTTTGGCGATTCCTGTTATCCTGGTGGCTCATTTCCATACGATACAGGCTCTCTATTCCTATCATTGACTGTCATGGCCGTATTATCGCCGTCCTCGGCGGTATGCCTCGAGATTACACTGGCTGGAAAATCGTTACGGACGCTGCCGCCAAACTCATGGAGGATAAGGCACATCGACTCAGCCACTCGGAGGAGCAGCTCCACCATCGACGTGCCCAGGAGCCGTATCCCGCCGTGGCGCGAGGGGTCTCTCATGGCGGAGGGCAGACTGTACGCTTCCATCTAACCTCCTTTGTCTATTGCTTCTGAGTATTGCTCTTCAGGCTCCTGGGAATCTCAAGCACAATATGAAGAACACTAAAGTCACCGACGAGCTCCTCGCCCACGACCCGTCATAACCTTCCTTCCACGTCCTGTTTCCTTACTCTTGCCCAAGTACTTTTCTGGACATTCGCCCCAATGCTTGCGATGTTCTTCCAGTCGCAGATGGCCTCGCTGCCAAACAATGTTCCCAGCCCGGTGGCAGTGAGAAACTTTTATGCAAACTGAGCAGAAAAACAAATCCAAACATGTGGATTCTGCGTATTGACTTCTGAAGGTGAAACCAAACAAACGGGGCCTTATCATCGAAACTGGGTCACAAACTGGGTCACAAACTAAGTAACAGACGGGCTCAGGGTGGCAGTGAGCCCAAGCAGTCAATTGGCCCGTGAAAATTGGTTTTTTGAGCACGGCGAACGCAGTTCTGCAGCAGTGCTACCCTCACCCGATGCAATCGATTGCGGTGCTCATTTTGGGTCGCTTTGGTATTCCGCACTTGGCAATCGGCCAAGTATTGAGTGGGATATGGGCCAAACAATGTTCCCAGCCCGGTGGCAGTGAGAAACTTTTATGCAAACTGAGCAGAAAAACAAATCCAAACATGGGGATTCTGCGTATTGACTTCTGAAGCTGAAACCAAACAAACGGGGCCCTATCACCGAAACTAGGTCACAAACTGGGTCACAAACTGAGTAACAGACGCGCTCGGGGTGGCAGTGAGCCCGAGCAGTCAATTGGCCGTTGAAAATTCGTTTTTTGAGCACGGCGAACGCAGTTCTGCGGCAGTGCTACCCTCGCCCGGTGCAATCGATTGCGGTGCTCATTTTGGGTCGCTTTGGTATTCCGCACTTGGCAATCAGCCAAGTATTGAGTGGGATATGGGCCAAACAATGTTCCCAGCCCGGTGGCAGTGAGAAACTTTTATGCAAACTGAGCAGAAAAACAAATCCAAACATGGGGATTCTGCGTATTGACTTCTGAAGCTGAAACCAAACAAACGGGGCCCTATCACCGATACTAGATCACAAACTGGGTCACAAACTGAGTAACAGACGCACTCGGGGTGGCAGTGAGCCCGAGCAGTCAATTGGCTCGTGAAAATTGGTGAAAAACAAATCCAAACATGGGGATTCTGCGTATTGACTTCTGAAGGTGAAACCAAACAAACGGGGCCCTATCATCGAAACTGGGTCACAAACTGGGTCACAAACTAAGTAACAGACGGGCTCAGGGTGGCAGTGAGCCCATGCTCATTGTGAGCTCATTTCTTGACGGAATTCCTCCGGGGTAGGCGCGTTCGACAGCGTTTCTGACCCGGGAATCCTATCCGGCAGTGATGGCGCACGGCCATCTCCGCGGTCTTGATGCGCCGCCATTCTGGCTTTGAACTTGGTGTTCAAATACCGTGTTCTTGGTATTACATTTGACAATAGAGGTCCTGGGTATACTGGATTTTTTCGTTCAAATCGACAGTCATGCATCACGCACCCCTGTGTCGATGTCGAAATTTGGTCGAGGTCACGCGTCACCCAGGCGCATGTCGAATTACCTTGCCCTGTCAAGGTCTCTCCACCCTCGAAATTGATACTGATAATCACAAACCTGACGTGATCCGCTGATCTAGGATCAAAGGTCCGCTTCCCTAGACAACACAAACAGATGGCAAGGTCCGTTCCGACTTCGTTGGAGCTTTCTAGTTGGTTAACCGTCACGAAAATAGCAGTAAAGTCACTATAAATTCAAAATAAATTTCGATGTCTTTCAGTACATTCAATAGCCCAGAACTCAACCAATCCTCTCAGCTTTTAGCCAACCTGGTGTCTTTTTTTCACCGAAATAGCTGTTTTCTTGCTGAAATCATGAGCAGCACAAGAATAACAAAAAATTCTGGAATGTGGCGTTGAAGCAGTCAAATATTTCGGGAATTTCCCAGCGCTTCCGACCAACGAAGTAGCATCGCTTCCGCTGAATGTCGAAATTTTTCTACTCATCACGCTTAGTTTGGGGGTCTGTCGAGATGTCGAACTCGTAAAATCGCTCACGCGTCACGCCTCATGTCGATTTGAACGAAAAAATCCAGTATAATTGAACCATACCTGCTTGCCTGGATGCAGCCCAGTGAATGTGAAGATGCCTCCCGAAAATACCGTTTATGAACGGTTTAAACGGTTTTTTAAACGTTTATTACCGTTTCCGTTTAGTTTAAGAGTTTCAGTAAACGAAAACTAAATGGTTGGAGCCTTAGTTGAGTTATGTCATCCGTGGCTGAACCTTTTCGGTGCGGCTAGAACTTGTGCTGAATGTTCCACGGGCTTCAGCAGTCGGCAACCAGCGTGTGGAATTTACACATTCTACCTCGTTTACTTACCTAGCCTGTGACCGCTGATGCACACGTGACGTTCCCACGGTCGGAAATGCAGGAACTCGATGTTTTTAGCAGTGGTGCAGATGGGTTTGCAATAAAATCATCTGTAGCGCATCATATGAGTATTTATGTACCACTGAAATAGGAGAATTCGTTCAATGGGTAGGACATTGGCAGGTTTATTGAAGAACAAATGTGTAAGAGCTCGGTCGGATACGCAAAGGTAGAAACGACTGAGTATTGTAGTCGCAGACAATACCTATTGTAAGAACAAATGTGTAAGAGCTAATATACTGTCAGCGTTGCTAATATAAAGTAAGTAGGTAACGCTCACCTCAGTCGGACACGCAAAGGTAGAAACGACTGAGGTTGCAAAGCAAAACATCAAAATATATATATGTCAGCGGGAAAGAAATAATCCGCTCTTACTTCCTCTGGACCGAGCAGCACATATAAGATGAGCAATCTCGCCAGGCGACATCAGCTTTCGACGCCCATCTTCCCTGGGCCAGCGGGATCCCTGCATCGAATTTCTCCTTCACCTTGCTTGTACCCGCCACCCCGCATCCTTACCCTTTTTAACCACGCCGGCTACACTATATTCACCACTCCTTAAAGACACGACCTCTCAATGGACTGGTGGACACTGGGGATTTTTACCTGACTTAGAAGGCTCTTTTGGCGCCGTAGACACTCCCTATGCCCAAAAAATGAGGAAAATGATCAAATTCAAGTCCACTAGGCATGAAAACATGGAGAAAGGATTATTTTTGAATTTATAGCGATTTTCTGGGCATTTTTTGAACCATTCAACCAATTCGACATGCGGCCGCGTGTCGGCATAAAGGGGCGCTGAAGGGTCAAGGGCCAGGAAACTCGATCAAAATATTCTGACTTACCCAAACACGTTCCATAGCATCGTCTTCAACAAATAATCCGGAAGGCATGCATCGGAGCACATTATCAAGGTCGTACTGTGTTTTTCACAACAAATTCAGCACCGGATCGTGAAACTTGGTACACGTCCTCGCCGAAACCGCCAACGATCCTGATGACAGACAGAGATGAGACACTGGCACTATCAGATCGATGATTTCGTGGATACGAAGGCAGTGATGCATCGCAACAAACAATGCAAGCGATGCCGCGAAGACACGGCGAGAGTCTGGCAAGTCCCTTGAGTTTGGAGAGTCGAAGAAGCAACGAAGTAGTCTCTCGCAGACAGACGCTTCAACACTATGATCTCGTACCTCAATTTGTTGAAGTCTGTTATTAAGCGCGGGGGTCCGATCAGGGTAGGATCTTGTTATATAATCTGCACAGCCACACATGTTCTATCTCATTCCTCCGCCGTATAAAACATACTTCGAGGCATTTTATGAGCTGTGATACACTGAAGAGACTTATTTACACCCTATTGTCGACTAGTAATTTCTCTTATAGGGCCAGAATCCACTAGGTACAATTCTCAGTCATCTCATGTGACTTTGAACCACCAACCCCAAACGGCACGTAAAAAGCTCAAATAAATTAGATGAGCTTTAGAACAGTTGGAGAAACATAATTCGCTGCTAAAACGCGTAGAATACATGCATGGTACAGTTTTGGACGGGTCAATGGGACACCCAAATCATTTGATCTTGCTAAGATTTTTCCACGAATTTAAGCCAATTCTGAGGAGGCAAAGGTGTTTCGAATGGGTACATCCTAAATGTATCAAAATCTTAGGGCAAGGAAATCCGAACTGACTGAGAACGAAGAAAATTTGAGCGTCCCATTGAGTGTCCACGAGAAACACCGCCAAACATGTCTTGATCATTGCCTCCATACACCTTTTCCTAGCCTCATATTGCCCCGGAAACAGTCGGAACCCAATTTATATAAGTAAATCTTGTATGTGTCCAAATTTCGCCCTAAACAACAGAGGGGAATGGGGAGAACTTGGTGTCGCGTCCCATTGACCTGTCCAAAACTGTATTGCTCTCGTCGCGCTTTCAAGGTGGTGTGGCTGTGCAGATTATGTAACAAGAGTCTACCCTGATCGGACCCCCGCGCTTAAAAACAGACTAGCAACGAAGTGACTTTTCGAAAATGTCACATGACATGGGGAGTCCCACGGTCGATCCGGCCAAATCCGTACCTTTGCGTATGTAGGGAAGCCAGCACAGACGCACAGGCGCGTTCAGCTTTGCCTAGCCCCATTGGGTACCTATGCTGAGCCAGGTGTTTCGTACTCACCTTTTCTTTGGTCTCCGCTGCATCCTCTTCGTCGTCGTCCGAATCGATACGCCGCGCCTTGGTGGCACTCTTGGATTTACATGCAGGGCGGACGTTCTCCTCTTCCGTCTCACTGTCGTCCCCGTTGTCAGACTCCATTGAGCCGTCCGAATCGTCAACAGTAACCGCCAAGTTGCGCGCCTTTCCCGAGCGTTCCGAGTCACGCGCTTCTGCCTCCTTCTCCAATCTCATGTCGCTTCGGCGCCGTGTTTGCATCCCAAGTAGATAGGATGCAATAATGTCATGAATTGGCCATAGACCCTGGAATTTTGAGAAGTACAGCGCTGCTTTGGCAATCTAGGAGTAACTTAGTATCACAAGGATGACCACCACAGTGACGCACTTTCACTTTTGTCTTTTCGAGCCGTGTTTTATCCTGATCGGATATCGTATCGAAGACAGAAAGGTATCTTTTGGTGTAGTCCTTTACTATCCTCTTTAAGAGGTTCTTTAATAGCGCTTTTGCTCGAAGAAAAGGAAGATAAAAAAGCACGTACAAAGAGCTGATTGTACCTCGCAGAGTCCTCACTGAGCCCCATTGCATCTTGAATATTGTATCCGCCCGATCTCCCAGCCTGTCCCTTGGGTCTGGGGATGAGTCGCTTTTTGGCTAAAGAGGAAACAGAGGCATCGGCTAGCGCGCGCTCGAGCCTGTCTAGAGGCCAGCACAAGAACCTTTCAGTTACGCTGGCTGATGCATTACGGTAGACATACAGATATACTTGTCCTTCTTCTTTAGCTCGTCGCCCATTCAATGCATTTCCTCTGCGCCATTGAGTTTTGCTTTGGCGACCATGGTGTGCGGAAGGAAGAGAAGTCACGATCACGTGGGCGTGACCCGCCGTGATTTGGCTCTGCGTCTCGTTCATTTTCCTCAACCATGGATGAAGTCTTGCACAAAATTCAAGATTTGGCGCATATATCTACTGTTTGATTTATCTGAACAACATTGTGTGTCTTGTAGATCAACAACACTTGGCTACATCTATCAACTGAATCATCAATCCTCTCGCTCTTCATCATCGGGAATAAACTCAGGACGAATCAAACCTCCAGTGCGGTCGACAATGAACCATCTGCCCCGGGTTTCCACCCGACCCACCACTGCTACCACTCCCTGAAGATCTATAACAATTGGATCTCCCATTCCGCGATACAAGGTTATTTCCAAAGCCGCGTCTTTACCAGCGGTGTTTTGGCACGGAGTGATAACTACGAGCAGGCGTTTCTTGCCTGCGAGATGACCCAGATGTCCAGACTCCGGCAGGCGGCATTCAAGAATTCTTTCCAGGCGACCGTAGGAGATTTTTGCGACCCAAGGATCAGCTATAGTCCGACGAACTTGGATTTCATACTCCAGTTTGAATCAGCTGAGAATTCAGCGGTGGAAGGGGAAATCTTACTCTGATGAACGACATATTCCGTTCGGCAGTCGAGCCGTCTCCGCAAGCCGATAAACTGCGGACAGAATCTCCGCGTACAATGCGCAATTTGCCAAAGCTGGGGATTATTTCTGGTAACAAGGGAAGAATCTGCTTGCGGGGCTTCCCCAGCAGCGCAGCAAATAAATCCGCAATTTGCTTGCGAAGAGCATTGTCCGGGATCTGAAGGCCGTTTGTTGCCCGATGTCGTATCCGGCCGCATTGAAGAGTCTTTGACAATTCGGACTCGCCGACCAGAGGAGGAAGGAGAAGCTCTTGGGCGGCGAAATTGATGCAGTACGGCATAAAGCGGTTAAGGCCGGCAGCGGCACGGCCCGCTATCACCGAATAAGCTTTTAATTTCCAAGTTAAGTATCAGATCTACAGAGTTGCTACAGAGCAAAATTTCAAGGCGGCCCAAAACTCTCTCGGTCGCCGCATCAGCGTCGACCAGCTCGCATTGGGCCGCAGTTAAATCAGAGATATAAATTTCCTGTAAAAATGAATTATTGCAATTAATGCGCTTACAGCAGTTTGCGGTACATAAGGCACGGGCCTCTTTTTTTTTTTTTGGACAGTTTTGGCTAGAACAGTCGCCACAGCCTCAATTTTGATCGGATTACCTCAGGAGTAGGCGCGTTGGAGTCGCGCTGAAAATCCGCAGGGGATGGAGTACCGGCTTTTTTGATGTAATTACATAATGGGATTTTTTCAAAAAAATTATGGTTTTCATTAGAACAGCTGTAGCACACTGAATACTGGGCCGAATAACCTAGTTCTTGGATATGTTGTGTATCGGAACTACCGCCAAGGGATGGCACATTTCTCCCAGCGATATTTCCACTTATACCCATTCAACACACACTTAATCGAGGATAATATTTGTGTACCATCATAAGTAGAGCTCATTATGCGGATTTGGTCCAACACCTCTCTGTAAGCCTTGCAGTCCCCTAGCAATAGCTTGGATGCACAACATATTCAAGAATTAGGTTATTCGGCCCAGTATTCAGTGTGCTACAGCTGTTCTAGTGAAAACCATAAATTTTTTGAAAAAATCCCATTATGTAATTACATCAAAAAAAACCGGTACTCCATCCCCTGGAGATTTTCAGTGCGATTCCAACGCGCCTACTCCAGAGTTAATCCGATCAAAACTGAGGCTGTGGCGACTGTTATATGCAAAACTGTCCAAAAAAAAAAAAAAAAAACGGCCCGCGCCTTATGTACCGCAAATAGCTGTAAAACAACCGGAACTCCGGACGCATAATTTGAGTTACTGACTCACACGCAGCAATCATGTTGATAAGCTCACGAAATATCGGAGATATACAGTACACGGCCAACAACTTGGCTCAGTAAACTGGTCGCATAACGACTATTTAACGGCAATCACTCGCTTGCTCGAGGCCGTCAACAAGCCGAAGCGTTTTAGCAGAGGGGATCAGTGCTTACGCAACGTCTGAAATCTTATGTGCTAGCAGATAATTCCAGACACGTCTTAACAACAGTTTGGCAGAAAGAGGCATGGTCTCTCCCCATGTAAACCCCGAGACGGCGTGTTCAACTTCCAAGGAAGGTCCACAACCGACAAAAGGGAGAGGCCCGTGATCCACCATTGCACAGGCATCAAATTATGTTTTCGGCGCCTGTACATGCAGCTCTGGAGCCGCGATGTGTAATTACAGGGCTTAACTTTGAAATGTTTTCGACTTGCCAGTCGGGCCGCTGGCACCGAGGTAATTGATGTGATCCAAACATTGATGCGCGGCCTGCCGAACCATCGCCAACGTTACTACAATCCCTTCAAAGTTTTTGGAGAGAAACGTAGTTCCTCAGTAACCTCAGACCAACCCAAAACAGTGTGTTTGCGTCTAATGTGCTCGAAAATTGTTGATTAATGCCGTAGAAGTCTCACAGTGGTAACACGCAGAAATGTGGTTGAAAATACCGGGTCAGTGGGACTCACATTCTCCCCTCCAGCAATGGTCATTGGAAGATATTACATAAGGAAGCTACCAGCTGACTCGTGAAATTTTTGAGCTTAGAGAAAAGCAGGAAGGTCCAGAACATTCACCGGCAGAATGGAATCAATATTTGAACTGATGTAATCAATGTCATCAAAGTCTTACCCCGCAGATCAAGTTGCGTTGATATGGGCGATATATTGTGTAAAACAACCCTTGTTTTTATATGGGCGATATACTGTGTAAAAACTAACCTCATTTTGGCATCTTTTTCAGCTCTTTTTGTGCTAAAACCACTGCAACTTCGTAGATTGCTTGCGACTTTGTGGACACTGCCTGCAACTTCCCCAGCTCTGCTTGCGGCTTCAGATTTTGCTTGTTACTTCTCAAATTTCTCCCCGCAAGTGGCCAGCACGTTTGGGGTGAAAGCAACTTATCTGCGTGCAACTTTCTGGGTAATATATTGATGGGATTGATTGAATCACTTCGGCTATCGCTTCCCACCCTTCTGCACATCTTCTGGGTCTTTCTGCCTTCCCAATCACCCAGAAAAATCTGAAAAATATGCCTGTGTGTTATCATACATTTTCGGCCATGCACAGGAAAAGATTGGCCTCAAAAATATCCATTTCTTCAGATATTGCCCTGAAACCAGTTCCAACTGATTCCATTTTGTCAAGGGTTTCGAATGATACCGTAATCTGGGCCTACTGCCCCGTGAAAATTGCGTTTGAATTTGGCTGAGGAGGTGTGGCTGTGAAGTGGCTGCGATCACGGTCTGGATGCCGACTTCGCGCTTTCGGCGGATCCCTAGTCATGACATCACTGACCTCGGGACGACCGCGGAGCACACAAGAGGTGGGCAACGGAAAACTCCGGGATATCAACTTCCGAAGTCTAAGAGACCCCCGCGCGAGCGGCTGATCGGACCGACCGGCTGCGGACCGATCTCCGGCCTATGGAGCGCCCCAAGTCTGTTAGGTTCCCGGCGCTTCTGACCCAGAGGATGCGCACTACTGGAGCAGGGTATATTCGTCTTCCTACCTGAAAAAATTCCACAACTTTTCGACCCAGGGGAAATATGAAAAAGGTGTTTTTTAGGGATGTTTTGGTCCAATCTTAATGGTGCTGATAGAAATATTGTTCTAAATAAGCCCAGTACTTATATAAAGCTATTTGTATGATTCTGAATACTAAAAACGAATTTCTAAAACATGATAGATGCAAAGACCAACATCGGTCATCGTTCCGAAGCGGCAACCGCATATCTCACCTTCCACCTCATATTGCAGGAAAACTTGGACACAAGTCGATTCGGAAGGACCGAAACTGGTGGGTTACTCAATCGTGTTTTGAGAATAGGCGAGCTTTAGGGCCGCAAAAAGAAGTCGAGAAACGGCCTTGCTCAAGTCCAAAACGTGATCGGACCGCGTTCCG
The DNA here is from genome assembly GCA_029378395.1 of Mycena leptocephala. Lineage (NCBI taxonomy): Eukaryota > Fungi > Basidiomycota > Agaricomycetes > Agaricales > Mycenaceae > Mycena > Mycena leptocephala. The sequence goes on along the minus strand of JARJLF010000030.1, from coordinate 166,401 downwards.
GCTGAGTTTGAAAAGAGGTCGATATCTCGGAATTAATGGGCTACAACGTACGGTCTGGAAATTTGAGATTATGTCAAGGAAAAGCAGAACAGATGTAGATAGAGGATGGAATAGACCGCCGAGGTAATCATTAAAGAACGGTTAATCGTAAATCTCGTGGAGTCTGACTACGGGAGACTACCTAATTTCAATAGAAATCTGATACGCATTTGTGAGTCCTAAAATTGAGGGGAACGATTGTCGGCATCAGATTTTCGGAGTGGTCCGCATTTGTGGGTCCGCGGAAATGATTGTCGGCATCGGGCCCCTGGCGTCGGGATTAGGGCTCAATTATTTTGAGCACCACCTGTGTAATCCGGGAGCAATAGAACCAAAACGCCTACCTTGCGAGTAAATTCGCCACTGAGATAGGGTCTTGAAAACGCCGCGGAGGAGAATAACGCATCGCGTCTTGAGCTAAACGCGTCGAGTCCCTCGGATCTGCGACTTACGTGATGGCCTTGGTGACTAGCGCCAAAGGTGCCAATCAACAACCGAATAACGCGTCGCGTCTTGAGCCAAACGCGTCGAGTCCCTCGGAAGCTCGAGGTCAAGTTTAGGCAAGTACCATCTATAAAACTCATCATAACAGCCAACCTACGCGTTCTAGCTCATATCTGTTCCAGACGGCCGACTTTCAGGCATTTCAACTCCGGTTGAACAATGGATTCCATTTTGGGACAGTTGGATTTTTCAACTCCAACCATCGAACACATCGTGAATGTATTCACGCACTGACTCCAATTTATTGCTATTTGCAAAATAGTTGGCGGGCACATGTTTTCAAATTTTTATTTTTATTATTTTTAAGAGCGTTTGGGATAATGAAACTCAGTCTGCAGAAGTATTCCAAGCTCATCCGCTTGTGTTGCTGGCTATTGAACCAGTCATTGCCGGGGAAATTTGCTCAGGAGGAAATGCCGTTACGCACATATTTTAACCAGTGTGGGACTCCGGCCCGAAATTACTTATCCTATCCCATGTCCATCAGTCATGGGCCGCATACCCACTAAAACCCCCTCAGTTGTCCAATCGTCCGGCAGCGAGTCCTCATCCATGAGTATGCCGCTCCATGTTTTCAAAACTAGCTGTTTATTCAGAGTCAGAGGGCCAAATTTTATTTTATCAGTCAGCAATCTATCTCGTTGTAGAGCACCGTTGATAGCTTTCAGCCAACGATTGTGAATTTCAGTCATGGTGTATATAATGTCTGGGTTCTCAATCACTCGGGTTCGTCGTAAGTTCCATATGAGATGCCATGCCACCGACACGAGAATAGCGAACAGTCGTCCCTTTTCTGGAACAATCCAGCCTTTCGCAGATTTAAAATTCACAAGATTACATCCCAGAATCCGGCCCCAACTTAGATCGGGCCACTGACTGTATATCTTCGACCAGAGTTGTTGTGTTAAATCCCAAATAAATTTTTGGCCAGGTGCTTCACAGTCCAGCGCAATGTGTTCCAGTGTTTCGGGGATTTTACAGACATGGCACAGACCACGCATTTCTAATGAGTCGATGTTCATCCAGAAATCACCCACTCTAAAAGTGTTGTGTATACATTTCCAGAAAAATTCCCGTGTCAGCCGTTGCAGTGTTACCGACCGAATTGACTTCCAAATCATTCCATCCGTCGGTGTGTACTTGGATGCTTCTTGGACTGCACATCGAATGCGATCCAGATTGATGAATGTGTATTTTCGCTGAGATCTCGGTCGTAGCTTCTGTATAATCTTGTTGAACTTTCTTTGGGAGCCCAGCGACAAGAGAACCCCTGGTAATTCAAACATAATGTCAATTCCCATGTCAATTTCAACCGGAGAGCTCGCAATATTCATTAAAAATTTAGCAGGGTTGTGGGAAACCTTCTTGAATTGGACCCTAGCGACTCTCTCGTTCAACATCGCTACCACAGCCCTGATGAGGTGGAATTTCGAGTCTAAAATGTCATTTTCCCAAAGCTCTCTTTCTTTAACCAATGTTTGTGCCAGTAATTCGGAGGAGGAACATATGAGTAGGGGCACATTTCTTTGTGTGGTTTGGAGGACATACAGAAGGCCTCCTAGTAGTGCAGATGAAGCCGGCAGTGGTATGTCGCGCCTATCAAAGGTCATGGCAAGATTATCATTCTCCTGCTCGAGGTTAGAGACAGTTTTGATCGAGACTTCAATCCGTGGTTCAAACTGCCCTGGATTGATTGTACGTGTATGTAAGAATACTGTTTTGAGGTCTTGCTCTTGGCCTGTAATTTTATATCTTCTAGCGGGGACCTCGTTCAGTGATTCCTCACTCGCAAAGATGTGGTACCCTTTTGCCATCTCACACAAAGCCAAATTTGGATCAAACACGAAGACACTATCTGCTTCGATAGGTAGCTTGTTTTTTTCGCATTCATCGTCGGTCAACGCTAGTTCTTCGGACAGATCGGGGTTGACGGCTGTTGGGTTTCATTTGGGTAAAATGCTATTTATCAATATTTTGGCAGTCTCAATGCACTCTCCAGGATTCTCACAACCGAGCTGTGTACGGTCTTGGCAGCATAGTAGGCAGCCACAGTTCTTGCGTCCTATTCCTGATGGATTTATTTGATGAGGTTTCCTCGGTGTGAGGGTTCTTCGAGTTGCCATAACAAGGGCATTTTCCACTGTGCGTACTTCATGATTCAACCGGAGGCATGTTGTAGAGTCCCGTCGGCATGCCCGTCGGTGTTCTGCCGGGTTGACGGCAGGATGTTTCCAAATTGACATTCCTAATTTTACATCCTTGCTAATTGATAATCCCGTGAATTATTAAAACTCCACCGTTCATTCTTTTTTGCCGCCACTGTTACGACACATTGTTCGGTCTCGTGGTCAACTTCTGGGTTAAAATTTTTTAAGGCCAGCGAGAAGGCATATTGGATGGCGGCCTTTGATTTTAGGACCTCAACAAAATTGTGGAATCACTCCTACAGCCGGAATAGCGTATGCGGCGTTTCGACCCATTTTGGCGTCAATGACACATTGTTCGGCCTCGTGCTCGACTTCTTCTGTTGATTTTTTTTCGAACCCGGCGAGAACGCATGTTGGATGGCGGCCTTTGAGTTCAGCAGCTCAACATAGACACCCGATTTGAATACCCCACGAGAAAGGGAAAAATATATATTTCGGCTGTCTTCGGAGGGACAAGGAACCTATTCTGAACCCTCTGCCTCACAATGGCATTTTGAACCCCCTGCCCCACAATGCCAATTTGAACTCCGTGCCTCACAATGTCATTTTATGTCCCGTGCCTCACTATGGAACCAACCATCCTGTGCATTATAATGTATTTCGGCCGGGTACAGCAGGGATAAGTGAGCACTTGACATATTCGCTCTGCATTCCGGATTTGAATTCCCTGCGAGAAAGGGCAAAAAATGTGTTTCAGCCGTCCTCGGAGGGACAAGGGACCTATTCTGAACCTCGTGCCTCACAGTGGCATTTTGAACCCCGTGCCCCACACTGGGATCAGAATAGGTTCCTTGTCCCTGCGGCGCACGGCCGAAATACATCATGAGGGACGAGGTTCATGATGGCCTTTGATTTCAGCAGCTCAACAAAATCGCGCATCATCCCTAAAGCTGGAATGGCGTACGCGGTGTTTCCACCGATTTTGGCGTCAGCGACACATTGGAGTAGTCACTCCAGAACTGCTGTCGGTGGCCGCCAGGGAATCCCGCAATATCGCAATGCAAGGACAAAAGCAAGAACGGATCTGCCTACAACAAGCACAAACTGCTGACTAATCTATGGACGCCGCTGCCAAACACGCACATATGCACTACCGCAACATCGTTCTGTCTTTTACTCAACTTCTTCTGGGTTAACTTTTTTTGATATCCGGCAAGTAGGCATATTGGATGGCGACCTTTGATTTCAGCCGCTCAACAAAATTGTGGAATTACTCCTAGAGCTGGAATGACGTACACGGCGTTTCGACGGATTTTGATGTCAATGACACATTGTTCGGCCTCGCGCATCACTGCCTTTGGGTTAAATTCCTTCAAATTCAGAATGTAGGCATATTGGAAAATTCTTTCAACCCTGAGTGGGCGGGGGAATTGCCCACTGTGAGTGTCCTCGGGAAAATGCAGCGGTGGGATTGTTTCTGAGCACCTCCAGATCATTCGCTAGATCAAATTCGATACGGAGAATATCAAATGAATCTCCCTACCAGCTATAAATCCTATGTAGGCGGCCTATTCACTATCCCGGAATTTTCTGCCCTCCGGAATACAGTGAAATGTATCATATCAAAAGATCTAGGTGAATTCGAGCACTACAGCTACTGTGCGGGGTATCATGTTCTCTGACAGTCGAAAACGGCAGAATTTAACCCAGGAAATGACCTTAAGGTACTTAGAAAAAATCGGAAGATGCCAAGTCCTGCGCTCTTTTTTTCCGAATCGTTTGGTTCTACCTGCAGTCCGGTGGCTGAAAATGAGCTCCATTGGCACGGTGTACCAATAATGCGCCTGCAAGGGTTGCAACAAAGCTGTTTCGGTATACCGTCCAGGTATACCTCGGAAAGTTCCAGCGATTTGTTTCGTCGCGGTATTGTTCACCGGGAATTTCCGTCCTTATTCAGCACTGCCTCCCTGCAGAATGAAGAGCCTCTGGGCTTGTGGCTTAATAACCAGAGCAGCAGGAGCAAAACCAAAGAGACAGTTTCGCTCAGAATCGCGCTGGCTACCATTCTGCATTCAGACCCGAGAAAAAAGATCTTCATACCAAGTGACGTTGATGCCGCGGACCGGCTTGAATGCGGTCCTACTGAGCACAGCCTCCCTGCAGAATGAAGAGCCTTTCCGCTTGTGGCTTAACAACCAGAGCAGCAGGAGCAAAATCAAAGAGACGGTTTTGCTCAGAATTGCGCTGGCTACCACCGCACATTTAGACCCAAGAAGAAAAATCTCCATACCAAGTCGCGTTTTGAGGCCTTGTGTAACATCCAATTACGCGTCCGAGTGCCGTTTCCCGAGCCCGTGACCGTGCTGGTCGATGAAAACCTTGTTTGGGTCCGTGTAAATGCCCAGAGTGAGCTATGAAAATTCCGAGGACACAGAAAGTTTCGTATTGACCAGTGCGGCAGAAACGTCGACCCGCGAATTTCCAGCCATTTGTTTCGTCGCGGTATTAGAGAGGTTGTGCAAAGCCACACGCGGCTGCACAAAGCCGTGTGCGGAAGTGCCGTCTTTTTGTCTTGTGCATCATGAGAATGGCTAATTTATGCATCCCAGACCACTGGAACAAAAGGTGAAAAAGCTGCACCGAAAGACGTTGTGCACCAAAAAAGCCGCATGCGGCTTTGCACAACCTGTCTATTGTTCACCGGGAATTGCCGTCCCTCTTCAGCACCGCCTCCTGTCGCTGCGCTGTGTCTGAATACTTGGTCGAAATAGTACAGTAGACTGGGATGGTGGCCACGAAAGTTAGATCGATATGTCACGCTAATTCATGCGCAATTAATGATAGAACGGAATTTATGAAAATATTATTTATTGGGGTAATCTGTGTTTTTTCAGCTGTTTTCGCACTGAATACCATCTAGCATACCCAGAACATGTCCCAGTGACCTAATATTTTGAAAGGGACAGCATGTATACCTGAGAAAACATGTGATAGAGCCAGAAGTCCGGATAATTTTGTTACAGTCCCTCCAGCTCCATTCGATACAGTTGGCAGTTTTGACATTCAGAGATATTAGACATGTTGTGCAAAGCCGCATGCGGCTTTTTTGGCGCACAACGTCTTTCGGTGCGGCTTTTTCATCTTTTGCTCCAGTGGTCTGGGATGCATAAATTAGCCATTCTCATGATGCACAAGACAAAAAGACGGCACTTCCGCACACGGCTTTGCACAACCTCTCTATTGTATGGATTACATTGATCGACGGATTTCATATAATTCTGGCTCTATCACATGCTTCCCCAGGTATACACGTTGTCCATCCCAATATATTAGGTGACTGGGATGTGTTCTGGGCATGCTAGATGGCATTCAGCGTGAAAACAGCCCCAAAATGCAGATTACCTAATACATAATATTTTCAAAAAATCCTTTCTATCACTAATTGTGCATGAATTAGCCCGACAGATCTACCTACATTTCATCCAAATCGGTGGAGAACTCGTTGATTACCCACAATTCTCTAAAAACATTCCAAAACAAGAAATTTTCGCTCGCGCCTTCGGTTCCGACATGTAACCCAACCGATCCATCGCCCATCATGGCAGTACCAAAGGGGCGAATCCGTTTCGGGCAGTTTCTGATCCCCGTGACCGATTTGCCCATATCTCGATGAATTCTGCACGGATTGAGATGGGACATAACTAGATAATTCAGGGTAATTCATGCGCAATTAGTGGTGTGAAAATATTCTTTAGTCGGTGAGATGGGCTTGGAGTTGATTTTGGGGGTCAATCCAGTCTACCAGCATCTAGGCATGTTCAAATGACCTAGATTTTTGGGAGGGAAGACTGTTATGCATTCTGAAAGTTGCCATAGAGTCAGACTTGCCGAGAGTTCAGGGATGGATTCAAATATCACAGTATTTCCTCATTGCAGTGTATTGCCATTGGTACGAGGTGATTTTGTTGAAGTGACTGCTTACCAGGGACTATACAAGTTATGACTTCGCAGAGAACATGAAATTGGACATGGAATTGTCATTTATAGAATCCGATGGTGTGCGGGAGGGTATGCATCTGCTCGCTTATTGAAAAGCTCAAATGAGATGCTCTAGCGGTGTGGAAGGGGTGGATGCCCCGCTCATCGCTTTCCCCACTTCTATCTATAACTGCGTACCCTACGATCGATCGGTCCTCGGACTGCTTATTTGTTTTTTACGTAAATATGGACAATCATTACCTCCTTACACCCGAACCACGAGCATCAACGCGGCCAGTGACTAAAGTACTCCAACGTGAGTACGCCGCGGACATCCGGTCGAAGGCAATGGTCCAAGTTCCAGCATCGCTGACGAGCTTGGTAGGTGCAACAGCTCCAAACCGGATCTCCAAATCTCCTCCAATCGAAGCGGAACGTGAGTCGTTGGCCGCGGAGGAAAAAAGACCACTGAGGACAGCGTCAAGGTTGACCGGCCGTCCATAGACGATATTGGTCCACTCAGAGTCGGGAAACTTGGGGCTTCGCGCTGAGGTGAGAATCGAACGCTTCGCGAGTTTGGGATCCTGAAGAAGAACGCCAAAGTGGCATGAGCAAGAGAATTGGCCCGAAATTGGCGTCAATTTTCGAGTTATTTGTACGTGGCTCAATTTTCCGGCTTTCTTTTCACAAGCAATAACAATTCGATCCCTCCATTTCTGTCTGCTCAAATAGAGCACTTTGGCGATTACACTAAAATGAATTTGTCAGCTCTGCTTTGCAATGTGTCGATTCGAATGGGCCCTCCTGATACCATTCTTTTACCGAGGTGAGTACGGTGTGCGGTCAGATCACATACGCCGCAACGTAGCCATATTCTTTCTACCTTTGTTCCCAATTTACCCTGCGTTTGTTCGTGTCGCCGTAGCGCTGATAAATGTACATTTTTTTACCCAATATATGATTGCGATTCAGGCAATTTTTGAAATGAGGAACAGCCTAATACAGTATAGTGGCGCTCTTTGGATCACGGACCATCTTTGGATCATTATTTTGCCACACACACTCATCCTGGCGCAAAATCCTGTTGGATACAAACATATGTATGTTATCTGCATCCACTGAATTAATTTTGTGGGCGGAATCGCACTAGGGCTTCAAGGGGACGGGTTTAGGGGCAAATCAATCTTTGATCACAGCATCATCGACTTTCCTTGTCGTCGAGGATAGCTTGATTCGGACACCTTTAGTCTCAAAATATTTTTCGTATGATACATCGCCATACTGGCTATAGTCTTGTCCTAAAGGGTGAGGTAATTCAACTAAATATGGGGCCTCTAGAATTTGTTCGAGCTCGGACATGCAAAAAGTGTGACACCAGTGAGCTGCCAGTGCCTATGCTCCGCCACTTTCACAGTGCTTGTGAGCATTCAAAATGAGTACCAGAAGAGTTGAGGACCTTCCTTGCCCTCGTCTATGTTCAAAAGTGGGGTTCTCAGCAGTAGACAATGGGGAAGTAGCGAAGAGATGCAGTGATCCAAGGAACGAGAATGTGACACTTCCCATCAAAAAAGGCATTTCTTTTGTCTGCTGCATTGTAGGACTCAGATTCCTGAATTTTTACTGTAGAATAACTTACATGTACTCTAGTATGTGTGGCTTGAACAAAAGCTCCCAGTAAAACAGTCCATAGTTGAAGTTAAGCACCACACCAACCAGACTATCTGAGCAACAACCGCCTTCACATTCAGGTCACACTGCTGTGACAGCTGAGGCTCGCAGTGCCGTCTGCATTATCAAGACACAAACAATATTGTTTTGACAAAGTCCACTGTGCACCACAAAATTCGGCAAATTGAAGGTACAGTGCGCCTCACCACCTCACCGCCACCGGTCTGGAGTCAGAAATAATCCAAACTGGGTTTTGAAAACTTGATTTTAGCCATGTAACTGACCAAAAGAATGTGATTGGCACCAATTATGATGTGTTGCTCGGCACCTTACGAGAAATCAAAGTCTTTGGGTTCTGGGGGGAGTATGGTCGCAAGGCTGAAACTTAAAGGAATTGACGGAAGGGCACCACCAGGTGTAAACTTTTACTAGTTTTGCCGCAGTAACTCTGCACCGAACAGCAGCCTGAAAGGGTGAGGTGGTTCAAGCCTGAGTAGCGATACTCGAATCTAAATGCTAGTCCAGAAATGGGCGAGACCTTCAAATTGTCGGGGAACTCCTAAAGCTTCAGACACCAAGCTGCATTCCGAAAGGGTGCGGTGGCCAGGGTAATGACCTGAATGTTGCCGGTGTCGGGTTCAGAACAGGCCCCTACCCAGCCACGGTTTCGAGGCTAACAATGGCGGGATTACAATCGGATACAGAGAAAAATGGGAACATCGGGCCATGTGATTGTGTCGCCCAACACTCCCCCTCAAGTGCACATTATCCCTAAGAGGCAAGTCAGATATTCGTGCTTGCTGCGAGTAAGTCTCTTCGTCGAAGCGTTGGCACAGGTTACGAATGCTTATAAAACAAGCAGTCGTCCATTCAAGAACTTGGGATGAGGATTTTGGGTGCAATTGAAAAGTCAAGTGTCTCGTTTTTGTTAAGTTAAGATTCACGGCGGTGCTGTCTTCTCGAGCCTACATAGCATGATGCAGGGGCCAGCCAAAGCGTCGAACGGATCGAAAGGCACAAATCCGACAAGGTCGAACCCGTTCACGCTGGTTCGCCGTCTCAAGTTCGCGGTCTCGGAATTTGCTGTGTGGGGGCTGAGACTCTCAACCGGACTCTGGTTCAGCCGTGCGGACGAGCCTCCGTGGTGAACTCACGTCTTACATAAATGAAGTGATCAAGTACATGGGCGGAATTCAAAAAACAGAACAACAATATCAAGAAGCGGTATAAGTACACACAGCTGGTGAGTGCCATATGCGCGGAGACACCGTGATCTGCGAGTAGTGTCATGCGTCTATCGATTGAAACGAGGTCCGGTCGTTCCTCCAGCAGGCGGATCATCGCGGCCTGTTGCTACTTACTGTACCGAGGGGACGTCCGATGCTGAGGGCGGCGGCGCTTCAATGTTCAGACGAGGCAGCTAAGGGGGGGAACTAGGGGCCTCAGTCAACTCGTTTCGCTGAACCAACCTTATCGTTGGAAATCGACTGGACAGAGCGGGAAACGCCGCCTCATGCGCCGAAGGACGTGTGTGTGGACTTCCGGATTCTCTGGTGAGCCCACTAAGTTAAAAACTTCGCAATTATTCCAGCGCTACAAGGCATGGAACGCACCTCCTGTGGAATCAAAACGGAATACGGGCATCCACCTGGGGTCACTCTCAGTTGGAAGTCAGAGACCAAGATGGAGGAGATCTACTTATGAGGGGCGCGGATCTCGCGGAGGATCTCTGGCGGTATTGTATCCGTCCTATATATGCGGCTCATCGTCGAGAAATGCAAAACATGCTGGGGTACCTTACCACACATCATCTGTATTTCCCCAACGCACGCGTCTACTGTCTTGGTCTGCCGTACTATGGTGTTCCGGCACAAAGGAGAGCCTACCTAACATAGAAATTAGCTCTCGATGCAGCGTCGAAGGTGATAAGGACCCGACAAACGCAGGGAGACGGCATTTGGGAGGAACACGTATGCGTCTTGTCGACGAGAGCACAAAGGTCCGTGATTCGTGAATCGAGCTCCAAGGGCGTTGTCACTGAAGTGATTGAGACCTAAGGGGAAAAGCAAAGAAACAATTGGACTCACCACACAACGCAACCCACGCCCTCTAGGCAACATCCCAGGTGCTCACCAGCTAGGGCGGCCCTATGAAGGTCCTTGTCGGACAAAAGCCTTTTTGCATGTTTGGTTGAGTTGATTGCATCAAGATCTTGACAGATCGTCAAAGATATGTCAAAGATGAGCAAACTTTCTTGACTTCTTCGAAGATCTTCGAAGAAGTCATTTCTTGAACCTCGCAAACATCAAAGATCTCTGGAGATATAGATCCTATCCTGTGAATCCTACTTCTTTCAAGATCTCTATCTATCTATCGACATCTTGCAAGTTGACAAGTTTTTCAAACTCATGTTTTTCGACCAAAGATCTCGAAAGAAGTTGGGCAGTGATGCAGAATTTAAATACGGTCTTCTCTTAAGATTTACCGCCAACCCAAACAGAAGCATTGAATTGTGCTAGGATTCTGATCGCCCAGAATCCCAGTCACGCCACGGCAAATCCGTCGCCACTTTGAAAGCTTGGCTTTTTTTGGACCGCATGCACCCTCTCTATGACGCCATCTTCTGCCGTCGGCCACTGCGCAAAAAACTGGCCTGCCTCTGAATAACACGCTTTACTCCCAGTCTCGGGCCATCGGCCATCACATTGAATGTCTTGGCTCTTCTGGACTCGCATGCACACCCTCAAATGACGCTATTCAGAGGGCATATTTATCAGCTCAAGCGCATGCAAAATTCAGCTGATATCAACCCAAAGTCGCTCGGCATCATGGTTGAGCCAAAAATACATTTGCTATGCCTGAAGACCGGCGGGTGAACCTAAAAATAATCTTCTTGGCCTTGCGAGCAGCATGGGTGAGGACCGGATTTCACGTTGTTAATCCCCATTGGACGATAGCGCAAACACGGCCTTTTTTCGAAGCGGAGATATGTTCTCATATCAGGCCTCTTGTTTCACCACCTCGCCGATTTCTTGTCCCATATTCCTATCTCCCTCGTCAACTAATGTGCAATCTCCCTGGCCGTTTCTCATGTCAAAAATGCCCTGCCGATTCGCGCTGTGCCGCCTGCATTGGCTCCGACATCGACCCCCAAACACAGCAAGCCATTCCTCGCCTTGTAAGTCCCTGCCCCGTAGCTGCCACAGATCCTGATGTATGTATTACCCAAGCGCCCCAGTTCATCCTCCGACGTTTGTCGAGGCTGTGGTCACCCATGGATCTCGCACGAAGGTCGCCCTTGCACTGACAGCACCCACCCAAATTTTCACTTTCGCAGAGGCGGGTATCCACCTAATGACTGTGGCGGTTTTTATTCGGTGTGTTTATCACCCGAAGCCGAGTGTTCTATGTTGCTCACCGAGTTTGAACCCACAGGATGCTACGAATTTGTCCTACCTTACCGCCTGTATCTGCCTCGCCCAGTGGATGAGCCACAATCCACTTCAAGAAGACCCCGCCGCAACCCCGATGTGCGCACTTACACTTTTCACACTTGCCTTTCCGTCTTACAACTGTCATAGTGCTCCTGAGACCGGCTTTTCCTCTGCTGGCCCTGTACCCGTGTCAGCACCTCCCGCACCTTCAATCAACCGCCTCGCCCCATGGGGAGGCATTCCGCCTGCTGTGCGTGGCAGTGTGGAAAGTCGGCGCCTCTCCAGTGCTGAACAAACTCTCCCCCAGCATCTGTCGGCTTCAATTGGGTCAGCATCTCGTTCCTCTCAGCCATCTCGCCGCGGCCCTCGGAACAGCTTCCCTGTATCCTCAATGGCGGGGAGTGGCGCCTCGGTCTCTGCATCTTCTGCTCGCTCGGGTTCTGGAGTATTCTCTGGTAACATCCAGCTCCTCGTTGCTATGTACCCACTTGTGGTATGGCACTTGAATACTTTCCCGCTAGTCAATATCTGACCTGTGTGCTTAGGAGCCTGGGCAATACGAAATCCCAGGGCACCCCACCCATCCGCTTGCGGTTTAAAATGCGGATGTGCTGGACTACCTCAACCGGCTCGACTCGCACGGCCTCCTTCTCACGCTCAACATTCCACGCCAGGGTCTCATCGCTCCTGAGGCTTTCACTGCTCAGTTGATGTCGGCTCTCTCACTCAAGGGCCTCACCCTACCGTCACCGCCTCAACCACTGGCACCCACTGATGCTGTTCAGCTTCATAAACAGCCCTTCTGTCTCCATCTGCATGTAGGCGGCAGAATTCCAGAGAGCTGAGGCGAAACATATTAGTAGGTGTCGCATATACAAATTGCTGCTCCCACATACCTGACTTGGCCTTGGACGCATGCTTTCCCTTTGACCCTCGCAAAACATGAGACGGTTGTTCTGGTTGCAAAGATTAGAAACCAGGTGGCTAGTGGGAGTTTTCACGTACGTGAATCATCGCTGGGCGAGCTCTCTGACTCAGCTCTCGCCTTGCCCTTTTGGATACGCTTGGAGCGGCGCTGAAAGGAATCAATGCTACTTGAGGTGTGTTCGGAATCTTCGGTATCAGCGGCAGCCTTGGCGCGCTTGCGCTTGGACCTGCGTGGGCCATCCGCATCCGAGTCCGGATCGCCCTCTGTAAATGGAGCAGTGAGCACACAAATCAAGAGCAAAAATAAACATACCGGCAGCCTTCTCAGCCTTGCGCAGCGCCGCACGAGCAAGCTTCTCCACTGTACGGAAAATCAGTGTCACCGAATTTAAAGCTCAACCAGACATACACTTCGATTTGGAAATCGGTGGCGCAGGCTTGACATATGGACGTCCGCCAGTTTCGATTGGATTCCCCAGCATATCTACAGCCTCAGTGCCCACAACCGCCTCCTCGAGAAGTGCACCTGTTTCATCAACCTCAAAGCGCTTCTCGTGCAGGACAGCATAAGGAATGTGGCTCGCATAGTGGTTGTAATGGAGACGCCAGCGACACTTGATCCGGGAGCGAATGGATTCCTGCGCAATGAGGGTACCTCCATCACTGGCCTCAGGAGCCTCAGCATCCATATTGACGTCGGAAGCGCCATCCGGCATGCGATATCCAGGGCCCTTGCGCCAAGGACCTACGGACTCGCGCGTTCCATCAACCGCGAAGGAAAACGAACTCAAGAAGCGGTCGGAGTCAATACGGAAGTCGTAGAAGCGTGGGAGTTGGTTACTGAGAAAGATGATGAGGAGAAGGAACATTCGGGCCATGAAGATAACATGAGCACGAATGGCCATAACGACTGGGCCATCGGCAGCAAAATTTGCCTTGTTGGTGAACGCACGGGTGTCGCGCGACTCGCAGCTGGGGAATTAAGTCAGACAAGTACAGCAGTAAAAGCGATAACGAACTCGACATGCTGCATCTCAGCGGACATCTTGAGAACACCATCGTTGGAAGCGGGCATGGCGCCGACAACTACATGGCCTAGGCCGTCACCCATCTTTTCCGGCGGATACGAGATGAAGGTCATGCGATAGGCGTCCGGGGCTACCTCCACACCCTCAGGAGCAATCGCAGGGGTGCCGCCGTGATAGTTGAGGCCACAGAAGTTGGCCGAGTCGAAGTTGTGGAGGACGAAATAAATGCCGAAACGTACGATGTGAAACTGGCTCAGCGTGTAATTGTCGGGTAAATTAGAGCACATAGTCATGTTTGTGAAACGGGCGGGGCTGTCCTTGTTGTCATTGTGCAGCTTCCCATAAAACCCGAGCGAATCGCCAAGCGAGGCTTCTGGAGGTCATAACCATCGTAAATGACATGAGATGATGAAAAATATCGCCGACTCACTGCTACCATAAGGGACGGCTGGGGCAATGTTCAGTTGCAAGGTGTTGTGGGCGGTGTTGCCTGGGAGGCCAAGCGCTGGAATATTGAGCATACTGGTGTAGTCGTCGATGGTCTGGCGGACGTCATTTGGAATCTGCTTCATGGCTGCCATCGGAAACGGAGCAGTGGCCTCGAAACATTCAAATTTCGTTCGATAAGTTCCCGAAAATACACGTACAATGTTGAGGTTACGTCGCATGAGATTATTCTCATCGAAGGAGCCGTTCACCTTCGATGCTTGAGCAGGAGCCCAGGTACCTTTCTGAGATTGGTACGAGTTGGCGATAGTGTAGCATCGAGTGTCAGGCTTGACCGGGTTGCAACGGCCATCTCCACGCTCGATTGCAAGACCACCGATCCACTCACCAGTGGCGTCGCGTACAGGTGGATTTAGCGTGATAAGCTCCGAGGGGCCCATCGCAGCCTTGGTTGCAGCGAGAAGGTTCGCTTTATCGGTATGAGCAATTAAATGCCTGCAAAAAATAAAATAAATGATTGGTTCCAATGAAGGCGAAAGACTGGTACAACGCACGCGGGAGTCAACCATGCCTGGAGTGCGTCATTTCGAGCGTCCGTGCTCCCAGTTGCACGAGAGAATACGAGGGTATCTTCCGGGACACGAATCACCCCATCTGATTTTGCAGTGGGTCTTCTGCACAAAAAAAAAAAAGAACAATTGCGCACCTCGAGCCAACAACACCTCCTCCGTTGCGATTGGCACTTTCTGTTTCTTCTCCCACTCGTAGATTTTGCGCATAGCTGCAGGCGATGTATCAACCTCCATGACAATAGCCTTCTCACCCTCGGGCACGAGTGGGTGACCATACGACCAGTAGTGTTTGGGAAGAATCGGATCACGGTTTGGCAAAGGAATCGGGATAAGCAGATGTTCTAGTGTGGGCATGGAGAATAAGGAGCCGCAAGTTTGCAAGAGATATTCTGAGTGACAGTGCAAAGAGAAAAGTAGAAGAGTGCTCAGACCTATGGATTGACCCTATAACATTGGAACTTACTAAACTAAAAATAATCCGGGCTTGGCAAAAGGAAAAAGATTGTACCCGGCAGTTAGGAGCGACTGAATCCGATCAAGCTATGAATTCGATCTGTGATCAAGTCAAGTGATAAATCATATCGAATTGACTTACCTGCAAAAAAGGCAGCCAGACCATTTAATATGACGGGTCATCGCCATTCAGCCAGCAGAAGACAAACAAAATACAGTGTACCTTCGGTGGGTTGCGAGCGAGGACACAGCCTCGAGTTCTCCTAAAAGTCGGAATTAATCAGCTGGTGGAGTTGGAATAAAAATATTCCTGGGTCCTGGGCCGGGTAAACGGATGCGATCGAGTTATTCGATCATATGGCAACAGGACAAGAGGATGCACAGAGTGGAATCCCGGGTCTAAACATTATTCCGTTAAAAGTGAGAGTTGCTATGTCAAAAAAAAAACAAGACTGTACATGCGGTGAGGGGGCAGAAGGCCTCCAGAAGGGTAAATTCTGAGGCCGACTCACCCGAAAACCCGATCAAACGATCGGCAGGAGCGCGGCAACTTGATCGAGGGAAGAGCTTTTTTTGGGTGATGTTCAGTCAAAAATAATCCAGCATGACGGGAAAAAAATAGCAGCGCACATATAGGGGGTGACTCAATGGATGTAATCAGGTCATTGACTTGTTACGAAGGTGTGGAAACAGACTGGGACGGAATTCCGGGCCTAATGCCGACGGTTGTTAGCAGTCGGGCTACTAACCAGATAATTGACCTCCCGAGTCCGAAAAATAAAACCATGGACAGTACCTTCGAAGGCTAAAAAAAGGACATGATTAGATCGCTCTGGACGCATCGTTTCAATCCTATGGAGCCGCACCAAAGAATAGGTATGATCGAGAACACAGCCTCGAGTTCTCCTAAAAGTCAGAATCATATGGCAACGAAGAAATTGCTTCGAGTTGGTGACAGGGACGGCAAGAGGATGAACAGAGTCGAATTCTGGGTCTAAATATTATTGCGTTAAAAGGGAAGGTTGCTGAGTCAAAAAGAAAAAACCGTACATGCACTGAGGGGGCAGAGAGCCTCCAGAAGGGCAAATTCTGAGTCCGACTCACCCGAAACTCCGATCGGACGATTGGCAGGACCACAGCAACTTGATCGAGGGACGGGTTTTTTGCACTTGTTATTCAACGGTTAGCCAGGCAACAAGCCCGATGGTTGACGCGAGATTGAATAGACTGCTCCATTTGTGTCATTCAATGGACCAGCCTGTGCGGAACCATTCAAGCGCAACAAGAATCTATTTTGGGTGAATTATACAAGATCAGCACAGCATGACGCAATGTGCATTCAGCAAAAGTACTCAAACCTCGAGACGTCATTATCTCGTGACCTGTAGATCCGCCTGAGTAAAAGTCAGAAACTGAAACAAGCCGCTCACCCAATTCACTTTTAATATGGGCGCGATTAAATGAACTGATCTTTTGCCGGCGAACAAAGGACACAGAGCCTTTCACGACCCACACCTCGGTCCCCATCAGCTCAGTCGCAGCTAGGGATTTGCTGAGCAACCGTGTGAGATTTGTGCTCTGTGCAGTGATGGGCGTCCGGGATGCCCATCAGGAGAGCATGGATTGTTTGACAGGTGTGTGAGTTTTGTCCTTCCTTTGGTGATGGGCGTCCAGGACGCCCATCACTGAACAGAGAGGTAATCATGAATTAATTATTCAGGACCAGTCTTAGGGATTTGCTGGGCAACCATGTAAGATTTGTCCCCTGTGCAGTGATGGGCGTCTGGGACGCCCATCAGGAGAGCAGAGAGGTATTGACAAGTGTGTGAATTTGTCCTTCCTCTGGTGATGGGCATCCGGGACACCCTGATACCTGTATTCTCTAGAATACAAAGCAAAGAATCTTCAAGGGTCAGGCAGGGGAAGCTGGGAGTGGGGCAGGATTGTGCAGGAGCCCCCTTGCCCTAACTATTCATTCACTGTCTCACTCCTAGCTTTCCTGCCTGACCCCCTGGCCTCTGTGAAAGGAACCCTAAATTAGGGTTGACCCCACGACCCTACGGTCCCCTAGTAATAACCCTAACCCTAGGGGTATCAGCTGTATGTGCTACAGGATAATTCTGTGGAATCTGCTGCCAGTTGGAAACATCATCCGCAAAGTCGAGGTGCATCCACCTCAATTCGACGCAATAATGCGCCGCACACCCCGCTATCTCCAACCACCTGGTCCACAAACACAGAGACAGCACTGCTCACCCTCCCACGACCCCGATTCCACGCAAGGCTGTCCTCGTCGCCCTCCTCCGACATCCATCCCATGTCACCCCACCTCGTATCATCTCGCTTGCTCGCACACAGAGCATTGCCCGCTCATCCTCATTGGTTCGCCAAACCTGTTAATTGCGATGCCCCACTCCCACATCCCCTCGCATCCATCCAATTCATCCGCCTCCGACCGTAGAACCGCAAAGCACTGTCCCGGCCTGCCCAGAATTGGAAGCACCATAGGCCGCCAGGAAGGACACGGGCTTGGGGTGACTGTCGTTTTCAGTTTCCGTGGCTCGCTGGTGTGGCAATCGAGCTCGGTGGACAACACTTGTCAATACCTCTAGGCTCTCCTGATGGGCGTCCCGGACGCCCATCACTGCACAAGGGACAAATCCCACATGGTTGCCCAGCAAATCCCTAAGACTGGTCCTAAATAATTAATTCATGATTACCTCTCTGTTCAGTGATGGGCATCCCGGACGCCCATCACCAGAGGAAGGACAAAACTCACACACCTGTCAAATGGTCCATGCTCTCCTGATGGGCGTCCCGGACGCCCATCACCGCACAGAGGACAAATCTCACATGGTTGCCCAGCAAATCCCTAAGACTGGTCCTAAATAATTAATTCATGGTTGCCTCTCTGTTCAGTGATGGGCATCCGGGACGCCCATCACCAGAGGGAGGACAAAACTGGCACACTTGTCAAACAATCCATGCTCTCCTGATGGGCGTCCCGGACGCCCATCACTGCACAGAGGACAAATCCCACATGGTTGCCCAGCAAATCCCTAAGACTGGTCCTAAATAATTAATCCAGGATTACCTCTCTGTTCAGTGATGGGCGTCCTGGACGCCCATCACCAAAGGAAGGACAAAATTCACACACTTGTCAATACCTCTCTGCTCTCCTAATGGGCGTCCCGGACACCCATCACTGCACAGGGGAAAAATCTCACATGGTTGCCCAGCAAATCCCTAAGGCTGGTCCTAAATAATTAATTCATGATTACCTCTCCGTTCAGTGATGGGTGTCCCGGACGCCCATCACCAGTGGGAGGACAAAACTCACACACCTGTCAAACGGTCCATGCTCTCCTGATGGGCGTCCCGGACGCCCATCACTGCACAGAAGACAAATCTCACACGGTTGCCCAGCAAATCCCTAAGACTGGTCCTAAATAATTGATTCATGGTTGCCTCTCTGTTCAGTGATGGGCGTCCTGGACACCCATCACCAAAGGAAGGACAAAACTCACACACCTGTCAAACAATCCATGCTCTCCTGATGGGCATCCCGGACGCCCATCACTGCACAGAAGACAAATCTCACACGGTTGCCCAGCAAATCCCTAAGACTGGTCCTAAATAATTAATTCATGGTTGCCTCTCTGTTCAGTGATGGGCGTCCGGGACGCCCATCACCAGTGGGAGGACAAAACTGGCACACTTGTCAAACAATCCATGCTCTCCTGATGGGCGTCCCGGACGCCCATCACTGCACAGAGGACAAATCCCACATGGTTGCCCAGCAAATCCCTAAGACTGGTCCTAAATAATTAATTCATGATTACCTCTCTGTTCAGTGATGGGCGTCCCGGACGCCCATCACCAGAGGAAGGACAAAACTCGCACACTTGTCAATACCTCTCTGCTCTCCTAATGGGTGTCCCGGACGCCCATCACTGCACAGGGGAAAAATCTCACATGGTTGCCCAGCAAATCCCTAAGACTGGTCCTAAATAATTCATTCATGATTACCTCTCTGTTCAGTGATGGGCGTCCCAGACGCCCATCACCAAAGGAAGGACAAAACTCGCACACTTGTCAATACCTCTCTGCTCTCCTGATTGGCGTCCTGGACGCCCATCACTGAACAGAGAGGTAATCATGAATTAATTATTTAGGACCAGTCTGAGGGATTTGCTGGGCAACCATGTGAGATTTTTCCCCTGTGCAGTGATGGGCGTCCGGGACGCCCATTAGGAGAGCAGAGAGGTATTGACAAGTGTGCGAGTTTTGTCCTTCCTCTGGTGATGGGCGTCCGGGATGCCCATCACTGAACAGAGAGGTAATCATGAATTAATTATTTAGGACCAGTCTTAGGGATTTGCTGGGCAACCATGTGGGATTTGTCCTCTGTGCAGTGATGGGCGTCCGGGACGCCCATCAGGAGAGCATGGATTGTTTGACAAGTGTGCCAGTTTTGTCCTCCCACTGGTGATGGGCGTCCCGGACGCCCATCACTGAACAGAGAGGTAATTATGAATTAATTATTCATGACCAGTGTTAGGGATTTGCTGGGAGATATAGTATTGTTTGCTTCAATGCTTTACTCCAATCTGCGTCTGGCTCTCTGCATCCCAGATCCGAATGTCAGAGAAATCGGCCTCGTGCAAGCAGTTGTGAACCGTTTCACAAGATTCCTTTTGTTCATCCTATGTATTTTCCAAATTGTAAGCAATCTGTCTACTCACGACTGCCCCTGTGAGTAAAGATATTGACATGTTTTCCTTAAGTGTCCGAGTACTAGGGGAAGAATAGTAGCCTGCGCTCACCGCAACCCACGCGTCCAGATACCCGTACCCAGCCGATGCCGTGGTCTTTGCAACGGCACATGCACGGTTGATTACGAGGGACGAGCTTGTCGTGCATCGTCTTCGTGCGGTAAGAGACGCCCAGGCAGTGGATGCTCATGCCAGCGAATGCTTTCGGGGATTAAAATAGTATGTCTGATTTGCCCCTTCCCGTCGTTTACGCTCAGCGACGCACAAGCGCACATACAATATTTACTGTCCAGGGAGAGCTATCGATATGGCCCGGCACGAAGAATGAGAACAATATGAAGGGCCAGATTCAATGTCGACGACACCGACGTCTGCTGCGTGCGTGCCGTATTGCATTGCCAATGTCCTCTCACCCAATATTGTAGCTTCCTCCCTTTCCGAACTCATGTGTCATTACATGGAAGAAGAACCCCTTCGTGCCGGTGACGCGGTTTCCTAGGGTCGTGTTTGCATTATGTGGATGGTACTGTACTATTTCGACCATTTGTTCACAGCATGTCACCCGTCACCTCAAGAGTTCACTGGATAAGGTCTTCATTCCTCGCCAATCACCCAACATTACCATAAATGGAAGTCCGGTTGATGCCGGACCGGAATTTTTGACGTTTTTTGGGCCTAATCGGGCCCAAAATCTGAATGTCACCGTCACTGGTCCCAAATTCATTCATTTCACAGGCCTCTGTCACCCGTAACGTGAACAAACGGTCGAAATAGTACAGTAATATGGGCGGGGAAGCTCGCGCAGCATAAGACTCAGCAGTATCACGTCAAGCTGAATTTCGGAGATATTAGATGAGCCTGTGTTGACCCTAGCTGAAGGGTTAGGGTCAATCAGCTAGGGTCAGCGCTCTCCAACTCGACCATTGCTTCTGCTACCCCCTCATGCGTGGTATCAATCGATTCCCAACACGAAAGAGAACTCATCCGGAACATTTCCGAGGCCAAAAGATGCAAAACCATCGTATTTGAAGGGTTTCTCTCTGAGGGCCCAAAATTGATGGGATGCCAGCCACCGATGCACGGCTGATGGCAATCCCAGCCCTGTATCCCGTCACGTGCGCTTTAATATGGATCCGCTGAGCTGCGGGGAAGTTCGCGCAGAAGACACAGTATGTGTCAAGACAGAATAAATTTTATTGCTGGACCATTGCGCACATAATACATATTATTACATATCTACGTGCAAAGTCATCCAACAAGCCCTTGAGGGAAATGGGAACTGCATATCACACTTGTGGCACGATTTCCACGCACGGTGATGATTTGGTGCCGCCATGGGCCTGCGAGGAGCCGACGGGGTGAGTGTCCCTTGGTGTCAGCGCCATCACGTCAACGCTTAATGGGGCAATAGATTAGATTTGGCGGCGTTATCGTAGCCCTAGCGCGAGGGTTAGGGTTAATCAGCTATGGTTAGAGTTTTCAAATGCGACAACCGCTACTAACACCATCATATATCCGGTACTGTTCATGGAGAATACGAAGACGAACACAACCGGAACATTTCCGAGGGCAAAAAACCGAAAACCAACGTATTTGGAGGGTTTCGTTCTCAGAGCACAAAATTGATGGGAAGTCAGCCACCCATGTCCAAGTGATGCCAATCCTCATCGACGAGCTCGCTTTCATGAAGATTGAAGGTCGTCGCACTGGTACCAACATCGGATCGGCAATTCTCAGCACCATTGATCGGTATAAGCTTCGGGACAAGTTTGGGCACCTCCCATGGCCCGAAATTTGACGTGAGTTTCAAATATAGGCGGTGCCGATCTCGGCATCACTTGGCTTTTCCGCTACTTTCTCTCGCCGCGCTTTATCTCCCTTTTCCTTCGTTTCACTTCAACTCTTGCACACGGCACTTGCGACATGATCGGCGCGTATTCGACTTAAAGGCTCCAGTCCACTGGTCTTTGACCCGGAGAAAGAGAGAAAGTGCGCGTGAGGTGGATACATATTGGATGGGCGTCTTGAGCTGCAATTGGGTCGGAATCTGGCAACAGTGCGTCTCAGTTGTGTTTCGCATCAGTTCTGTCGCCCATTCATGTCCTTTATGCCACACCCACACAATCACCACCCAAGTCTTGTGGATGTGACGAAATGTGCTCACTTTATGCACTCTACCTCTCTTCCCTCCGCTTGTTCTTGCACACGGCATCTCCGACATCGCGTACTCGACGGCTAAGCAGCCCTGAAATAGGCTGATAATCCCGTTCTCTTGAAGATCAGAAGGCACGATAGCACTCAATCATGCAAGGGAGTTCCACTCAACCAATCCAGTTTTTTGTTCTATTGGGTAGATGGATGGGTTGGCTAGCTCTTACAAACATTGTGGTGGTCTAGGAAAGAGAGTTGTGCACCCAGTATGATCAAAATGGGATCCCGACATATGACTGACATGATTGACAGATGGTTGACATGACTAGAGAGCAACAGATCCAAACGTGGACTGGGAAGTCGAAATCATCGCCGGATCCTGATCATCTGCATTCACGCCTCCTTACTCGGCGTTATCAAAAGTAACCGGGCACTGTTTTTTTTGCTGAACCTTTAGGTTTGGCTACTTACAGGTGTGGAGAAGATCGATTCTGACCTCTTTTGCTACATGTACAAACAAAGAATTGCGGGAACTTCAGCGAGTTTACCACTGGTGCCCGCAGCGGAGTAATGTTTACAATCGCCGTGTTTGTCACAAAGCAACCGACGTACGTTGAATTGACAACAAAGGAGAGGCAGAGATGGGACAAGGAGCCTATGCATGTCTGGGGCGCTGCTAGTTCGCTTCCTTGGGGGCAGGGCAAAGAAAGCACTCGCCATATATGACTGCAACATCAGTTCCTTCGACTACACGGCCTCGTTGCAGCGCATGGCGGTTCTGCAAGCTTTGATGACGGCTTCATACCTCGCGAGCCCAGCTGTCCAAGTCCTTTCTCTTGTTTGCGCTGATATGGGGAGTGAACAGCGCTTCTTCGAAGATGTTCATCAACGCTTTCTCCGCTCTCCAGGGGAAGCGATTGAAGCCTCATGTGGACCGAAACCCTGCGTGGTCCTTGCGAGGAATTAACAAGCAGGCGACGCGTGACCCGTTTGACCTATTCGACATTTCGGCAGAGGGTTCGGCACAGCGTGACATGGTTGAAAATTTCGGTAATGCCTCCAAGCCATGCCAGGAGGTAGGAAATGACTTCAGACACTTTACTTTGACAATGGCACTCAGTTGGTTAAATTTAGCCAGCTTTTGTTGGGAATTCGGGATAAAAGAGCTTTCGGCGTCAGAGAGGATGTTGACTAAGAGATTTTCGTTGAATTTCGGCAAAATTGGTTCCATACGTGCTTTGAAAGACGGAAAACGTTAATCGAGCACTGCGAGGTATTTTAAGCGGATTTTGAGACCTTTTTGAACCTGCGGACCAATTCGACAAGCCTCTGCGTGACGCGTGACCTCGACCAGATTTCGGGATCGACGCAGTGGTGCGTGATGCGTGACTACCGAATTTAATGTAAAAGTACAGTACCGGCAGACGCTCATCATGATGGATCGGGGGTTGGTCCATGGCTGGACTCCACACTTCATTTCGAAGTCGAAGATAATTGCGAAGCCCACGGGAGATCTCTGTTGTGTCAACTCTTGGTCGAAGATAGAATGAATTGCAACGAATCGAGTCCGAGTCTTGTATCGAGATTGAGACGAGGCACGAGCCAGGATATGACCTGCGCAAATACTATGAAGACTCGACTGCTATGCTTGATATCATAATGAGAACTCGACTAGCAGAGAGGTAGCATGGTCGCTTGAATAGCCTGTGATATGCGGGATGCGGCTTGGCGGCGAATGCCCCGAATGCGACTCCTAGAGTCAATTTTCCGAGTTTAGAACTGTCCAAACAAACTTCGAGACAGGACGAAGAGCATGATGAACGCCGCCCGGATGCGCATTGGTAAAAATACTAGGAAAGAATGAATTGGTTGGGCGGGACAGCTCAAGACAGAACTTGACTGCCCAGCTCCTCCCAGACTGGGTTATGGGTGAGCTTTAGGATGTGAAGATCAAAGTCCCTATCCACTTTGCGAGTGGTAGGTTTGAGTGCCGTCGGGAGCTCGACAGTGTACTTCACCTCCGCAAAGGATAACCACGTTCACGGAGTCGCCTGAAGGACAGCAAGCGAATTTCCGCAAAATCTCTCTCACGTGAACAGATCTGCACATAGCGGATGAGTTCACCTTTGACCCAAGCTCGCTTGGAACACAAAGAGTGGCGTGAAATCCATGGAATGTATAGATAGGCATTCAGCTTTTTCTGGTAGACATTGGTCACAATTTGGAATTGAGGCCAGGTTGCCGGTGTTCCACAGTCTAGCTCGAGTTGAACTGAGACATCGAGGAACGCTAGCTGTTGCCTTGATGCTGTCCATTCAAATTTCATATTTGGATGTAAAGCACCGAACCGCATCTGAAAGTTACGAACATCATCCAATGTACCATGGATAAGCGCAAATGTGTCGTCAGTGAAGCGACGGTAGAAAACCATAGTGCTTTCCACCTTTCAGAGCCAGCTCTTCAAGCGGGGCCAAGAAACGATTGGCGTATGTTGGAGCACACGCCGTACCCATGGCCGTTCCGACAACTTGTCGGTACGTTTTACCCGCGAAAGCGACATAGTGTATTCCAGAACGAAGTAGAAGTACAGTCAACTCTTCGCGTCGCTGTCGCTCAACGGCGCTGTGTGCTGCGTGTTGTACAGGCGACTTATCAGCGGAGTCGGCTTTGCAGTTGCGGAGGATCGTCAGACCACGTCTGGCCCCTTCTTCTGTCACTTCCACAAAATTCCAAGTTGTGTGATCTAGCATGGTAGATGGAGAGACCGCAGAGGCCCGCGGACACTCCCTTTGAACTCCGGCTGCGATAGAGTAAATCAACGGCCCAAAAGACCCCTCATCTCCAGCCCATTAATAGAGGAAATCAGAGCTGAGAGGGTCGATGTCCGGTACGTATAGAGTAAAACGCGCGGAGCGCGAACTTTTTATCGAGTTCAACCAGTCGCAAACTCGGCGAAAAAATTGTGATTGACGGTAAAAATATATGGCATAGACAAAAAAAATGGCATTTTCGGGCCATGTCCGACCAAAATAGAGTAAAACTGCTGGGTGAGTGCAAATTTCATAGAGTAAAACAGGCTCGAAATCGGGCCAAAAACGGTTGGAGTTCAAAGGGAGTGTCCGCGGGCCTGACCGCAGACACCCGCGTGGTGCAGTGACAAGGGAGAGTCTCACGTGGCACGTAACAATGAGAATGGATCGAGCCATCAATGTGGCCTTTGTTCTGCTTTGTTCTCGAACAATGTATGCAATCAACACGTGCAATGCTTACTCTCGATAACTCCAGTTCCAGTTCCAGTTTGGGATTTTTCCCCTTCGAGGTTGCTTTGCCATTTGTCTTGGATATCCCAAGTAATGACTGGAGTGACTGCGACGTACTAGATTCCGAGGTACCAACCGCAAACTCAAACCGTGGGACCTCTATCGGCCATCTCGGCGATGCTCATCTTTGAGCAATTCGTCAGGGTCTATTTGGCTGTTTTGCCTCAAGCTTGCTCATTTGAATTTGCTCTATGCCTCCCTGCCATTACCTTTTTTGGCGACTCTGCTGTGTCCACAATTTGGCCAGAATCTGCGCAGTTGAACACGACTAGGGTCTTGTTTATTATCCTTGTTTGTAAACACGTTTATAAACACCTGTTTATAAACCGGTTTTTAATTGGTTGGAGCAAAATGGTCGGTTTTTAATTATCTGGCCCCCCTGTTCTGAGGTCGCCAATCTTCAATAGGTGGGGTAAATTTTCGCTCAGTGACACACCTTTGAGGTGCCATGTCTGGCTCTGGGATACCTACTACGACGAAGAACTTAAGTATCTCTTTCATTTACTCCGGGTTGACACCCAGTTGGCTTTTTTCTGTGATTTGCTCACAGATAAACCGGTTGAAGGTGTAGATGCGATCTGAAGTCTCGCAGATTGGTCTGAGGATAGCATAGCTGACTCTCAGGGTTCTGGGAAAGCAGATGCGAAGAGACCTTGGGACAGAGAGGCCGAAAAAAAATATTTTAGGGTATATTCGCGAGCGTGTTTATAAACCAAAAATAAAAAACGGTTTATAACCCCCCGGGGAATTATAAACAAGACCCTAAACACGACTGAGGTTGACAAAGCTCACAGTGGAGAGATGCCACTTTGTAGATGAGATCAAAGTATTGGTCACTTTTGATGACAGCGAGTAATATTACCATATTGCTAGTGGTTCTCTAAGCGCACCAGGTTCTCATTTTCGTCCTCCCAGACCTCTGCAATGACACACCGCAGACGATTCACTGCCTCATTCAAGGCGCTCACTATCTGTTGCAAGTTGCCGACCTGCTCGCCAAGCTCTTCCAGTGCACTCCGGTCCTGCCGCTGATGGATGTGGGACAGTGACTCCGGAGCTTCAACGTGAGCTGTAGGAATATGGAGGTCGTTAATCGCCTATATGAGGGCAGAGATGTAAAGCGTACGGCTTGCCTCTTTCCCCAAGGTTATTTCCTCGGCAACGCCTAGGCCGATACTCGACGTATGCCTCGCCGCCGCGAGCTGAATCTCTAGAGTGCATATGCTTTGGCACAGAAATCGTTGTTTCTCTTCCTCTTGGGCCAGCCTTCTTTGGGCGCGTAACAATGCTTGGGTTAGAGCTAAGGAGATGGCGATATTTCCGTCAGGTAGAGTATCCCTCGTAGCAGTAAGAGCGTACCCTCTTCAGTACTCGCCTGGTGCTCATCCATATCCAAATCACTTGTGGTGGTTGCTGTGGCGATGCGGGACAAAAGGAGATGGCGATATTTCCGTCAGGTAGAGTATCCCTCGTAGCAGTAAGATGGTATGAAGCAAGTGACTTATACTTTGAAAGTTTGAAGGGTTTGATCATGTGACATCAATGTGACATTTGATCGGATCCCTCTCCTTTGCGGTGAGCCACCGGTAGCCACCCGGTGGCTCCCGAGGCCTGCGGTACCGGGTGGCTCCGCCAGGGGTGCGTGTGATTCAAACTTTAACGTCCATGTAAGAAGGCAGAGAACGGGAAAACCCCATGGCATACCGGTTTCCAGTTTCACCAGGACAGTGACGCGATGCACCAGGCCAAAATCACAAGGTTATGGCTCCCCGAAGTTCGAACGAACGTCTCCCGATGCTTCTGCCGTTGAGTTTGTCTGTCATCTTGTGAAGATTCACCTGACCTCGAGGCAATTACTTGGGTCAGAATCGGGTATTTGGTGATGTCTCAGCGCAGAACATGTCCTAGATCATGTATATTGCATGATTACCAGCCCCATCTATGCACAGTAGCCACAAAAAAAAACAAATCACAACATTTGAGGTAGGTAGGTATTGTAGGTAGGTATGCAGATTTGGTCGAGCCTGGGGCACACATCTCTTTATAGGTAGGATTATCAGATGCCCTATTATGCCTGTATGAAATTTGGGCCGAGCCAGATATGCAGAAGGAACAAAATTGCTACTATTGCGCTTCTATGGTGCAGGTCTCCTAGTCACCGCTACCAAAATTTAGCCGCCAAATCGTGTACCTCTGGAGGGATTTTAGGCATACTTTTGAAAGTATTATGTACTTGAATTTCGCTCAATGAGCCCAGCGAGCTCGCGTTCATCGCGCCCCTGAGAGGCCGGTGGATGAGTAGAAATCTGTAGCATCATTTTGCAGCTCTGATAGAGCTTTTTTCAATATAATACGTGCATGTCCGCCAAATCGGCGGGCAACTTTTTTTTTGCTCACTCAGTTTTACAGTAAATAAAAATCCCTCTTACAGATCTTCTTAGACGTTGAAATAGAGCACATTTGTAAGAGGGATAAAAAATCGGATCAAATTTGAAGCCGCAAAATTTCAAACATTAGCATGCAGCGACTAGGTGACCTGCACCATATGCTTCCCGGTTTGTGACTGTAGAATATATCAATCGCAAACTGAGGGACTTTCGTGCTGAATGAACCTACCTGGGCCGGCAAGATGTAAGTTTCCAGCCTTCGGTACATGGCCACGGGTGCGTAGGTAGCGTGTCGTACGGATGGCATGCAAGATTTGAATATCGCAAGAGAGTTTGTCAACCAGAGAAGCAAAGTCCAAGCTCTCGAGAGGAGTAACAGTGTCGCGCATCACCATGTGAGTCATATAGGACCGAATAGCTCGCGAGTGGTACATAGTTTTCTCGAGGCATTATCGCAGCGGGCGCGGTGACGGGGGAGCTGGTCGGCGAGCCTCTGGCTGGCCACACCGATTAGGTCTGGTGTGTTGCGTTCTCACCCGATGGCACGCGCATCGCCTCTGGGTCTGTCGACTGCACCGTTCGGGTCTGGGATACGGCAAAGGGGCAGTCGGTCGGCGAGCCTCTGGCTGGCCACACAAGCTTGGTCTTGTCTGTTGTGTCCTCGCCCGATGGCGTGCGCATTAGCTCTGGGTCTGGCGACAGCACCGCGGACGCGGCGACGGGGCAGCAGGTCGGCGAGCCTCTGGCTGGCCACACTGAAGGGGTCTTGTCTGTTGCGGTCTCGCCCGATGGCACGCGCAATCGCATCGCCAGTACGTAGAATCTGAGCTTGGACATAAACAGGGAGTGTGTCGGGCTCTATGAATTATCAACAAGGTGTGTCGCATTTTCTAATTTGTGTCGGCCTTACGGAATGTGTGGCTGTGTCGGGTTAGGGAGCTTCAGAACAAGGGCATGCAGAATGGGTTTTTCGACTTTGACTGCAAATGGGGGCCGAGCCAGAAAAATATGACAACATATCATCCTGGATTCGAGGGGGCGGCACATCACACGTGATCATGATGCGTCTCAAGAGGATTTTGACCGAAATCGCTATATCTTATCCAGGTGTCGACACGAACGCGGATAAGCGCTAGACAGATGAGAGAACCCCGAGGACAGGGCGGCCAATCAGCGGAGCACATGTAGACGGGAACGATATCTGATCGTAGTAACACGCATGTTGCATGGTTCTAGTGTATCATTATATTTAGCTAAAGGCTCTCATGGTTTACAGTATTTAAACAGTAGTTATTCACTTGTAGTCTTTAGCCTTTTATTCCATCATTCTTCAAGCCTCATACCATAGTGCCCACTGAACCTTTCTGCCTCGCCAGAGTTCGAGCACTGAGCTTGAATGTGACACTCTTACCACACAATGCCATAGATTAGAAAACTCATCCACACCCTCAGCACACACCCATGCACACTTAAATATGATATTCACCCTGCCGACTCTCCATGCCAGCTAGCTCACTTTATGTACATAGCATAGGGCCCCAAGGGGCCTGCAAGCACTCTAATGGAAATTGAAATGAAATGAAATGGTCTGGCATCTTTGAATGTAGCAAATACACACACCCACACAGTATTTTCATCCCTGTGCCCTCAATTCTGCACGGAAAATGGTGGCTTCTAGCTGGGGAGATAGCCAATTTGGGTTCGAACTGTCGCCTTAGATTTCTTCTGCGGTCAAAAATGTGCTCAAATGATGATTCCAAACAAATGCAAATGAGCGTCGGCACATAGAGCCAATCTGTTTCCTTATACTAACTTATTTTTAATGGCTGTGGCGTCTTTGAATGTAACAAATACTACCGACCCGTGCGTCGTCGTTCCCATTGTCTGTGGCTGATCCATCAGTATATAGGTCACCACCATCTCTTCGTCCGGTTCCGGTTCCATCCAGGTGTCAGGTGCAGTGTCGCCACTCACGGCTTTGTCTGTGAATATTCTAAATGCATCTTGCAGTGTCCCATGCACAGTTATTCGGGGGTCGAACATCTTTGTATTATCGTCGAGCACTGGTTGATCGGTGGGTTCAGCTTCCCAGTCCTCTGGCTGCGTGAGGAGCGGGTTCCATTTGGGGAGCAGAGAGTCTTACATGTCTTTTGCTCTGTGAATGCAACGGCCTGGGTCACCGCATCCCCGATTTCGGAGCGCTGCGCAGGTTGTGCATCGGCAATTTTTGCCGTTTCGGTGTCTCGGAGTTGGCAGGCGCTGTACGAGGTCTTCAGCATCTCCGGTTGTGCGTGGTGCCATATGTACTTGATAACGTCGCGCACGGAGGGAGCCACATCTGCATGGGGTACCTCAATACTCGCTCTGGACTTTTTGTGGAACCCATGAATGGATGAATAGGAGCACCCCCAACTTTTTTCGGGGATTCTACCCCAGGGAATACAGGGCTTTTGTGCATTTATTTCTGGCAGTTTTGTACCGATAATTCATCGCGCTGATGGCTCGGCGTTTCCATGGCGTTTCAATTTCAAACTCCGAGGCAGCGCTTGTATTCGTTAACTCCAGCCTCTCTTTGAGACGTGATTTTGAACGACTATCTTCAGAAAGTTGAGAAGAGGCTGTTTCCGAGGACAACCCTTGAAGTAGAATTAGAAGATGGTCATCGGGAAAGACTGCAACGCACTTGTTCCAAAGACCAAGGATACGCTGTGCAAATTTGCCATCACCGAAGAGGCTGTAGATGGTGCAATAGAAGTCTTCATAGTTGAAATCACCGTCTATCTTGTGCCAATCTTGCTTGGAAGATAGCGCAAAATGAACCTAGAAAGGGACGTTAATGATTATCGCCATCAACAGTGTGCACATTGGGTAACCACCCAACAAATGACGCGGAGTCAGCAACGGTGCGGCTCAAGCTTAAGCCACATCGTCTCCAACGTTGGGGGTGGCTTAAGCCACCCCCAACAGCTTTGGAGGTATGCATGGCTTAAGCCGAGTCCAAGCCAGCTTGGCTTCCCTTTGGCAGGACTTCAAGCGAGTTAAAACTGTGGCTTAAGCCGGCTTGAGCCGTGGCTTAAGCCATCACACTTAAGCCAGCTTAAGCCATCATGCTTAAGCCGGCTTCAGCCAAAAAAAAAGTGCATCCCTTTCTCAGCTCAGTTCTTTTCACATCACAGAAAAACATATTTTACATTGCTACTGTACAGGATATAAAGGGATAATAAACATTATGAAGGAGGAATATGGATATGAAGCTGTACAACCCACATCCTCTACCAATGTGATATCAATCACATTTATATCCTGGCCAAACCTGGAGATCTCACCGTTGCCTTGGTGTGCACCGGGCGGGAGCCGCTAGTTGCTTGATGCGAGAACCGGTCTATAAAATAATGAGTGGCATAGTGTATACCGCCTCGAAGACAAAAAAGGTGAGAGCAAATAGGTGATTGATATACAGATGCTAATGTATCCAAAGCTCCGAGCCAAGCAGCAATTTTGAAGGAAATGATTGCCAGCGAGCAAAGAGTCGAAGAAGGGGCTCAAGCACGTGCTATGACACCTGTTGCTGTGTTCATCAATATTGGATTGAAACTCCAGGCAAGACAGTAGGTTTCTGTATTTTGCAGTACAGGTTTTAAATAACTGAGATAAAAACTACTTAGACAGGCTTTTCAAAAGCAAGGCACTGTTGATGAAGATAGTGATGATGAGGAGCAAGGTAGTGCAGGCGATAGAAAGCGGCTAGCAGCAGATATCAAGAAATGGCATCAGCAACAACAGGATATCTGTCCTCAAGTCATCCCACTTGTTGTAGCAGAGCCCTACACATCCCCTGAACTGGATAAACTTTTCTTACCATCCGACTTTACTAGTGCAAAGCGAGCTGAACTGGGACTAGAGGCCTTGGGAGCAGAGGAGCTCAAACTGCGGCAAGGTCAAGCAAATGATGCTCTGTGTAGCTTGCGTGAGCACATCCAGCATAGCCAGGCTCTCAGACAGCACAAAAACGCTCGCAATAATGCTATTTGGGGTCAAGCTAAAAATACACGTGCAGTTAAAAAAATCCGAGATGTTCAAACAAGAATCAATAACTATGTCAAAAAATATCGACATGCTCGCGAAGCGATGATTGCACTTGGATGCGACCCACAAGACCCAAAGTTTGGGTTTCCTGAACTCAAGGATGAGGACCTCTACACAAAAAGAGTTGAGCCACACAACGTGGGTGATGGTGCAAAGACAGAAGGTTGGATTTGGTGACAGGGTTATTGTGGAAACTTGACAAATGAAGAAGAAGCCAAATATGTGCAAGACTGTAAGTTTCTCTACCTCATTTGTCGACCATTCAAGTTCACTGTTATATAGCTGCAAAAGTACAGTGGCACCGTGCTCGGGCAGATATGGAGCGATGGCAAGAAGAGCTCGAAATTGTTGGGCAGGAGTTTCACCGTGCAATACAGGAATTCAACAAAATGCACTCAGTCTGGACTGCACTTGCTGATGACCATGAAAACGACCCAGGAAGGAAGGCTTATGCATCAAAGGTGGCAACCATGTATGAACAGATGGAGAAGAATATGCGCCAACAGTTTGAGAAGGTTAGTGGTACTTGGCCCAAGGCTGGAGTCAGTCTGGCACAACATATCAAGTCTGAGCGGCCAGATCCCAGTATTGATTGGACAGCTGATGTAGAATAGGATGGCTGAATGTACTTGTTTATTTCAATCAAAATTTCTGATCAAAGAACTCAATCAAATTTAACTGTTTTGAATTGACTTTTTTTTTTCTCTTTTGGTTCACCCATGGCTTAAGCTGGCTTAAACTAGTTTCAAGCCACATTGGCTTAAGAAGCCAGCCGGCTTAAGCCAACGTGGCTTAAGCTGGCTTAAGCCACAGTCTGGCTCAAACAATACATGCACACCTTATAGAAAGTCTGCCTCTAGATCTGGCTTAAGCCAGCTTAAGCCACGTCAACATTGGCAACGTTGTGGCTTAAGCTCAAGCCACCCTACAGTACCTTTTTTGGACCTAAGGCCTGAGCTAAGGCCTACGGTCCGAGGCCTTAAATGAGCCTAAGGCCTTAGAAATCCGGAGGCCCCTCATTTAAGGCCTTAGGGCGGTCACTGGCAATAATTACCTCTCTTCTAGACTCGTGACCAGTCTGCGCTACGGCAAATCTGAGTGCGAGCACTATGCCGTAGGCAGACTGGTACAACTCGGGACATGTCAAAGGGCTGAGCCCGGAGTTTGAAATCTTTGATCTTGCTTGTGCTGGACTCAAATCTTATTATTTTTCTTGGTCAAAGCTGGAGATGCCAATGGAATGTATATAGCTTCATATCTGTTTACTCAGAGTTTCCATCTAATTCCGTAGGCAGGCCAAACACACAGGGCAATTTTAATTGAGAAAGTCACTTTTCGGACCGAGATCACCGAAGATAACTTTGACGGCATGATCGGCACCACTCAAGAATTTCAAACTCCGGGCGCAGCCCTTTGACATGTCCCGAGTTGTACCAGTCTGCCTACGGCATAGTGCTTGCACTAAGATTTGCCGTTGTAGGGCAGACTGGTAACGAGTCTACCTCTCTTCTTGTCTCGCTCATTGTGAGCCCAATTCTTGACGAATTCTCTTGAAACTAGGTGCGTTCGAAAGCGTTTCCAAGCCACTTTCAAACTAGTATCAATTTTTTTCGACCCAATTCGGCTCCAGCGCGTCGCGCCCTCCGCCTTGCAAGTCTCTTTCCGGGACCAATTCTACTCCGTTTGACCTCAAAATAGGCGCGTTCTTACGCCATTCCGACCAGGATCCTACTTTCAATCCCGCCCCCATGCAGGTCGCCCCAGCTTGTCCGGCCCTTTTCTTGTTCAGTTTTGGTCCGAATATTATGGTACCAGGTGGACCGTAGGTGCGAACGAACGCGATGAACGGAGCCTCGACATCAACGCTGAAACTTCACAGTTCTTTTCAGCTTGGAAATGAATACATTACCGGATGAACTAGGCCAATGAATTTGGAACATACCAGTTGCTTTTCATGCTCACTCTCTGCACTAGCCAGCGTCGAATTCATCTCTGCCTAGCAAATGTCGGATAAAGTTTAGGAGAAACAGGAATAATATATACCGCTTTTCGTTTTTGCTGCTCCAGTTCGCTTCCCAATTCCTCTGATTTTTCTTGGACGGCCAGGAGTTCCTGTCGGAGGATCGAAGACTCTTGACTGAAATGAACAGCACAGTCCCGCTCATATTGTTTGATATAAGCCTCAGTTTCTTGGCGAACAATCTCTTTCGTCGGCGGCGCTTTTCCTTCTCAAGGCCTTCTCTGAGGCACTGGATTTCGGAGATGAGCTGGACGAAAATCAGTAAATATTGGGACAACTAACAAAAAACTGACATTGTCATGTTTTTCTCGAGCCGGTCCGACAACCACCTGCTTTTTGGGGTTCGAGCCGCACTGCACAGGCAGGCAGTCCGTGATAGTAGCACCGCTGTAAATCTCGGGGCAGCGCTACGGAATTGGCGCTAAATGACGGGCGCTTCCGAAGTCTTATATGCCATCCGAACAGGAAGACGCGACCCGTATCACAACATTGTCTGCAGGATTTCAGGATTAATCGTTGAACAAGCAATTCAGATGGTAATTTGACATGCAGGGTATCATGGATGTATCAAAAGACGCCTGATAAATACTACAGTCACTGTTTGAACAAGGTTGAGCTGTTCCATGTTCAATTTTCTTGGTTTTACCCTGCAGCAGTTTGTGGACCATTCATGCAGGCATGACTCTTCAAACAAAATGCTTTGTTTATGACTATCAAGTCACCTTCCTTGAGTTTCATGTTATAGATTATGTTTAATATATGCTACAGAATAGTCCCCACTACATAAACCACTATGTATGTCCACAGACTGACTCATCTGCCCCAATTTTTGGCACATATAGCCAAAATCAGGTGTACTCAAAACAATTGAGCTACAGAGGCTATATACACGCTTTTTGATGCTGACTTCAATATGAAGGGCAAGAAAATATCCAGATGAGCATTTACAAGTATTCTGACCCAAAAGATTCTACAAATTTCTCCCACAATGAGCAAATTTCCGGTTACTTTCGGTGATGACGAGTATATACTTAACTAGTCAATGCACTTGAGTGTCGCTGGCTAAGCGTGGGAGCAAGATATCCATCCTTCCTTGTGGGGCGAAGGAGTCCCCTGGCCTTTCTTTGACGTTGGAAATCACTAGGGATATATATATGTGATATACTTATATATTTAAAAAAATTATCACATCAGAGTCAGACCAGCCGCGCTTCGTTTTTTTTGGTCAGAAGGGTTATTTGGGATGCCATGAAGCCTGTTGCAAAGGCATTGACCTCGCGCGGCAAGTTTGTTTGGAGGCTCTCTGTCCGATTGATCCAATATATCAAAATCTTTGTTGCGTGGGAATCAGACCAGCGGCGCTTCGTTTTTTGGGCTGGATGGGGTCTTTGGGATGCAATGAAGCCTGTTTAAAAGTTTAGAGGAGTCCCAGCGGGCAATGACCTCGCGCGGCGAGTTCGTTTGGAGGCTCTCTGTCCCATTGATCCAATATATCAAAATCTTTGTTGCGTGGGAATCAGACCAGCGGCGCTTCGTTTTTTGGGCTGGATGGGGTCTTTGGGATGCAATGAAGCCTGTTTAAAAGTTTAGACGAGTCCCAGCGGGCACTGACCTCGCGCGGTAGCGTTTTTTTTTTGTTTTTGTTTTGCGCCGTTACATGTGTGATTGTTCAAAAAATTAGTAGTTTCGTGCCGGCCACTGCTTGTGATATATTGAGTTTTATTATTCGGTCTCCGGAGGCAGATATACCAAAGCACTCAAGAAGATATATAACATAAGGAAAAGTCGCGCAGTTCTAACCACCCAGAGCATGGATCATGTCCTTGCTCATAGGGATATATGTGACATACTTCTCCAAGGCTTTCTGCAGGCAGTTCCCGAAATCGATTTTTCCGGATCCTCCATTTGCGCGCCACTCCTTCGCAGTGTGATAACCGGTTTCAGGAAGCGTTCGCATGGTAGCTTGGTTGAAGAACACCATGCTGCCACGTCCATCGCCATCGCCGGCCTCCAGTGGCTGCGAGTTCTCGGGCGTCGGACGCTCGTTTCCATCAACAGTCACCCACTTGACATCTGGTGCTTGTGAGTGAGACGAGATGAAATTTCCCTGGATTAAAGACAGCACTCACGGTGGACATCCATGTTGAAATGGAAAAAGAGGGCAGATGGGTATGCGGCGAGAACCCACGCCGGAAGTTCTAAAGCAGCGCCCGCCTCCCACACTACGAGCCAGATACGGAGCCTCGAGTTGAAGTTTTCTATAGAATATCAGCAGTGGAGAGTAACGCCAATTGAGAAATACTCACTTGCGGATTTCAGGGTGTATATAAGCATAAGACAAACCCCGATCTGATTCTTGCTGTCAGCGTGTGGATCCGTCATGATGGCTCTTTGCCCTTCAAAACATGCATTGACGCATAGGTTCCAAAAGTACCCGAAAAGGGGTTGAATGCCATGCAATTGTGCTTCCTCCTCCATCCTGGCGCAGAGGCCTGGAAAGAACAGGAGCATTATGTTGGAGACCCAGGCACTGAAAGAAGAGTCACTACTGCATAGCAGTCAATGATTAGAAGAGGAAGAGGGCTTACATTATTCTCTTTATAATAGGTAGAGCGAGAAAATTTTCAACGCGCTCCTGGTTTTCGACGTGCCATGCAGTCAGGCGTGGTTTCTGTAGATCTCAAGTTAGCAGGAGGTTTATGTAGGTGTAGAAGAGGAACAAAAACCTTGGCTGACTGGCGGTGGTGGCCGAATATAATAGGTAAGTGGGGCCCACGGCGGCCCCCTGCATGAAAACGACGCAGCTCTGGGTCCCTGTTGTCATTTCCTACAATAAGACGTACTGCATCTTCGAACTCGTCCACACAATCAGCCAACCAAGTGGCGCGCGAAGAGCGGAAGAAGAACATAAGACCGTTCTTATCAATGAGGAAGGTTGCGCGCTCATCACGGGGGCTGAGATAAGTGGTGAGTATAGACGAAAGGTCGTAGAATAGGTAACTGACTTTACGCGTTTGTGATAGAAGACTGGAAAAAAGTACTTCACAATGGGAATAACACCTCGAGCGTCGGGCTGGGACTTGAACGCTCGGATGATCGCGTTTCTTGCCATCAGAGGGGGTGGTTTGCCCTGAAGTCCCGACGCGCTATGGGATACGTTGCTGAGTAGTGAGAAGGAATCGGTCCTGATGATATCCATGCGCGCCATGGACCTCTGGCGCATATGGTCCACATATTCTTTGTTGATCTCGCCCTTCTTCTTGCGGGTGCGCTTTCCACCCCGAGAAGTCTTACTGCGACGGTTGCGTGGCTTGATACCACTGCTAGGGGATGGAACAACGGGGGGAAGGGCGGAGGTAGAGGCAACAGGCGAAGGGTTATCACGTCTTTTGCAGTCGTCAGTCACAGTAAGATGACAGGTTAGAAAGATTGAGCATACCGCCAATCGCCATTAGGAACAGTAAGCTTCCCATCCTTGCTGAACCAGATAGGCCCCGTGGCGCCTGCTCCAGCGACGCGCTTCGCTTTGGGAGGACGAAGAATAGGATCTGCCGGTGAGGTAGCCTTGCGTTTGCGCTGGAGGGTCGGCGGTGGGACAGCTAGATCCATCACCCTCTGAGTAATGGCTGGTCGAGTAGCGGCAGCGGCAAGCCGGGCAGAGCGCCGAGGTAAGAATAGATGGCGGGGATGGAGAGCGTACAGCTCCCTGGAGATGTTGGGCTCAACATAGGACTCGCATTCCGCAAGGTATTGTGGGATGAGCTCGGAGAGATCTACCTCCTGAGCGTACGTGTCGCTCTATCATGGTACTCAGATTCCTGATGAACAAGCAACTGAAATTGCAGTACTCACGTCGGGAAAGACGGCATTGTACTCAAGAGTGGAGGGCTGTGGCCTCGCTTCTTGGGTATCAGAGGGAGTGGGCGGTTGAGCAGGTCCCCGAACAGTACCTCGCACCAGGCTACCAGAATCCGCGCCTCTATCCTCACCCGCCTCTTCACGCTCGGAGGAGCAGCGAAACGGGGTCGGAGCAGCAGCGGACGTGGCAACTTCGGAGGAGGCACCAGGGTTGCCAGCTTGAGCATCAGGAAGAGCACGGTCCACGCCTCTATCCTCACCCGCCTCTTCACGCTCAGAGGAGCAGCGAAACGGGGTCGGAGCAGCAGCGGATGTAGCAACTTCCGAAGATGGCTGAACGGTGTCACAAGTTGAGGCGCTCTGGGACTTGGATGAGGCATCAGACACGTCGCAGATGCGGTGAGCGAGGGCAGGCAATTGAGCCGCGAGGGCAACAAGGGGATCAGTAGAAGGAGTAGTAGCTTCAGGTGTAGAAGGGCCAGGGGCGTTGGTAGAACTCTTTCCAGACTTTTTGCGGCGCCCCATGGTGGTGGCAATGAACAAAGGACGAATTTGGTCGTGTTTGCCATGCGTGACACTCTCACGTTCGGTTGTGACCAAACGTGTCTCATGGATCACGTGCACAGCAATTCGACGCGGGACGCGTATAGTCGTAGGTTCGGATCAAGCCGCCGTTCTCAGCACACGTGACATTCACGTGCTTCGCAGGGAATTTTGAGAAGGGGCTTGTGCCAAGATCAAGAAAAAGGGCAATGTGTTCTGATTGCTCTCCCGCTTCAGAAACAGGTTTGATCCCTTCGGTCTAAGTTGATAGCTTGTACATTGGAAGCGTGAAAATGTTTTGGCCTACTTGGATTTCTGATAGATCCCCCCGGCAGCCCAAGAAAGGGTCGCGAACATGGCCTTCTTCACAAATCTGAAGGAATGAAGTTTCCTCTGTGCTACTATACTCACGGTGAAAATAAAAATGTAAGTTTGCAGTTAGATTCCTCTTTCAGGTTAGATGCTGGAATAGCTTTTTTTTGTGAGGATAGGTGATATGACGAGGCTGCAGTTTAACAACAAGTGAAATGGTGTGCTTAGTCAGCTGTACCGAAGATTATGGTTTAAGTTTTCTTCCTTCCAATTTTTTTTTCAACACTCATTATGATTGTATGCCATCCAAAATATGTCCTCTCATTGCCTCGATGCTTTACTGCTCCCCATATGACCAAGGGTGGCCCTTGGTGAGGTTGAGTCACACATGTCACGAATTGTGACACACCGCCTGCAAGAACAAAATTATTTTTCCTGCATGACCAAGGCAGTTCTCTGGATAGAAATTGCTGGTCGACTCACTGTAAATTATGTTCCCAATCCATCGAGCCCATAAAACCAGCGGAATTCCCAATTAATGGCAATAGTTTACGATATATCACAACTGCATCAAACCGTTCAAAGAACGAGTGCAGTGCAAGAACAATATAATATTTTTGAAAGTTGAGCAGGTAATGCTCTAGAGGGACATCCAAGGAACATATTATCAAGCAAAACCATGGCAATCATAGTTGAAACAGCCAAGAAAAATGCATTTGAACACATAGTCCTTTTTTGGTAGTTTGGACCAAGCCTCTCTCCGAGATTCACCGGCTCGCCGGTGCGGAGACAGGCTTGCTCCGAACCTAGTATAGTCGATCCAATTGACCCAGCAAGTTGTTACGGAAAACGTGACCTCGTCCCCATATGGCATGTGAACGTATCCTCGACTGTTTTTGAGGCTTCCAAATGTCTGAGCACTGTATGCACTTGTGGCAGTCAATGTAATGTTCTTACCATATAGCATGCCCAGTTACAAATTTTTGGGGAGTGGAATAACTGTGTAACAAATTTATTATGGTGCAAAGTGCCTAGGTAAGAGAATGCACTCATGTTGTGTTCTTCTTTCACTTCTATGTCTACCCTGGTCTAGCTGGTATCCCTATTCCCTCTTGTGCTTTGTAATTAAGTTCGATGTCTGCATGTGTTCGACCCCGGCAGTCCGTTTATTTGTGCTTTCGTTTTTGCATTTTTTTTGCCTTTTTTGCCTTTTTTGGGCGGCAAGTCCGTTTCACTGTCTGTCCCTCCTTCAATGAGTATCGGGGCAAAATTTTCTTGGCCGATAAGCCCACGCTATCTGTATTTATGTGTATTGCTATGTCTAATATTTTAACCAGACATTTATTTCCTCATTTTTGCGAAAGAACTTTTTCAGTTGCGTGTGTTTAGAAAATAATTTATCAACTCATAACTGTAGTCTACTCCGGAAGCTGGTAGCCCATGGTGTTTGCCACTCGTCTGTTAGCCTCCTTATCACCCCCTTTCCCCCAGGTATTGTCCCGTTTTTATCCAGAAATAGAAGATATATTGACACGCGCTTTAGCTGAAACCCGTCCACGGGTTTGTCAGTTTTGCATGCGGAGCAATAGCGGCACTCGGATTGGGACATAGAAGCTGTTGGGTGATAGACGTGAGAGGAAAAGCACGACGCGTTCGCGTTATTTGTTTATGATGTGGTGGTTACATGATCCGTAACTACTATATGGAGTCCCGGCCGGCAAGTCACGTGGCCCGTAACAACTTGCTGGGTCAATAGCGTTTTGTGACGCGTATCCACTCTGCCGCAACGGGTGTATTCAGGTGGAGCACGATGGCCCCGCTACGCACTCTGCGCACGCCTACAAACGATGCATTGGCCGGTGCTGTGCTGTCCCCGAGTTCCGTGACGGCGATTTCCCAGGCCAGGTTGGCCTTCTGTACGAGCTCCATCTCAGTCAAGTTAGCCAGCCCATACGTATCAACTGCTGGAGAGCGGTCAATCATTATCTGGCATCCCTTCGCATGTGCATTCGCTAGCGCCACCGCAACAGCATGGTTCGGCGGCGAACGCGGCGGGGCCGTGTTCACCGTCACGACACCAGCATAAGACCGTGTCGTATGGGGAGGGACAGAGGCCGCCTCCTCCTCCATCCCTGCATCGACCGCTTCCCCACGGTGACGCGACGACACGTCCCGATTCTCGATCTCGCTAATGTGGTCCTTCTGCAGAGCCTTTGTATGGAAGGGAAACCCAAGATTTTGACCTCCCAAAAGTCCTCGCTACACTCGCACCTCACCAGAATAACGTTTTAGTGGTATCTGAATTTTCAGAGATTTAATGGATCCAAGGAGGGCCGACGCGACGGATTTACAGGTGTAGCTGTGGATTTGATGGCACATCATATTTAGTGCTCAATCGGGCAGAAAGTGATGGGCGGCAGGTGGGAATCCGTCGGAGATGTGTCAGCTAATAGTCCAAATCGGGCACCAAATTTATTCCAGGCACTGCACGACGGCCATTTATGTTGCAGAACCAATCTTAGCTAGCCCGTGCGAGTGTCTCCGTCAGACGAGGGAAAGAAATGCCTTGAAAGATATGGCATGGGAAAAGCACTACAAAAGGGGTATTTTCTGTGATCCCATCTGCTTAATATACGAGTAATTCACGAAGGCACTGGCCTTGAAGCTGGCCGAGGTTGCACCAAACCTCATACACCCGAACCAAGCTGGGTTTGTACAAACAGATCTGGTTGCCCAAAAGAGTTATAGAGCTCGCAGAAGCCACGGAAAGAAATGGTGTGATAGTAGCGCTTGACCAAAAAAAAAGCCTACAATAAAATTAACCACGATTACTTGTGGGGAGCCCTCAAAAGCTACGGGATACCCGATGAATTTATATCAACCACAAAGGCTCTATACAGTGATGCATCTACCTATGTCATGGTAAACAGGAGAAAAAGCGAATACCTTCCATGTAACCCGGGTGGTTCGCCAGGGCGACCCCCTGTCTTGCCTGCTATTTGACTTAGCTATACAGTAGAGGACAGTCAAAGACATCAACTCGGCTAGTGGCCGGAGTTTTGTTTCAATTAAAAAACGGACTTCAGATTCAGATTCAGCACCCTAAAATAAGCCTATATACCATTTTTCTGATTTTTTTGACGAGGGATTACGTTTGGCCAAAATTTTGGCCGGTCGGAACAAAATTGTGTGTACCCCTTTTGGCCTCCGGTGACCTACCTACTCCCTGCCTACACTGCCTATGCATCCAAAGCTGCTGCGGCACGCTTGGAGGCTTGGCGATGGGCACTCTGACGTCTGACTGCCCACACTGCAGCAGCCCCAGTCAGGCCATGCCGATAGGCATCTATCCATCTCCATGTCCGATTGATAAAGCGCCGGATGATTTCTGCGGTACAAGCATCCAGATACTTGATAGCTGCCTGCTTTGCATCCTCAAATTTAGGCTTGTCCTCCTCTCGGAAGCGATATTTGACCCAACCCCAGTACTGGAGGAGATGTCAGCAGATGCCGTGAATAAATCAAATTAAACATACCATCTCGATTGGGTTCAATTCACAATGAAATTTGGGAAGGAAAATAATTTCATGGCCCCGTCTCTTGACTAGTTCCTCAAGCATGGATACCTGGTTCTTGAAGTCATCTTGGTGGCTCAGCCAACGAGCCATGCAGCACTCTTGATTCTCAATTGGGCACACTGGGCGGCATTTTGCCCTGAGCTTTAAATTTCTGTATCCATGCTCCTTGAGAACTGTTTCCAGACCCTTTGCCCCTTGTTTCCGTGTCGTCATCTTTTGAATCTTTCCTCGCTTGGAGGGATCTGGGTTCGACATGGGAATAACTGTGTCTTTCTGTTTCCGCTGTGCTCCACCATCAGACTTGTTCATTTCAAATGCCTTTAGTGCATCTGGAGGCAAAGATCCATGGGCAGATGAGTTGTCAAATATCCAGAGGGCCTTCTTGCCAGGATGTGCTGCTTCGAAAATATCAATGGCAGCTTCCATCTGCTCAAGGAGCTGTGGACAATCCCACCATGGATCACCATTAGCGCCAGGGAAGATAATTTTGGGTGCATCACGAATAACTTCCCCAGTGGCAGCAGCATCAACCATGATTAAACGGCCTGTCTCAGGCCTGTCTCAGGATTTATGAAGTCAGAGACATGGATCAGCCTTCCGCGCCCTTTCTTTCGTAGTGGCAGCTTTCCTTTTTCTATCCTAAGACATTGTGAGCTGAATCACACACACTATCTGGCCGGAACTTACCAAACATTTGCAGTCTGTTCACTAGCATGCATACATGACTCATCATGGAAGAGGGGAATGAGCTCTGTCTCCCCTGGTCCCAGGGTTGGTGCAATTCGCTTCAACAATTCTTCACCCTCGACTTCAACATATTTGGCCATCCTGCGCTGATACTCAGCCATTTTGGGGAGGAAGACATCATTGCGATACTGGACAACATCCTCGTGCTCGTGTCCATCAACATAGACACCTTTTTTCACTTGAGAGTAA
Organism: Mycena leptocephala; assembly: GCA_029378395.1. Taxonomy (NCBI): domain Eukaryota; kingdom Fungi; phylum Basidiomycota; class Agaricomycetes; order Agaricales; family Mycenaceae; genus Mycena; species Mycena leptocephala. Next base: position 123,238 of record JARJLF010000030.1, on the reverse strand, counting down.
GTCCACCCAAGCTTAATGAGCCAGCGGCGCGCTGTTCGCAGACTGATTGATTTCGTGTTCTGGACCCCAGCAGATGGCAGAATTGTTTTGTTGACCTGGTTGGCAAGGATGCGTGGTGTGACCTTCCCTGATGGGAGACTGCGAAGAAAGCTGAGAACAGCAGTGCGAATTTCATCCCGATGAAGGAAGGATTGTCTGAAACGTTTGCCACCCCGCCGCTCTGCAGGAAGGGTCTCAAAGATTTCATAGTGTCTTGCCCAGTCCCGAATGCGACGGGTGAACCACACACCCTCCTTCTTATGCCAGCTTGTGGCAACCTGGCGACTTGCATCAATGCGTCCATATCCTTTTATGACCAAGGTTGAGAAATTCAGGAGGACCATCAGCGCATTAAGGCGAGACAGAGGCAGATGGTGCATGACTTGCAACACAACTGGAACTGCCACTAGAGATGGACCTAAAATTATCCAGCCTGATCTGAGTTTGCCAGGATTTCTTGTATCGACGCTGAGTTCGAGCAGATTTTGACATGACATCAGGACCTTTAATGTACACTTTTGGACGCTCTGCATTCAAAGGGTTGGAAAAAATAAATGAGAGAAGTTCAACACACTCACCTCTCTTTTGCAGATTCTCTCGGACCTGTTTTGGAGGCAGCCACTCTCCATCATCGGTTGGATCAACCTGTCGAGCAAGTGCTTTCATGCTTTCCAGCCCCTCTTCATCATCCATGTCCCAGTCTGCATCAGAACCCAGCTCTGAGTCAATGTCTGAATTAGTTAGTGCCCTCTCCTCAGCTTTCCAGTCATTGCAAAGACTGTCAAACATGGTGCACTGCTCTTCATCATCTGTAGCAGTCTCTGAGTGTCGCTCTGATCCGGAGTAGCACCAAATAAGGGTCCTGCAGGCTCCGGACGAGGAGATGGAGGGGCAGTGGAAGGAGCAGAGACAGCTGGTGAGGATCTATTGGATCCCTGGTTTCTGAGGCCAGAGACATTGGTTCTCTTCTTCTTGTGGGCAGGCATTTCGGAGGCAGCATCTATCGTTCCACCCATCGGGTATATGCAGGTCAGAACAGCAATAGATTCACGCAAGAATTCCGGGTGAACATCGGACTTTGGTCATGTGTGACACCATCTGACTTTTGTATCCCGAATTTCTCCAGAATGGCTTGTGAATTTATTTTCAAACTCATTCAGAAGACTCTCCTGAATGAGAGCTTTAAAATGAACCTACTTTTGTCCAGATTGAAGCAGAACCGGGGAAGTTGGCCAAATGTTGATACCTGTTTAACTTGTCATGTGATTTCCGGCCGAACGGCTCGTCAGAAAAAACTGAAAATATTTGGGAAAGGACTATTCGATGAGATCTATCGATTGCCAAAGTTTCGGAATTTTTGAAGAAAGAAAGTTTCAGTTGATGTCTTTGACTGTCCTCTACTGTAGAACCCCTCGCAGTATCGCTATGACAGTCCACTCTCAATGGTGTTAAAATAAAAGGGAAAGATGAACCTCTTATCGCAACCCTGTTTGCGGATGACAGGTGTTTCTCACTGCGCTCTCCTTCTGATTGATACATTGGAGGTACAGTACTTTGCTTGGTGTCAGAGTTGCCGGTGTGGGAGAATGCCGCAATAAATACAAGATTTACAGCTAATTGCAGTACCGAAGGCGCAAACCCGTTTTGGGCAGATTTTGAGCCCTGTGGCCGATTTTCTCATTCCTCAGTGAGTTCTGCACGGCTTGAGATGAAACATAGCTAGATAATTCGTAGGAATTCCTGCGCAATTATTGATAGAAAAAATTCAAAAGATATCATATTTTTGCATCCTCCAACGTTGGAAGCTTTTCGGGGAGTACAACCCAGTGCATTCAGATTTTGTCCAAAGAAGCTAGATTTTTGGTACTGGGTATTCCAATAAATATGGAGCAAACCCATGGAGGCAGATGTCTAAATATTTCTATTGTTCTCTTCTGTTTTTGTGTGCGGTTCTTGGTGCATGATATTTTGCTCTTCCCATGTTGAGAAGCGAATTATTCATATTTCTGGCTCTATCACCTTACTTGAAACATAACGAAGTACCCACACCCAGAAGCCAGCTCCTTGTCTGAATTTACCCCCAGAAGAGCTTTAAGTGCCAGGAGATGCATAATATGAGATTTTTTTGAATTTCTTTCTATGACCAATTGCACATGAATTAGTATGAATTCAATACGTGCAGAACTCACCGAGATATGGGCAAATCGGTCACGAGGATCAAAATTTGCCCAAAATGGTAATTTTTCTGTTCGCGCCTTCGGTACTGCAATTAGCAGTAATCACTCTTTTGTTTCTGCAGCTGCAATTTCGCCCAATTCTTGACATCCATCCTGCAAAAATACGAAATCTGCGAACCTCGAACTGCACCCGGGGTTCGGTTTGAGTTTTTTGGAGGCTCCGAACCTGAATTCAGGTGAGGTTCGGGTTCGGGTTCGGGTTTGGGTTCGGATTCGGGTTCGGGTTCGGGTTCGGGTTCAAGTTCGGGTTCGGGTTCAGGATCGGTTCTGAACCTAACCCCGGCAACACTACACCCTCGGGGGGAGCACCGCGTTGACCGAGACCGTAAGCTAAGAAGAGCTGGTACGGGGAAGGTACGACGAGCGGGGCAGGCGCAGACCGCGGGGTATGGTAGCGATGAATAATTGGAGCCGCAAGGAAATCATGAGACAAAGATGCATAGCAAAGAAGTCGAGGTCGGACGGGAGAAGTGGGACAATTCATCTTGAATTCAATACTAGAGAGATTCACTGAGCACGCCTATACAGATAGATTAGGGTTGTTCACGGCTGCCCCTTTTCTCTCCTTTTCATCGTCCTTTTTGCTTTTCTTTTCCTCTTCCTTTTTCAACGAGGGAGTAGGAAAAATTGTGAAATGTGGTAGGGGATGGGAAAGGTGAAACCGCTAGTGGCCGCTCGGCTCGGCGCTTTTTAAACTCCGCCGAATCTCCGCTGATGGCTCTCTCACATCCCAACCCGTGTTTTCTGAGGAAATCGCAAATTTTGTCCCGAAGGCCATTGCGTTCGGAGATTTCAAAAATAATGAGTGGGAGATCATGGTTTTTGCGTTGCATGACTGTCGTATGTGAGTGGCCCGCTTCAACACACATCCATTGCCTAAATCCTCTTCAGCCATACCTTACAAGGCTCGACAGGAGCAATTCTCCGTACCAGACAAATTGGTGGGATGATGTAGCCGATATTCGGCTGGTTGATCAATTCCGCGCTAACCCTACCATGTCTTCAGCGGCGATGCGGACGTGCATTCCCGCAAAGGATTTTTCTGCCTCGACGACCTTTTCCAAGGGGTTGCGCTGCATCGCCTCAATGATGAATACCGAGTCAAAACCTTTGAAATCAACATCACGAAACCGTACACGAGGCCCTGCCAGGACCACAATCTTTCAACCTTGCCGGACAGCCACCCGCGGAAATGCTTTATGCACGTACATGTGTGGGACACAGAGTTAGGAGCTCCAGGTTGGTCTCGAAGGCCAGCCTTTCATCACTACTAACCGATACCCACTAAAACCCCACCTCCCTAGTCCAGTCATCAGAGTCTGTCTTCGTCTTTGAGCACCATGGCCCAGGTTCGGAGCACTAGAGACTTCTTCAGCCATTTCTTGCTGTACTTCGACTTGTTCATCATGAGGCAATCGATAGAGATCCCAACATTTAGAGCGTGGGCTCCAAATTCTCACTACAACTTTCTTAAATGGACAATCCCATATTATAATTACTTGTAACTGCCATTCTCCCTTCTGGGCATCCCTCACTGTCGACAACATCCAGCCTACGCCGTACATAAGCGCCACCAAGCGGACGTCATTGCCGGCGCGCCAGGCTGCATGTTGTTTCTGGAGCCTACGTCTATTTGTAATACAATAAGGACAAACAGTTGGGAAAATGGCCACAAGTGGGGAACGGGACATGACCCCGAAGCTCGCAGCGGGGCGGGACCTGGGTTTCTGCCGAAGATGTATATAAGCCTGACCATTCCTACAGTGGGAAGGGGTCTACATATGCATCCTCTACTCTGTGCAAGCCGATTTGGGCTCTGCATCCCATCTGCATCCCGCCTCTCTGCATGTCGATTTGACCTCTGCATCCCCTCCTCCATGCATGCTGATTTGGCCTCTGCATCCCCCCTCTCTGCATGTCGATTTGACCTCTGCATCCCCTCGTCCATGCATGCTGATTTGGCCTCTGCATCCCCCTCTCTGCATGCCGATTTGGCCTCTGCATACCCCCTCTTTGCATGTCGATTTGACCTCTGCATCCCCTCCTCCATGCATGCTGATTTGGCCTCTGCATCCCCCTCTCTGCATGCTGATTTGGCCTCTGCATCCCCTCCTCCATGCATGCCAATTTGGCCTCTGCATCCCCCCTCTTTGCATGTCGATTTGGCCTCTGCATCCCATCTTCCATGCACGCCGATTTGGCCTCTGCATCCCCTCCTCCATGCATGCTGATTTGACCTCTGCATCCCCCTCTCTGCATGTCGATTTGGCCTCTGCATCCCATCTTCCATGCATGTTGATTTGGCCTCTGCATTCCATCTTCCATGCACACTGATTTGGCCTCTGCATCCCCTCCTCCATGCACGCTGATTTGACCTCTGCATCCCCCTCTCTGCATGTCGATTTGGCCTCTGCATCCCATCTTCCATGCACGCCAATTTGACCTCTGCATCCCCCTCCATGCACTGTGAAAAACGGATGACGTGAATTTCACGGTACAACATAGTGAAATTCACGTTTCACGGCAATTTGGAGTGAACCCAAATTTTCACTATATGGAGTGAAATTCTCTCTTCGCTACCTTTCAGAGTGAAATTCTGTTTCACTATGTTGGACCTGGACACTTGTCAACTGCAAGTGCTTTAAACATCTCGATTGACCGAGTAGGAGTTTGAGCTCGGTAGCATCATTAGAGCTATATTCTGTCGAACTAAGGTGGAGATGTTGTAATGTGTTGAGTAAGAGTGCTCCTTTAACAGCAGCCGGCGGGTGGGAATAATGGTGGGAACAGATGTGAAAGTGGGTCAAGTCGGTTAAGTGTGACCACAGACGGGCAAGGCAAGAAGAGTCCTCCTCGGGTGAGTCGAAAATCACATCCAAACGAAAGTACCTGACCAGTGTACCAACTTCGCAACAAATAGATGCGAAAAGGTGAAGGTTGGCTCTGGAGATGCAAGTGACGGAGCGAAACAAATGCATGCGGCTCCTTGTCAGAGATGAGCGCGAGGTCAGGGCGCAAGCCCTGAGAGTATCGCGGGAGGGGTCTGCTGCCAGGTCCAACCACGGGAGAAGATCTTCACCGAGGTTGTCAATGATCGCATCGGTGATCTCCTGTGGCACGCTCGGAGCTGCAGGAGCTGCGCTGGTTGACCCACTGGCGATGGACGTGCTAATTCCTGTAGCCTGTAGGACAGACCGTCAGTATAGAGGCGTGAAAATGCATCATCGCTCCAAAATCAGCCCAGAGACGCAGCACAAGGGCCGCGTCGGCAGCCGCTTGGCCTGCACGACACGAAAGAGGAAAAGAAAGGAGCGCGAAGGACGGAAGGGATGGAACTTGGAAGGTGCAACCACCCACTGTCAAAAAACGAAAACCCACCTCTGCGTCCTCGTCTGCTGGCATTCGCCTCGCGGAAATTGGCATGACCTGCGACGTGGTCAGCGGTGTCGTTAGGAAGGTCGGAAACGGCTGAGTGGCCACCCGCCTTCTTCGCTATTGCAGAGGCTACTAAGCACAGGAGAAGGGAGGAAACTGACGGAATGTCATGGAAGGCTGACATAAGGTGGTCCGTGCCCACCTCAGCCAGCACACCGGACACCATCAAATTTCGGGTCGGCCTAACCCTAGCCATTAATTAATATTACCGTAGTATTTCGTTCAAATCGACAGTCACGCGTCACGCACCCCGCTGTCGATATCGAAATCCGACAGGGGTCACGCGTCACGCGGCCGATTGTCGAACCTCCCGAGCGTGACAAAGGTTCCAAGTTCGCTTGGAAGATGCCAAAAAGGCAAAATTTGGCGTCGAAAAATCGAAAAATACAAATTCGTAGTTCAGGCATTTGGACCACGCGAGTATAATATATCCCCCCCCCCGCTTGTGTCACGCGAAATTTTGGCGGGAAATTCTAATGGGAAACCCGGTTTCCCAGAGAAACCCCAGCCATCAGAGAAACCTTCAAAAGTTCTAATGCAAAACCCCTCCGATAGGAGCCGCCCAATCAGCCTGCCGGATCAGTTTTGATGGTGTACCCCCGACACGCGTCGTATTAGAGATTGTATCGCGGTGGAACGAGCAGCAGCGCAACGCGAGCAACAAAAACAACAAAAAACTTCCTTGTATCCAAACAAACAAACACCAATCCTCCTGACTCGTCGACTGAAGTCTCTGAAGCGAGTTTTTTAGAGCTGAGATATGGGAATTTAATTAAAAGAGTAGAAGGAATATCTATACATGTTATACTTGAGCTGGAGACACATTAAAAAGCTCGAAGAAGAGCTTCCGAGTCCCCATGCATCGCCGCCGCCGAATCCACCAAACCCATTGAATCCGCAACAGAAGAGGGCGCGAAAAACAGTAAATAGGCAGGATTTGAAGGCGAAAAAAATACTTAGCGCTGAGAGATCAAAGGGTAGTGAAGCCCTGGTGCATAAGAGGAGATTGGCACGAAAGATGTACGCCTCAAGGAAGAAAATTGACGCAGATGACATCGCGATATTTCCTCCGCTGCCTCCGTCGAGGGAACTCCGGCATGAGATAATAACAGGCATGTGCCAAGACGTGGATCCAGTCGAGATAGAAGAATCAGGTTGGCCCGTGTCTGGAAAGTTGACGCTAAACATTGAATTGACGCCGATGGCTGATGTGGATATGAATTGGGACTTATTGATCCGGCCTGGTGTCCCTCGCAAAGAGCGGTTCAGCGACGAAGATCCAATCGAGGAATTGGATGGTCCCATTTTAGCAGATGGATGTGGCAGTATTTGTGTCGATTGCGAGGCCAGACTGCGTACCAATATCGTGCCACTATTTAGTCTCGCGAACCAGCTGTGGATTGGCAAAATACCGTGGCAGCTCCGCGATCTCTCCTTCGCAGAAAAGGTGTTAATTGCGAAAGTAAGACACAACAGATTTGTGGTTCACGTGGCGTCTGGGAGAGGTAAAATGAGCGCAAATGCGATCATGTTTTCAGTTCCAGTTGTCAAAGTATATAATATATTGCCGCCTTCCCTAGACGAGATCAGCGAGGTTCTGGCGTCCATCTTTGTGGGGCCTGCTAGGCCAAGCGATGAAGATGATGTACGGACACGTATGTTAGTCAGGTGCCAAAAGGTGCAGGACGCGCTGGACTGGTTGAAACTCAATCATTCTGATTACGAAAAACTTATGATATCAAAAGATATATTCAAAGTTTGCCGGAGTGCGGGATTCGGTGTGGAGTCGATTGGAAACAAACTGAAAAAGGGGAATCAAATAATGTCGCCACTGCTATGAGCGTGCACGAGAATGGAGACGATGAGGGTACGTCAAGCGGCCCGTGTTCTTTCGCCGTCGCTTGATTTACAGGTGAAGAATACGGGTTGGCGGACATAAAGACCTTGAAAATGAAAGCCATGGAGCACTTGAAACGACGCGGTGACGTCCTTGGTGTGGGTCAGTCTCAGGAACCTCAGTCATTGTATTGAAACCTTCAGTTGTATCCGCAGATGTTCCCGTGGTTGTTTCCTTATGGAAAGGGTGGTATTGGTCATCCTGTACATAAAAAGAGGATTGCTGAAAAACGCCATAAAAAACATTTACTTATGTATCATGACAAACGGTTTCAGACGGACCTCTATTTCCCGATGATCGCTTTCAAGGATACGCATATAAAGTCTGGATCTACAGGCAGTCATCTGCTGGCAAAACCCAAGAATTTTAAATTAGTCGCTGAACGGCTACGAAGGGTGGACGTCGATGTACTGTCAGACCTCGCGACTAGACTGGAAAAAGGTGAACACATAAAGACGAAAAGCGAAGAAGAACAACTGTGCTTCGACCTGCTCAATGACCTGGAACACGTTGGTGGTCATGTTAAGGGTTCGTTGACCTAAAAGAAAGATATGCGCAATGAAGTTTGGTCGCTGATTTCATTCAAAGGAGCGCCTACCTGGTTCATCACCTTCTCACCGGTTGACAATAATCATCCTCTATGTCTGTACTACGCAGATGACAAACTTGAATTCTCCCCGGCGTTGAGGAGTTCCAACGAGCGTCTTAAAATAATCCCCCGCAATCCCGTTACAGCAGCAAGATTTTTCCATCACATGTCGAAATCATTCATAAAACACATATTGGGAGGTGGCACTGATCATCCCGGTCTATACGGGGAAACAGACGCTTATTATGGTACTGTTGAACAACAAGGACGGCTCACTCTCCACATGCATATGCTGATATGGATCAAGAGTGCGCTATCACCTCAAGAAATTAGGGATAAAATGATGTTACTTGATAGTGCCTTCCAAAAAGACATGATAGCTTATCTGGAATCGTCCCATGTCGGCGATTTTCTGACAGGTACTATGGCGGATGTCAAATCGAGAGTTCCGTATCAAAATAAAGAGAGGAAAGGTCTGCATGACGTGATGTTCGACGAGGTGCGGACCGCTGCGCCTGTGAAATATGCTGATCCGACTCAGACATTACCCAACCCACCGCCTCCTTTGTGTGCAGACTGTATTGGTGTATTATGTGACAATTGCAGGGACCTGCGTAATTGGTGAGTGTCCTACGAGAAGACAGCCGACGACTTGATGTTGAGGTCGAATGTCCATTCTTGTCGTAAGCCTGTGGCCGGTACCGATCTGCGCCGTCGCTCACACATGCAGCTTTCACACCGTCCCGTCGTCCTCACGCGAACACCGCCCAGGACGTGGACGGACACGCTGGCGCTGGGCCCTCAGCTTCCCCGCCGCCGATTCTCCCTCGCCCAAAACAGTACTCGAACTACATTTCTAACACTATCCTCCGTGCCACAACGTGCGTATCCCCCTGGTGATGGTGCCCTTGATGTTGTTGCGCCTGCTGCTGATGATGCCCCGACACCCCGGCGCTCGTCGTCGGCCTCCGCGCCGGCTTTCTCAACACCGGCTCTGGCGCCTTCCGCGGCAGCACCGCCGCCTCATAGCTCTGCAAATTGTCGTCGTCCGCGCCCCCCTCCTGCTGCGCCCATCGCGGGTGGACGGAGCGCCGCCTAGTGGTGGTGCACGGGATACACGGGGGCGGCGTCTATCTCACCCTCGGGCGTCTTCACGCTCGGGAGACTCGCCACCTGTACCTTCTCACCCCATTCCCCCCGCACCTCCCGCTCCGGTAGCGACGCTCTCCCGCGTGGGCGTAACCCGCAGCATCCCCCCCGTGCCGGCCGTGCTCGTGCTGGGCGTCTGCAAGCCAAGCACATCGGCACCGCTGGGCCCTGTGAGCGGCGTGCGCATGTATGCCTTCCAGAACTCCCTCAGCTCGCGCGTCTCCGCCTCGCGTGTACCGGGCGTCTGCACCTGCTCTTTTCAACCCGCTCCCGTTGTCCGATAATTTTCAGGAGTTGCGCGTCACCTTCTGGCCGGTGCTTCGCTGCAGCTAGCTTCACATAATATCGCTCCTAAATTTGTTTTTCTGCCTTCGCTTTGAATGTTATCTGGTGTTCCGTCAAATCGCAGCGGCTTTCCATTTGGCAAGTCATAATTGTGCGCTGTCAGAAATTGGGAAAGGAATGCGCTGAATTTCACGCGGAATCGTCCAAAAGCGGGGTCTTGGGACATCTCTTGCTCCAGCATCGAGAATGAGACGGGCTTTAGCCGTGACCCGATATCGATGTTGGACCATATTAATACTGCATCGTCGGGGCTCTCTGATGGATCTGAGTGGTCTTCTTTGAGAGCTTCGGTCTGCTCGCGAATGAAGGTGGAAACTGTACGACGGTGATTGTGTTTAAAGGTTCAGTGGGCCGTGGAAAAAGGGACGAGAATAAAGTTGCCTGTAGAATTATTCAATTCGGCAGGGGGTGTGACGCGTGACATCTTGAACATATTCGTCAATTCGTCAACGGCCGAAATGGAGCGTGACATGCGGGAAATTTCGGCAACCTCCCAAACTGCTGCAAGTGAGGCACATTCCAGAAATGGGTATGTGCCGCATTTCCCAAAATGTGCTTCACATCCTCTGATCTGCCTCATATCAAATCCATCTGGGCCCGCCATTTTGTATATCCTCTGCGCGACCGATGCACTTGCCATGTGTCTTGTTTGATCACCGGAATTAACGCCTCGACGTACTTTGTTAGCTCCATTCACACCTCCGTCTAGTCTTGGATTTGTTCTAGTGTTGCGGCAAATAAGCTTCCGAAATTTACATCTGCAAATTTACCCGGCTAATCAGCGGCTAATTTACCGGCGGGCCGGGAGGGGTCGAAAAGAGGCGGTAAATTAGGGTGAATTAGGGTTAAATAGCTCTGGCAGAGTTGAAACAGATAACTTTGATCAGACATAGTCCAAACTCTCCAGTAAAAAGCTGTAACCTTTGAACAATTGAGAAATCTTGGCCGAATTACTGATTACTTGAGCTGTAGGGCCATTGCTCGCGCATGGCAGACCGAGTCTGTTTCAGTTTTGAAGGTTTAAATTTTACAGGAAATGGTGAGGAGTCTATTTGGATGTGGGCAGATTTGAACCTGTGTCATTCTGGAGAGAGGAACACCCACACCGTCGAATGAATGAATGAATGATGGATGGGTGCAAAAAGTCTTGCAAAGCAACAGAGTCATTGACAGGTAGAATAAGGAAATTGCAAAACTTGTATGTTGGAGGTTGATCATGAGGTGCGGTGCACATTATATGCTTAAAACCACCTAGGTAGCGTCCGTTAGTTAAGAGACTGAGCAAGATTACATCTCTGGGGCAGTTTTCCAGGTCAGATTTGATTCCTGAGGCGCTGAAAGCCTAACAAACCCTGCTGTCGGAAGGGTAGGCCAACCGGCTGAAATATCACACCTGTCGCTTTGAAGACAGATACATACAATAGGGTGAGTTGCGGGACATCTGCGGGAGCTTGTGGAAGGAGGGCTAAGTACAAAGTGTAAAAGGATGAGATTCTGATGGAATCAACATGAATCTTCAGAGACATTCATTCTTCCACTTTGGGATGCACACTATCCCGTAAACGGCAACAGCCGCCAATCCCAAAACTCGAGACGATTACGACCCGTTGATAAAACCGGCCGTCTAATGTTTCCGCTTAAATCACGCCTTTCCACAGGTTTCTGCTCAGTTTTGAATATAAGTTCAATGTTGTGGATGGCGCACATGAATTTCACATAACATATACTAGCCCAAATCTCGCAATTTAACCTGTAAAAATTATGGTAGGCCTGAAATTTATTTCGTAAAGAATTCTCACTCAATCAGGTATATAAAATAATGCCTATGATCTCAGAAAGACTTGCTTCCAGCTTGCTTGGGAGAGCCGTCGACGGCCGTCAGATGGTGGAGAGGGACGGTTGCGGGCGGTTAACGGACCTGCCATAACCATCTCGTCAAAAGACAATCAGAATCCGCCTGACAAGGGGGGGGGGGGGGGGGGGGGAGGGGGGGGGGGGGGGGCGCTACCGTAAGTGGGGTACCGATAAGGTATGCTCGGCGCGACATACTCGCTAATATATCTAACGTCAGCTTGAGGCTAGAAAAAAAAACAATGAATTGTACCTACCTCGGGCGTAGCGTCGGGTTTCGAAATTCGAACTTGAGGAAGATCAAAATGTCAAGATCTGAACGGTGAAGTACTAAAATAAAAAATAAAAAAAGCACCGTAACCACCGGCACGAAAGTTTGAGCATCCTCGCGGGCCTTGTGAGAGTGATACAAGTCGATATTATCATAATTAAAGTAGAATGGAAATAGCTGACCGTTGCGGGGCGTAAGTCAACCAGTTGCAATTCCAGGTATTGTAACAGGAAGAGTACACACATCAGATCCAAAGCAGACTGATTACGCAGCATGTTGGTTGAATGATTGGGTAGTTAGCGGACTTCAACAGGAAAAAAATGCGGACACACCAATCCGTATTCATATAATACGAGGTACGTAACTGAAGTGAAATCAGGACAGATTGAGAAGTGGATCACAAAAATCAACAACACAAAGCTCGGCCACATGCGCGTATTATATTCAAAAAAGCTCCGTCAGAGCTGTAAATAGGTGCAAAATGACGCTAATGATCGAGCGGCCTCAGAGTGGTGCGACGGTGAGCTTTGTATGTAGTCGAGCTGGGGTATAGGAAGCGAAAGTAACCATTCCCTTCTCTGGCTGAGGGGGAGAAAGCCGAGATCCAGCCAACTGACCTTGCTATTCAGTACATCAAATACCTGAGTTATCTACTTGAACTGATTCTTCACGTTCTCTGCATCAGGCACCCGAGTCATCGCTGAATAGAGCTGCCCGTGTGAGAAAACTTCTCTTCTCAAGTCGAGTCCCAATCTTTGAACGGTCAGACCTTGGCATCCATTAAAAGTTGTTGCATAACAGAGAGCGAGGGGAATCTGCTTTCGATGAACAACAAAGTTGAAACCTTGAGGCTGAAAGTGACAATTACAGCTCTTTGCGGTACAACAGGCGCGGTCTGTTTTTTTTTTTTTGTTCTGTTTTCGCAAGTTTTCACTAGAACGGCTGCCCTGAGCTCAATTCTCAACTGTTTCCCTTGAAAATAGGCTCATTCAATTCGCATTGAAAGTCCGCAGCGAATGAAATACCGGTATTTTTGATCCTTTTACGTAATATAATTTCTTCTGGAAAAACTTGGTTTTGAGTAGGACACCTGTAGCATTCGGAATACTGCCCCGATTGGCCTAATCTTTGGATATGTTATACATCTGATGTGGCCCTGGACAATGGTGTATTTATTTATATTACGTGCTGAGTGATTGTGATTTATTGCACACTTTAGCGAAGTAGATATCCAGACACAACCATAAGTAGAGCTGTCCATGGAAGTTTGAGTACATTGAGCTCCATAAACACTCACATTGGCTAGAGTCACATCAGATGTATAGCATATCCAAAGATTAGCCCGATCGGGGTAGTATTCCGAGTGCTACAGGTGTCCTACTCAAAACCAAGTTTTTCCAGGAGAAATTATATTACGTAAAAGGATCAAAAATACCGGTGTTCCATTCGCTGCGAATTTTCAATGCGAATCGAATGAGCCTATTTTAAAGGGAAACGGTTGAGAATTGAGCTCAGGGTAGCTGTTCTAGTGAAAACTTGCGAAAACAGAACAAAAAAAAAAAAACAGACCGCGCCTGTTGTACCGCAAAGAGCTGTAATGCGGGGTAGGTGCAATCGAATCTGATAATAAATAAGAAAGTGAGGCGATTGATTGATTGTTTACAGCCAAGTGAAAAAAATACCCGGTCGACGGTTTTCCCTGCGACAACAGCGGATATAGTTTCAACTTCAACATATAGGACACTTTTGACTTCAATTCAAAAGCATTCACTTCCATTGACGCACGCGCTCCCGCCCTTGCCGGATGTTGCCGGTGACGCATCACCGGTGCGATATCGCGTGCCTCGATCACTGACGCGTCGAAAACGAGTCGCGTCGCCATCCCGTAACAGCATCTTGGGGTCAACTTTTCAATGTGGCAAACCAGGGAAAATGTCTCCGAAGCCGCCGTAAAACGTCGCATGCTCGTCGTGGTTGCTGACTACTAACATGAAACTGTCTGTTCGTTCGCTATTTCTCTTACTGTCTGAGTGGCCGCGCAGAAGAATTCTGAACTACTGGGGCTTGTTTGGCTATGTTGACGCATTTTATCGATTTTTTAGGGGTCCGCAGATAGTTTTTTTTTGTAATGCGCTTGGGAGGAATCCTAATGTTCTGTGTTTGGTGAATCCAAAGCTTCAATCGGGTCAAAATCTTATTGCGAAGCACACTCGATCCGCACACTTGATCCGACTACATTTTGGCCATTTTGAGGCTTTTTCCGCATAGGTACGTGTCCGTAATGATGTATCTTCAATCTGAGTTCTGCACACATGTGCAGTGCATCCTATAGGTACCAAGAGCCAGGACGCTGGATTCTGAATGGCGGATAAGATGAACCATGACCGGTGGACACTTATATCGAGGCGCCGCGCGCGCACCATGGTCATTATTACTTATGTTGCTCAAAGATACTAACACCTTTTCTCCTTGGTGACATTCAATTTGGGTTGGCCTCAGACCTGGTGTGTTCCACTCCTGGTTAGATACAGAACACCGATTTCGCTGTTGCAGAGTAAGTTTTGGTCCGATACTCTTCTCGCAGGCTCGCCGATTGCAATATCACAGTGGCGCTTTGTTCAGGTTCGGTTCGACGCTGGTCAGCGCCCTGTCTTTTTTGTGGACATAACGAGCACTTGAGGCAAAGTATTGCTTATTAATCTGTTGCTCGCACCTGCGCTCGGTCCTTTAATTTTGTGTCCCGTAGCATGCAAATTGTTCGGCGGTTGGATGTTGCTTCTCTTTAGGTCGAAAGTAAGTTGTCTGATATGCAGTCTTACCTCCGCCGGCTCGCTGAAGGTAATCTCACAGCTTCGCTCGCGTCCTTCATTTCCAAGTACCCTTTGACGCTGGCCTGTGGCTCCAGAGTTGTTTTATTATGCCTGCATCTTAGCCACGGGTCTCACTTGTACAAGCGTTTGCGGTAAGCATTACTTACCACTAGACCAGTGGTCTTTCTGCCCGCATCTTGCTGCAGGTCGCAGGTCCTTTCCTAATATCAGTTGCCGCAAATATGGCTGTCCTCAAGAAAATTGAGGGGAGGATTGAAACCTGACCGGAGGCAGCAACTTGAACTTCCCTGGATTGAGGGAATAAAATAATCTGCATTAAGCTCTTGCGCTATCCAGGTTGTATTCATGGTGGATTTAATTTGACAATGGGCAGAGGCCTGTACAAGGAAATTCTCTCTGCTCCAAACATCCCGCGTGCAGTGGCAGCAGTGGACACAACCACGAAAGTCCATCTCAGATGGTGGATTTCAGTCTTCAACAACTGATGAGCGATAATCTGAGTTGAATCTTAGGTCATCGCATCAATGCTATCGTTATTGGGCCAGAAATTAGCCTAAGATTTCGTCCAAAAAAAAAATGGGGTAGTTCAGGTGGTGCATTTCAATGCTTAGCATGGGGGTTTCCTGGTCCAAGCAATGTATTGGCATTTAGAAACAATGTCCCACCTTGATTTGAGGTCAGAGAACCCCAGTCGGCTGAAATACAGACGGCGCGGCACTGCCGCGGCAAAACACAGCCACTGCTGCGTCTGCGGTTCCTTTCCTTTCCTTCCTATCGACCTAGTACCTCTTGAGCAACTTTGGAATTTCAATTAGGCCTCAAAAATCGGATGATTGGGCAACAATTAGTGCCCTATTTCGGCCATAAATTCATCAGAATCCAGGATCTAGTGACTTGGTCAAGATCTGTACGACAGTGAGGTTCAAGTTATATAAGGCAAGGTTCTGAAGGGGGATATATACTCTAAGCAATTTCCCAGCATCAATCAATGTTGCCCACACTTGATCTGAAGTCAGGGAATGAAACATATAAATGGTGCGCATCTGCCGCGGCAAAACACAGCCACCGCTGCGTCTGTGTTCAAGTTTTATTCCTTGCTATCTGGCTACCTCCCTCTTGGCAGTTCATAAATTAATGTCAGGCTTAAATTAAATGACTATTGGGTCAATTGCTGTCATATTTTTCCAAAAATGGGGCAGATAGGCAGGGATTTAGTCAACCCTTAGTCCAAGAAATGGGGTGTGTATTTTGATGTTTAAGGTGGTGTATTTAAGGTCAAAAGGATGTATTTACATTAATAAACATTCCTCTGACTCGATTTGAGGTCAGAGAAAGACACTGTAAGGAAATAGAGCCAGCGCGGCACTGCCGCGGCAAAACACAGCCACCGTGTCGGTGCGCGGCAATACCGCATCGACCATTTCGCGAACTGAGATTATCAGGAGTGTAGAAAATACGAAACTTGGGTCACAAATTACAGCGACAGTGGCAGTAGAGAACTTGCGCAATAGCCATTCGAGCCATCCAGTGGCTGTTTTGCCGTGCCCAGGGTTGGCTCGAATGGCTGATTATTTGAGGTCAATATACTCTCATTGGTGCTTTAATGAGACAAACTGACGTGTCTGGGCACAGACGCCTCGAGAACGGACGTAAAATTTATGCTAAATAAATAAATTTTCACTGCAACCTAGGGACTGAGGAAAATTTTGGGAACGCAGAAAACCGCGCCTTTGATCTGTGAATCGATTGAGCATACTCACAAGCCAAAAGAACAAGAATTGAGGACGCTGTGAGTGTCCTGCAGCCATCAAAAAGTGTCAAAAATGGGGGGAAAAAATCATCCGTCCTAAGTTCTGCAAAGGGCCTTTTCCGGTCCCAAAGGGCCTTTTCCGGTCCGTGAAATCTCAGTATTTATGGTCCGACTTAGTCTTCCGTAATCAGACTCCACGAGTTTTATGATATTCGATCAAACTTTAGTATGGAGGTCTGGCTGTCTCTCCGAAATTTGGCTGGATATCCCCTCAGCGGGCCAATTTCGCCGTTCCCGAAACCCGCACATATAGGAGGGGTTTCGGGGGTATTTTCCCCCCCGACATGGCCACCCCTTGGACAGGCCTTAGGCCCTTTACAGTAGGTTCTGTATGTCGAAGAGGATGCGGAAATAGGACGGCGCGTACGTCTAAAACTTACTTGACCATGTCATATTTTACCCCTCCTAGCTGATTCATCAGAATATGAATTTCGAGTTAATAATGAGCCCAGATGATGAGAAAAAAGATGAAGCAAGTGTACATGAATGAATAGAGGGAATGCTGGGGATTTGAGCTCGCAATGCCTCTGGCAAGTTGCGCATCTTTCACATTTTTTAGGCCAAATGGTTAAAATGGCCCACTTATCTTGCCCGTTGTGAGCTCGAATCCTGACTAATTCAGGTCAACCAAAGTGTGACTGTGGATGCTTTTACAATATACTTTCAGGCTAGCATGACCACTTCTCCATACAATGCAAATCCGCAAAGTCGATTTTTCTCAAAATCAGCAATTATTTTATTGTCGGACAACTGCACAGGTGAGGGATGGGTTAAATTGTGCCTAAAAGTTTCAATTTTCTCAACATTCATGCCAACATTTTATTTGAAGTCATTGGGATCACAAACAAGCCCATACGACCCCGTGCAGAACATAATAGTGCCACTGTATGTTTTTTTTTTTTTTTTTTTTGGTTTTTCAACCGAAATTTCGCGTTTTGTAACCCTAAGTAAGGAGTACCTCAGATTTTCATGAAACGAAAGTTTTACCTAGAAAACACTCCCATGTTCCTTCCAAATTTCGAATCTCGGGTCAATCCGATGAAAAATGAGGGTTGACATGAAGTTTTGGCCGCAACCATATTAGTTGAGGACATTTTCGGCCCCGCGACCCGGGATCTCGGGGACCGAAGCCGTCGCCTCGAACGTATATAAACGACCTGGAATGCGATCAGGCCAAAGTCCAAATGGCCATCAGAAAATTGAAAGCTTTTGCGCTGCTCTTCTTGCCTTTGCTCTATATCTCGATATGTCTCGGTTGCCTCTCAATGGTGGTTCTTGGAATCCTGGCCTTGATACGTAAGTCTCTTTATTCACCTTTTTTTACCAACGAAGTGGTTGTTTATCCACTCCCCTCAAGCCATCTCTCCGCCGTTCGAGCAGCGTAATATTGTGGCCGGGGTGTGCTTGATAGTATTTGGGGTCGTGGGCCCCGCTTTCGTCCCACTTTTCTGTGGTCTTGGGTTGGCAACAACAGTCTTGATGCAGGAATCAGGGACGGAGATGAATTTGTAGTGAATATGAATGTGGAATTATTGAGTCGGTGTGATTATGTTCCCCTGTTGCCCCCATCTTCTGTACTCAATATTTCTCCATTTGCGTGCTGGTATAAGTCATCTCAACAAACCGATTGACAGAAAGTCATGGAGGAGGAGGAGGAGGTATATTATTAGATTCTCACCCAGTACGTTTTGCGGAATCAAGCTTTGATCACGAGACAAGCAAAGGGATCAAAACGGTTCAAGTTCCTAAACTGACTGGTATCACTGGTTGACATTGGGATCCACCAATCATGATATCGGACTTAGAATTTTCAGCCCTTCATACCCGTCCTGCAGTCGTCGGGTACTTTAAGACCGAGGCATCTCAAAGCTCAGGTCTTAGAGAGATAGTTGTTCCATCTTGCAATTGGAGTCAATTGAGGTGAGGGCAATAGGGTCATGGGTTCAAGTGCAAAGGATTGTGTCAACATTATAATAGGGTCACGCGTTTGAAAATGCAGAAGATCGTGTGAATTTTATAATAGGGTCACGCTGATGAGCTTCGCTCCTCGCTGATCACCGAATCACTTGGCTGTGTAATAAACCCAGGGGAATGGCAAGAGCACACGGATATGTCGGAGCTTTCTCGGGGAGCGAGTGCGGAGTTGTCTGGCCGAAAAAAATTCGGATGCATAATTGGAAGGCTATGCGGTAAGGGACGTCAGATTGGAACCAGTTGAATTGATGCTGCCTTACGTCCGGCTCATTCGGATCGATGTTCGACATCCCGTTTCCACAGGTCAAAGAACTTCAAGAAGCCGCGCCAAAAGCCGCGGAAGCCGTGACGTGGAAGGATATCTTGTGTTTTGGGGATGCTCCTCGAGATCGTCTCAGATAACGGCAGTCAATGAGCATCTTTTACCACCATACGTCGTTTGTCAAAGCGCTCCATCAGCGAATTGACAAATCTCTGGTGACCTTTTTGGGCTTGTGAGCTTGTCCTGAGCTTGTCGACAAGCTCACAAGGTCAAAAAAACTCAAGAGTCAAAAACACCCTCCATCAATTCCTGAATCAGTCCCAGAACACCGCTAGAAAAAAAAAATTCTGTAGAAAATATTGACCGTGTGAAAATTTCCACCATTCTGGTGGCCTTGCGACCTTGCGACCTTTTTTGAGGTTTTTTGGCCTTGTTTGGCCTTGTACAAGCTCAAACAAGGTCCACCAGTTATTTGTCGAAACTCTGATGTCGCATACTTGAGGAAACATTGCAACATTCACCATATCATTTCGGCCTAACCTTTTCTAACCGTTTCCGTTTAGTTTGCGGGTTTGGGTACACGAAAACTAGATGGTCGGAGCCTTATGGGGCTCCAACCCGTCCCGTTATTTGACGGGTCGACAGACGCCGGGACGGACGGCTTTGAACCCGTTCGTCTGGGACTTTCCGGCAGCGCAGAGACAGAACGGGTGCGGAACGGGTTGAGCCATTAAGGCGCCCGTACGCCCGTTTGGCGGGTTCAACGGGTCATCATTTCTGGGTGTAAGTGTAGGTCAAATTCAGTGCAAATACATACGGAAAATCCCCCATACACGGACAGATGGCACTAAATCAAATCGAACTTTTCCGAAGCCTGAACCGGACTCTCGCCGAACCTGGGGTTCGGTTCTCAGAGGTTCGGTTCAGGTTGGAAACCGACTCGAACTTAAACGGTCCTGGACCATGATAGGCACGCGGCTCACAATGGTTCCCTTATCCCTGTGGAACGCGCCGGAATACATTATGGGTTTAATTGTGAGGCACGGGATTCATAATTGATTGTGTCCATGGCATCTACTCAAACCTTGAATACGGCAAGTACTCTCTTATCCAGTGCTGGCATTGACCAGGTCAAACCACTTTCCGATACTCAAACTGAAAGCAGGAGACCATAAAACTGTTGAACTCATGTATATCCCACAAGTCTGGTGAAGCATGAAAAAGTTCAAAGGAGTTTGGCGAGTCATTGCTCAGCGGTTAAAGGTCACAATCACGGGTCAAATTCAATTGACCCCTGTTTGACCCTGCCAATACCAACACTGAAAAAATTTCTTTGTCCTCCAAATCTTTGTCAGATGTTTAGGGCGCCAATGCGGACCCAAACAAGGACCCAACGAATGCATCAACGCGATCACGGCCTCGGCGGACGCGCTCAGCCGCTGTCAAATACGTAACTTGGTATGGAGACCTAATTTCTCGAGCTTGATTGGGAGGCGATAGCCAGCGCGATTCTAAGCAAAACTATCTCTTCAAATTTTCCGTTGCCTCCCTCATCATTGAGCCTGTGGCTCTGAAGCTCTTCATTCTAAAGGGAGGCTGTGCAGTGAGCACCGTATTCCACCCCGCCCGAATCAATTGCTACGGCAATTCCCGGCACAGAATCGGAACTGTGACCTACCTAATTTGCAGAAGAATTCCTTTCTCGGAAACTAATGAGAATGTCTTTTTTTTTTTTTGCACGCATTCTCCATTTGGAATTTCTTCAATGGGATGGTCGCAAGTTCGCCTTGCTCTTTTAAAAAGCATTGTTTCTCGTTCTCTCCGGCTCCTGCGCAGAATTAACTCTATTGCGTTGGGAAGGAGTTCAGAGTCTAAGGGGGTGGCAGTGCGATTCTGATTAGCGACGTGATACGCGACTCTGAATTGATCGAGATGGGGCGCAGGCGACTGGCAAATGACTCAATGCTCCGAGAAAAGGCCACGCAGTCGAAGGAACCCATCGGTGGGATGTCGTGTGCGGCGGAACGAGGCTCACAACGCAAAATTGAGCTGGATGCTCGTCTTTCAAGATGGATGTAGGATTTTTCTTCTTTTTTGTGGTTTTCATGCATCATGGTCTTTCGACGCTGAGATTACTCGGGGGCAAGTCCGCTACGCATCCGACGCCACTTTAGAGTGTGCGGAAGGGGGAAGCCAGCCGTAGTAGGATTTCTCGTTTTAGATGGTGGTGGTCGAAAGGCAGAAAAAGCGAGAAAGAGCATGAATTGCATCGCAGGATGGGACATGTTGCGCACGAGGCCGCCCGAAAACTCGTCAAGAAAGGACTTGTTCATGGCATTGAACTGGATGAATCCAGTGAACCTACAGTGTGCGAATCTTGCGAATCTGCCAAAATGACTCGGAAGCCTATTCAAAAATTCCGCGAAGCCAGACGTGCTGAAAATCTCGGAGATGAGATCCATTCAGACCTCTGGGGATCCGCACCAGTTCGAACTATCCACCACAAGGAGTACTATGTCAGTTTCACAGATGACAAAACCCGGTAATGGTTCATAAAGACGAGGTCTTTGAACATTATTTGGCAGAAGAGGCGTGGTGGAAGACACAGAAGAATGTCAAAATCAAGTGCCTACGTTCAGATCGCGGAGGAGAATATAGGTGCAACAAATTTGATGCTCACCTCGCAATCCAAGGAACAATTCGACGCCTCACAGTCCACGACACCCCGGAATACAACGGTGTATCTGAATGGCTCAATCGTACCCTCTTGAATAAGGTTCGCGCTATGCTTCTTGATAGCGGCCTTCCGAAATTTCTATGGGGCGAAGCTTTCATGCATGCAGTGTACTTGAAAAATCGTACCTGGACCCGCGCAATTGGCGACACAACTCCGTATGAACTTGTCTTCGGAGAGAAGCCTGTTCTGGCTGATTTGCACCCATGGGGTTGAAAAGCCCGTGTGCACGACGATAACGACCCCAAATTAGATATGCGAGGGAGAATTGGTTATTGGGTACGGGTACGGGACCGGTATATGCAAGTGCCTTGAAATGGCCCGCATTTTAAAAAGCGTGACCTCGCATCTGGGCCTCACATTTCCCCATGCATGAATGCACGTCCCGCGGGAATGAGGACTGAGAATGATCAAATCCATGCTTTTAACTCAATTCCAAGCTGCACAGAGAAATTGCCGGTGGTGTGGGGCACTGGTGGTGGGGTAGTTGATGGATGGTCCCAATTTGGGTGGTCGACGAACTTATAACTCGCTGAGTTCACACTCGAATAAAAATCCCTCTTAGCAAAAGATTCCTCTGGTCAACCCGAGTGTTTCTCCAAGAGCAATATAAAATAAGATTTTTTCTCGGTGATTAGTAACTGTTGTCACAAACTGGTGGTGACTAAGTGGTTTGCACCATACTACAGTGTATATTACCGCCGCTCCGGGAGGGGGGCTCGCCGGGGGAAGCTGCCAGGTTAATAGGTATTGGAATTGTCTACCAGGCCGCGAGGAGTCAACCGAAGAAGGGTGACGACGGGCGGGGTCTTCAGAATCTTTCAATTACGTGCGGAAACAAAGTTTAGACTGTTCGGGAATCTAAAATGAGTATTCTTGAAGGCTAATTCCTCCGTAGCGGAGCACGGGCAAACTTGTCTAGATTTACAGTTGCGGCGAAATCATTTGTCTTTCCTTTTTTGGAAATTCCCATCAATCGCCGTCTCTTTTCATGTTCAAACGGTCGTTGTGAAGTCTGGAGCCACAGAAGCCATCTTACATGTCTAATGAGTCTCTGACAAAGCACTCAAAGCTCCGTGACTTGGTATCATCCCTCAATAGAGCCATTATTTCCCCCATGGCAATCCACTCATTGACAGAATAACATGATGTTTTGACCACAGGACTGGACACAAACTCAGCCTGCATGAATGTGGCATCAATCTTAGTCACTTTTCCAGGAGTCTAGAGCCCACGACGAAGGCGGGCAGCGAGAATTGATCGTAATTTCCAAAAAAGGGAAGACAAATGATTTCGCCGCAACTGTAGTACACACAAGCGCTCGCCGGCGCTTCGCGCCGGCTCCCACTTTATAAATAAGCGATGCCTGTCAGCTGACCGCAGACATGTGAGAGAGGTTTACAAAGGGAGATACGGCTTCAGACAGGCTTAATCTTATAAAGAGAGTGATTAGAGAGTTTGTGATAGCCACCTGGAGCAACCTAGGTGGCTTCCGAGGCATGTGGAGCCAGGTGGCTCCAATGTGGCCAGGTGGCTTTTCAAATGACATCACTGTTGGTTTTGTTGGTGTGAATAACATCCCTCTGGTTCATATCTTTCAAAAAGATATGCAAACATGCTCGACAGGCAAGAACGGGCGAGATCACGCACATATAAGTCTAGCGAAGGAGAATTCAGCATCTTTTGGCC
Source organism: Mycena leptocephala (assembly GCA_029378395.1). NCBI lineage: Eukaryota > Fungi > Basidiomycota > Agaricomycetes > Agaricales > Mycenaceae > Mycena > Mycena leptocephala. Next base: position 100,125 of record JARJLF010000030.1, on the reverse strand, counting down.
CTCCAGAGAGGAAGGAGACAGCAATGATGACGAGGGGGCTAAGGACAATAGCATTGAAGCAGAAAAGAATCGAAAGGAACACAGGGTTACAATGGGACAAGCCACCTAGAAAAGCCACCTGGGATCACATGCCTCGGTAGCCACCCGGGTGGGTCGGCACAAACTCTCTATTGTGATACTGCAAAAGCTACACAAATCGTTGCTAGCGGACTAGGCTTTGCACCAGGGTTTTTTCGATGATTTCTAGGGCTTTTTTTTTCTTCTTCTTTTTTGGTAATTGAGGTTAGACCTGGACTGACGTCGCGCCGGAGCCAGAATTCGGGTCAAAATTTTGGTCGGCCCCAGGGAAAAGTTCGGTTAAAAGTTTCTCGAGGGCTGGATTCCGTATCCGACCTCCCAAGGGATATGATAATCAGGGCTCCTACCAAGGGCAATACAGTCACATCTTTGGCAATGTCAAGCAGTTTTTGGCCTCTGGAAAGGTCGATATCGCGTCTGGGGGGAATCTGAATCGACGAAAATGACCGGGATGATCAGGGCTTTCCAGTGGCTTTCAGTGAGGGCAATACAATCACGCGTTTGAAAATGTAATGGATTGCAATGCGGGCAATGGGGTCACATGGTTGAAAATGTAGCTGCAGAAAAATAAAATCTTGACAATTTTCGGTACACCAGGTAGTGCTGGGTCAATGTAAATTACATCGAACCCCTTCTGAAGTGATACGGATGGCGGACACATTTAAGGATATCTTGTGAAGCGACAGCCGATGTTTACATGCTTTACAATGTTTTTTACACCCTTATAGAGTGCTCAGGAAGAGCCATGGAAAATTTAACCGCCGACGGTTCAACTGGTGTAATACTTTTCGCTTCTGGGCAGGCAGTTCTGACTCCACAAGCCCATTTTGCTCTTTTCTCGTTCGAATTAGGCACCTTAGCATGGAATGAATGCTCACGAAGAGCCATGGAAAATTTAACCGCCGATGGCTCAAGTGGTGCAATATTTTCTGTATTTGGGCATGCAGGTCTGACTCCACAAGTGTATTTTGCTTTTTCCGCGTTCAAAAGTGGAATTGATACGGATTTCTCGGTGGAATCAAGTTCGTGGGCATGGAATGAGTACTCTGAGAGACCCATCGAAAATTTAACCACTGGCGCCTCAAGATGTGCAAAATTTTCTGTATTTGGGCCTGCAGGTCTGACTCCACAAGAGTATTTTGCTTTGTCCTTGTTCAAAACTGGAATGGGTACGAATTTCTCGGTGCAATCATGTTCGTGGGCATGGAATGAGTACTCTGAGAGACCCACAGAAAATTTAACCACCAGTGACTCAAGTTTTGTAAAACTTTCTGTATTTGGGCAGTTCTGACTCGCGGGGTCGGAGAAGAGCCATGTAGCCCACACCGCAGACTTTACTCAAGGGATAATGCTCAACCGGGGTCAAATGGGCTCCATTTTACAAGCCTTTTTCGGACTCCCAAGATTTCGTGTTAATTAGCATCGGTAATTTTCGCAAGCCTATTTCCCGCCACACTACCCCAAATGGTCAGTATTATGCTTTGTCCTCGTTCACATCTTTTTGTGCCCTGTGCATCAATAGCACCCAGTATTTGAACGGCATTCTTTCCTTAGATTTGCTCGCTTCGTTCGCAACAATCGATGATCTGATGTTCTGCCATGCGGCTTGGGGAGGACTACAGGCAGAGAAATGACTGTGCGTGACAGTACCAGCTTTAGTGTTGCTTTGGTTCTGATCCCCATAGGAAATCCAGTGGGCTTTTCGGGCTACTTGTAGCTCAATTGGTGTCATCGCAGATTATTTAGCTGAAAAAAGGCTCAAATATTAAGGTAGATTCAGGGTCTCAATCTGCCTCGATCTCTGGGAGATCCAAGCGCCAGTAACATTTCCAATTGAAAACCTCATTACCCGTTTACACGGGCAAGATACAATTCCGATCTCCCATTGAGAAATCAAGTATTGGTAATCTTTGAACTTCAATATGTGGTATTGTTTCCAGGTCTCTTGCGTAATGGGCCATAGTGTGGCTTTATTGGTTGCGAAAGAGCGGAGAACGGGACAGCAAGGACCGGCGGGGCCGGGCTTGGGTTTCAGCCGAAGATGTATATAAGCCTGACAAGACGAGGCTGATTTTTCGCCCAATTTGGCAAAATGTCGCTGTCCAGCACGTGCATCAGAATGCATTTTGACCGTTTTGGCCAAGTATAAGGAAGCACTTGCTATATTTAAGGTTTGAACAGCCAGCGGGCATTAATCGGGTTTAAATATTATTTACTCAAGTCTAACGGGCGCGCTATGTTGGTTGTCGCGAGGATATTCGCACCCTTCCCATGCTGGGGTGAAGCGCCTTGAGCTTTATGGGGGGCTGCCGTACTTCCTGCTGTGCTCTCCACAGTACACGCAGCGTAACGCTCCGCGCGAGTGGATCGCCCTGTCTGCATGTGCAGTGGGGCCGTAATTCCTGCTTGTGCGCACCACGGCGCAAGTAGCATACCGCCCCGTGTGGCGCGAGTGGCATCCGGGACACCGAGCGAGTATAAAGGTCGAGGGGGTAACAGGATATTCGCAGCTCCTCTCTTCCTCGCCTTTCACTGCTCGCCAGGTCCGTCTTTATCTTTACTTATTTATAGCTCTCTTTTGTTCCTGACATTTCACTACACGCTAGTGTTAAGTTCTCTCGCCCGCCGTCCTCTCCCTAGCACAATCCATACATGTAGCCATTTCGTAACTACTCAGATGTATTCTTCACGGTCCACGGTCGAATACCATCCAGAGCCGTCGCTGGCCGCGCTGGCGACGCGCTGCATCCTCCTTACACCACACGTGCCCTTCAACGCAAGCCAGTTAGACCAGCATTTTGAAACCTCAGCGAGCAACGATTGCGATGTACACAATGTAACACATGATGAGGTTGATTTTTCACCCAATTTGGCAAATATAGCTATCCAGCACGTGCATCAGAATGTATTTTGGCCGTTTCGGCGGCAATCCGCCGAATTGGGCCCGTGGCGGCCATCCTACCGAAAATCATCGACAACACAAAAAACGGCGCCCGCACCATGTTCCGCAAAGAGCTGTAAGTGGCATGCTCGAGGCTGCATTGAGAATTGGCTTTTTTCTGGAGAGTCCCCGTCGTTCACTCAAACTTCAGGCCTCGCCCTATGATAGTGTATGATCTTGGAGCGGTACACTAGCAGTATGAGATACAGCAAAAATAAAATAAAATAAAACAGGAAAACGGTGGGCATGGATCACAGTTGTTTTGGTAGCGTCCATTTGGCTTGATTTGCTTTCCCTGTAAGAATTTGATTATATTCTTCCCCAAACAGACTAGGCAGCCAAACGACTTTGCAGTTTAGGCGAACATGCCAACAGCAAATAATTTTTTTATTGACAAATTTTGTACCTCAATCAGGTCAGTGGATTGTTTCCCATTGAGAGGCAAACCCACGCCGAATAATTTATGGCATTGCCGCCCCACTGACGCCCCCCACGGCAAAGGGCGTCAAAGGGCGGCAGTGGCGTCAGTTTCACTTTGCCCAGATCCCAGGGCTCCCACCAAATGTTGTTGCTTTAACGAGAGCGTCAAAAAAAAATTGGTACGCCCTCAGAGACGACTGGGTCATACAGATATCCAGAGAGCAAGTACTGGTGCTCCCAAATTTTGCCATGACTGATTACACTTCACAAGGTAAATCTAGAGAGTTAAATGTTGTTGACCTCAATAACTGCAAGAATCATCATTCTTACTATACTGCCTTATCTCGGAGCACGACTTCGGATGGCACTGTGATAACGCGTGGAATTCCCGGTTGGCTGTGACAGGAATTCAGGGAGTTGGAGCTTTTGAATGAGATCAGTGAGCTACGGTATCGGAATCGGTTGCCTGCCTCTGTGAAGAGACTATGTCGATGTGATTTAATTCATGCGTATCAGGAGATCAAAGGGGTTAGATATGAGCCTGCAGACCTTCACGAAGCAGTTCGGTGGCGCCAACATGAAGATCGGCCGATAGTCCCTGCGAAAATCCCGTCCGGCAAGTGGGAGCTTGTGGGAGCGGACATGCCAAAGAAGATCGCCTCAGAAAAAGGGAAAGAACACCCAGCCGAAAGCAGGGGCGATGCCGCGCTAGTCCGGTGCTCCGGTGTTGTCTCGGCAGACTTCAAGCATGCCAGAATTTGGCCCAAGGCGACCAAAAAAATTTGGAATTTTTCTTTCCATGCGTCCAAACACATTTTTGAAGCCTTTGGAAACTTTGTCCACAAAGTGAAATAAGGGTCGCGGCCCCCCCCCTGTGTCTCGGCATCTTCCGGTGGCTGCCCCTTGGCTGTAGGTCTAATATATGCTCGGATTGATATATAGTCCCCTATTCGTTGCGACTCCATAAACCCCTGACACCAGAACCATATAATGAAGGGGGTCGGCTCTTGATGCGTACTTTCGCACCCGCACGACATGGATAACAAGGAGCCTGGTACGAAGGGATAAGAGCGATATTCCAAGCGTACACGGGGCCTGAGGCGCAATCGGCGACGGGGAATGTTTACTCAATGGATTGGTCGATAAAGACACAGCCAAAATATGGGCCATCCCTCTCCGTTACAAAATAATGCACTCCCGACGCTGCGCGAGTGGGAGAAACAGGTTTGCGGGCTGAAAAGCCACGAGATCGACGCCGTGATGGTTTCGAATTCACGCCGAAAGTTTCTATGGTCACAGGGCCCACTGAGGCAATGTCAATGAATTGCAGCACAAGAAAGAAAGGTGAATCAAATACATACCGATTGTTCAGCCACTTCCAGTATACCCTTCGCCTCTAATTTCGCGAAGAAGTTCTTGAGGACAACAGAGTTGGTGGTGGCAGGAATGGAATTCATCTCGTCCACAATGACTCGCACCCTCTCGAGTCGTGGCGTGCGAAATGCCGAGAGTAGGGTGTCGATCCGTCTAATTGCATCCTCATTCGCCTTGGTGAATCCTGTGCCCCTGAGAGTGAGCATCCGAAGGGAGTTGCATGCAGGAAGGCGAGACAATTCCAGCTCGATATTGTCGGCATTGAAAACCAGGGAGAGCTCTCTCAAGTTGGGGAATCGACTAAGATCTAGGTTCCCATCGGTTCCTAACCCGTGAAGATCAGACTCGAGCATAGGGAGGCAAAGTTACCATTGACATACCCAGTAGAACGAGAGTCTCAATGGTTGACTGCGCCGAACGGAGTATGTGGCTCAGGGCGTGAGTCAGTCCGCCGAAGTGGTGGAGTCGAGTGAGAGAAGAGAAGTCGAATGGGGAATGGGGGGTGATTAGCCAATCAATGATTTCGGGCGGAATAAGGGCCAGTTGCAACTCGGTGAGTTTGACTTTCCCTGCGCCCGTTAGCGGCTGGGGCGCCGGAGGTGCAGACACATGAACTTCATCAATCGTTACGCAGTGCAACATGAGTGCTCTGAGAGTGGGGGCGCTGCCCTGGAAGAAAACCTGCAACGCTTCCATGCTGCTGAATGCACCGCCCAATGCTACCTTTCGGATACCGGCAAGTCGAAGGAGACTAAGCGCTAAGGCCAACGCTGCACCGCTTGCAGTGTGAATAGATCTGATAGGAAAGTTAAAGGAGATATCCCGAAGGCTGGTGATCCCCATTCCCGCTATCTCGGTGAGGACCCCCTCGTCCAGCGGCGCACTCACGCGGCGAACCATCGGTTGGAGATGGGGTGAAGATGCTAGAATTTTACGGAGGCGATGCGCACCCTCGCTGCCGCTGATTTGTGGGGGATCCGCTGGTGTCCAGATGTTTATTGAATGGAAGAGCCGCAATTGTGCGGGGTAGGTGAAGACGCGACAGAGCAGTGTGCATGCCTTCAAATCCTGTGAAGATTCATGGAGGAAGCCTACGATCAGGTCAATCAACTCTGGCGTTCTGAGCATCGTAGCTGGAGAAAGGTCTATGTCCCTCATGCAGTTAAAAAACAAAAATGAGACCAAAATGAGACACGTCACGATAGTGCTTGTATAAGATAATTGACTTTAGCACGTGACCGCCGGAGTGGAACCGTCGGCTCGTGGCTATATAGTATCTCAGACTTGGGTGTAGGGCCGTGGCTTTCCCCGGAAGAAACTCGTACTTATGTGCTCTTTTTTATTTTATTTTCATACGCTAAAGTCATCATTGAAACTCATCCAACAAGCTCTGTTGTTACTTTGCCAGTATGCTGTCTAATGTGTCCAGGTAATCGCGATCCGAGCTCCAAAGGCAGAGGCTCAGCCCCAACTTTAAATAAATATCATTACAACTCTTTGCGGAAGTTAAGGCGCGGCCTGTTTTTTTTTTTGGTCAAATTTTCTCATTTTTGTTCTTGCGGGCTCAATATTGGGCTTATATCTCTGCAACTATATAGAGACGAGCCAAGAATTGAGCACCCCTAATGCAACTCTTCTGTTCTACTCTCGACATAAATGATAATGCGAATTAAGCTCATGGCGCCCGATTTGCCCAAAACAGTTCAAAATGGGGGAAAAAAAAAAAAAAAAAGGCCGTGCCCTAAATTTTGTAAAGGGCAGTAATTTATTTAGAATTATTCCATTTGCCACCCCAGGAGCTGTTTACAAAAGCAACGCTTGAGTAAAATCCCGGATGCCAAGTTTGGGCAAGAGCCGGTGGTGTTGGACTCATCCAGGCGGGCATACAAGTGACATCGAATGTCGAATCTCACCTGCTACATACACCAATGCACCTCATTTAGGGTAATATTTCTCTTCAATACAGTCCTGAATTCTCGACCTGGATAATGAATTGTGCCTCCTTTTTTTCCTACCTAGAGAAACATGTAGCCAAACCTAAAGGTTCAGCAATAAAACTTTGTGTAGTCTGACTACGGGAGACTCCTCCCAGGTCTGTCTACCGTTGTACCACCGTTTATTCCGCACCTTCGGCCGCTGCCTATGAGTCGATTCAATCCCGAACGCGACTGCATGTTGCGAGGATGTGGCTTATACTTCAAGCGAAAGTTCAGAAGATATGTAGAGAAAGTTCAGGAGCTGAGTCGCATTCAAATTCAACAAAGATGTATGTACGAGAAAACAAGGATGCCTCCTGTCTGGTGAAGTGTAGACTCGGTGAGAAGGGAAATCCCCTTCCCATTGGTGATTCGTGAGGTCGAGTTTGTGAGCTTATTCTATCAGACTCTCACCCTGAAACTGATCCGATTTGGTTCGCAATCAAAATAGCTTTCTGATGCCCCATCCAATTCTCTTTGGACACATGGCAGACCCTGGCAGACCTCCCTTGCCTCCCAAACCTGAATACCCCCAGGGAAATGATAACCTAAGCCAACCCAAGCTCAAGTGCTTGCGTGCCTGTCATGAACTCGGTTGAGCCCTAATAATGCTGGTTCAGACTTCATGATTATGTGTATGAACTCGAGGCTTACCGTTGGACAGAGACGCGCGGGAATTGTACGATATGTAAGTCTTCTTGACCTAGTCGAGATTTTTTACCTGCTTGATAGTCACGCTAGGTTGCGCGCCCCCTGGCGTGGCTGATGCTTTTGCGAATTGATGAAGTGATTAAACTTCGGTTCGAAAACATCGATAACATTCCTGGAGAGAGTAGGTCCTTCATTGATTCATAACTTTTACATAACTTGAGTCACCAGTGGTTAAATTTCCTGTGGGTCTCTCAGAGTACTGATTCCATGCCCACGAACTTGATTCCACCGAGAAATTCGTACCCATTCCACTTTTGAACAGGGAAAAAGCCCATTTTAATCCCGAACCCCCCTTGCGCTGGCAGGTACTAATGCAAGTCCTAGGGCCATTTTCGCAGCCGCGAGCCCTCATCACTGCGAACATTTACAGTGGCGACGGCAAGTTCTACATGTGCGTGTTTAGGTCTATTTCTAAGTCGAATCACTCCAAATAAAACTGTGCTATGAAATTTTGAGTGATTTGAACAATTGGAAAATTTGGGTCCGAATATATGGCCAACCCCATCCGCTCATTAAAAAATTGCGAAAAATGTATTTCTACCCTCTGAATCTGAATATGAACTCGGTTTTTTTGATTAAATGAAAATCCGAGCCGCAATAAAAATTGCAGCTTTTGATTGCCCCGGATTGTAGGATCCAAGGATTGTTCATGGCTTGGGCCACTAAGAGAAACTCTCTACGCCTGAATCTACTGTACTTAGTTGTAATACAGATCATCTGCCGGCCACATGCTCAGGCATTTGCGATATTCTATTAGTGCTTCTCTAAAGTCTGCGCTCTGAACATTATGAAATGTAGAATTTGTTTCCCACTCATGCCTCTGGTTCACACTTCTCGCTCACCTCTTGCATCGAACCTCCCCGGCACATGTCTCCCCGGTCCTGGGACCACAATGGATGTAGTTAAATCCAGTCTATGAAAAATCTCTGCATCTTAGTGACCTTACGCGTCTCTGCTTCCTCCATGGTTCTTCTCGGTCGAATATGCATGTATCCGTGCTGTAACCCACATAACGTTCCGTTTTCCCCGTCGCAATTTGTACTGGTCGAGTGGCGTTCCATCAATGCACTCTGCACGAAGTTATGTCCTCAAATTATCTGTGCACTCCGCCGCTTTCTGTGCCACACATGTCCTCGTGCTGTTGATCGTCCTCATGGCATCACAATATAATCCAACTCATCCTATTCGTACGACTCGGAAAATACTCTACCCTCGCGTGCGCGCCATTCAGATTCTCACGACTTCAATATTCAATCCCGGCATGAATTCCCTGTCTCTATCGTAAGTCGCACCGCGTCGAAAAGGTTTCGCTTAACCCCGAATCAGATTCAAATATGAACTCAAACTATGGACAGCAGTCATAAATACTATTCCCCAATTTGGGATCCCGCAGGCAATCCTCCTTCTCCCTGGTATTTCAAGCCGGGTTCTCTGTATTCAAGGATCCCTCCAGCGCGTCCAATTCCCCGATGAAATGCTCTTTGAGATAGTCCCTGTATGCTTTCATCTCACCTCCGATCTCCACCTCCCCGCTTCCGGGCTCGAAGTCAGGCAACAAGCGGTTACTGGACCGCTTCGCTATCCTCTTCCATAAGCGAATTTTAGGGTTGGCGGGGAGAAAAGCGAGTGAACGCATGACCTGAGTCTATTTGACAGAGAAGTGATGAAAGCTGTTTGTGTGGGAGCGGCAGGTTGCGGCAGAAAGCCGAAGTTAAGGTCCGCTGAGCCGAGGAACTAAATGTTCTTTCATCCTGTTATTTTAAACCTTTAGCGTAATTTCATAAGGAGACGGGAGACATTACAGCTCTTTGCAGAACATAGGGCGGGCGCGTTTTTTTTCTGTTTTTGCGAGTTTTCGGCAGAACAGCTGCCCTGACCTCGATTCTAATCGGATTGGCTCGGGAGTAGGTGCGTTGGAATCGCATTGAAAATACGCAGTCAACCTAATACCGGTATTTTTGATGCCATCAGAAAATGCAATTTCTGCCGAAAAATCTCGGCTTTTGGCAAGTCACCTGGCTGCGATATTCTGGCTCGCAATTAAGGTTTGATGATAAAAGCTTAAATTGATCAAGTGTTTCCTATCAGTCGGGAAGAGCTTCAAGATGCATACACCTCACATTGTATCTCTTTTCGCGAGTACCGTCATTCTAACATACAGCATGGAACTACAGAGTTGATTTTTGGGACATCTGTACAGGTGGCATATGTACTAAATTGCACCTATCTTGAAATAGCTCGGCGCTCATGGTAGTGAAGTCATTCGACCCAGCCCAAACGAGTGCGTGCAAAACTTTCCGTTATTCAGTTAGAGAGTACACTGCTTGGCATTTCAGCCTCAGCAGGAACAGCACAGAACGTAGACAGCATTTTTGCAATCTCATTGGGATCCTGCGATCCGGCGCCTCCATCGATGGCCCGGCCAAAGAGAAACAGAAGCAACCCTTAGATTAAGTTGTGACACGCACCGGGCGATGCCTAGATGAGATAAGCGCACGTCTGGGCCCCCAGGCGCCGTAAGCGGAAGTAAACACATTCAACGAGTACTTCACGCCCCAACTTGGGTCAACTTCTGCGACGCGCGACAAGAAGTGTTTAGTCGGACGACATTAAAACCATGATAGGATGAAAAAACTCGTTACGTGACTCTCGGTCGGCTCGCTACCTATGGAGCCTAAAGAGGCATATAAGAGAATAACGATAAAAGCACTTGATTCAATCAATGTGTAGCTCACCAGCCCCACTCCATTCAAGCAACCAGTTTTGTCCTTATTCAAGTCTAAACCGAGTTTTTCGATTGCGGCATGCATTAAAATTTTTCCTAGTCTTCGTGATTGACGCATCCTCAGAGCGGAAGTCGTTGACGATACCAGCCATCCAAATGTCGAGGCGGCTTTCGAAGTCCCGGGTGTTCTACCGTCTGACCTCAGAATTTATCTGAAGCATGGGATACTCATCATTCAGGGACAGCGTCTCCCTCGACATTCCGCTGCATGCGGCCGACACGCACCTGTGGCACCTCCACCCACGCCTATCACACCAAAAACCAGGATCATACCTCAGAAAATCCAGGAATTCCACTACGGTAGATTTTACCGAGCACTTCGTCTTCCGTCAGACACCAGGGCAAGTCTCTGCTCGAGTATCGGAGCATGATTTTTACCCCTTGTAGATTCAGACCATCAGGGCGAATTTAAGCGATGGTGTTCTTGCAGTCACTTGGCCACGGGAGCAAATGAGAGAGGATCAGGAGTCAAGGTCAAAAAGAGTGGTTTGAGGGAAGGCATAAACTTCAGTTGTTTCAGAGTCCCAGCTCGATAGCAGTCGGCCAAGCTCAACGAGACTAGTTACTGTACCGATTTTATGGTAGCAATCCAAAACGTGTAACGCAACTAGAAATCAAAGGAACGTGGTGACTGCGCAGAATAACAGAAAACCGAATAATAGCCTGGTTGCGCATGGAGCCATTCAATGGCTTTGGGGCCGTGCGCAAAAATGGCAGGCGAATGGCTCTACAAATCCCATTAGTGTCATATTTTGACTGTGGAGCCATCCAATTGCGCACGGCCAAAAAATCATCAAATGGCTCCAATGGCTGTTGCGCAAGCTCTCTATTTACACGTATCTAAGCCCACCGACAAGGATAAATTCTATCTCCAAAAATCGAAGATCCGGTTACTTTTGGTGACATCGAGTACTATTGCCTCGGCGGCTGGCTAAACAATTTACGGCAAGTTGGCGGACAGTGTGGGGCAGATGACTCAGTTGATGTCTTTTGCGAAGAAGGAAAATCTCGGGGCACTCTGTGCGTTTGGATGTCTCCTCACAGTCGTGACGAAAATACCACACACGTGCTAAAATCGTTCGCCGATAAAATACGTGCCGAGCAGGCCCTCTTCATGAATAGTTTTAGGTTTGCTGACGACACCAACGCTTCGTTCCAAGACTAAAGCGTCCTGGAATCTCAAGGAAACGACACCTTTAGCTTCACCCCGCGCGCTGATCTAATGCTGCCTAGCACATTTGACGTCATCTGATACGGGGCCCACAAATCGCATTTGTCGATACCATTGAAGGATAATGCAGATCAGACCTTTAGCGAATAAATGAGGTTACAAGCTTGAATTCGAGGGCCGCCTATCTCGGATCCGAAAAAGCCCGCGATCGCCGTCCCCTTGAACGACAAACTCTCGGCCGTGACGGCTTGGGTTGGCTTCGTCGCAAGTAGCTGCTCCGTGACCGACCCGGCCGCACCGAAAGCACAGAGTGAGCCTCCTATCCGATGTACCGTCCCTGTCGTAGGGTTTCCGCTCGATACGCTCCTTCTTGCCAACTCCACCCTTTGAATTATAAGAGCCCGGGGAGCCCGAAGCGCTGGACGGCGAATGGCTAGACATGAGATAGTCCGTCTGTCTGAAACTTTTTACACTCCGACACTTCCTTTGTTCACGGCTCGCTGAATATCAACTCAACTCAGCTCAGCTCAACTAAGTGCATAGTTACCCTCTATTCAACTCCAGTCAACTAAAGTGCTCAGGAAAAAATGTAAACTTTTTTCAAAACAAACTAGCCAATTGAAAATTAAATTGACAAAAGAGGATGGGAGGCTGCGAAGCGGCCGACCAGCCCCTTGTATATATATATATCACTTCAAAATTGGTTGTGAAAACATCGAATTTTGCGTTTTCGAGCGAAATAAGCATCAAAAAAATCGGAATCCGAAAGCTGCACCCCCGAAATGGGGGGTAGCGCATGGACCGAACCCTCCCCGACGAGTATTGGAGGCCCTGAGGCCTGAGGCAATTGCGGCGTCTAAGAGGCTGTGGTTCGTCCACGTTCTTTCCTTTTTGTCAGAGAGGTCTGCTTGATCGAGGCCGATCGCTCACCTCCTGGATGGCAGTCTGGGGTTTTGGTGGGTATAGGTAATTTCCGTCCTCCGGGGCGGAATCGCTAGTTGCTAGCGATAACTACCGAGTCCCACATTGCCTGTTAATGGGCGTGCGTAAGAGCATTTCCCCCGGGAGATTGGTAGTAAAATGTGGGGGGTGACAAATTTTCAGAGAATTTCGGTCATTCGAGGGACTACTGCAATTTTCTGAAGATTCGGAAGAATTCGCAAAAAATTCTGCGGGGGGGTTTCCCAGATGCATTTTGAAACGCGTGACTTTGACAGTTGGTCATAACGAGTAGTTAGAAATACTGGCAGTTTGAAATCTTTTCGAGCCTGTGGGTCTGCCAAGTACCCAGATTACAGCTGATTCGGAAAGTAATGAGAATGATCGAAGTTTTTTTTGTGCGATTCCCAAAAATGAAATATCCGTCTCTTCCTCTTTCCTGCTGGTTTAACACTACCAGAACTCTTAGATCCCTCCCAACACGTCGTGGGTGACGATTCAACGTTGGATGACACGTTTTGTTTCAAATGGTGCTTCTTTTCGACTCCGATTCGGTGGCATTCACCTGATCCACGGGTCTCTTCTTCCCCGAGCTTTTCTTCCTCTGTGGTCGCGCTGAGAGGTTCGAAGGAGCAAATCGTAGACTTTCTTGACCCTACTGGCGATCTCGAAGGGACAGTGGTACACCTGACGGAATCGGCGGAACAGCACACCTGGAGTGCGGTGCGTGATCTTTTCCTCACTCTCTAAAACCTGCTGCTCACACTGCGGCCTGTGCCCCCCCCCCCCCCGCCCCCCCCCCCCCCCCCCCCCTCATGTTGCAGGAACGTTTGCAGGGGAGTGAGAGAGACGTCAGAACGTCTCTTGACCTTGGATGTCCGCATACGGCTCACTCTTCACAACGGAGTTGTTGCCGCATACCAGTGGGGGATCTTTTGATCGCGCTCCTCCACTGTACATGCGTAGGCCGTTCGTCGCCCAGGCTCGCGCTACTCCCGAGGACGTCGAAGAGCCCGCGGTGCGACCCGCAGGATGCCAGTGACTAATAAATGGGGATGCTGGTGAACTTGAAGCATTGCGTGGGGATCAATGTTATTTATTCACTGGCACTCATAGGAAGCTTTTGGAACCTTCAGCTGGTCTCTGCCAGGCTAAATACTTACAGTCAGATTCCGAATCTGCACTGAATTAGCTACTGCAGAAATCAAGTGGAAATGCCAGGATGATCCCAATGCGCATGAAATCCTGGTGCATCACACCTGCAGTCAGCTGGGCATGGTAATGTATTATATATTCATATGCAAAGACTCATTGAACTACTGACAGAATACCCAAGGACCTAACATTGGAACTGCTCACAGAGGCGCTAGGACAAGGTTGATCGACATCTTCCACAGTTGGAAAGAATTGGAATTCGAACTTGCCGGTGTGAAAAATGGGCTTTCTTGTAACTACATAGCACGGGCTGTCCACGAAGCTTCTGTCTCTTCAAATTAATTAGGAAAGCATTGAAACAATAAATATGGTCTGTCCACGAGGCCACGAGGAGTCAACCGGAGGTTGACGACGAGCGGCATCTTTCAATCTCTTGAGTGAGTGAGATTTCTTCGAGTATTGTCTATCTACTGCGGAGTTCTTCCCCATAGCGTAGCACGGGCACACTGCTAGTAGATTTCTATAATATAGTAACAAAAACAAGCAAGCAATAGGTAGTGCATAGCAGGGCATATGCGGGCAGCTGGCGGCAGCTCTGGGCATAAAAGCGGCAGAAATGAGCAGATGCGGACAGATTGACGAAAATCTCAATATGCGATATGGCCAAATTTATGCTCGCATCCGCCCATTTCCGCCACCTTTTGGGTGGGCGGATTTGAGCAGTCTGGGGCATACCTCGGCATAGGGTATATTGACTGGGGTTCAACCTCGGTGGAATTTAGTGAACGCGTTCGAACCGCAACGCGAATGATTTATTGAGCCAAACAGCGCGCCCAAAATACTCTAGATGTAGCTAGACCAAAAATATTCTAGCAGTTGTGATCAAACAAGGCGAGTTTCCGGTTACTTTTTGAGATAACGAGTACAACCATCGATAATCCTTCTTCCAACGCATACTCGTAAAGACGAGTTAACTTTTCAGTGTTGTGGTGACTGTGTTCTCATGTGCTACACAAGGCGCACATGACTTCCTCCTCGGCCCGCTGTGCAGACACCAAGCATTCAGGGTGGTACATGTGGGTGCATGTTTCCGTGCCCCTTTCATCCCCTCCGATGGAGAGCCGCTGAACGAAAGGACGTGCGGTTTCTGACACGCCCACAAACGGGTCCTCATCCGATGGACCAACGTAGCACAACGTAGCACAGCAGCGCAGCCCCACCTCGCGCTCACAGCGCTCGACGCGGTCGCGCAAAGTCGGGCCCGGGGGTGGAGGAGGTTCCCAGTCTTCTTGGAGGAGGGGGCCTTCATCGCCGACACGGCTTGCGCTCTGCAAGGTGTCGGAAGGAAAAAGGAAAAAGCCAGCATGCTGTTCGTACGCTGCTCCATGACTGGTATCAGACTGTCCTCGGTGTGCGCCCAGGCCCGGATGTGGAGAATTCGGAGGCAGCAAGATCGGGTCGACATCGCTTAGCAGGAGGGCGAGCAAAAGGATGACCGCGCGCGGACTAAGGGTTGCATTTCTGCGACTAACTAAGCGAAAGAAAGGGACGGTAAGCAGATAAATGGGATCAAGTCGTGTGTCAAGACTCACTCATGATTTCAAACTCAAGGCCATCCTCCTCTTCCCCTGCTTCCTCACCGTGATCGCGTAGCCTTACCGCCTGACGATGGTCAGACCAAATGATCCCCTTTGGATCTAAGTCGAAGCGGCACAAGGGGCACGTCGTTTGTCGTGGTTTTGCGAACCAGGGACTTATACAAGCGACGTGGAAGAGGTGGGTGCATGGAAGGACGACGACGGTGACCGGCGCCAGTGCTTCGGGTGAAGTAGCAACAGAGCTGGGACGCAGAGACGCTGCCACACAATCAGCGCTGTCATCAATTAGCCGGTCCTGGCAAATCGAACACCCATTGTCCTCCGCCGTCTCGTCCGCTTTTCCCATCGCATTTACATGCTCGAGACGTCGGATAAGTCCCTCCGGCACAGTTGCTAGTCCCGCGATGATGCGGGCAGCATTTGCAGGGCTTTCCGCAAGTTCAAGGTGAAGAAAGGGCCCTCGCGTGAGCAAGGCTAACACCAGCGCAGCTGGAGGCTCGCCGTCAGCGAGCGACTCCCGTGCACGGTGGGACGGATGCCTGCGGTCACGTTCCTGGTCGTGGTCGTCGTCTTCGCGAGGGCGCCGGATGCCTGGCGTAGAGTCGTCTTCTCCGCCTTCAGATTCGCTCATCGCGGTGTGGTGGAACGAGGTGACGTGTCACTGTCAAGAGGTGCTTTGATGCCGCTTATTTGGGTCCCGGGTAACGCTCGGACCGGGATCATTAGTCACCCTGATGCGCCACCAATGGGGTTCCGCATTACGTAACAGGTCGGTCGTTCCCTCTACTCGTCGCCCCCATACACCATCTTTCCCATATTGTTTCCTCCATTTCTACTTTATCGTCTCACTTACTATCCCCCCCTGGAACTCGGACACTTAACAGAAAAATGTGTGTAACTTGTCCCCGAGTGTTCAGGATACTGTATCATTTCGACCAAAGGTTCACGGGGTGTCACCTGTCAATTGTTCACTGAACAAATAGTTCATTCCTCAGCAATCACGTCAAAATTGCCTTATATGGAAGTCCGGCAGATGCCGGACCGAAAATTTTGACATTTTCTTGCCTTTTTGGGCACAAAAATCGCAATGTCACCGTCACATAGGCCAAAATTGTTCAGTTCACGGGTGGCCGTCACCCGTCACCTGAACCTTTGGTCGAAATGATACAGTACCATTCTGAGGTGGTAGACTTTTAGAAATTTCTAAAATGATGCGGACTGAGTCTTTGTTTCGTCCAAAACCGTCCAGTATTCGTCGAGCTACAGGGAGTTTGTCAATGATGCCGAGTGTCCGGGTTGTAGGTACCGGGTCAAATTCTGATTTTTGGCCTTGCCTCACACTCCCTTCACGTTGAAGCGGCTCGAAACTTTGTGTGTGAGGTCTCATTGATAGGTAGTGTATCCCACATACAATACAGGCTGACCCGAGGTCAGGACGAGTGGCATGCGGCACAGATATCTGTCGATGTTTTGAAGCAATCAGTTGCATCAAATTGATAGGCAAAGTCAGAATCTTCACTCAATTGCGAGACTTGCAAGATAGCTGTGGGTCCAAATTTTTATATGGGCCCCCCTAAGATACAAATGTATTGCACACTTGGCAAGGCTTGGCACCAAGTCGAATGTTCTATCGAGTGGACAAATTGAAATTTACATCGGTCCACAACCAAGAATCTGCAGAAGAAAGCTAGTTTAAGCAGGCAAGGACCGCGAAACCTGTATTTGGTCGGTTTTTGGATCAGGTTTGGCTGACGGCAACTCTGAACCAATCGACCTTGCAATCAACGAAAGTTTAACTTGCAACAGTGGTAATTTTGAAGTCCTTGCAGAGAATAATTGTCGATAAGCCTTGAATTGTGGCGACCAGTTTGAAGTTATGGGATCTCCGGAACATGGCATATCGAAAAGTAAGAGAGAATGGCCGTGCGCGCAACTCAAAACACAAACGCGAAGTCGCGGGAATCTTGCATGATGGAACTACCTCATTTGGAATTGAAACTCCGCTCCGTATCGGCCAGTATCCAAATCGATAAATTGTACGACACACACCGCATCTAAATACCTTGAAATATTTAGGGAGCATTCAGCACACTCTCTGAGCCATGGAACTTTATTTCAGAGTTTTCAATGGCGGGCACGATATCTTTCGCGATTTATTTCAGTATCGAGACAGCCGATGTGTGTCGTGTTTACCAACGGCTTGAGTCTCGGCAAGCCCCGGACAGTAGGGATGTCCGAGATCCCCGAAATAGGGGCAATTCTCGCGTAATATTTTCGTTTCTATTTTTTTATTTTCGTGCACCTATACAGCTGTTTTCAAAAAAGTATACGGTTTTTGATAGTGGTGCTGCTCGATTTCTGCTTACCTTTGTTTGGCGGTGAGTCTCTTTCCGCTCCACATTCTGCGTCATATGCCACAATTATCACATCACTATCACGCGGTTGTGACTCCACGCTCCACAACCTTATGGGGTCAGCGAAATTGTGGTAGGAGTTCTAGTCTCCCTAGTCAGACCATAAACAATGGTTTTTTTTTTCTTTTTTTTTGGAGGGAGAGGAAAAAAAACTGTTTATGGTCTGATTTTATTCGCGCATCAGATACCGTTTCTACAAAGGAAAGAAATGCGTT
The DNA here is from genome assembly GCA_029378395.1 of Mycena leptocephala. NCBI lineage: Eukaryota > Fungi > Basidiomycota > Agaricomycetes > Agaricales > Mycenaceae > Mycena > Mycena leptocephala. The sequence goes on along the minus strand of JARJLF010000030.1, from coordinate 82,348 downwards.
TTTGTGCATAAATAGGTTGTGGAGCGCTGGTAGTTCGGTGGAGTCACAACCGTAAGTATGCCACGTCAGTGCTTCGCTTCACACCACGATGACCTCCCGTATCCCAGCGCCAGCTGGATCCACAAGCACCAAACTCATGGGAAGAGCCACGACCAGCCTTGAAGTTGCCGTCGGGATTCTCGAGCAGCTCTCTGGCGTGACGCAGAATGTTCCTTACCTCAACGCGATCACAGGCCCCATTCAGAAACTCATCCAGATCCACAAGGTCTGCCTGGCCGTTGATTCCCATAGCTCTTTGTGATCTCATGTAGTGAGACTGCAGGTGCCACGCGATAACGATAAGCGCGCGCGTGATCTTCTCAACAACATCGGCGAGATTTCCCTTCTCCTTACCGAGGGATTGAACGATCTTCGGGCCAAGCACCATATTAATATTGCGATCACGAGTTTGAAGAAGGACTTGGAGGGATATGAAAGGTTCGGTCTTGACTTGACTCTTGACTTGACTCGAGACAGGAGAGCATTAATATTCCATACAGTATCCTGAGTGACACATATGTCATTTTGCAGGCCTGGATGTCCAAAGGCTTCGTCAAACGTCTGTTGGCACATAGCGACTTCCCAGCCATAGCGGATGGCGTAGATCGAAAACTCAACGCGTTCCGCGATGCGTTCAATGTCCGCAGCCTCGTCTGAAGTGTTATTTCCGGCACTGATGGGTAAACATGTAGTTTAAACGTCTAATCGCTCTTTTTACGGGTCAAGAGACCCTGCATACCAAGATGTATGTTATTGCCTGCCTGCTACGTCTTTTCTCATCATCAGCCGCTAGACAAACGCTTCTCGACGAAAATACGCGCAAAAATTTAGCGGAGTGGCTCAAACCTGCGGATGTGGCAATCAGCCAGCGAGATGCCACAAACAAATGTCAAACCGGCACTGGGCTATGGTTTCTCGAGAGTGCCGAATTCATAAAGATTTCCTATGCTACAAGCACGTTTCTTTGGCTTCAAGGAATATGTCAGCTTATTCTTGATCATTACTGTAACCAACCGACATTCACTCATCTGTGCCGTGCAGCTGGGTCCGGAAAGACCGCCCTAAGGTATGTACCATATCAGGCCGATCTCTCTGCCCATCTCAGAAATTCAATGAAGTGAGTTCTGCTTGAGCTCTTAGCATCTGAAAGCTATTTTGGGAGGCATTCTCGGCGGAGTTACTCTGCTTGTCTTGGTCGGCACGCTTCTCTGGCGTGTGAGTCAACGGCGAGCCAGTGGTGGTGCCCCCGAGGGGGCTGGTTGCGCGGCCAGAAAGGAATTGACGTGGTCGGGGGAGTGGAACCGTAACATCGAAAATGTGATTAGGGACGTAAGATCATTGAAGTGATTCGGTCAATTCTATTAACGGGCTCTGACCCGCGACCAAAATAAAATCGAACTTTGGTTTTCATCATGAAGAAGTTGAATCAGCCATCTCCTGGGTGCGAAAGATTTGGCAAAGTCGGGTTCTAAACTGCCCCGCGTCAATACGGCTCCACTCGACGGCAACCCACCGGAATTATGGCTGCCCGCTAGAGCACCCATCGATGTCGAAAAGGTTGCGGCCTCTATTGCAGACGACCGCCTGGAGGACACATCGAAGCCTGCGAGGAAAGAGTACCCGGAAAAACATCGTGGTCGGGATACACTGGGAGCTATCCGTGACAGGAATCGCGATAAGCTGTTTAACGCACCATCAAGCGGCGCCTTCTGGAAAGAAATAAAACGGATGGCAGATCCAAAACCCGATCCCATCGCGGTCACTGCAGAGAGCTTGCGGGAGGTCTTTGAAAAGAGATTAAACCCGCCTGCGGTAATGCCAAGTGCTTTTGACAAAATCCAGCATAAGATTAATCGCACCTTGGCCTCTCTGATTCCAGAGACGACAGAGGATCCGAGTCCCGAACGTTTCTTCTCAGCTGAATGGGTCGAAGATGACGGCGCCTGGGTGAAAGATCATCTTCTCAATCACTCGCTCGACAGTGCATCTGGAGAAGATGGAACCACTTACTCGGACATAATGGAGATTCCCAACGAGGATTTAGTGCGCTTGTGTAACGAATGCATACGCAGGGGTGGGAGCCCATCAATCTGGTTGAGAACAGCAATAATCTTACAGCTCTTTGCGGAACTTAGGGCGCGGACAGTTTTTTTTTTTCAACGGTTTTCAGGAGGACTGTCGCCACGGGCTCAATTTTGATCGGATTGCCTCGGGAGTAGGTGCGTTGAATTCGCATTGAAAATCCGCAGTCACTGAAATACCGTGTTTTTTTGATCCGATTATATAATGAGATTTCTTCCGAAAAATCTCGGTTTCAGGCAGGAACACTGTAACACTGGAAGTACTGCCCCGATTGGGCTAGTTTTTGGATATGTTATACATCTGAAGCAGTACTAGTCAACCGTAATGTTCACAGATATTGGAATACCCAAATTCTCATGGAGAGCTCTACTTATTGTAGCATGTGAATATCCGCCTTGCTAAAGCATGCAGCAAATCACAATCACTCGACATATTGCCTATTCAAACGGGCCATTGACTAGACAATATGCAAGAGTGTCCTATACCAAAAAGCTAGGTCAATCGGGGCAGTACTTCCAGTGCTACAGCGTTCCTGCCTGAAACCGAGATTTTTCGGAAGAAATCTCATTACATAATTGGTTTAAAAAACACGGTATTTCAGTGACTGCGGATTTTCAATGCAAATCCAACGCACCTACTCCCGAGGCAAATCTGATCAAAATTGAGCTCGTGGCGACAGTCCTGCTGGAAACTGTTGAAAAAAAAAAAATTTTGTCCGCGCCCTAAGTTCTGCAAAGAGCTGTAAAGAGGGGGAAGCCTGGTGAAATACCAGATAGCTACCGCATCATCGCCTTATGGTGCAAGTCACCTGGCTGCCACTACCAAAAAATAGTGGCCAAATGGCCGGAGAAAAATTTTGGGCCTATACACTAACTGGGCAAAATTGTCTCAGGGTATTTTCGGTATTGGAGGCCGATTTCCGGGAAATACAGAGACTTTAAGACATAGCTTCCGGAGGGTGAAATGTTGGAAATGGGTTCAGGAGGCCTCATAAATATTTTCAGAATTTGATCGCATCATACTGCTTCGATATGCCATCAATTGTGTTGGAGCAGCAAAAACCCAATTTTTGCAACTTGATCTGTGATTTCTTTCAGGAGAATCTGAATCACCCAAATCATAGTCCGGGATGCGAGGAGCAATTTTGCAAGTTGAACCATGCCTACAAAATGGCCGACAACAGCCATTTTGGCCATCCAAATAGGCGAAAAAGTGCGGGATTTTCAAAGTTGTCGCAGATTGAAGATTATGTTACTGGAGTGTAGTTCCCAACTCCGTAAGCCTTTCTATTGAAAAATGCAGTAGCAATGAGCGTGAACATCTCTGCATATAATGCGAAAATACAATCTCTATCGACCACACTGAGGCTCAAATTATTTTTTTCTAGCAATTAAAATCTCCTACCCACATTGGGACTCCAAGAAATCTGTTATTCACCTCCGAGATAAAATTCAAACGTTGCTGAGCTGCTGACATGAACTTTCAGCCAGGGCAGCACGCACAAAATAGCTAGGGCCCTGATTTCTGCACAGAAGTGTGAGACTACATATACTCACCTTCAGAGCAGGTTATGACGCGTATGCCGTACTTGACAGTAGAAATCCTATACTTTAAAACACAATGACACCGCCACTAAAAGTCACATGAAAATTCACGTGGTTTGGTCCCACGCCCTGCCGGTTCCCACGACTCGGAATCCGCCGTGTGCGGGCGAACCCCCGGACTCTGTATCCGCCGTGTCTGTGGCGAAACAAGGATCCAGCGGGGGTTTGGGGCAGAGCCCCAACAAGCTGTGGACCCGCTGGAGGGACGGCTGCGAGCGCAGCGAGTAAGCCGTGCCGGAGGCAAGGGTCCTAAAGCTTGTAGAAAATTACATCTGAACATCGGTTGCAATCCCGTTTTGGAAGTGAATCAGCTGTCAATGGTGATGTGGGAAAGTTGACTTCGGCGGGCCAATCTCTTTCTCCTACCATCATGGCGGCTCAAAACCCTCCCCCTACCACGTTCAATTGGGGAGTTCCCAACGTCTCTGTCCCCATCCCCTCTTCTCGCAATCCCATTGCAAAAGCGCCCCCACCTTTGGAGGATCTCGAGTTCACCCCGGTCGGGGCCTACGACGTCCGGCGTCACTTGGGTGCGGCGGTGCCCCACTTTAACCGTCTCCGCCATCGCTACACCGCGGCTGACTTGATTTTTCTGGCTGCGGGAGCCTGCGAGGATGGCCGACATGTGGTCCCTGCGGACGAATTCTTCCCTGAGTACTGGCATTTGTTCAACTCGCAGCCGTCAGGCCCGCCAGGGCAATCGGGGACAAGTGCCGGCGTATCATGTTCGATCTGGTGCGTCCTCGCCTTCCTCATTTCCGATTCATTTCTTCGAACGATGAGGGTGGGCCCCCGGAGGACGGCCCCATCATTGAGGAGCCCTCCGACCAGCCCGCCGCGTCGTCCTCCACCACGCCGTCTTCCACGCCTGCGGCGCCGTCCTCTGCGCCACCAACAAGCGCCGCAAGACTGCCGGGTCCGCCGCCACCAAGCCTCGCGTTGCCAAGTCGACCACGGCAAAGGCGCCGCGCAAGAGCAGGAAGAGTGCAGCAGCCGCGGGTGCGAACAAGGAGAATACCGCCACGGGAGGGGGTAGAGACGATGCCGTTGTGGCGGGTGTTCCCGCCGGCGGAGGTGGTGCTGTCTGGTTGTTTGGCTGTAGTTTAGTCTAGTTAGCGCCTGTTTGTAGCTAGTGTATCATCATCGGCTTGCTTCCAGCGCTCGAGGACCTTCGTGAGTTGGGAGCATCCCATTGTGGTGACAGCAGTGGTTCGCACCTGCGCGCAGTATACCGCTGATCTGTGTTGATCCCTCGGCGATTCGTGCTTTTTAGCTTTTGCTTTTTTCGCATCCTCGCGTTCTACAGGGGGCGCTCTGCCCCGTCCTGCGCATCCTCGCATTCCGGCGTCCCTTTCTAGGCGACCACTCGCATTCTCGCGTTCTACACGCGGCGCTCCGCCCCGTCCTGCGCATCTTCGCATTCTGGCATCCCTTTTTAGGCAGCCATTCGCATCCTCGCGTCCTACAGGCGGCGCTCTGCCCCGCCCTGCGCATCTTCGTATTCCGGCCTTCCTTCTTCAGGCAGCCACCTCGCATACTCGAATCCTCGAACCTCCATTTTTTAGGCAGCCTTTTGTCTCGCACCAGCATCCCCATCATGTCAGCCTCTATATTTCCGACGGAAAAGATGGACAGCTTGCTGGCCTTACTCGTCCCTGAGGACGCGAGGAAGGAGGGTGGCTCGCGTCTCCGAAATATCTTTGATGTTGCCGCTCGCATCGGTTATCAATAGAAGGAAAAAGAGGTTATTTGTGTGCGGGACGAAGGGTATCAGGCAGGATTGGCAGAGGGGCTCAAGAGGGGTGAGGAGAGTGTTCTGAAGGCGAGTAAAACCCCCACCCCCACCCTTCCTCCTTGTTCTGTATCGACGGCCGCTACGCAAACGGACCTGCCCCCTCCCTGTTCCCCCGCGGTGCCTTCCTCGCCCTCCCAACCCATTCAAAAACCTGTGGAGACCCACAGTACCACACAGACAGAGGTGGCCGCTTCACCCGAAGCAGCTTTCCCCCGCAGGGACGTGCGTTCCCCGCGCCCTATGTATCCACAGCCATCCTTGTCGCAGTTGGCGTCCCAGACCTTCGCAACACCCGTTTCAGCTCCTGCGGCGGCTGTCTCGGAATCCGACATCTTGCACGAGCGCCCCGCACATCCCTCCCTTTCCTCACCGACCCCCTTTGTACGCGATTTCTCTGCAGGCTTCACCTTTTGCGAGTTTGCAACGACGCCGCCGACGACGCGCACATCATTTACGCGTTCACATACCAATTTCTTGCACCGTGATTCGGAACCCGGGCGCACTCGCTTGACCTCATACCCGCATCCCTCGAAATGTTCCACTCGTCCTACAAGACGTCCTCCTCAGCCTCTCGAGTGGGATCGTGACCCGCGGCTCCGCGATCTTAGCCGTGCGCTCTCCGCGTTGGGATGGGTTCGGCCGCGGTGAGGGGTGTCGTTTGGTTTTTCTTGGACATCATTGGGGTGTCGCCTTCTTCGGGTGCATCAGGAAACAATGACTTGGGTACGTAGCGCTCGGGAGCTTCAGTAGTTTGAGTATCCTGGTAGTCTAGTCCGAGCTTGGTAGCTCCTAGTAGCTGTAGCCTGGTTCTCAGTAGTTGCTCGTAGTACCCAGTACACCACCAGAGCCAGTCGTAGTTGTCAAAGAAACAAGTATATCAATTGAATCCAAATGTTTGCATTGATCACAGCGTTGGATGAAAACAATAATATATTCATACTGCGTAAGACAGACGTAGGAATAAATACAGGACAGACATCTGAGGAATCAAGTCAGCACGAGAAATAAATCCGAGGTTAACAACTTGCCACTGAACATCCAACATCCAAGCTCTTCAAAAGACTGTTCAGTGCAAAGTTGTTAGTTAAAAGACGAGGTCATCAAAGGAAAGTCCCGTACCGGTCCGCCTTCAACAGAAAACTGCGGCTGATTGTGCCGTGCGTGCAGCGGGGGCTTCCTGCGAGTTCAGAGAGGACGAGGAGCAGCTGACAATGCGAGGGTGAGTGCCCAGGAGAGGCGTGGCATGTGGGAACTAAAGGCGCAGGTTGTGCGGGTTGCGACTGTATTCGGAAACTTCGGATATATCATATTGAGGACTTGATGAATTTCACTTTGAGAGATCTTGTAGTCTTGTTGGGTCAAGATAATGAGTATTGGAAGAGGCAGAGAGCACATAGATTGGGAGGCTTGGGGTCCAGAAGACTTGGTGGTGGCCGTACTTGGCTCCGGAGCGACACACCGGCTTGCGAGCTGGGAGGTGGACATCACTTGAGGAGGAAGCACGTGGATGAGTCCAGAAGAAGAGGCGTAGGCGTAGGAGGGTTGGGACGTCTGCTGCGAGAGACGGTGGTGAAGGAGATGGGCGGAAAAGAAGAAAGACGACATAAACAAAGATCAACCATCTGTCAAAAATCACGCAATCTCGCACGTGTGAGCGGAGTTTGAAATGACTTAGCAAATTTCGAACGACGCAAGGGCTGAGCGACGCTTCGTACATTGCAATTCTCTGAAGACCCCAACAAGGTCAAGAGCGAATACCTGCAGGTTGTTCATGTTGCTGTGAAGCCCCGGTGGCTTAATATGTGTTATTGTGGCGTACCGCGATGATAAGATCGGACCTAGCAAGTTACTGATGGTGCGTAATATCTTGCTGCCGTTGATCACCGTACATACTCCTGTCTCTGCTCTTGGCGGCAACTCTGTATGCAAGGAAGAATATGAGCACGACACATTCGCGTCCGACCCGCGTAGCTAACACTGGTAGAATTTTATCCTATGGATCAACCTAGCTTAGGAAGATATTCAACCATCTTTGGATTGCATGCAGGCAAAGCCTAAGCATGACCCTCTGTATGAGTATAAAATCGCTCAATGTTGATGTCCCAATTTTATTTGAAGCAATTCGGCCCAGGAATGAGCTCAAACAGGTGGGGGCATTATTTTTGGCCACCACTGTAGGTGTAGGTTCCAGCCTAAGGAACCATATTATTGGGCGTATGGGGCGACTGCCGCTCTTAGACGTGGGGCGGCCGGTGGCACCGAGTCTGGTCTGTGTGACAGACCGAACCTCAAAGGAGCGGCGATGGTGGTCGCTCGGGTGGAGGTGGCTGGGACATCAGCTGGGGTGGGCGTCGCCGAGGAGGAGGGGCTCGCTGACCCGGCCGGGGTAGCGAGTCGACCAAAACGCGGGAAAGCGGGGACTTGGGCCGACTCGCGTACGGGCTTCGGTTCTGCTTCCGGATCGGGTTTACGGGACACGGCACCGAATCTGTCAGAAGTTGGGTTCAAGAAAATAAAGATTCGCGTAGCGTACGAACTTAAACATGGGTAAAGAAAGTGGCAATGTGGACGGGTAAAGGAAAAGAGGTAAGAAGGCGAGCGGACCGAGTACCTACAGTGGTGCTCTAAATAAGTGCTGAGCCCCGGTTTGAGGTCATTTCATGGTCGAATTCCTTCAAATAAAATTGTAGCATGAACATTCAGTGGTTCTAAGCGTGTTTGCACCAAAAAAGCCATACCATACCTACTTCAATGTCGCGGAATAAAAATATTTGGGGTATTCTGAAAAATCGACTTTGTAGACTGGCTTGCTATCTAAAATCGGTCATTACAGCATGAAAGTACTTGAAAAATGAAGTATACTGACATTTTAGTTGACTTGATTTGATACTCATTTGAGCTCACAATGGGCACTGCAAATGGGTCACTTTTGCTTTTCTGGGAGCATTTTTGTCCATTTTCGCCCAAAATGGCGAACTTGGGAGCCTCCGTGTTTTTTCAAGTACTTTCATGCTGTAATGACCGATTTTAGATAGCAAGCCAGTCTACAAAGTCGATTTTTCAGAATACCCCAAATATTTTTATTCCGTGACATTGAAGTAGGTATGGTATGGCTTTTTTGGTGCAAACACGCTTAGAACCACTGAATGTTCATGCTACAATTTTATTTGAAGGAATTCGACCATGAAATGACCTCAAACTGGGGCTCGGCACTTATTTAGAGCACCACTGTAATGTACCACGTGATATCGGATCGGCCGGGTTCTTCTCGGACTCGATATACTGTATGTCTAGCGTAATATTGCGGGCAGCGAGAACGTAGTGCGAGCGCCGAATCGAGAGGTTGATCTCGAAGTTGCGGCTACGCCCCTTGTCGAATGCACCGATGACACCTTTGTTGTCCGAATGGACCAACAAGTGGACGTCGTGCATGTCCAACTCCTCCACCGCGTAAATCAGTAACTCGAGCGCGATGCTCTCGAGCCAACCGATGTGCCGAGCAGGGGAGCGCCACGCGCCGGCGAGTCTCCATGCGTCCCATTTCCCGTCCAGTTTGATCCCCACGCCCCACGAAGTGGAGGCGTCGACGAAGAGGTGGCGGTCTACGAGGGGGCCACGCGCGCGGAGCTGGCGGAAGGCGCCCGGGACTTCCAACGTGCGTTCCCACCACTTCAGGACTGTGAAGACCGAAGCGATGAAATTCGAAAGGTCGGCGAGGTGCCCGCGTCCGAGCGGGTAGACAAATGTGAGGTGGCAAAGGGAGCCGTGCAGTTTCATAACGTCTTGCATCGAACATTGTACCGCGAAGAAAGAACGGAAGAAAATCTGGACTCTCCGGATGAACTTCCGGCGCTTCTTGTCCGGGAGAGAAACGCGCTTCTTCTCGATGTCCCACAAGAAACCAATGTACTCGAAGGTCGATCCGAAGTCCTGGCCCTTAGTCGGGTGCCAAGGCGTCTTCGTAGAGCGAATGCGGTCGAGCGCGGCAGGGCGGTCGTATGAGTACACGTGCTTGCCTGCTACCGTGTCGATGGGGGAACGAAACGCGGCGAGGTCGTCTTCGTAACGCGGGATGGGGGAGACGCCCTCCGCTTTCCAAATGTCCACGACCGCGTTCGCGATCATGCCGGCGTTGCTGCTTGACGAAGAACAGCCGAACGGGCAGACATGGTCGATGTAAAAACCGTCGGGGCCCTGTAGAACGAACCATCGTTTGTGTTCGGGTAGGATGGGACACGTTCTATGGAACTTGGCGATGTCGAGCACCATCGCCTGCGTCCCCGACGGGGCGTCCACGATCTACGAGAACGAAGGTTTAGCGCGTGCTCGGGTACGACGCGAGACAGGGATGGGTAGGCCGCCCGGAACCGGCGCCGGTGCGCGCGGCTGAAGGGGGTGACGCCGCTGCGTCCGGCTCATGCGAGTCGTAGCCGGTGCGTACGATCGCGGCGAGACGATGCCGATGCAGACGTCCGCGAGGTAGCCGGTGCCGATGCACGCGACCGCCTGTAATGCGTCCCCGAGGGCGAAATGCGACCCCGCAGGGCGTAATGGTCCCCGAAGGGCGCAAAGATCCCCGAAGGGCGTAATGAACCCCGCAGGGCGTAATGAACCCCGAAAGGCGAAATGAACCCCGAAGGGCGTAATGCGTCCCCGAAGGGCTAGGGGTCGAGGTACGGGGGAAGGAGAAGGGAACGTCGAAAGGTAACTCACCAACTGAACGACTTCGGCCGCGGAGTCGTACTTCGTGGAGAATTTGTCTTTATCGATATAATCGTTCGTCGCCGCGTGCGACTTGTTCCCTTTGGAGAGGTGACGGCAGAGACGTAGCTTGTCGGGGACGCCGGGCTCTTGGGTGTTTGTGGCGATGATAATGGGAGAACATTGGAACGGGCCTTTGAGAATCGTCTCCGTCTCCGCTTGTGAGAACGGGCCGCTCATCCGCGACGCGGCGACCTCTTCAGCCAGGTATGAGATAATGAAATCTTGGTAAAGCGCCGTCGATGGGTGGTTGGGAAATATGACCGTGCTGTCCAAAATAGGGAAGTCACCCATGGGGAAACCGTTGCGTAGGTTGCGTATCAAGAGCGGGTACTTGTCAGCGAGGTTGTGGGTTTCCAAGAGGTGTTCCATAGCGTCGGCGTCGTAAGGGGTGGGAACTCTGTTCAAAATCTCGTCGTGAGAAAGGGAGCGCGGGGAAGGAAAAGACGCCGTCAAGAAATCGAGAGCAGCTTGCTGGCTGCCATTTTCATGTCGACGATGTGGCCGTCCAGGTTGTGCGCGTAGAACGACTGGCTGAAGGTGAATGGGTTGGAGTCGTAGAGCGTGCGAAGCTCGATGTCCGCCGCGAGTATGGCCGGGAAATTGCGCTCTGCCTTGTCCGCGCTTTCATAGAACGCGAAATGCGCGTCCCAGCGTCGTTGCGCGTCGCCGCCGCCGCCCTCCATCTCGCCGATGAACTGGATGTAGTGTTTGGCCGCTTCGAGCCACTGACCGCGGTTCATGTCGGCTTCCTTGAGGTATTTCTTTTCGAAGGACGCCGTGTCCATGAGTCGGAGGCCTTTCGGGCATGCCGCCGTGGCGTTGAGCTTGGTCATATCGATGGTGGCCGCCGTGGACATGATAATCTGGAGATTGGCCGCAGTAAAAAGGGAGAGGGGGAGGTAGTAGTTGCCGTTGTACAGATCCCGGAGGTTCTGGTGGAAGGCCACCGGCATTCTCATGCCTTCTTGTAATACCATCTCCTTCCGTACTCTCTTCGCCGGTTTGGGGGTGTCCTCCTCCTCTCTGCTTCTTTTGCCGGCAATACCCGTACCGAGGAAAGCGCCTACCAGCACCTGTACCGAACGCGGGCTCAAGACCTGCGTCGCGTTCGCGATGACGGTGGCCGGGGAGCGGGAGTCGTCCTCGGCGTCCGAGACGGTTACGGCGGATTCGTCGTCCGAGTCGACGAAAGAAGACTGGACATGGACTTGAGAACGGCGATGATTTCGGGGGTCGTGTGCGTCTTGTGTACGCGACTGGACGGTGGCACCGGTGGTGGTCCATTGGAGCCGCCGTCGTCGTTCCTAGGGCCTCCACCGTCGGGGGGGCCGTTCGGTCCGTTTAACTGGGCCATGTCGACGCGTACCGTAGATGAGGAAGAGCGAAGAAGAAGAGAAAAGAGCGCTTTAGCTGAATTTGGCTGGCGAGATGCAATGCACGACGGAAGCAGAAGAGTGACGATGTCACGATCGTCACGCTCAGCCAAATCTTATCACTACTTTACTTATCCTACGATAATCTCAAGCCGCTCGTGCCTCGCGTCGAGATTATCTCGGATTAATTCTAGTTGACTACCCGTAACCCTATCTTCCAAATAAGATCTTCTTCGATCATTTTATGTAGCTTACCGTGGGCCGGGCAAGTCCGACGTCGGTATGCCAGAAAGCCAGTTACCGTGATTGCAGCCTTTTGCAGTACCGAAGGCGCGGATCAGTTTTCTTCTATTTTGGGATGATTTCAAAGAATTCACAATATCTCTGTGAATTCCCCACCGATTCCCATGAAAAGTATATAGAATTACTCAGCTAATTCGTGTGGAATTAGTGATAGAATGAAAGTTGCGAAAATATTATATATTCAGTAAGATTGGTTGACAGGGCCATTTTGTGGATGAATCCAGTGTACAACCTTCTAGACACATCCAACAGATGTAGATTTTTGTTAGGAAGGCCTTCAATACCTTTCAAAAGATGTGATAGAATCAGAATTCTGAAAAGTGTAGTATGTCATTCTCGTAAACATGTCAGGATAACAGGCAGTACCTACAGTCAGAAATTATTGTGATATTTGAACCCACAGCTGAACTGTGTGAAGTTCAAGACCTCTTACAGAGTACAGTGGTAAATTTAAAAATAATCATATTTCCCTGTTAGTGTGTGTTATGGCAATATTTCCTGGGGTTTTAAGACCTCAGAAATAGATGACGGCATGTTGAAACGCACACACACGAAACATCAAGGGTCAAGGGACTTATAATGGGGATGGGCATCGGCCGATCAAAGGCCGGCAGCTTCGGTCGTCTTTGGTTGGCTGGTGGGCTCGGTTCCAACTTTGCAACCCCCATCGTTTCTTTGCACAACACTTTGAAGCAGATCTGAATCAGCAGAATGATAGTAAATGTCACCGAAAACAGGTTTCTCGTGGTGGATTTTTTTTTTTTGCGGCCTATGTAAAAATAAACCATTTCAGCCCAATTCGGAGGGACGAAAAAAGTGAAACTAGAAATTCCAGGACGAGAACCTTGTGGTACGAGTATCCATCAATGACTCTCCCCGCAAAAAGTTTGAGATTCCCTGAGAATTGAAAAACCTATGGACACTTTACAGAAATAAGGTCAAATCCCACTTTGTGAACCGAGTACCGAGGGCGCGAATCCGTTTTGGGCATTTTCTGATCCCCACCACGGATTTGCCGATATCTCAACGAGTTCTGCACAGATTGAGATGAGACATAGCTAGATAATTTAGGGTAACTCGCGTGCAATTAATGATAGAAAAGTTGCAACAATATTTTATAGTGGGTGGGGGTGATTTTGGGGTCAATTCTGTCTACCGGCATCTAGGCATGTTGAAATGACCTAGATTTCTGTGAGGGAGGACTTTTACGCATTCTAAAAGTTGTGATAGAGTCAGAATATTCACTATCTTAGTTTGCAAGCGGAGCCGGCTCTCAGCGCCGACCGCTTCGGACATGACTCGGAACGCGTGGCGGCGCTCCCCACAATCGCCCTCCATCCATGAATATCAACTGAACTCAGCTCAGCTCAACTAAGTGCAATTCAACTCCACTCAACTAAAGTCACCAGTAGAGACACTAAACGAAATTGCGGAGGTCGCAGGCGAGATACGCGCAATTGAAGGAACACACTGAAGGAGGCGCGGGCCCCGGGAATGGATACATTTTGCGGCCATTCATTACTTGTCAAGATTTTGTTACTTTTAAGGGTTCCACGGGAAATTGTGGGCTCCTGGTCCAATGAATTCAGTTCTGTGGTGGTAAAGCACCGCTTGAGGAGCCCCAAGACTATTTTTGGCCATCTAAAATTAATAGATGCTGCACCGGATTGACCGAGTTTTACTTGGCCGATGTCAAGTCCCCTGTTTGGCACTAAAATGGCGAGTAGGGAAGGAAAATAGGAAACATAGAAGTGGGAACTTTGAACAACACTTATGAGATACAGTACAGTACATATTGATCGAGTCTACTCTTCTTCTTGTTTCCCCTTCCCCTTACCTGATTGACAGTTGGTTGAGCCAGCTGAAGTACATATGAGGATCAGCTCCAACGACGCACCTTCAAGCCTGATGGCAGCCCTTTTACGGGGCGGCTTGGCCCTCTTTGTGCCGCCGGGCGCAGCCATAGGGAACACGGGCGCACCAAGGGCGCCGGCTGGACCGAACGTGAACGGCAACGGAGGTAATCTGGCCAGTGCAAACGGGAATCCGGCAAGGGCAGGCGCAGGCGGCGGGAAGGGTACCGGCACCACAAAATCCAATCGCGCTGGAGGCGGAGGAAGGATTAATCGGGGCAGTGCCGCCAGGGCTTCCCCCATAGCTTCGGTGATGGGATTGTGGAACTCGACCACCTGTCATTAATCATGATACGGGTTGTACGTGCTACCGGCCACGGCAGGCGAGCTCACATATCTCGGGACGACGAGGTCCACGTATTTGGAGACAAAAATCGCATGCCCGCAGTCGTCGCCCGACCACGATTCGAAGCCGTTGTGCCCGAGGGGACGGGGGACAGCTTGCGACACTGGAGGAAAAATTTCTTAAGAACGAGCACGGCCGCCCGAAAAATCACAGGCCTCCTGACCTTCGTTGGTGCTTCGCCCGGTTATCACGCGGCACATGAACATCCTTGTCCCGCCATAGGTATACCCGGATGAGGGTAAGGCCTTTGTTGCCAGATATATCCCGATGCCGCATGTCGAGCCGTGCGCCATTGCGACGCCTGGCGAGACACCGGGTATCAAAAACCCGTTCTGTATTATGAACCTTCGTCAGTCGATAGTGCTCTGGCCATTGACCGGCTCGCGTACCTTGATTATAGCGTCGACGTTCGGCTCCCTCGTCCCGTGGAAGAGATTTCTCTCGGTGGTGTCGATTCCGAATGAATTAAGGACTTTCTTGGCCGCTTCAAAACGCGCCTCTAGCTTCGCGTTCACAAACGAGGTCACTATATTGGAAGGATCAGATGATAGTCAGCGCTCAAATGCGCATCGTATTACCGGTCTTGAGCCTGAGGCCGCCTCCCAGCGCCGCTTCAAAGTCACGTTTGACCAAGTCCAGACTGCAGTTGAATTCAGACTGAGATGTAATATGTACGCATGCAAAAAATGAGAGCGCTAACTGTGCGGCGTTATCGGGATCGTCGTCGCCCTCCAGCGTCTTTCCGTCGGCATCAATGACGACCTTGAACACGATTCCGTCATCGGGAACATTTTTCCTCTGCGCAAGCCATTGCAGTTTCTCGGCCATCTTCGCGTCGACCTTCCGGAGGCGCGCAATCAGGCGCAGACTCTTTTTTTCAGTCTCGGCAGCCCGTCTCTGCGCCAAGGCATCCTCCTCGTCCCATTTAGCCTGCAGCGCAAGCGCCACGGCGTGGTCTTCTTAGCGATCTTCAAGTTCGTCGCTGGGCCCGACTGATGAAGGCTTCGTATCGCTCGACTTGTGTATCTTCGCCTTGAGGGTTTCAAGGATCTCGATGTCGGAGTCGGGCGACGCAGAGCGCTGGCGCTTCTGGCTCGTTGTGCTCTCACGCTGCAGCTGGCCATTGGCGATAGTGGATGGTCCAAGTCGAGCTAGGGCTGTCGGTTTGCGCGGTGTCGGTGGCTCGACAAATTCAACAAGGTCGTCGTCTCCGTCGCTGTCGACCCATATTACGGAAACCATGGAGGCCACTACTAAGAAATGCCAAATAAAAAGCGTGAAGAGTGCCCGCGGAAGCGAGAATGCTGTGTTGAATTGATGTGACTGACTCAGGCCGAATCATAGACTCGTAACCAGCTGCCCACTCCAGGTGATGGCAACGTGCGGGCACTTTGGCAGTGTATGACTTGAATACATGCAAATAAACATGTTCAATGATATTTGAGGCCAGTGAAAGTCGAAAAATTGGCCCCAAAGTAGAGCCCTAAGTATCACACCAAAACGCTCCATAAAAAATTACAAAGTTAAAACTGATATGACAGAGAAAAGATTTTCGCAAGATCGAGGTTGCTCGAATAGATTTGACTTCAGAGCCATTATTACCCTCGCTGGAAGGCAAACAAACACTGCTCGAGATGGCGCGTCAACGCGGCGTGCGACGGGTCCGTACCTCACATGCTGGCGCAATTTCGACCGATTTGGATGCTGGAGGCCTCACTCAGAAAGACCTGGATTTTTGTTATGATGTACTTCTAGGTATTCTAGAGGGCCACAGACACAGGAATAGTGAATATGAATCATATTTCATACGGTCCATATCATTCGGTGAGGAAAATTGATCCCGCAATAATGCACAATACATTTGAAGTAGGAGTGAAGTTCACTATCCCGGTATTTGTCGCCCTCCGGAATACATACAAGCGCATTATGTCAGAAATCTAGGACATTTGGACCTGGATTAACGCCAAAATCACCCCCAGACCCATCTCACCGACTATAAAATATTTTCGCAACTTTTTTTCTATCATTAATTGCGCGCGAATTACCCTGAATTATCTAGCTATGTCTTATCTAAATCTGCGCAGAACTCATTGAGATAGGGATGAATCGGTTGCACGTAACCATTGTCGCAATCAAAATCTACCATTGCCTGAGACCGACCCAAGCTGGCCCCAGGTTATATAACAGGAATCAAAATGATAAAACTATCACCGATGCTTGCTGTCCTCGCGACTACTTTGATAATAACAGCGAGTTCACGACCGACAAAGGAGAACGGTTTGGACAGTGCGCCCGAATTTTCCTTGTAAGCGGGTTATTCTCATTCAAGATTCACAGTGCTCGGCCGGCGGCCCGGAGACGAGATGGTAGTACCCCGATGTCACATCAATTTCGAGGTCGTAAGCGGCTCCCACATTTTTCAGTATCTCTTTAAGTATATCCACAAACGGAGGAATACCGAAAAGAATGGGAGTGGGACTCGGCGAGTTCCATCATGGGTGAACAAGTCCCATTAATCGCCCTGAATGAATAGGCCTTGTTCACTGATGACGGGACTGCATTCCCAACAAGAATGGGACTCGTCATCTCGACAATGAACCAACCATCGAAGATGTGACAGTATTCAAACTCCGCACAGTCAGCCATCCCGCACCCGCCATCACGCAACCATCATGCAGATAGGGGCCGTGTATCTTTAGGTTCGGATCAAGCCGCCGTTCTCACATGATATGCACGTGCTACGCAGGCCTTTGTGAGAAGGGGCTTGTGCCAAGATCAAGAAAATGGGGGATGTGTTCTTCGCGTTCTGTTGCGTCAGAAACCGTGTCAAACTCTTGGGTCCAAAGACGTGTATTGTAGCTTGTAAGTGTGAGAGTATTTCTGCCTACTCAGAATCTTTTTAAATGCCCATATTATGTTGCAAAGTAGCCGACAATCGGCGCTTTCGACCGTGGATAGCGACTCGCAAACCCTCAAATAAAATATGCTTTAGTACATATATCGAAATTCTGAGGAGACAGAATTGTAGATATAATGTTCGCAAAGTCTCTAGACTTTTATCCCGAGTTAATTAAGCCCGAATTACATTTTCTGAGCAAGGCGCAGAAATCGCCAAATTTGGCAATATTTGTCATTACCGCGTCGCGTCTCCTTTCCATCCTCTGTGCTCGCGCATCGTTTCACACCTCTTTTGGTACCCTAAAATGTCAGGCCAGCCCTCAAGCACGCCTCGCTCCCCTCAGACACCGCGCCAGCGCCCATTTTCGCCCATCCGGCCACGGTCACCAGGCACCCCTCGACGGCGCATACCTAGGGCATCAAGGAGTGGAAATACAGCTTCGACGAGACCAGGGCAATGGTCATTGATAAACTAAAGCTCCACTACGTACCAGATGACTGGCAAATCCACTTGATTATCCGGATTCTGCGCGGATACAACTCCATCTTTCTTTCTGGGACTGGTTATGGAAAAAGTCTTATTTTCGAGGCTGTCGCGGTCCTGGGAGGAAACAAGAAGGTTACTATCATTATATGTCCTCTAAAGGCCCTGGAGGCGGACCAGGTACGTACAGATTTGGCAATGAGAATGTGCTGGATACCTTGAGGCATGTTACAAAAAATTTCGCCCGAGGGTTTGAGGCTCAATTGGAGGGAGAATGCCTCGGAGTGGGGACTGAAAGCCGGGGGATCGAAGGTGAAATATGTCAAGAGGTGCATTGACAGTTTTCCCAGCGCCGCTATAGATAGCTACAGGCATCAGCTATTCAAAACCTGCTAGTACAGTACTACCTTTTGTCGCCCAATCGAGCTTGGCTGTGCCAGGGCAAATTCGTTACAGCGAACTTACCTGTCTTACCAATTGAGGAGTGATTGGAGCGACGGTTTCCGATATGCACACGACAGACGTCAGAAGTAGAGAGTTTGCGCAGAAGCCATTCGAGCCATCTGATGGCTTTTTTACTGTGCGCAAACATATGGCTAATGGCTCTTATGACCTTGCAATATCCCTAATGACTTTTGCTCATAAATGATGTCCATTGCAGTACGTGCTCGTGCATTGCTCCAAAACCACCTTCATAAGTATACATCATTCCTATCTATATAAGAATCCATCTAGGTTTATGTCTGACCAGTGACCACATAACCAGATTGGCCAGCCAACTGCCTCCGAGCTCCAATGATGTCACTTGCTCCGAAACTCCACCGCGGTAGCGATTTCTCCACCAAAATGTTGAACTGGGTGAGTTATCCGCCAACTTCTGCTTTGCATGTCGCCTATTTTTCCTTTGCACAAAGTAGGATAGAACGTGTCTGCAACACACATAAAACCTAGGGTTGGCCCGGGCTCTTGCACTTGAGCAAAATGTGTTCTAGGTCTTCTTCTGTTCCACACAGTTGGCAGACAGCTCTCTCCTCGCACTCGGAGACAGAGGTGCCCCACTAGCTCCTCACTTTGTGCAAGCTATCCGAATCCTGTACTAAATTTGAGTGGAGTAGAGTCACGGCAACCGACCGAAATGTGGGTTATTTATATTGCTACTGATGTCTTTTTTGCCTTTCACAATGGATGAGAAAGTGAATTGATAACAGTTGAATCTGAAAGTACTCGGACACGAGCTGCGGTTGGGCTTCGCAAGTTCCACGTTTCTCGCAAACAGAACGAGATCCTGTATCAATTTTCTCAACTGGTATGAGTACCAAACCGACATTTAATCAAGTGGCTAAGATAGAGAACATGTAGTGATGTGAAACGGTTCAATGACATGCAAATATTGTTAGATCTTGGCTCTGTCAATGTCAATGGGGAGAGACGCGGGAACGGGTCACACTCAAGGTTCCTCTGCATATTTTCCTTAGACTGGTGTCTGGAGGCGAAGTGATGGAGACAGTGAGCCAGTTTATGCTTGAAGTTTCCTTAGGATGGGGGAATTTTGGATTGTTCTGTGATTCAAGTCTGAGATGAGGAATCCAAGGGTACTGAATATTGTAACTGCCTACGAGGCCGCGAGGAGCCAACCGAAGTTCGACGACGAGTGGCGTCTTCAGCATTATTATTGACGAAATGTATTCAATACTCGAACGCAGATACATCCGTAGCGTAGCACGGGCACACTGTATGTTTTTGATATGGTTGAGCTTGGGAAACTTATTGGGCGGCCTCACGCTATAATTTGGCCCATTCAGATTCTCCAACAAAAAATCCGGCATTGAGCCAGAAAACACGAATTTCTTTGTGCCCGCCATTCTGATGGTGCACCCTACTATTTGATGTTATCAATGTGATGGAAATGTCGGCATCGACTCTCCGAACAATCTCGACATAGTTTCCGTCGAAATATTTCTTCGTCGTCGAGAAACGGTGAAAAAACCCATCGGACATTCTTTTTGTCCACTCAGTGTAAGAGTCGAGGGCACGAGAAAGAAATCTAAATCGCCAGTCCTAACTGAAAATTTGCTGGCTATCGCGCTGACCGGTTATTGCAAAAACCAATTTCCTTAAGAGCCTCCCACGCCGCGGCGTCGAGGTCCTTGATCCCATCATAGCCAGGGACATAGCCCAAATCTGTCAAGATGCGGCGATCATCGGGATTGAGCTTGTAGCGCTCGAAGAACTCCTGAGGGGGTATTTCGCAGGGGAGCTCAATCGGTGAGGACTCTACAGCTTGTGTGAGCTACAGTCACCTCTGTCTTAAGGCATACTCTTCGGTGGATACCTCAGGGTGTCCGTTACCGCAGAGTATGCGTTTCTGGAGGACTTTTTTGGCTGGGAACCGCCTCTTGGTGGCAGCCAAAGTTATGCGTTATCTCAGATCTGTTATAACGCATACCCGTTATAATGCACAAGACGTGCCTTCGCTTCGCTCCGGCGTAAGTGCTTTTATGTTCTTTTGGGTTCACAGTACTCAATTCATGTCAAACGTGGATAATCGACACAACTATTGTAATTGGGATACATGTACATATTATCAATAAAGAAACATGCAGGGTGCGATGCATAGACATGGCAGAAAATATGGTGATTTGTTCGAATCGTGGACACATACACTCGTTCCAAAACATGTGGGCACCGAGAACCTAGGAATAGGGCGCGGTTATTTTCACACAACTACATTATTTATTGGTTGGAATCACTCATCTGGTACTGGCGCTCAAGGCCCGGTGGTGGCGGCCATGGTACAACGTTTCCGGAGTTGGATGTAGGAGGAGACGTAACATCGGCGTATACCTTGCTCGTGGGCCTTCTCGGAATCGAAAATATTTGGGCAGCGGGTGGGGACAATCACGCACCACAGGTCAGATTCCAGCGGGATCTAGAAAGGACATGTTGGACAAATTCCAATGTAATATCATGGCGTAGGAACGTATCCCTTTTACCGGCTGCCGCGGAAAAATAAATATTGAGGGCGGCAGCAACGCGTTGGGAATTCATGGCGACGCGGAGCGGGCGTGACTGATGAGGGTTGAGTTGACAACGCAGACGACTGAACGAAAAAAGGTACGGTAGTCAAATGCAGAGACAAAAAATATGAGAAGTACAGCCGCTCACCGGCATCCCAAAAATTGGAATGGAATTTGCGGGTGTTAGATAGCGTAGTCACGAGCGGGGTAATTGATTTTGAAAGAAAGGTGGGGCACGGCACCACAATCAAGGCTTGAACTACGCGTAGCTGATGGGGTTGAGTTCGTCGTGGCATTGAAAAAATAATAGAGTTGCTACTCGAACCAATCAGTAGATCAAACATTAATTTGAAGGTTGAGTTCGAAGTTGACGCAGGGATAAAAAAGATGTAGTTAATGTTCAGTCAATTCCTATTCCGCAATGAGATCAAAGTCAGGTAGAGTTCAAGTAAAAGAAGGGTCGACCTCACGTACCGTTGGGGATGCCATGCGAGTCCGAGGTGGTGGCGGTTCGTGCTAGGAATGCACTTTGAATACATTATGCTGTGCAGGCAGTCAGCGACCGAATAAACAATAAATTCTGATACCGGAGCACAGAAGGCGACGGCGAACCGTCGGATAATCTTCAGCTCCTTGACTGGAGTGTGTTAAGTACGTATTGGGGAGGGCGGAAGATGGTGGTGAGGCAGACATCCTTCCTGTATGCGGGCTGGACATTCAGCCAACAAATGAATGTTGAAAAGGCTTTATACCGGGCAAGAGAAGGCGGTGATGGTGACTCCCAGGTTGCATCTAGGCAGAGGAGTGAGCCGACGAATAAAATATTAAAATCACGTACCAGAGAACGGAAGGCGCTGTGGTGGCAGCCACCAGATAGTCGCCGTTGCTCCTTGAATAGAATGCAATCAGAACGAACTGGCATAAGTAAGGGTAATACCTGCCTTGAAGAAAGCATGGAACTCACGTCTGAGTTGACAGCCATGCGCGATGGAGGCCAGAGCTGTCGCTTTATTGGTGTAGAGCATGCCCTGTCCGTAAATGTCAGTCAATTGACATATAAAATATTAAAGACGCCATGGTGGCCCGCAGGCTCAATTAGAGGCAACTGGTTTCGTTATCAGTGAATGGAAGAAATGCGCTACCTATACCTACAATATTTGTAACATTCAACTCCAGACGCTATGTCCGCAGGGATGAGTTATTTGAGGTGACCGAACATATAATGTGGACGCCTGCGTACCTTACCTCCATCGGTGATGGGGATACATCTCGCACAGATGGATAATTGGACGGGCGCTCGACAGAGGAAATCTATAAGAATGAATTTCAGTGCTAGCCAGAATGAAAGTAAGTGGCTCACCGGGTTTGGCGCTGCACTGGATGTGGTCGAGGTGAATGCTCTTGTCATCCATTTGTGACCCAGACATACCTGGTGCGATCAGCGCAAGTAAAATCGAGCCCCCGGCACTGGGCATGGACGACTGGTAGTGGGAGATGATGGGGGAGCAAAGGAAAGAAGCGGAGCGCCTCTTGTGTGGTCTTTGAGCGGTGGAGCCCGCCGGCATGTGGTTTCGTCCGAAGGAGTTGCACGTAATAACAGCAGCACAGAAAGGTAAGGTTCAAGTTAATTTGTGATGTTGAAAAATAAACGTGAGAGAAAAACCTTGAGGCGACCGAGACAACGGAATTTGGAGTGAGAAGACAGTTGGATGGGAAAGAAACGACAAATGCGGGTGATGGGCAAACAGGTGCAATCTGATTCGAGGCATCTGCTTAAGATACGAGATATACTCTGAGATAACGCATAACTTTGGCTGCCACCAAGAGGCGGTTCCCAGCCAAAAAGTCCTCCGGAAACGCATACTCTGCAGTAACGGATACCCTGAGGTGTCCACCGAAGGGTATGCCTTAAGACAGAGGTGACTGCATACCACATTGACTCGAGAGTTGATTTTTATTTGCATTAGCATTGGATCCGAACTTTACAGCCGATGTCAGTACCTTTTGCACGGATCGAAAATTTTCTATTTTGGGATGTTTCCAAAGAATTCTTTATATCTCTGTCAGTTCTTCACCGATTCACATAAAAACTAAATAGATATACTCAGCTAATTCATGCACAATTAGTGATAGAGAGGAACTTGCGAAAATATTACGTATTAGGTAAGTTCTGTTTTGGGGCTGTTTTTGCACTGAATACTGTCTAGCATGGTGAGAACATTTCCCAGTGACCTAGAATTTTGGGAGGGACAACGTGTATATGTTATGAAACAAGTGATAGAGCCAGAACTATATGAAATGTCCAGATGAATGTGATCTTGGCAATATTTCTGAAAGCCGAAAACTGCCAAATGTTTTCACTGGAGCTAGAAGGACTGTAACTAAATTATCCTCACTTCTGGCTCTATCACATGTTTTTTCAGGTATGCATGTTGTCTCTCCCAAAATTCTAGGTCACTGGGACATGTTCTGGCCATGCTAGACGGTATTCAGTGCAAAAACAGCCCCAAAACAGAAATTACCTAATACGTAATATTTTCGCAAGTTCTTCTCTATCACTAATTGTGCATGAATTAGCTGATTAGATCTATTTAATTTTTATGTGAATCGGTGAAGAACTGACAGAGATATAGGGAATTCTTTGGAAACATCCCAAAACAGAAAATTTTTGATCCGTGCCCTCGGTACTGACATCGGCTGTAAAACCGCGTACGCAGAGGAGTCGTGGAATTCTTTTGACTTTGAAGAAGGCATGGCCAAGTTCGAGGCCGTGGTGCGGTTCCCAGTTCAATTTATGATGATAATATTTGACGACATCTTTATTAGTTCGATACTTATTAGGTTGCACCCACCGCGAACGTTACGAACATCACAGCGGTCCAAAACGGTGAGTCATTGCGTTGTTTATTTCTTAATCTCATTCCATTCATAGTCCCGACTGCGCCCGTTTGATACGGGCATTCCTGGATGAGGGCCAAGGTTCAAGCCCGGAAAAACAAGGACTTTGAAGCGGTTGATCCACGCGATAAGCTCAACGCTACCTCAACGCGCCTTTGCAAACCGTAGACGACGTTGTGGCGTGGTGGGGGGTGTGTAAATTTCCTTCTGTGATGGACTATATTTTGACGCGTGTTATATTCAGCATCACTCCTCGCAATACCCAACACTTGCCTGTATAGCAAGAGATTATCTTGCTATCCAAGGCTCTGCGACCGCATCTGAGCGAGCCTTTTCTAACGGCTCACTCACTTCAACTCCGCACCGCAACCGGACAGGAATGCGACCGAGCTCATTATCTCCATCGTTGCCCTGTTTCATGGCGAGATTGATATTACCAAGCTCTCGCTTCTCGGAAGCGTGTTTTCGAACCTTCTCGTAGTGCTTCCCACTGCCTGTGTTATCGGCGCGCGACACTTTATTGCCCAAAACTTCAATGTCAACTCTGTCCGGACCCACACATCTCTGCTTGTGGTTGGAGCGGGCATTATTTCCCTTCCTCCACTCCGCTGCGAAGTCCAGCCCTCCGCTATGGCTCTAGAGATATGAAGCCATTTAATAAAAATAAAAATAAAGAAAGACATGAAAATACATACCGCAGTCCTGAAGCGCAAGCATCAGCCATAGTCGCATCTTCCGGTTTTGAGCTCGATGTTTCTAACAACCGAAACTTGGGCCGAGTCTTGCCCATGGGAATCTTCCCGGTTTTCCAAAGAACCCTTGTATATTTTCAGCGGGATGGTTCGTCCTGGGGGACGAGGTTGTCTGTTCCGCCGAGAAGTGGGGGCAGCCATGACGGCGAGAGGAAAACTTCACCCTGATTGGTAATCGTAGTATAACAGTGTTTCAACCGGTTTGAACTTCTGGATGAATGGGGATTCTTTGCTGACGAAGAGACCGAAATTGGCCTGTGTATTGCTCTTTACACCCCTCGCAAAGAATGAACATATCTGTACAACTTGTACGCAAATGACTGTTGACATACGTCCATTACTTGGACTCCAAGTCGCCAAGTCGACTTCGCCATTCAGGACTTGGCCAGATGGTGTTTTGAACCATAGCAAGTATATGGACCAAAAGTTGAACTCAGCCCCATATCATGGGAAACACCCCGGTACCGACCGCTTAGCAAAGGCGGCACATTCTCAAAACGGGAATGTGCCAGCACCACCTCCGTGGCACCTCCGTGGCACCTCCGTGGCACCTCCGTCCAGAATGAAGAGCTTCAATGCCCGTCGTATATCTGGTCTTCGAACTTCTTGTTGAGCACCTCGTCGGCCTCGGTGAGAACGAACATTTTGCAGACTCTCTCCATATCATGTCGAATACACGCCAGGGGGTGCAAGACACGATGGCAGCGCATGTAGGTTCGTACGTCGTCCAAGTCCGCGAGCTTGCGGTGCTAGCGCATGATAGGACGGACGTGCGATAGAATGCACTCAATGCGCGTGCACTAAGCTTACCACACTGACGGCCGGATGGTCGTCGTACAATTAACTGATGCTTGACTATCGAATTGAGTACCTTGCCCTCCTCTCCACGGGTAAAATGTTTGGGATCTTGGCCGCCCCGCTTCGTTGGAGGCAATCAAGGTGAGTCAACAGGATGACCATGAGGTGGACTACTGTACCATTTCGACCACAAGTTCAGTCAGAGGTCATACCCGATTTTTTTTGATGTGTGCAAAAATCACCATAAATCGAAACAAAATTTCTCGGCCTTCTCGGCTAAAAATTGATGAACTTGTGGTTGAAATGGTACAGTATATCGGAAGAAGTGCCGGTGCACAAAACAGAACATCAAATTTGGGAGAGAGATGAGAGGTACTGTGAACAGCTTTTAAGAAGCTGACTGATCCTGAGGTTTGAAGGTTTGATGGAAATTGAAAATGGAGTGATTTCATAGTGGTGGCAACTTAGAAGAGGAATAAGCAAAGATATTATAACCGGGTCCAAGCGGGGACCTAAAGAGGCTCCAGATATCAAGAGGAGTACAGTAGTCAGTGGCTCTGGATGAATAATATATGTAACTCGACTCTGGAGGCTCGGGGCGTAGACTCTGTGGAATAAAATGGAGTAAACTCGTAACTCTGGGGCGCAAAACTCAGGTGGGAAGACTCAAGGTTCGGGGCGATGGTAGAAGTCAGAAGCAAAGGAATCCCCTATATGTCACATTGAGACGTTACATATCCAGCAGGACGTCTGCCACGCGTGCTCTCGTGCCACCGGAGCCCGTACATCCAAATGCGAACAATACAGGTGTGCAGTAAAATAAGTTATAGAGTGCCCACGGTAAAGTAAAAAATAAATAGCTAACTCGCACCTAGACAAACAAATCACCCGGGAGCTGCGCAAAGACGTGATAGGGAGAGAACACTGCCCCCATTCAGTGCTGTCGAGCGGGTGACCAATCATCCCACACCTCAATCCCCGGCGCAGTCCGAGATGGCCGTGGCGTCGGATACGAGCGTCGCCATTGGTAGGGTTATGGGGAAGGAAAATAATGTAGGTGAGTGAAGAAGACTGAATATAAGGGAATATTTGCTTAATATGAATGAAAGAAAAATATTTGCGAGTCAGCCTAGTCCCCGACGCACTCTAATTACTCGCTATATCAGAAAGTAACCGGTATAGAATCCGAAAGAAAT
The DNA here is from genome assembly GCA_029378395.1 of Mycena leptocephala. NCBI lineage: Eukaryota > Fungi > Basidiomycota > Agaricomycetes > Agaricales > Mycenaceae > Mycena > Mycena leptocephala. The sequence continues at coordinate 56,086 of JARJLF010000030.1, read as the reverse complement.
CCGAATGGGTGGAAATGACCGAGGCAAAGTACCTGTGTGGCTATTTGGAGACCGGAGGGGCAGGTAGCTCAAATGTCGCTTTTGCAGACTCACATGATGCTGAACGCTTCGCTTTCAACAGGCATTTACTTGAGTCGCCGTGTGTGGGGTATCTGAGGTCCTTCACGTGACTATTTCGGTGTGTGAGAGAGCACATCAAGGAGGAGCATCTTGGGTTTTCCCGCGGAAGCAGGCTACGCATTTGCCATTAATGGCTGGGCAGAATGCAGAGGCGGCCTGATTTGTGACCGTTGCAGAAGTTGAAGCAATTTCAGATAGAGTGGGGTAAGTTGAGACCAGGGAGTTTGAGGAAAATTGGTGGGAGAAACTTTGCGAGTGCGGAAATACTGTCATTGAACCCGAAGAACAGATTTCAGAAATGTTGGACCAGCGAGTTTGAGGAGGGGAGTGGTGGGCAAAAGATTGGGCACGGAGAGGATGTAGGAGGTAGCCTATTTATGAATGGCAGATGTGCGGCAGATAGCTCTGCGGCGCAGGCAGCAGCAGCTGCGACAAACTGCGGGTAGATCAGCTGAACCAGGTGCGTGAATAGCTCTTAAGCCACGAGATCACCCTGCCTAATAGCTGTTCACGTACCTGGACTACTTGAAGTCATTCTCGGCTCCTATCCCTGCTGTCAGTTCAGGATAAATGGCAGGGAAACGGGAAAGAAGAAGAAACACACGGCATTGACTCTTCCCCTTCGCTCCCGTTCGTCCCGAAACAACCCTTGAGCATGTACCATTGGTGTCGTCCTCCTCGATGATGGGGTCGCCGTTCATCACTTTGACAAACAGCTCCTCGGAGACATGATCCAAAATCCGCACCTGCGAGTGAAGAGAGCCCATGGTGAGAGCGTCGCTGCGTTTGGAGCATACAGTTGTGGACAAGCAAATTCATGTTCTCAGATGGCGTGCCGTTTCTAATTGCCTATTTGCGTACTAAGTTCTCCTAGTCTCTATGTTCAAGCAACCCTGCCGACACTTTTTTTCTTTTTTCACACTCAATTTTCATCCTACCGACTTAATTCTTCTTGCATTGCCCTCTGTAGTCTTGTTGCTAAACACAGAGACTGGTATCGAGTCTAGGCTTAGCGTTCCACGGTGCACCCGTCCAGCCTCCAGAAATCTGAAAAAAATTACAATAGATGCCGAACCCATCTTTAAGATCTGTGGAATGTCATTTCCAGCCCCGAAAAACTTCTTGAACCGGTTAACGCCTGCCAGAGAACGCCGCTTGTTGATGACTAAGCACATCAAAATCCATCATTTCGCGACGTCGAGCTGTAGGCCGCACATCAACACCTCCGCGACTGGGACAAGGTGTTTTCAGGACCACAAAGTAGAAAGGAACAAATCTGTCTACTCCGATTTTTTCTCCAGGCAGAGCTGACAGTCTTCAAGAGTGTTTTCCATTTGTGCTCATTTCGGACGAAGGCTAGGGTTGGCCGAGTTCCCTGAGGAACTGGGTCCCTGAAACATGATTCTGAACAGGCCAAAGAATTTTCGTACTTCTAATGAGTATACTATGCACCGGGAGCGAAAGATTTGGGTCGGTTGTTGAGGCAGGAGATGGCGTAGAATGCATTCCCTTTTTGGCGTAGTTTGAGGCAAGCTCTCAGAAGGCGTCGCGAGGCACGTGCACGTCATGTGAGAACGGCGGCTTGATCCGAACCTACCATATAATAGACTACAAGCTTTACGACCCGTGCCTTCGGCACGGCTACTCGCTCCGCTCGCAGCCGCTTCTTCGGCGGGGCTCTGCCCCAAACCCCGGAGGGGGCTCCGCAAACTCAGATAAATTTATTTACATACATATATCACCTCATTCTACATTGATTCTCCATACAAATACATTATCTGTAGATTGGTTGGGTGAATGTATTTGAAAAGATGAGGGAAGACATACCACTAATCCAGAAGCACCTCCGGGTGAACAATATTTTTGGTAATAGTAGTAGCATCATTCTTGAACAGAACATTGACACGCTGACTGGAGGTGCATCGAGATAGAGCCACATATAGCTGTCCATGTGCAAAGACATCAGTACGGAGGTCCAGACCAATGGTGTCAAAAGACTGGCCCTGGGACTTGTTGATAGTCATTATAAACGCAAGACGCACAGGGAATTGTCGACGCTTCATTTCAAATGCAAGTTGGTCAGGAGAGGGAATAATTGAGATGCGCGGGATGAAGGCTGTTTTGCCGGCGTGTTCTGAGTCGAATTTCGAGGACATACTGAGACATTCTGGTGAGAATTCCCCGGGAACCATTGCAGAGGCCTTGTGCTGGATCCAAATTACGTAGAACCATAATTGGGCATCCAACTTTCAAAGCCAACTTTGATAGAGGCAGTCCAGAGGCACGAATAGAGTTGAGATATTCAATCGAATATTCAAAGTTACTGTCAACTCCTTGCTCCTTGACCACTGAGTCTGCACTGTGAAAGATTGTTTGTTCTCCAAGGAATTTATCCAGCAAATTTTGATTGAGGTCATCCACATCATCATTCCGGGCAGAGAGAATGGTGCACTCCAGGAAATATTTATCCCTGGCAGGTATGGTTGAAATGCCAGGAATGTGTCAATTAAAGATGGAACACTGTTTTCTGGGAGCTTCATGGTCTCGGGGACTGTGATGTTCTGTGCCGGATCTATGTTCCATATGGCCATCCATGCCCAACATCAAGCAGCCACTTTTCAAAGTCCCTATCTTCCTGCCGTGCATTGGGACCTCCCAGCCGCATGTTCTGTTTCAAGTGGAGCTGTTGAACCTTTTGCCAAAGAAGTGAACGCTGAAGACAAAATCCCACAATGTCTTCCCTTCCACCTTTAACAACCACAGGCAAAATCTGCTGAAAGTCGCCACCAAAAATGACACAAAAAAATGTCCTTGTATTAATCTGACATGGACTCTGTACTTCAAAGAATGTTTGTTTTTTTGAAGTGAAACTGAATACATTACAAGTACGGTTGAGCGAGAAAGTCCATGTATTTCCAGGAAAACATCAAAAAAAAAAAGAAAAAAGAAGGAGAGACCTCAGGAAAACAAAATTTTTCTCAGAGGTAGCATAACCACTAGAGAAGACCACTAACAGGTATAGAGTTCACAATAGATCATAAGGCTGCGACAGGTGCGCCCTACGCGCGCGTGTGCGGTTGCATCGAGGTTTGATTGACATCTGATTCCATCGATCCGCACTACCGAACACAGCCTCATGGCCCATGTCCATATATGGACATGGGTCTCTCCAGACATGTGTCAAGGGCCTTCTTTTCACCGGTTTCGTGACTAAAATTTCGGTTTCAAGGTCTAATTCTTTCTCAAAACTTCTCCAGAGCAGTTGCGAAAAGGTGGCGGTTGGCACTGTAAGTCCTACCATGCAGGGTGGAAAATATTAGTTGGAACCACATATTATGTGATGGACCTCGTTTGCGATGCGCTCGTTCTCGCCCTGAACGGTTCCGCGGTTCCACGGTTCCACGGCGACCCTGCTCACTCAAAGCAGTTGTGGTCGCCGGAACTCGCTGCCTCCCGGACGCAATTTCGCCAAATCTGAGGAGGCGGAGGGTCGTGTGGCGATGCGGAGCAGAAGTGGGGAGAGAAGAAGAATGGAAGCCGCAAGGGCGAAGAGGAGGGAATAGTAGGAAGAGCGCTGCGTTGGCGTGTGGGATGAGGGTCCAAGGCCGAAATGCGTGCGCGTCGCGTCGTGTCTGTCTGGGCAGGCGGCGTGAGTACTTGACATCGAAGAGAGTGGAAGGGATGACATACACACATCTCGCCTCCGGGCTCGTCGTCGTCCTCCTTCGCGTTGCAGTCGACCGTCGAGGCGTCTACCATTCCTTTGGTGCTTCGCGCGATGTATTCCGACGTGGATGTGGGGGTGAACCTGCGAGCTGGCGAAGGCGAGGGGAAGCGGTGAGGCGCTAGGGCCGGCTTGACCGTGGGGAGGGAGAAGAGCGACCCTTGCGGGTCTAGGATCGTGGCCAGGAATGCGGCGTGGAGGACTCGAAGGAGTGGATATCGAATGGTGAAGGCGTGGTGTATTGTGTCGTGTCCGCGTCAGTGATCGCGGGTAAAGACGCCGTTGAGGTGGAAGAAATTACGGAATAAATTCAATTCGGAACGTGAACAAGCGTGGCTGAAGAAGAACGAGAAACAACGGGCGTCTTGCAGGGCGAAGAAAGGACTTGAGGATTCAGAGGATTCAGAAGCTGAGGAATTTTCGGAGGAGGAGGAGATGAGCAGTGACTCAGGGGCGGCAGATGAACACCCGAGGTCTTCCCCCATTCCTCCACCTCCCAAGCGGACCAAGATAGCGTTGAAGGAGGTGACTAACCAGGCGAGGAGACGTCCTCCAGCTCCGAGACAGAAGCAACAGGATGTGGCCACGGTTGCCGCAACATTTGGTCCAGCATATCGAACATCGCGGAGGCGGGCCAGAGAAGGATAGACGGTAATTTATATTGTATTGCTGCCCAGTTTGTTTAATTTACACTCTTCTACTCGTCTTCGTCTTCGTCTGAATCAATATCATTTGGGGCCGCTGGCTCATCCTCGTCCTCTTCCGAACTTTCCACCTCTTCGTCGACTTGAGACAACTTCTCCTCAAATTCTTCTTCGTCATACCAGTCTCCGCTCATTCGACCCATCTCGTCAACTGTCACTGAGTAATTCGAGCCGCTAGTAAGAGGCTCATCACTGTGATCGACATCATCTCAAGCCTCTACAGAGTCTGCAGCAGCTCGAGCGGCACTGGAGCGGTTGGACTGGAATGAAAGTGCCGAATTTGTCGAACTGACGGACGGAGAGCGTTGAGATTCCGAAGACGAAGATGATGTGTGTTCAGAAAATGAAGGAGAAGGTGAGGATCGAGGCTCTGATTGCGGGGTTTCAGGACGAGAAGGAGAAGGCGAGGATCGGGGTTCGGATTGCGGAGTGTCGGGACGCACAGGCGCATTTTGTGGGTCGAGATCGATCTGTCGTTGACGGCGGATCTTTTCTACAGACTCGACCATGTCTGAATATTCCTTGCTGCGTGCCTTAAACTCGTCAAGTTTGCCTGCGTCAAGTCGTTGGAGGCCGCGGTCGAATCGGTTGACAGCGGCATGACCCATGCTGCGCCCGGGCCTAAACAAATGAAGTTCCTCCTCCTTATACAGTTGGAGGAGGACCTTGGTTTCGTCACGAAGATGCGGGGAAGTATGGGACTTGCTGCGACGTTTGAGATCGAAGGCAGACTCGATGTCTTCCTTGATCTTGAGGAAATGGTGGACATTAGGTGAAATGGTTTGGCGGTAGAACTTATCGTCAAAGTCGCCACCACGCCGGGTCACCATATCCTCGAGCCACCGATTATACCACTCCTGCGTGAGATCACCTTCGACAAAGTTGCCCAGCTCGTCTCGGAGATTGAAGAGGTAATTGTTGAGCAAAGCTTCTTTGAGGTCGGGGGAGCATTCAAATTCGAGCAGCGAGTAGAGATCGAGCATGTAACGCATGTAGTTTTGATTTGAGCATTGCAAGGTCGTCTTGGTGCATGTCTACCCCAAATATGCTCTCAAGGCCCCCAATACTCGTCATCACACAAAGTAACTGGAAACTCATGTTTTATGGTCACAATTTGGAGAATATTTTGGTTCAAACTACATGTACTTTATTTTTTGGGATATATGGCTGCCCTTCACCGCAAGAGCGGCTTTGAAAATGGTGGGTATGTGCTCGATAAATGGATTAATCTTATTGCACGTGATTTTGCCTCAGATGGCCAAAATCTCGTTGAGCAGTACTCAGTGTGGACGGATGTATTTTTTTGACTTCCGCTCATCCGCTCATCTGAAGTCTGAAGTTTCGGAGTGAAATTTATTTTTGATCCGCAAGTCTTTCAAAACATCGAAACAGGTCGTTTCTGCCTCTGTTTTTGGCACAACATTCTCTCCTGAGACCAGTCCCTCATAAAGATCAGCTAACATGGCTCAATGTCTCCCAGCCGTTTGACAACAATCGCAAAATTCTTGCGCTTGGCCAAAATATGGCTCCCGGTAACTCCCGCTTTGATCTGCAGGTCGTTGAACGCAACCATATGGAAATATAAATCGGTCTGAAATCTCTTGTCATCCATCAGTACGCGGGGTTAGGGGTTAGGGTGAAAATACAGCACCAAGTGGTGTTTGTGTTTGGCCTCGCTAAATCGTTTTTTGTGAGATGGATGGCCTATTCCACCGAGGCCATGAGGAAAGAGCTATGGGAACATCTCTGGATACAAGTGAACATTCTTCCAGGTCGGCTCCGGATCCCCCGCATGACCCACGCCCAAAACCTTCCGAACAGCCAATCCACAAACTCGTCCACAAATCAATCCGCGTGACCCAAAAATCGGCCGGCTTCCAGTGCCAAGGCGAAAGAACCCATTGGGTTCGAGCTTTCTGCCTTGCTTCTGCCCAGAAATAACGATCCCCTCGAAAAGCCTTGAGCCACAGACCAACCCTCATCGTGTCTGGACGGTGACGACGAAGAGTCTGCTCCAGGTAAGTTATGTATGTAGGCAGTGCGCAGGCAAACCAAGCGGAGGAATGGCCCGGAGTTGACTCCGGTATTGCGCACGGACCGCGGATTTGTTTCCACTTGTTTGACATTTGTATTCCGGGCCCGGAAGTGGGGTCCCGATTTCGGATATAAGGGCTCTGCCACTGAAGCCATTAGAGACCCAGAGTATTGGATTACAACCTGGCCAGTTGCGTCCCACTCATGTGGTGGTACCCAATCCGAACTCTGGATTATTGGATTGGGCGCCACCTTGCCAGTGGTGTCCAGCCCATGTATCCACTTTCGGTAGTACCTGTTCCGAACTCTGGATTATTGGATTGAGTGCGACCTTGCCAGTTGTGCCCAGTCCATGTATCCGCCTTCGGTGGTACCCGTTCCGAACTCTGGATTATTGGATTGAGCGCAACCTTGCCAGTTGCACCCAGTCCATGTATCTGCCTTCGGTGGTACCCGATCCGAACTCTGGATTATTGGATTGAGCGCCACCTTGCCAGTTGCGTCCAGTCCATGTATCCGCCTTCGGTGGTACCCAATTCGAACTCTGGATTATTGAATTGAGCGCCACCTTGCCAGTTGCGTCCAGCTCATGTATCCGCATTTGTTTGGTACCCAATTCGAACTCTGGATCATTGGATTGAGCGCGATCTTGCCAGTTGCGTCCAATTCATGTATCTGGGTCTGGATTCAGTACAACCTTACCAGTCATACATATATAAACATTTGGGCTCTGGGGGATTGGTGTTCCGAGTCCGTTTGGCATTCTGGTGGAACGAAGTTGGAACAGCCTCAACCACAACCACAGGTGAGTGTTAATAGCTGTTCTTTTTATCTCCTTAACAACGTCCCAGGACGGCAATGCCCTGAATCTCGGAAACTATTCAATTATCCATATCTTTCTTTCTTTGTTGTATTCTTTGATGTATCACTTTATCAGGTATGGAAGACCACCAGACGACAGCCATTCATGCGATATTCCCAGTAAGCACTGTTTGTTCGTTGGCCTGAATCTAACCTGCGATATTCAGCTCCGGGTTTGGGACCAGCTTGCATTGGGTTTTCTATTTCCGACGAGCATCGTTTCTTGTTATTAGTTGCCTGGAGTCTAACCTGCGATATTTAGCTCCAAGTGGATCATTTCCGTTTGGGTTCTGGGGGCATCGAGTTCGTGGGCTGGCAAGCTGCGACATCTGTTTGGGTCCTGGGGGCATCGAGGTCGTAGCCTGACAAGCCGCGATCCTCTTTTTGGGCTCTGGGGCATTGAGATCGTGGCCTGGCAAGCTATGACCTCAGTTTGGGTCCTGGGGGCATTGAGGTCATAGCCTGGCAACCTGCGACGTCCGTTTGGGTTCTGGGGGCATCGAGATCGTGGCCTGGCAAGCTACGACCTCAGTTTGGGTCCTCGGGGCATTGAGGTCGTAGCCTGGCAACCTGCGACCTCCGTTTGGGTTCTTGGGGCATCGAGATCGTGGGCTGGCAAGCTACGACCTCAGTTTGAGTCCTGGGGCATTGAGGTCGTAGCCTGGCAACCTGCGACCTCCGTTTGGGTTCTGGGGGCATCGAGATCGTAGCCTGGCAAGCTACGACCTCAATTTGGGTTCTGGGGGACAGATTGAAATGTGGCCTGGCCAGTCACAAATTCTTTCTGGCCAATTGAGAAGGCCTTGATGGTGGCAGTGCAACCTGGCCAGTTGTCTTGCCACTGTCGTGGCGCTATCGTGGGAACAATTTGGCCAATTGTTTGCATGATAGATCCGGTTGGTTGTGGGCTGTGTGGCCCACCTGATGAGTTCAAAAGAATGAAACCAACCAACCTCGCTCCAGATTATCCCTGTGCACGGGTTCGACTGTAGATAGTTTTGTAGTGGATGGAAAGATCATTCGGTAAACAGATATCTTCACTCAGCTACTGTTTGGTCACTTGGGGTGAAGGGCCCAGCTAGAAACCCAATCCTTTGTTTTCTTTTTCTGGCACCTTTTCTTGGTCTGAATCTGTTGGCATCGGGATTACTGTACCCCGGTGCTGGTTCTTGCTGACCTCGAGTGTACAGTGGTGCTCTAAATAAGTGCCGAGCCCCGGTTTGAGGTCATTTCATGGTCGAATTCCTTCAAACGAAATTGTAGCATGAAAATTCAGTAGTTCTAAGCTTGTTTGGATCAAGAAAACCATACCATACCTACTTCAATGTCGCGGAATAAAAATAATTGGGGTATTCTGAAAAATCAACTTTGTAGACTGGCTTGCTATCGAAAATCGGTCATTACAGCATGAAAGTACTTGAAAAATGAAGTATACTGACATTTTAGTTGACTTGATTTGATACTGATTTGAGCTCACACGGAGGCTCCCAAGTTCGCCATTTTGGGCGAAAATGGTCAAAAATGCTCCCAAAAAGGCAAAAGTGACCGATTTGCAGTGCCCATTGTGAGCTCAAATGAGTATCAAATCAAGTCGACTAAAATGTCAGTATACTTCATTTTTCAAGTACTTTCATGCTGTAATGACCGATTTTAGATAGCAAGCCAGTCTACAAAGTCGATTTTTCAGAATACCCCAAATATTTTTATTCCGCGACATTGAAGTAGGTATGGTATGGTTTTTTCGATGCAAACAAGCTTAGAACCACTGAATGTTCATGCTACAATTTTTTTTGAAGGAATTCGACCATGAAATGACCTCAAACCGAGGCTCGGCACTTATTTAGAGCACTACTGTATACCAAAAATCAGGGTTCAAAACATTGATGTCCAAAACACCCTGGTGTGGGAATTGAACCGTTGACCTGCGCTCAGAAACATCTAAAACAAAAGAGCATAACCACTGTGCTAAGGTAAAGTACAGCGAACATTGTACAACCAAGTTCTGTAGTATATTCAGGTATGTCTGTCGTGCCAGAGTGCATTAAAATTGGGCATCGTTTATTAAATTCGAGATCGTTTAAGCGACAAAGTTCGGCATCCTCCATTTCCCAGTCCCCGAGTAGTCTCTGCAGCAGTCCTACCAACAAGGGCTAAGAGGGAAAGTGTGTTGTAATTTGTATTTCAAGTTATTCTGCCTCTGCAAAATGTGGCCATTATCGTTCTTTTCACGCAAAACAATATCTCGGTGTTTGCCGTGTGGCGGCACATCAACGTTCGGTAAATGCACCTCTATTGCACAGGTCACGCTTTTCAAAATGCCTGCCATTTGAATGCACCAGGGCATGCTTTTCAAAATGCCAGCCCTTTGAATGCACCTCTATTGCGCCAGGTCACGCTTTTCAAAATGCCCGCCATTTGAACGCACCTCTATTGTGTCAGGCCATGCCTTTCAAAATGCCAGCTCTTTGAATGCACCTCCATTTGCGCCAGGTTATGCTTTTCAAAATGCCAGCCATTTGAATGCAGCTCTATTGTGTCAGGTCATTAGAGGTGCATTCAAATGGCTGGCATTTTGAAAAGCATGACCTGACACAATAGAGCTGCATTCAAATGGCTGGAATTTTGAAAAGCGTGACCTGACGCAATAGAGGTGCATTCAAAGGGCTGGCATTTTGAAAAACATGACCTGACGCAATAGGGGTGAATTCAAATGGTGGGCATTTTGAAAAGCATGACCTGACGCAGTAGAGCTGCGTTCAAATGGCAGGCACTTTGAAAAGCATGACCTAGCACAATGAAGGCACATTCAAATAGCTAAAATTTTAAAAAACATAAGTTAACACAATAAAGATGCATTCAAATGGCTGGAATTTTTGAAAAGCATGACCTGACACAATAGAGCTGCATTCAAATGGCTGGAATTTTGAAAAGCCTGACCTGGTGCAATAGAGGTGCATTCAAAGGGCTGGAATTTTTGAAAAGCATGACCTGACACAATAGAGCTGCATTCAAATGGCTGGAATTTTGAAAAGCCTGACCTGGCGCAATAGAGGTGCATTCAAAGGGCTGGAATTGTGCTTGGGGAATGTTTCCCTTCCAGCGCAGTCCTGGAGCGTGTTTTTGAGCCGCGCAAATCGCGAGTTGATAGCCCTGACCTCTGTGAACATTGCCATGTACTCAGATTGAGCCCAAAGGGAATCTTGCCTTTTCTACAGTGCAAATAATGGCCTGCATTTTGAAAAGCATGACCTGACACAATAGAGCTGCATTCCAATGGCTGGCATTTTGCAAAGCATGAAATAGAGCTGCATTCACCCAGATCCGACTCTGGCTCTCGAAAACATTCCTTCTCTGAAGGATGCCAGGTGCTCTAGAAGTCGATGAGAGAGTTCTTGGAATAGGATGTCCTGGAATTATAATTCTAATGCGTTTCGGTAACTCAATTCCATGCTGTCTATGTACGGTTTTGCAAGTGTTCAAGTGGTTTCAAGTCGAGTTCTGATACAGAATATTGAAAGTGGACACAAGTTCTCTCGGGCTACAGGGTCCAGTTGATTTTTTCTGGTGGGTAGTTGGATCTACTTAGGTAAACCGGAAAGATTGCGGGACGAGATTGCGTTATTTCTTCCGGGAATTATTGTTTCTTTGAGTTGAAGGTCATCTTCGTACAATCCCGTGACTTCTTACCACCACCATTCCGGTGGCGGTAAATGAGGAACGAGCCTCCCCACCGTGTGGATCGCCAAGGCCCTCGGGAAGGTGCACCGCCTGGCGTGCAAGCTCATCACGGGTGCGCTGCGCACGACGGCCACGGACACCATGGATTTCCACGCGAATCTCCTGCCCGTTCACATCCGCCTCAATCGCTCGGTGTTCAATGCTGCAGTCCGCCTCGTCTCCCTGCCCGCCTCCCACCCGCTCCACCGCGTCGTCAAGCGATGTCGCCACGCCCCACGCTTCCACCGATCCCCCATCCACCACCTCCTCCTCGCCTTCCCTGCCCTCCGCGCGGATTTCGAGACGATCGACCCTTTCCTCGTCATCACCCCGGCCCCCACAGGATCCCTCACCACGAGCATCGCTCCCACGAAGGACGCAGCGCGGAAGGAGATGGAGGAGGTGTCGAGGAGGGGAGGCTTCTGCGTGTACACGGACGGGTCGGGCTTTGAGGGCGGAGTAGGAGCGGCTGCGGTAGCGTGGGACGGGAAGGAGGAGACGGCGTGCAGGACGAAGTACCTGGGGCCCGCGAGCGAACACACCGTCTTCGAGTCCGAAGTCGCAGGCGCCATCCTGGCCCTCGACATCATCAAGGGTACCCCCCGGCTCACGAGCGTTGACATCTTCACAGACTGCCAGCCCGCTATAATCGCCCTTTCCTCCCCCAAACCCCAGCCCGGCCAGCACCTCCTCAACGCCTTCCACTCCCTCCTCCGCCGCCTCCTCCGTGCTCGCCCCACCCTCAGGATCCGCGTTCACTGGGTCCCGGCGCACGTGGGGATCGCGGGGAACGAAGCGGTCGACGCGCGTGCGAAGGAGGCCGCTCAAGGAGCGTCCTCCCCCCTCTCGTCCCGCATCCGCCTGTTCGAGCTCCCTCTCCCGGTGAGCAAAGCGGCGGCGCTCGCGAATGGCGCGCTGGAGTTCAATGCACGCTGGCATGCGGAGTGGTCGACGTCCCCGCGCTCCCTCCGCCTCTCGCTATACGACAACGCGAAACCCTCCCCCGCTGTTTCCAGGATGTACAACAACCTTAGCCGCCCTCAATCCAGCGTCCTCACCCAGCTCCGTACCACCCACGTCCCCCTTAACGCGTTCCTCTATCGCTTCCACCTGGGCCCCTCCCCCGACTGCGCACTCTGCCTCGTCCCCGAAACCGTCCCCCACTTCCTCCTCCTCTGCCCGCAATACCGCCGCCAACGCCTGGACCTCATCCGACGTCTGGGCACGGCTCGCCTCTCGCTCCGGCTCCTCCTTGCGGTCAAATCCGACCCCAAACCGGTCCTCGAGTTCGCGCGAGCCACCGGCCGCTTCCCCCGATACGCGCTATGACCCTTCCCCCCTTTTCCCTCCGTTACCTATTTTTCTTTATATTACAGTCTCGTACTCATATCTGCCAAGAAACCCTGCATAGAATTAAACTCAAATACACCCTCGTAGCGTACCTCCCTCGTCCTACCCTACCACCTGTTCTCCTCGCCCTGCTCCCCCTCTAGACCAGCTAGCAACCCAAACTGTAACTACGTATAGTGCCACATGGGCCCCAAGGGGCCCGCGCGCACTCTAATTGAATATTGAATTGAAAAATTGAATTGAATTGAGTCCTCTGATCTGCATCGAGCTAGGGGCGAATTGGCTTCTTGAATGATGGGACACTCCAGATTTCCACCGGATAGGCGGAGTCCGCCCAAATCCATTATCCGGGAGCAAAAATTTTGTCGTGTTCCTTGAATACTGGTGTGCTGAGAAATGCCCAGGAGTCGTGGACACTACCTGTATGACCTACTAAATAGTCACATATCTCCAGGTTGCTTCGCGTGCGCATGATTTATGCCAGGCGTAGGTCAACTATACTCAAATTCGAGGGAAAAGAATACTTGCGAAGAACCATCCCGCCATTCCGGGCAGGTTTGGTCTTCAACCCATTGCTTCGCGGCCTCTTTCGCACCCTCCCGAAAAGCTACGGCATCATCATGAAGGAATTGATCGCGCGTTATGGCATTTCAAACTCAGATCGACCAGCCTGTCTATCGACAGACTTGCTTTCGATACGACAGCCTGGAATCGAGCCTCGCTGCATGACTAGGGATTGCTGGGAGAATGTGGGTTAAATTGCCCGACCTCGACTGCTGTTACAGCTCTTTGCGGAACTCAGGTAGCTAATACATACAAAACATTTACTTCGCTGCTGCGGGCCGGTATGAGCGTAATTGTGCGAACCATTCAGCGCATCTGCAATATCAGGCCAAGGAACATCAGGAAAATGCTTCTTTGCTAATAAGGTCCTGTTACCCCAAGCTTTGGAGAAATCCGGCCAAATTAGCAGACAGTCTTTTGCACAGCATGGCCTAGACCCTTTCCTTTTTTGGAGACTTCTAATTTTCGGTGTGGAGGCTAAAAGTCTGGCAGCGTTCGAACCGCCTGAGAAAGCCCCATCTTGTTTGACTCACGCCGTCGCAATAGCTCTCGAAATGAACGAGTTTGAGGCCATTCTTTCCTCCAAGGACCGTCAGCCACCTACAGTACACTTTGTTCTTGTTTGCTGCATATCCTAGCCCCATACCTTGTCACATGCGTTAGGGGAGATTTGCTCGTCGAGTCGCTGCGCTCGCAATTACGCAATCGTGGAGTTTGAAATGACACGTGATTGCCCACCTATCGTATCTTCAGCGCCTTTTGAGCCGTCCACAGTTATCATCCTGTAATGAGCTCTCGTCTTCCTCGTCTGAGGAGAAGAAAAATCTCGGGGAACTGGGTGCATAGCAGTCTGTTGCAGGCCATTAAAAGTTGGCATCGGAGAAAGCAGGTGATAACCCATGAGGTGCGTCGTCCGAATCGTCATCTGGGAATACTAGAGGCTCTGGATGAGGGGGAGAACTCGAGGCTATAGTTGGCAGGGGAGGAGAGGGGACCCGAATTGCATTCGGAGTGGCTGCTGCGGGGTTTAGGGAAAGACGGCGGTCTGCAGCTATATGTCGTTTGATTGTCTGCTTCATTTGTAAAGCTCCCTGTTCTCCTTTAAGCCGACATTCTGAGCATAGACACCACTCATACTGAGCGTCAGAACGGCTCATAGTCGAGGGATTGTAGGCAGGAACGTGCGAGTCGGTGACAGGCGGCGTTGCTTCGGATTGATAGCGTTACGTGGAGTACACGAACCTGCGTATAATTCACGATTGCGATAGGTCATAAAGAGGATTTTCCGAGTTTTAACATTTATTCGTAGAATGCTTGCGCCATCGATACATGCAGTGACTCGGCAGGCATCAGTGAGCCAAATTTTTAAACCAATAGAAGCAGAGAGCATTGGCCAGGTGACAGCCAGCGTGCATCGAGACCGAGTTGTAGAGGTTAAAGCTGTAGTTAGTGACTGGAGAATTGCAGTTTTTTGATGGGGGGCGCCGACCATGAAGAGGGTGGTTCAAACAAGCTTACATATGCATGCGTTGATGTTCGCGGCAACACTGATTATAATGTAGATATTCAAAGTCCATGATGAAGTAAAAGCTATCCAATATTCGGCCAATACTGGCTGTACTGGGACCCAATATTCGACCAATATTTGGCCAATCCTTGATGTATTGGCCAAATAGTGGTCGCGATTTATTTGGCCCAAACTCCGGTGCAAGCAGCTCGTGCCTCACGTCGAGGATAAGCGAAAGTAGCGTGAGATTTGTGTGAGCGTGATGCGAAGCGAGTGTCGATGACTTTCCGAGGCATGCCACTGCTGAGGAAATACATGCTGCATTGTATGGCACAGAGATTGTTGTTTTGGGATCGGTGTTTCGAGAGCTGTATCATGGTAAAGAACTAAGCTGCAGTCAGTAGGTGCAATGAGAGAGCATGACCGGTGCCGGATCTTTAAGTGTATTCTCGTGTGCGGCTCGAACGGTCTGTGCGGCTGCCATAAGGACCCGACGGAGCATGGGAGAGTGCTCCTCGCAAACAGCAGTAACGTCGCGCTCAAAGTCGAAGTCGAGGAGCCCCTCAGGAGTGATGTCGTTGGTAGATTGAAGGATGATAGTCGACAGTACGTTCATTTCGCGATGAGTATCTTGTGTAGACGGTCAAATCCATCTGCACTATCTTTGTACTCTGCTTGCCGCCCCAAGAGCGTGATCAGCAACTCAACGGGAGACAGACGCAGATCTCGGAGGATTTCGACGACAACTAGAGCCTTCATCCTCAGAGGTATCGTATTTGGATTCCATATCCATTGCAGAGGGCACGGTAATGCGGCTGGATGCGCAGTGGTCGCCATCTTTAGGAGTACATACAACTTTAGTAGCATAGGCGTTCATTGAGCGCCTATTGCGGGCTTGAATGCCTATTTTCAGAACCAACGCCTATCGAGTCCTCGAACACCTACCCATCACTTGAACGCGCTTAGCCGAGGACGGGCGGGCTGTCAACATGACATCCGACGCGAATCATTGTGCTGCTTGTGCTTTTCCTCCTCCATCATCTCTTTCTTCTGCTCTCTTCCTACGATGGACGGCCAAAGTGTTGTTCTTGCGCAACCTGTGCGGGTCAGCAACAACGGTGTCCAGGATAGCGAACGGGAGCTCCGGAAGGAAGAGACAAGGGAGACACGCTCTTACAAACAAACAATGGACGGCATGAGATCTGCCGCTTGAGAGCTTGCCGTGCTGCCGCGATCAAATTCCCGCATTTGGGAAGTCACGTTTTGGCGGAAAGTCAAGAGTGCAATCCGACTGTACATCTACTGATAATTACTTAATGCAACCATATCAATATGAACAATCCGACTGTATATCTATTTCGTAACTACTTAACGTGAGAAGATCAAGTCCGACTCCAACGAGGAAATGGGCTCCTAGGTCGGTGCTGATAAAATAAATGTTCAGCTAATTGTTCCTCGGCCCTCGGGCGACGTTCAACTTACCATGGCACGATTGAAAGCAGCGCAGGGCCTCCGCATCCCGGGGTAGAGAGGAGATGGGCTCATACTCTCACTTACGACCTTAGAGACGAGAAAGGGGTGCTGGCTGCTCCTGGTCAGCGCTGATCAAATAAATGTTCAGCTAATTGTTCCTCGGGCGACGTTCAACTTACCTTCAACTCACCACGGCGCCATGGAAAGCAGCTCAGGGCCTTCACGGCACTTACAACCATCTGGACGAGGAGGGGTGCTGGAGAGAGATACCGTTGGGGCTGGCTGCCGTGAAAACCTACATAAGCATCTATCCGTGACAGCGCAGATGAACGTGTTGTGCTCACAAATGAGGAGGAACATCGATCACAATCTGGGAATCCCTCTCGCTTTCAACCCATCCCGATTTCAACCACGAGAGTGGAGGGCAGGGTGGAGAGAGATGACGTCGGGGATGGCTGCTGTGAAAATCGTGAGAAATTAGGGATTAGCAACAAGAGTGGAGGACAATTAAAAAAAAACCATGGTCGCGACGGGGTTGCACTTCAATGCATTGGAGATCCATTCAATCGAAACGATCCGGCGGAATGGAAGGCTGGGCTCGATCCAAAATAATCCCTCAGAGCCCAAATGCACGGGCACAACAAAAAGTCCCGCAAATACTCCCCCAGAGCCCAAATAATAGGATTCGGCACAACGCAAGGTTGCACGGAATCCATAATTATCCCCCAGAGCCCAAATGACAAAGGATTCGGTGCAACGCAAGGTTGCGCAAAATCCAGAATAATCCCCCAGAGCCCAAATGAAAGGATTCGGCGCAATGCAAGGTTTGGCACAATCCTCAGAGCCCAAATAATAGGATTCAGCGCGACGCAAGGTTGCGCTAAATCCAGAATAATCCCCTAGAGCCCAAATGAAAGGATTCGGCCCAACGCAAGGTTGCGCTCAATCCATAATTATCCCCCAGAGCCCAAATAATAGGATTCGGCCCAACGCAAGGTTGCGCTGAATCCACAATTATCCCCCAGAGCCCAAATGAAAAAATCAGGCGCAATGCAAGGTCGCGCTAAATCCATAACAGAGCCCAAATAATAGCATTCGGCGAAACGCAAGGTTGCGCTCAATCCAGAATAATCTTCCAGAGCCCAAATGAAAAAGGATTCGACGCAATGCAAGGTTGCGCTCAATCCATAGTAATCCTCCAGAGCCCAAATGAAAAAGGATTTGGCGCAACGCAAGGATGCGCTCAATCCAGAATAATCCCCCAGAGCCCAATTGAAAGGATTCGGCGCAATGCAAGGTTACGCACAATCCAAAATAATCCCCCAGAGCCCAAATGAAAGGATTCGGCGCAACGCAAGGTTGCGCACAATCCAAAATAATCCCTCAGAGCCCAAATAATAGGATTCAGTGCAACGCAAGGTTGCGCTCAATCCATAATCATCCCCCAGAGCCCAAATGAAAAAGGATTCGGCGCAACGCAAGGTCGTGCTCAATCCAGAATGATCCCCCAGAGCCAAAATAATAGGATTCGGCACAACACAAGGTTGCACTCAATCCAAGATAATAATAGGTTTCGGCGCAACACGAAGTTGCACTGAATCCAAATAATCCCCCTGTGAGCTGCGTCCTGGATACATAGATGAGGTGCAAAACTCAATCTAATAATCCCGAGGCGGACCAACTTGAGACCCGGATACATGGATGAGGGGCTCGAGATATTGCACCCAATCCAATAATCCAGAGGCCTGATGAAGCGGTCGGCACAGCCACATAAGTACATGGGGGGAATGACGAAAATGGGGAGTGAACCATCGCTTTATATACCATTTCGGACGGCAAGGCTCATTCGGCCCCACTGGCGTTTCGGGCCCGTTGCTCTCCGGAACTCCATGTGAGTCTGGCCAGGCACGATTCAACGCCCTGAGCCCGGTTTACAAATTGTCTCGTGGTCACAAAAATGCGAACACCGTACACGGACCTCGGGAGCCCATCTGCCGGTGCCCTCCTACTCCGCAGCCCCAAAATCAAATCCTGCGGCAATGATGGGCCTCGGGTTAATGTGATGCGCCGCCTCTCCCAATTGGCGGGTATCGGTATCAAAAGACAAGTTCTGCGGAATCCGTTTTGCGCCGGCTCCGGGGTTCGGGGGTAGCGCGGCCCGAGTTTAATACTACTAGCTGGCCTCTCCCAAGAGTCATGATTCTCATACACAAATATTGTCCACAATTCCTGTGGACCGGAACACTTGTTGCGTGATTGTAGAATATTATTTGCCCTGCATATTAGGATGGGGCTGATCAATAGTCATCACAATAATAATATTACAGTGTGAGCTACCCTAGCATTTGGGATTTTTCTGATGTACCTATATCCCGCCGCTGCACATTTCCTTTCCTGTCCTGTCCTGGGGAGAAGCGTTGGGTATAGTCATCGAGGCTTACAGCATCGGCGGAGCTCTTGTCCTTTCACATTTCCATTTTCAGTCTTCCCCCACACCAGGAATAGATGCCAATCCAGGAGATCGGCGGAGCTTGCGATGATCGACTGGGATTCCAGTCTATCAGACGGGAATTTCTTCCCTTGACGCCCCTCGGCATCAAGTCGGCATCGTCGCCTGGTTCATCCAATTTCCCGGCTGAAAATAGTTCGTCTTCGAGCAATTGATCCGCCAAATTCTGGGGTCCTGGAGGCGGCAGCCATTCTAACATAAACTTCCGGCGCTGCAATCCATTCACATTTCCTTTCATGGATTACTCGCAGACGCATGTGCTTGAATGAAGAATGATCGACGATGTGGGGGCCGCAGCCATTCCCGGGCAAGGAATGCACCCACGGACGAAGGGTGGTGTGTATGGAGCGCCGACTACCATAAATGGCAGGTGTGGTCCTTCCCAGTTGTGGAAATGGGAAGGACCAGGGTACTACCATAAATGGCAGTTGTGGTCATTCCCAGTTGCAACTGGCAAAGACCACTCTGACCACGTATGCCTACCATATATGGTAGGTGTGGTCGTTCCCATAGTGTGTGAGAGATCCCTCAAGTAAGCCTTAAACAGCCATGCTGAAGCCCCAGTGTATCCTGCACATCAGTATCCAAGGCATGAGCCTGGATATACATACCCCCTGTGCCCCAAACTGCAAGCCCATCCATGTCCTGCAGGTTATTACAGACCCATACAGCCTGAGCAGTCTACAGGAAAGCCATACAAGCAGGGCCAGGGAAAGTCTGTGCGTGAGGAAAGGGCAGATCAAGAGGTCATTATTTGCTCGATACTCGATGTGATACTCAATCTCCCCCAGAGACCCCATATTCGGAGTATTCCCGCCGTCGAGCCGAAGATCAAGAAGGAACCCAGCACCGCCACGGTCACGACAATGGTTAATCTCCCGGAGGAGCGGTACCATCCATCCACCGTAAGTTAAATGGAGGTTCTATTGAAAGGAAGTCTAGACGACATTTCGGCGATGTATTTTGTATCCCAGACCACATCTTCCAACACGCGCTGAGGGCGAAACGTCTTCGAGAACACCCGGTGGAATCGGCATGCGGCGAATAAATCGGATGGAAAGTCCATAAGGGTAATAGGGACGTTGCAAGGGAAATGTTCGGGTAGATGAGATGCAAAAGTCAAGGTATTTGTAACCCGCAGAACTTTGGAGTGACCAATCTCAAGGTCCAGTACGGTCAATTCGGTTAAGCGATGAAACAGCTGGATTAAGGTTGAATTGGACGGTTGAGCGGTGAAACAGGTGGATTTCCCCTGGCCACCGAAGAAGGGAACGATGAGGAAGCTGACACTTTCCCTCTTCGCCTTGATGAGCGTGCTCATCTGGCCCGAGAATGGCAGTACCGATGACCAAGGCAAGACTGATCCCACCGAATAGTTTAGTCAACGATCTCACGCTTCCTACGCCAACGTCGAGGAATGCAACATTTGCGTTGAGCAGCACTGTGGCCTACACACCGTCAAAACATCAACTCTTTAAACGATCGCGACAACCATGTCGGAAAAATCCTGTTTAGGTTGCAACGGCTTGAGCAGGGTTACCGGCTCATAGTGGATTACGATGGATTATAACCGAATGGCAGGGAAGCTTATAAGCCATCTCAAGCCGTCATATGGGGCATAAGGTACATACGTACTTATGAGGGATTTGGCTGCTCACAACCACTGTTGAGGCTCGACACCGGATATCGACGCAAAACCTGATTTTCTCCGTCTTTGCCTGTAGTTCGCTGTATTTCTCCGTAGTGTCTCATGTTTCACGGTACTTTTAGGCTATTCTACATCTATATAACAAATGACGTGGGTGTCTCGAGATAAACGTCAAAGTGGAGCCAGGTGGAGCGGCCGATGTCATGGTTCCGGCTCTCCACCCAATTGTTCGATTGTGTAACTGCTCTGACCAAGGCCAAGAAACCAGTTTCCCCCGTTTTGAAAGAGGAGGACGGAGCATGTAGGACGTGAGTATTATGCACGCCAGACAACACACAGTTAAGCTGCCGGGCTCCGGGTGGTGTCATCCAGCCCCACGCACCACCCAAATGTTGCTTTCCCCACTGACAGGTTGCTATTTATAAATAGCTAGGATGTTAGGTTCTCGAGGTTCTTGGCGTGGTTACGTATGAGTTCTGAGGGAGTGAGAGTGCCTAATCCTCATTAGTTTTTGTGATGCTCACAGAGGCAGACCAGGGCAGACTGACCGCTGTAATCAAACAAAGGTATTCCAAGGCAACTTTCGGGCAAGATGAAGCCGGAGTTTGGGAATGTAGGCAGCGGGATATCGATGGAGGCAAGGGCAGGATGAAGGCCAGGATGAGATTAAGACCGAGTTCGGAATGGGGTAACATCAGATGAAGGCGGGGCATTGGATGTCAACAGATGAAGGAAGAGGAGTTTTTGGAAATGAAGGTGGGATTTTGAATTTTTAGGAAGTAATTGGGGAGCAGGATGAAGGAAGGGCGAAGGAAAGTCTTGCGCACTCCGTGCCAGATGAAGGCTGGGATTAAGGCGAAGGTTTTTGGATGGAAAAATGAAGGTGAAAGTCGGAATCTTGAATTTAGGAAGAAATGGGGGTGGCCAGGGGAAGGAAATTCGTTCAGGGCCAGATGAAGACCGACATTATAGCGTGATTTTTTGGATGAAAAAATGAGGGCGGACTTCATTTAAAACTTGGGAGTGGCGAGGAGTCTGAAGGCCGGGGTGGAGGTTTGGAATGCGGACAAAATTTCCACGCAGGATTATGAATTTGGCAGCGTCAATTGGGGACTATGCAGACTAGCAATAATGTAAGCATGGAGACCCGGGAGAAGGTGAAGGCGCCGGAGTTTTGGAATGAATGCAGCGTTTTCAGGATTCAAGGACTATGTAGACGAAAGGAGTATTTAGTCCTCAGTCACACTCGGATGGTGGTGAAGACTCATTATTCACCTGTAGACGAAGTAAGTACTATACCCCCCCTAGAACTCGGACACCTAACTAAAATCTGTGAATATCATTTGATATACAACACTTGGGCTCAAGCTGAGTGGGTAGATCGTCAGCCTTTGGTCTTTTACCCTGGTCTCAGTCTTTGCTTCAAGAGAAACGGCCCAAAATTCGTCGAACGGCGCGGTTTTTTGTGATGGGGTCCGGTGTCCGAGTTCTAGGTGACACATCAAATCTTGATTGCCGGCCTCGTATCGGACGCCCTTCCCATTGGAATGGCTCGAAATTATGTACGATCAGTCTTATGCATAGGTGCTATCATCTCCACGCAGGAGAAGCCAAGGCCAGGTGTCTTCTAATTTTCCAGGGGCAATTTGGGTTCTGGGGGATCAAGGTCACAATCCGGCAAGTTGCGACTTCTGTTTGGGTTCTGGGGGGACTGCCCAAGGCCTTCATCACCTGACTTTATTCCTTGCACCGATCTCAATGCAGACAATATTCGACTCTCGGCCACCATGTTCAGTCTCCTACCAGCCTCAGTTACGGGGTTAGGATTCAGAAATTCAACCAAGCTGGTGGCTATGTTGTTTACGTTTGTTATATGCCGGCCTCCGTGGAGGGGTTAGGCCTTTGAAGTTCGGAAGCAATAATTGCTGAACCTTTAGGTTTGGGGATCAAGGTCGCAAGCTGGCAAGTTGCGACCTTGGTTCGTCTGTGGTGTGCTTATTCATCCTGAGGTTGAACTTACCAAGCCCGCCATTTGTTAGTAATGTGTTCAGAAGGTTCTAGACATTTTGTACAGTATATAGCTTGTAATGAGTGCAGAATAATTCAGTTTGTTCTTCTACGGTTCTACAGAAGCAACATTCTCAATAGGTTATTGGCCCCCGACGCTCGAACCACTGTGCAACACGGTTCGGGACGCTTCTGTGGGACTTTTTTTTGCTGAGAAATAAATTTCTGAACATGTAATTGCGTAATTGTGCGCTCTGAGTAGCTGACTTTGCATTTTCCGACAGGCTCCGACTGCGTCGGCAGAGACCTTGCTTGCAGATTTTATTTTTTTGCAGATCACATTGAGATGCGAGTCGAATGCAGCTGCAGAAGTATCGCTCGCAGATTTAATAGCACTGGTGACTAAGTAAGACGTACACACTTTGCATCGAGTATAATTGAAGCTGGAATCCAGTGGCTTGTGATGTGAACCGGTGGCTTTTATTAGAACCTGAGTGCCCAACAACTGGAAAATCAGTGATATTTCAGGCCTGGAGAGATTTCTATGAAATCACCGGTCATCCAGAACGACTGCGATTGACTGCTCCAACGGGTGTTGTTGCCAGTGACATTGGGGGCTGTACGATCCATTCAGAGGCGAGTTTGAGGATCTCACCCGCAAAAATGAAGTCAACTCCGACTTTGCGTGCCAGACTCGAAGAACGAATCTCACCGCTCGAGACTCTGATTTTGGAATATTGAGAATACATGTACATGTAAGATGCAGTTTGCGTGCGTAGGGCTGCGTGAATCTGCGAATTTTGAAGATAGCTAACCAGTGAAAGTCCACAGAATACTGTATTATTTCGTTCAAATCGACAGGGGGCGTGACGCGTGACCTCTTGGACGTATTCGACAATTCGACAGGCCCACCGACCGAGCGTGACAGGGACAAAAAATTCAACATCCGCCAGAAACAATGCAGCCTTGTTAACCATCGATACCTCTTCATCTCAGCAATATTTGGATTCATTTTACATTACCTGCCATATTTTCTATTTTAATTTTTCTTCTGGCCTTGATTTTGGCCAGAATAAGGTTGTTTGACGTGGAAAAGCCTCAGGTAAGCTTGGAGATATGAGAAATTTGTGAGTTCTGTTCTTGTGAAGACACTGAAGGACTAGAGAACTGGCAGTTTACTACCACTGAACTTCATGGCCGCACGCACCATCTCAAACAATGTGACATCTACTGCTTGATGGAGGCTCTCTCCCATCCCAGTCCAACCTCGAACACACGGCGGAGTGGTCTTTGGGCAGAGGATGTTGGAGAAAAGCGGGGAGGGCGAAATTAGGAGAAGAGGTAGAGTAAGATTGAAATAGCACTGATGGTTAGAAGGCTGCGTTAGAGCAATCAGATGCTCTAGCAGGATTGTACAGTGAGCTTATATACTACAGAGATTGTATCTAGAATATTCTACATGTATCTACTTGAGCCTGCACACCCCGACACTTGTTTTGTAAGTTCAACAACAAATCGAGGAACGAGATCAGAAATTATTGAAGCATCTGTCTACGAGAGACTAAGGTATGGGTAGGATATAAATTTCGTCACGTCAAAAGTCATCTGCATGCCCCCGCGAGGCCCGATTCCGCACATGACCCCCCATCTGTCGCAACGGAATGCCATCTATGATATTCCACTCGACGACGCTCTCATCGTCATCTTCACTAACAATCGCTCCAACGTCTGTACCATATGCTCCTGTGTCGACGACCTCGCGCATGTTCAGCATCAGGCGAGCGATAAGCACTGCAGACAGGCTGAGTAGCATTAATTTGAGTTTCCATTATAGTTGATATATAACTCACGCGCTCGCCAGCCATGCAAGAGTACCAGCCAAGAAGGGCTTCCCATGGTTTAGCAGTTGACCGATGATTGACCATGGTACGTACATCGCCGAACTGTCAAACCAAGGTTGAGATTAGATTGAGCAAGTATCTCAATATAGACGCACATAATACATTAGGATGTTGGCCACATCCACCGCTGTAATTAGACTATTTCATTTATTTTTAGTTTTCGTATGAGCTTGATGAGCTTGATAAAATCAAGCTTACCAGAAATAAATGAACCCTAACCGTAAATTAATCAGCGCTAAAGTAGTGAGACTTTCAGAGGAGAGACATACCATCTATCACAAAACAATCCACATATGGGGAATGATCCGCCCGCCGCCAATGCAAGATACCACGGAGAAGTGTAAAGCTAAAGATAAGCACATCACGGAAGAGCCTATCATATGTCAGCCATATATGGGATGCCATATATACAACTCACCCTGCCTCCCATGCGCCTGCGATACCTGTTAAGGATTTTCCTCGTGATCAAGCAATGGCGTCAAACCAATAAAAAAACACTCACGGATTGCTCTGCGAAAAGGAATCAAGCATAAGGAGACAAAAAGCGATAATGGTCCATACAAATGCCACGAGAATCGAAAATGAAAACTCACGACACATGGGTAAGTATACACGGACTACACGGACTTCCAGGCAGCGGTGCTGTGGCGTCGGTCGTGGTTCCGAGCCACTGCGGTAAGTTAGTTATAATTAAAATCAATTACAGAATCACGTACCACACCTACGCCAAGGGATCCCAGGCCCACAACACTAAGGAGCACCAGGATGACCCGGTGGCGGTTGAACAGGGCATAGACGCGAAGAGTGAGAATTGCTGTGCGACAAATAAGCCATATTGAAGAAGCTGTCTGAAGAACAGCGCACCATATATGATGATTTCCTGTACTATGAGAAAACTTTTCTTTATCATAGGTAGCCATTTACAGCTAATCCACACTTATGAGCTGCAGTCAATTCCGTCCATTGGTGAACATACATATTCATGTGGTTCTGGGGCTGAAGTCAACCCCTGCACAAGGGAAACCTTTGGGACGCACCTCAGGTCCGAAATTCCCAAAGGTAGACACCACCACAATGATGTTTGTGGCGAGAGCCAGGTAGCGGATAAGCAGAAACCACAGCTTGGGATGACACCAGATGAGACGGATTTCGGTGGGGAGCGTGAGGGTGTAGTCATAGAAGACAAGAACTGTTCCAAAATATGACAGACAGTCTCCATGACCAATTTCAGGTAGACATACCAGGACCTGCAAGCGAAGGCCAGTGGCTCAGCAGTTGTCTGCAGTTTTGGGTCAAGGACTCTGATGCCTCCATTGCCCTTGAGGGGTCCACAAGAGGTCGGGATGGGAGCAGAAGAGAGGCGAGTCGGTAAAAGAGACACAAACAAACAATTTCATCATCAGGCCTGGGAATAAAGTGGGAAAAATGCACGTGACTAAATCAAGCCAGGATTCAAGGTTTGAACAAGCGCCAGGGTGCTGGCTGATGCCTGGCAGCACCCTGGCGCCTGGATCCAATTACAACACAGGGGAATTATGTTCCTGGTACCGACTTAGGTTCCAGGTCTCCCTCCCGTAAATATGGAACTTCAAATCACTACTAGATCATAGATTAGTAAGATTGCATCACGCTTCTCCGCTCCGGCGGATTCGGACCTTTCGGCTTTCGGTCTTTCGGCCTAGCCACCATTCCCTGTGGTTGAAAAAACGGTAAAAGGGTGAGTTCAAATCACTACCAGATCATGGATTACCACGCATTTGATCGATCACCCTCTTCTCCCCTTGCGCCCTTAGCGCTTAGCTGTAATGTCAAGCTCTTCAATCCTAGCTTACAAGTGATGGATCCAGGCACAATTCGGGCTTTACAATCTATCGATGAACTGTTTGTGCCACAAAATCTACTATTAATCCCTGGTCGTCACCAGTCAAGCACTTCACCGTCACGTCGAGTCCTAGTGTTGTCACGGTCGGGTCGGGCCCAAAAGCCCGGGCTTGGGTGGGGCCTGGCAGGGCCCGGGCCCACTGACAAGGCTGAGCCCAACCCTCCCTCCAGGATCGGGCCCAGGGCTCAAGCCCGGGCTTGTTGGTATTTTGTGGCCCTGCTGTATGCTTCTCGCTCGCTCTTTCCTGCAGCCTTTCTTTGGCTTTTGAATCATCGAGGTGGTAGTTTAAGTTTTTTTCCGCAGCTTCCTCCTCCTCTTCGCTTTTTCTCGGCCTGGAGGTCAATAATTTTGACGTGCCACGCGGGTTTCAACGCCACCTCAGTCACATCATGTGCTTGTGACAGAGCGCGCTCCCAGTGTTGTCAAGTTCGGTTTGGTTCAGGTTCAGGACACTTTCCTAACCATGCACTTGAACCTCAGGTTCGGTTCAGCAAATCATCGAACCTCGAACCTGACTGAACGCACGTTCGGCGTTCGAACACGTTTGAACTTTTTTGAACTTTGAACGCAGATCCAAAACTTTTTTTTTTCCCGTTTCTAAATCACTAAATCTTGGCCTGGCCAGCGTGAAAGTGAGTAGGTAAGTGCTGTGTTCGCAGTCAATATCCCGAAAAACACACTCAGTCGTGTTAGAAAGAAAATTCAGACACTTCGTGACACCCAATCCGAAATGGGCAACACTCAGTTGTGAAGGCTCAGCCATATATTGATGGGGAATTTTTTGGCCAAACCATCGAAAAACTCGCCAAATTTTGCCAGATTTTCGGGTTGATTTTCAGCCGATGTCTGTTAGACATTGTGCTTATGATTGAAGGTATCAACAAACCTGATTCGGTCACTCAACTGTGAAGCGAAATCATTGGCAGCCAGCAAAAGCCGCAGAAGTTGAACTTTTCCAAAATTCCGATTCCCGATGGTATGGGCCAGGGCCCAAGCCCGGGTCGCGGGTCGCCCGAAAATCTGAGCCCAACCCTGGGCCCTACTTGGGCCCTCCTTTGGGTCGGGCTCGGGTCAGGCTCGAAAGCCCGGGTCTAGGGTCGGGCCCGGGGCTCAAGCCCGACCCACGACAACACTAACGTCGACTGTTCCGCAAAATACAAGATTTCATCACGCACTGAGCCTTTAGCTGCCGCTCTGGACTCAATAAGCTTGGTGGTGCATTTACAGCTAATTGCAGTACCGAAGGCGCGAACGAAAAACTTTCCAATTTGGGATGTTTTCAAAGAATTCCCTGTATCTCGATGAGTTCTGGACGGATTGAGATGAGACATAGCTAGATAATTCGGGGTAATTCGTGCGCAATTAGTGATAGAATAAAAGTTGTGAAAATATTTTCTAGTTGGTGAGCTGGGTTTGGGGGGTCATTTTGGGGGTCAATTCAGTCTACCGGCATCTAGGCATGTTCAAATGACCTAGATTTCCGTGAGGGAGGACTTCTATGGATTGTGAAAGCCGTCATAGAGTCGGATTTACTGAGGGTTTAGGGATGGATTCAAATACCGCAATATTTCCTTACTGCAGTATATTGACATTGTCCCGATGTCACTACGAGCATGATAAACTAAGATATCGAAGTTTCAAACTTTATGACGGCTTTCAAAATCCATAGAAGTCCTCTCTCAGAAATCTAGGTCATTTGAACATGCCTAGATGCCGGTAGACTGAATTGACCCCCAAAATGACCCCCCAAACCCAGCTCACCAACTGGAAAATATTTTCACAACTTTTTTTCTATCACTAATTGCGCACGAATTACCCCGAATTATTTAGCTATGTCTCATCTCAATCCGTCCAGAACTCATCGAGATACAGGGAATTCTTTGAAAACATCCCAAATCGGAAAGTTTTTCGTTCGCGCCTTCGGTACTGCAATTAGCTGTAATGAGAATTTGTTCAGCAAATATTTGGAGCTATTGTGTGTGTAGCCGGATCCAGAATCTCCAAATAAACTGCTCTCCTTGTTGTCGCGGTCCCGACCTTCCATTAACAAAACTTTTCCATAGATTCTAGGGCGTGCTGTTCTGCTCTTCCAAACTGATACATCCTCGCTTTCTGGGGAATGTGTGCAATCCCGGCGGCACTCAGTGCTACATCTACACCGGAACTGGGAAGCAGAGCTGTAATTTATGTTGAGAGTTGGATACCTTCTTAAGTAATGCACAAATAAAAAGTAGCATTTGAAAGGTCAGTTGAACGATTCACCGAGAAAGGGAAAGTACACGTGACCCTCAGCCAATCAAAATGTGTTACATTTGATGGCGTCTTTTTCTTTTGTAGTATAGATATGTAAAATGATAAACTCAGAGCGTTTGTCTTGAGTGAACATCTCTCTCTTCTCTCTCTTTATAAAATTATCCCTGTCTGTCTGAAGCCTTGTAAGCTCCGCTTTTGGCTCGTCAGTACCGTTGACTATCTCACAATGCACCTCAAAGTGCTTGTCCACACAAACACATTACCCACGCAGTCAACCCTGACAGGAATGTTTGTCCTCAATGACATTCCTTCGCCGCGGCACACGCGACCTGATTTCTAGAACACTATGAGTACTTCGAAGGCCAGGAAACTGTGCGACTGGCAAGGCACAAAAGAAAACGCGGCCCAGTGAACCAACATGTTTTTCAAAAGGCATGCTAAAACAAGGATCTTGCTTTGCAGCCGTTCGGGAGCCCCCAATTCCCGCTACCGTTAGGTAAGGGTCTTAGAGAGCCTATTTTTCGATTTTGGCCGTGCATCACATTTTCATCAGCAGATTTTGCGTAATCCGTTTCCTCTCCAGCCAAATTATCTCGGCTTGAGCTGCCGGCCGTGCATTGCCGTGCCCAACGCATAATCCTGCTTAGGCTAGATGTGACGTTGCAACATTCTGTATCCTTCCTTCACTTTCTGAGCCTTTCTCTGCTTCCTGCTCTTCCCTCCACCTCGACCGGGCTAACACTCATGTCTGCCTCACCGACATTCTGCAATATTCCGCTCTCGATCTCTGTTGATCCCGCGGCCTCGAAATCTCTCATCTCGCTCGATTGGATCTTGACATCTGGAATCCCGGCTTCTGGGTCATGCGCTTCTGGTGTGCTCACGCTTCCTTCTGGTAACACCGTCTGCTCCATGCACACGAACCTCTCTGTGGCCTCTGGCATCCCGTACGACCTCGTCCTAGGTCGGGATTGGATCTTCTTTTGTCGGCAAACCCTTCCCCACGCGTCCTTTACTCTTTCCTCGGGCGTCGCACACCCGGGACAGCTACACAGTGTGTGCGCCCCACCAGATTCTTCATCTCCTCACCTACTTTCCAAGGTTCACCCCCCTCGGTGCCTACCATGGATGTTGATCCTTCACCGGTGGATGGAGAGTTGAATATGAGCTCACACTGTAAGTCTACCATCTACCGCTTTTCTACGTAGTTCTCACATTTAAATCAGCTCCCGGTCATAGGTGTGGTTGCGATGAGCCTCTCGTTTGCCGCTGCCCATCTACGTCCCGATCTGCTGCCTCCATGACGCCCATGACACCTTTGACATCTTCGAATATTCTACGCGATATACTTCTTGGACATCGTGCTATGCGTTCCCGTATATCTGTATTTCACGCAGATTTGCCAACAATACAACGTTCACTTGCTCTGCATGCCATTCCGTACCACTGTAAGACTCGGAACGGGTTTTTGTGACCCGTTTTCCGGATCATTTTCCCCATTCACCCAGTAGACGGGGGAAGACCGGGTGAAATGAGAGCGGGGTGCTTTACCCCGGAAGCAGCGGGTTCTTCCTGTAACTCGCCCACACAGTGATTTTAACCATGTACTGGGCCACCCGATATTTAACCAGTTTAACGAGTTGGCTTCACCCGGTACGTTCCGGGTTATATTGATCCGGCGCGCGGGTCAAAATCAGCCACAACCAATGTTCAACCGAACAATCTCAGTACGACGATGGCACGCAATCTGAACTGTAAGTCCTCTTATCACTCATCCTACGTGACTTCCTACCTGTTCCGAATTCACTCATTTAAGAGCCCGCTCAAGTTACGGAACCAACTTTCACCTCTGTATTCGACTATTCGGGGACTGCCAATCGTCGAGCGGCGTGATGGGCTTTCACGATCAGTCGGGCCTTGCCCTTTACATGATTTCGCTCCGTCTGTCCAGGGACTGGCTGCCCACAGCCGCAGCAACATATGTGCTTCGCGTTTTTCCCATTGGTATTCTTCTTCGGGGCCATAGTCAGCCGTGGCGGCATCGGGTCGTGTCGGGACGCTGGGCTTGGGCGCGGATGTGCGGGAGAAATAAGCGATCAGGTGATAATATTGTTCTGAGACATAGACAACAAGGGGCAACAGTGCGCTACAAAACGAACTTGTGTGACTTATTTCTTGACGCCCACTCTCCCCACTCTCCCTACCTACTTCCCGCGCAAAGCCAGCTAGTTATCACGATGGCCAACGAGAACAACGGATGTACATCGACCAATGCCGTGAGACAAGGCTCCAACGTTCGGCGCCGTTCTGCCAACACCACCTCGTTGGTAGACAAGCCTGCGGCCTCCACAAGAAACAGAACCCCAGTGCTGCTACTGCTGCCGCCGCCGCCGCCGATGCCACTGCCGCCGTCAACGAGATTGTTCGTCTCAAAGGTATCGTCTAGGATCTTGCTGCCAGCCTTACGACTTGCTGAGCCTGATCAAATACACGTAGCCCAGATCGAAGAGATGGCAGCCGCCAACAAAGCCTTTCAAGATGGTGCCGCTGGACAGGAAGATATCCGCCTCGAGAAACCCAAGGGCGAGGCGGGAGATAGGAAGAAGAGTTTTGTGTTGCAGACCGCAATGGGCTTGTATGACGATAACGAGACCTTCAACGCGATCCTGGTGAGTGGTGCATATTCAAGAAGCATGTCGTGCGAACTGATTGGTAATGGCCACATTAAGTGCTCCGTCCACGCCAACGTCGTTCGCGCCAACCTCGATGTCAAGCAAGACTATTGCAAACAGGACCCTGCCAAGCTTAGTGCAATTTTTAAGCCGGTAATGTTGCGACTTATCGTACAGTGTCACGGGTTGATTGATACAGCCCATCCGGACACGCAAGGCCTTTACCTCACGGAAAAGTGCTTTCCGCTCAACTGGTCCACTGCAGAGATGGTAAAGCAGTACCTGTGTAACAAGTGCAGGTACTTCGTCCGTCGTGGATACATCGCCGACCGCGAGACACGTAAACGCGGTGGAGCCCCTGCCTTGGGAGCAACAAGCACCGCAAGACCAACGCCGCCACAACCACTCGTCATGTAGACGACGACGACGGCGGCGACGAGGAGGAGGAGAAGGAAGAGGAAGGCAACAAGAGTGATGAGGGTAATGGGGGCGCGGAGGACGACGACACCGGTGAGTACGCCGTTTACCTATTTGACTTGCCTGATCATTTGTCTGCTTTTGCAGATGTCGCGCCCTAGATGCTACGTCCATTGGGAGCCTACTGCAGCTGTCAAGAAACCTGGTGCGTCCCCTCGACTCCGTTGCGACATGGTCTGATACCTGCATTTATGCGGCATCGGTGGCAATGAAGCCCGTCGGCCCTTTCAATATTTCGACTACCCCCTGCCTCCTTCGTTTTACGCTACCTTCATTTATTCAGCGGACGTGTCAACCCAGCCGTGGCGAATATATACCATAAATAAACGTGTTTATCCCATTCATTCCCCGTTTCCGGATGGATATCATACCTTCAAGCATGAGTTAAAATCACCATTCAATCGGGTGACGTTGGCGTGCCGATTTTAACCCACCAAACGGGTAGCATGCTTCGTCTCTCGGATTAAAATTCCGCCTCTTCCAGTGAGTGTAAATCACCATGTATTCGGGTTATGTTAGCCTGCTAGTTTTAACCAGGTAAACGGGTTTTATTGCTCAGGTGGAAACAACCGGCCGCAAGGGTTACAGTGACCCAGAGAAGTCATGGCGAAACCGCCCTCCAGACCGGGGGAAAAGCAAAAGAAAAATAGTCAAAGTCACCCGGATGTAACCCGTTTACGGCTTGTAATTTCCACCCGTTTGACGGGTTAATGTGGTAGGACACGGGTCGTCTTCCCCCGTCATCTGGGTCATGTCTATCCGTTCCTCGGGTTATATACCCGAGCAAAAAAAATCCGGTTTGGGTCTTACAATGTACGCCCATATGACTTTAGTACAATGCCGCCGTGTTCTGCTTCACCATATTACTACTGGGGCTTGTGCCGACTATGCCCTGGATGCCTCTTCTACTCCACGACCCCAGATCGCTCTGCGTGTCGAGCCCTTTCCCAAGATTTCGAGTCAGCCGCAGATATTGCCAAAGCCGCTTTGAACATCATTCTTGACGCAGATCACACTGAAATTTCTACCGAAGCTCTGTCCCATGTAGCTGCTGCTTTGAATATATCGGTTCCTGGCGATCGAAATCTACGATTTAAGTTGCGTGTAGCACTACGAAAACATGCGGAAAATGTCAGCTCTGCAGGTGCACATGTTCGCTCATCAACTTCAATCGCCGACTTTTTCAACTCATTCGAGAGTCATCGCAGGCCTGTTCTCCTGTCTATCGCTGCATTACACCGCATTCACGTTTTGGAGAAAGCGACGATTGACTCTCTTCGTACTCAAATTACGCAACACTTGCTGTCTGGACAGTGCACTCAATTCTCGCAGTGTCATCCTTCAATATCTCTACCCAATGGTCTATCCCTGCCAGACTGTGCAGATGTCCATGAAGAATGGCTGGGAAACAATCCCGACACTGATCTCCAGATCCATATCCTGACTGCTATCTATGGAAGCAAAATATCTCTGAACATATTACGTTGGGTGAATAATTTAAATGTACATCATGAAGACAAGGACACTATCGGACAACTGCACCGAAAACTCAAAGGATACATCACTGATTTACGAAAAGGAAAGAAAGTTGAACAGACTCAAGAGCAGGAACGTGTTGCCCGTGCGAAATACAATGAAGTTGAAGCCATCCGACGGCTTTGGCCGCAACTGATACCACAATCAGTGAAGAACAATTGTGTTCGCAAATTTCGAGACCAGACCAGCTCTGCAGTCCTGTCAACTTTTACTTGTGCCTCATGCGCTGAATCTGTCTCGCTCCGCTCTCATTGCTCGGTAGCTGTCGGCGACTCCAAATTTGACCTGAGTGTTCTCAAGCGGCCGGATTTAAAATCAGATGAGGCCAATCTCCTCGACCGATACCGGTGGCTCCGCCCAGACTGTGTTCCGCCTACTATGCCTTTTGACGAAGGTCCCTTGCGCGATCTTCTTCTGGATCCAGACGGTGTTTTTTTTCCAACCGATGGTAGCCCAGCCGTTCCTGCAATTATAGAATGACCGGAAAGATTCAAGCCCGGCGTCGCCGCCGGCGAAAGTATGCGTGTTACCAGCGCTAAGATAACAACAGCACATGCCGCGGAGTAATTTAAGAAAATGGATTGGTTGTCAATGTCCTGATTGATGTATCTGGGGCGAAGAAACTGTAGTGGTTTGGGTTGGAGGCCATGCTCCTACCGGGCGTCGCCCGCGAGTTGGCGCAGGAGAATTGCGGCGTATTCTGGAGCGATCACCTACCCGACCAGCAAGTCGATTGTAATCCGCTACTATAGATAACAGTGGGGTCGAGCGTAGTCCAATTGAGCCGCCGAACTCACTCCAGGAACTCGGGCTATGACCGGGACAAGGATGAGAGTAGGTCAGTCAAGTCTGGCCTAATCGCTTCAGTTTAAAGGACATAAGGCACCTGCAGTGGTCAGCTCACTAGTTGGGCAGCACTACTTCCTAGAGGGTGATCGGCGCCCCGCCTACTCCCCACTGATTTGCTGACGCGTTTTTCCGCTGCCCAAAGTGTCGTGGTTCGCCGTTGGAGTCCGCGCGGGGTCTCTGGGGCAATGGGGCTCGCAGCGGGTGGGTGGAAGCGGAGAAGAACCCTGTTGTGATGACTAATCTATGAACAAACAACTACAAACTCCCATATCTCCCATATATCCCTGGATGCCGCCAGGCACACCACACCGTGGATCGTCGTTACGAGGGCGCCAATGTTGTTCGGTCTCCCCACTGGCGAGGATACGTCATAGCCTTCTGGGCGGCGTGGTGTAGCGCGTAATTCGTCCCCGCGCCCGAAAGCGGCGGGGCACCTTCAGGCGGTGTCGTAAGCATATGTCACCGCATGCCAGAATGCGCAGGGTAGCTGCGATGCGGCGGGCAGCGAGCGCAGGCCTGATCGAGAGCCGAGAGAACCACACGATCGTTGGGATGCGCTACCCGCTGCTGCCCCGTATTGCGCGAGCCTGAATACCCAAGCTCTCTGAGGTGAATATCTTGCGCGTCCGTTAA
This sequence comes from Mycena leptocephala, assembly GCA_029378395.1. Lineage (NCBI taxonomy): Eukaryota > Fungi > Basidiomycota > Agaricomycetes > Agaricales > Mycenaceae > Mycena > Mycena leptocephala. The sequence goes on along the minus strand of JARJLF010000030.1, from coordinate 21,665 downwards.
CGAGAGGCCCTTATAAGTAGTACATCAGTGATGCAGCGTCCCGACTGATATACTGGCTTTGCGGTCGTAGATTGCAATTGAATAGGTGGCGATTGCGGGAGAGTCATCGTTCCACTGCGTCCGACCGCCAAATATAAGAAGCTGATTTCTGATAGCCACCATCGTCGCGGACATTCGAGGCATGATGGGGGTTCCGCGAACGTCGGTGTACCACCAAATGAACAAGTCAAGATCGATGGCAATCAGATTAGCTGTTGGCGCTTGGGATTCGTGATCATGCCCGCCAAAGAGAAACATATATGTGAAGTGCTGACATATCCAGAGTTGAAGAGGCTGTCCGCATTATGCCGCAGTCGGGTGCTGTGTAACGCCGCATTCTCGCAGCAGCGTGATGTGAAAATCCCATTTTGACAGAAGGACTGACATATCCGGAGTTGGTGTACGGCAAAAGAAGGAGAGATGGACGGAACCGGTAAGAAGCAGATCGGCAGATTACGGACCGGGCGGAGTTTGAAAATGCTTCAGACAGACAGGCTTAATTTTGCTGGCAGGGCTGCGCGATCTGTCAAAGTGGGCCCAATGTTCCTAGAGCGGAGTTTGAAGGCTTCAGACATGCTTAATTTTATAAAGAGAGAGATATTTTACCACAATTTGGCAAGAGGCAAAGCGAGCAATCCATTTTTTACTTCACCGAACAGGCTGGAGGTATCGAACGGTCACAACTGTGTGAATGGTAAGGAAAGGAAATACCTTGGAGGGGTACACCTGATGAAAGATAAAAGCAAGAATTTGGGAAAGAGTCCTGACAGAGGTGAAACCATTCCTGGCCCAGGACGAGATCAAAGGCAAGGGAGGCAGAGATGGATAGCTGCGCTTTGAAGGAGCAGACAGAATCGGTGGTGTCGTGATATGGAAGGCTGAGGCGACCAGACAGGACAGAATTGCTGGTAGACAGCCCAGACGTCAAGACCCAGTCAATGGACAACAAGGACCTTTCAAGATCAGGGTTGAATGTCGTGTAATTCTGACATTGTTAGCTCTGTTAGTGCCTGAGAAGCCGTAGTTTTCATGTTCTTACTCTTCATTGCGCTCTGTTCTTCAGAGGGTAGGCCATTCTGTCCGGAGAGCAATCTCACCTATCGCAGATAGCCGGAAAGGCGCACAGCTATGGCTTCCATACTTGTCAGATTTTCAGTTTGAGGGTATCTAATAATATATCTCAATTAATGGAAAGATTGGCATCCACTGGGGTGAATAGTACAGGTGCGGACGAGCGATTTGGCCGGGTGGCCCACTAGCCAGAAATAAAATTCGGCAAGCCCTGAAATGTTCATCTAAATTCCAGAAAAATATCTCATCTCACTCGTAGGATGCTTGTCTTTGTGTCTGGGCCCTCATACCTGTATCCATTGAAGTCCCTGTGCGGGCTCAAGGACAAAAATGCTAAGGTGGCCCAGTACCCAGTCTCAGATAATATGTGAACTCCGTATGCTTGATGGCCATCTGCGAGGGTATGCGAAGCCTCGAAATGGTATGTATTGTGGCCGGTATGAATTTAACACATTTGCGAACCAACAAAAGGCTTTTTGAAGCATTGCAATCTTCCACATCACTGATAGGGGCTTTGCATTCCTTGTATCACCCGTTCAGCTGCTTTGCATTGCCTTGTACCCTATACAGAAACTTTTTGGACGGTTTACAGAGTCATTGAACAGTAAGTGTAGTCTTTACACTGCATTCCCGATTTGAATGCGCCCATTTTGGGCCCATTTTCAGCAATTTTCAGCCAAAATGGCCGACTTGTAACAGGCCTAGTGAACCCAAATCCCTATCTATTTAGGTCAGCCGATGTGCGGAGCTTCAATGGCACCATGTCAGCACCTAAGCCCTTGCTTTAGGGACGCTATCGGATTCTCCCAATTCTACTGGACTGTGGCTCGTCTAAAGTGTACCTCGCGATTGACGATCGAAGTTGTGACTCGCATCTCATGGCCAATTACCATCTGATTCGCCATCCCAGACTTCCGTCCAGCGGCATGCAAGGCCGTTAGACTGAAGGGAATGGAACTCCACACGACTTTTTACGACCTTCGCATGCTCAGTCAAATTAGTCATGTAAATGCACTGTCCTGGCACAGTGCACGCCTCGCTGGATTTTCATCATCCCTCTCTTCCAGCCCAATATCATCAAACTCTACGACACAGCCCATGACGACGACTACATGTCAGTCCACATGAAGTACTTATCCGTGGCGGTCTACTCACATTTGGCAGGTTTCTATCCTTCCAACAATATGACGCAACCCTCCGTCAATATATTGACGCTCATATCCTCGCCGCCGCCGCCGAGACAAAGTGTATAATGTGGCAAATACTGCAGGGCCTACGGTATTTGCATTCTTCGGACATAGCTCACTGTGGTTCGAACTTTATGTCGTAACAAAATGCCACGCTGAACTAGGAACAGATCTCAAGGTGAGACATTATTGCGCAAGGTCACACTTTTCAAAATGCCAGTCATTTGAATGCAGGTCTATTGCACCGCTTTTCAAAATGCCAGCCATTTGAATTCAGCTCTATTGCATTAGGTCATGCTTTTCAAAATGGCAGCCATTTGAAATTGAATGCACCTCTATTGCATCAGGTCATGCTTTTCAAAATGCCAGCCATTTGAATGCTGGAAAAATCCTTATAGTTCAATGAGACAACCCTCTATGTCGCTATTTTCAGGGCCAGGCTAAGTGTAGGAGGGGTTGAACGCTGTAGGAATGGTCACACAGCTCAAAATGTCTGGCCAATTGAAGGTGAATGGGGCAACATAGTTTCCAGGTCAGATTGAAAGCATCGAAATTTCAGATACCTTCGTTTGATAGAGAGAGGCGTGATCTCTGCCCCTACCTCGGAATAAATTATTTAGGCGCCAAGTTTGGGATTCATCTCGAATGCAAGGATGGTGCAGTTACGGCTGACGAGACTCTGGATAGGGTGCGTGCAGCGCGCAGCGAGACTGAATCCTCCTGGCACGGTATCAACTCGACTTCCGCCCCCAACCTCACCCAGGACAACGACAGCATCTCTGGATCCCGCCGCCATACTCCCACCACTGCTCCTACCCTGGCCCCAACGGAATCCCCGACCGCGAGGTGCAGTTTCATACCATCTATAAGTACTCGAAAAATGGATCTTAGGTATGCCTTGTTTGGACTGAACTCATAGGCGGGCGACGCAAGTTGGGCATTTTGAGCTTTTTTGACAGAAAATGGCCCAAAAATGCTAAAATTCGAGAACTTGGACAGCCGACCATGAGCTCAAATCCCGTCCAATTTTGGTGAACCAAAGTGCGAGAATATGCTTCATTTTCGAGTACTTTCAGACCATATACATCATTCATGCATATCAGGCGATGCCACGGACTCGCTTTTTCAGATCACGCAAAAATATTATATTCTGAGCCAGGCAGGACGGAGAGAAATGGTTTAAACTGTACATACCGTCATACAATCGACAGAAGCTGATATGTAGTACACATTCGACTCTGTCTTAACCCATACCCCTCGGTGGACACCTCAAGGTATGGGATACTGCAGAGTTATGGGTTTTCCCTGCCAAAATCGGGGCATAATCTTCCAAAAGAGTATAGCCAAATATATGTATTCAACCGTTTCCCGTCAGGAAAATAGGTACCCCAGACACCGTTATATGATACCAAGATGGTCCCAGTCAAAGATAGGCATCCATTTTGATTTTACCCCGAGATACAGAGGATATAATGTGAATGATAGTGATTTCAGAACAAAGACAGGCAAACAACCTATTTACTGCCAACAGATGTGTTGGAGGTTCCAGGATTGCCCGGAGAGGGTCTACGGCCTCTCAGGGGAGATGAACCAGCGGGGCTCGCAGCGGGAGGGTGAACGCAGGAGGAAAACCCGACATGATTGCCGAAGGACATCGATCCGAACCTAATACTACCAAACTACACCACACCAGCCAAAATACATTATAATGGTCGGTTCCATTGCGAGGCACAGGAATACTTATATGCTGGTAGAGGCTCTGTCGAGGCGCCTCGGACTACCTCTGCCTCCCTTGCTCTGAAAACCTCACCGCACATCTGCCAACGCCTCCCACCGCCCACTGCATTGCCATCCTGCAAGCGGTAGTAGTGCATAGCCCGTAGCAATGTTACAGAAGCTCTACGTAATATCTGGGGACTTTTCACGTCGTCCCTGCAGCCGGATGACCTCAATCTAATCTTTCCTGTTCCACCTTGTTCCTCGACAACATCAGGAAATTGTCGCCTTCCTGAAAATCATTATTATTCCACCATCATCAAAATCTCAAAACCGTCGATTCACCCCATTCCTCGCTATATACTTCCTTCTCCTGCCTGTAGTGACACTGGAAGTGTCTTATACATCCAGAGAAACGAGTTTGCGCGCAGAGAAACGGGCAATTTCGGGTTTTCGAGTTTTGAGGTGTAGATAACTTAGTCCGCACGTAGGCTTGAACTTACGAGTACAGCCGAGTAGGAACTGCCTCGGAGTTTGAAAGATATGATGGGTGATCGCATGCGTCCGTCAAAGCGTGTGGCGACCCTGTTTCCTTGCAGTCGTTTAAGTACGATCATTATGAGGCTCTCCCAATTTTTTCGTCCAATTTACCTCCAGTAATGAAGGAGCCTTGAGCATTTCTTTTTCGTGGTTTTCTGTCTATAATTGATGGGAGTGGACATGTGGCTGATGTCTCGGCGTTCCCATGACATCTCAATTCAAACTCCGAGGCAGTTCCTACTAGCCTGTATTCGTAATTTCCAGCCTCTCTAGTATACGTGATTCTGAACGACTGTCTTCAGAAATCCACGTAGATTTTACTATAGAGGCTGGTATCGAGCCTAGTCCGCACGTACATTCCGAGTCTCGGAACACGCCAGCATACATTCCTATTTGACTGCTATCGTGACTCTCGCGTGCTAAGCTGCTTGTGAGCTCCCTGAGCTTGAGGGCTTTTACTAGGACGAGGAACGGGGACTCTTTGTCGATGTAACCCTTGATCCCCCCCAAAAAACCTGCCACGTCAGTCCGTCGGGGCCGTCAGCACTGCTGACTGAGATAACCCCGAAAGTCGTCCGGCAGATCCCGACGTGTTCTCAACCGCCTTAAGCGTCGGGTACAAGAATATTGTCGAACTTCGTCGAAATTCAGGAAATAAAATAAATAGTAGGGTGCACCCTACCTTCTCATTGTATCCTGTTACCTCTCTCCTTCTCTCAATTTTCTCTCAGCCTCTCAAATTTCTCTCTGCCTCTCGTTCAAAATGTCGACCACCACTGCTCCCGTGACAGACACCGCTGGCACTTCTCTTCCCAATGCGGCCAATGCGGCTGCTTCTCTCCCTGCCCCTCTTCACCCTCTCACCCATACGGACACGGTCATCCTCACCCCTGAGCCCAGTGTTGCGGACGTCGATGTAGACCTTGGCGCGTTCTTTGACAACAGACCCTCTGCCAGTGGGGCGAACGCGACTATGTCGGCCTCCACTCCCATCACTCCTTCTCTCCCGCCCACCCCCGACCATGCTCGGCCTGTCCTCGCCGGCCCCATGAGGGAGTTCATTGATAGCGTCGGTCTCAGTGACCTCCCGCCCAAGGACAAACGGTTCGACGGCAAAGTCGAGGTCCGCCAACTCGGTCGTGAGTTGCACTCCCTCACGCAGCAAACGGCGCGCATGAGGGTTCGTTTGTACAAAAAATAAATTTGCGCGCGCGAAAAAGACCGGCGCACGCGAAAGAGTCCAAATCTGGAAGTTGTGGTTTAACGCACCGGGAAGGGGGGAAAGTTGGATTGGGGAAAGATTTGGGTGTTTAAAGAACAGCAGAGACTCCGACAAAAGTCTCGAGGGCGCGTATGAGAGTCAGAGAAGCTTTGATGTGTGGCGGTGTTCATAAAAATCTAATCTAATCTTTGATCATGTAGCGTGAATTTTTCTTTGATTAAAGTTTCTCTACCTGAATCCGGCCAATTAGCACTTACAGAATGCCCCTATCATTTGTTGAGGAATGGGCGCGACAACATGCATATCCGAGATCACCGAGACTCTGCCGACGGTGGGTTCCGGCCGCCGGCAGATGGTCGGCAGATGTCAACCCGCACAAAAGCTCGGCTGACGACGCAGTGAGGGCCATCCCGCTTCTCTTACAAGTCTACTCGTTCCCGATACGGCAGCTTTTCTCCACGCCCTCTCTATAAGCGTTCCTTTGTACAAAAATACGTGCGAAAGAGTCTAAATTTAGAAATCGGGGATAAACTCACCAAAAAAGCTCAGTAAGGAGGTAGGGTGAGCAAAGGATTAGGTGTTTGGAATACCTATTACCAACAACTCCGACAAAAGTCGAGGACGAGTGAGGAACACTTTGACATGTGGCTGTGTTCATCAAAATTACACGGCGATCGTGGAATCAGAGGGGACGATTGTGTATTTTGCAGCAGGTAATTCTACGCCGTTGCCGTGTATTGTTTAAGTGCTTGATTCAGAAACAGAGGGCTGACTGTGTTGAGGTGCTAACCTTTACTTTTTCTTCTCCTGATTCTTTTAGTTCTACGCCGGCGATCTAGACGTTTCGACTGACAGCTGCGACCGGGAGCTCGGTCAACGGGGTTTTGAGAGGTCCACGGAAGATGGTGCATCTATATAGCGCGTGTACACCTGAGTAATCCGTGGAACCGGCGTTCCTGAGCGGGACCGTGCCGTATAATCCTACCTACTTACCTACCTACCAACAACAGTCGGGTCGTCGCATCCCCAACTCCAAGCTACCACCTGCGAGTCGTGACAACCACTGGATCTTTGGCTCAGTCCTGTGGCGTGGAGGCACTCGCAGCTACGAGGATCTCCATGCGACTAACGATCCTGACTTCAATCAGTAAAAGATACAGAGAATTCGACATTCACGGAACAGCGTACTCTGAAGGCTATTATTCGCGTCGACAAAGCTCTCAGGATGCAGCACGTTACTCCACAACCTCGCAAGTGGGAATAACCGGATATATATACCTTGTCGAACGGGACGATATTCGCCATGGCCACACGATTGGTATCAGCATTGTACCCCGGGATTTGGGTGAGCGAAAGAATCTGTGAACCGAAAAGAGCTATGAATATGCTTTGCGGGAACATCCCGAGGCGACGGAGACGCAGGGCGAATAAGTAACCACCGAAAGAGTGAATTCTCGGGCACCTGGTACGCGAGAAGGTGGAATGAGACCGAGCTGTGGTGCTTGCTTAAAAGAGGTCAGAGAGTGAGAACATCATTTGAAACGGAAAAGTGTTCTGCCCAGCAGAGAAAAGAGAGCCATAGTCCAAAGTCTCCACGCGACATCATACACGATACTGTACTTCGCACCTACGAAAAGAGATTAATGGAAGTTTCATGGAGGAAGGGCTATGGCAAATGATGAGTTACTTACCTTATATAACACACCGTCAAAGCACTCGGCAGGCCCAAGCGCCATCTTCATTGTCCAAGCGCCGCCACTGAGAAAATACGGCGCAAATCTGATGTGAAGTCAAAGCAATCGGGCCCAAGCGCCAACGATTGGTTGTTATCGAGCATTCCCCGTGTGATGTCTTTCTGCCAGTGGAACTGTCGTCGTGGAAGTTTCGCTCTGATAATTTGGCATACGGTCAAGAAAAAGACGGCACGAAGCCATCTTGAAGCCGTCTTGTCTGTCGATGGGCGTTCCACCGACACGCAGTCGTGTGGTCACTGGTCAAAACCAAGTCAAAGTGGAAGCTGTTCTGTTTTCCCATGTTTGTTTCAAAGCCCATTAGCCTCCATATTCTCGAAAAGGCATTGCATTTTTCGGTCATACTGTACAAGACTAAAGGACTAAGCTGAGATATTACACCAAGAAGTAGTTATAGAGGCGCGCAGTACAATATATTAACATTCCCGCCTCCCGAAGTAGCTACGTCCCAAATTCATGCGCTAAACGCATCGGTACCACCGCTGCTCGACCAAAGATATCGTAGAAAGATTGCGTGTAGTATCCGGCCACCGCTTGCTCCAGTGCATCAATTTCAGTGATGTTCCACTCTGGCGCCTGCTGCTGGAAGGCCGACTCGATCTCCCCCGCGCGAGGACGCAGCTTCCAGTCAAGCATCAAACTCGCGAGATGTAAGACATATGGTAGTCTGTCGCGTGCGTTCTTCGCTGCAAATCCCAGCTTGCTTTCGCTGATGTCGAAGCCCAGCAGGACATTCCCGGGGAAACATTGTTTGCATTCATTGGGTCGGTCGAGCCCCGAAGCACGCGCGTCGAGCGCCAAGAGCTCGAAGCGGAAATTGACTTCCGCCACCTCCCACACTATCTCCCGGGCTCGGGTTTGCGTAGTACGCGGAGCATCGCCAGGATCCACTGGAAAATCACGGTATTGATCTATATCGCACGCCTGCATCGCTGGCGCCAAGACGGCCTCGATGGATGCACTCCGTGCCTCCGCCCTCGTTCCTGTCTTGCCTTGTTTGGCAACTTTGCCTTGTAATATGTCGCGCCATTGTTGCATCGTCAAAGGGAGATGAGAATCGCTCGCATCCCCGAGACGATACAGCAATGCATCGCGCATCAGTTGATAGTGGTGAAGGATCATCTGCCGACGTCGCTCATCTGCAGCTGAGACGAGGAGAGCCGGTTCGGGGAAGACGTAACAATTTTGAATCTGCGTGCCACAGGCCGGGGGTGATGATCGCTTAACATCGGAAAGAGCCTTCGCCCAGGAGTCGATGCTAGGGGGCATTTCTGGGCCATCAAAGACCAAGAACTTATCGCGTTCTATCTTGGGAGGGTTCCGTGATTGCTTAGTCTTTTTAGACTGGGCGTCTGTGTGGCACGAGTGAGAGGTAATATGCGTCAAGAAATGTATTGCTTACATGGCGAGGGACGGTCTTTGGTGCGCTTGACCGGTTCGCGAGTGGTGGAGGCGTAGCCTCAGGTCGGAAGGGAGGGAGGTCGGCGTCGGCTCGGTGAGACCAGGCGGAGGCCGTGGACTCGGGCTGCGAGACACTGCGGGACGGACAAGACCAAGAGATGATGATGTGTGTGTGTACACACTGTGATCCTAACACTATGCACTGCCACTGATGCTCTGGATGGGCAAGGGCGCCCAAGCACACTGGCACATGTGCCCCCTCCCGGTGGACACGGCGCCCTCGTCGTGTCACCTAGCCCTCTCCCTTGCTCCTCTCGTCTTCATCAAAACCTATGTCTCCGTCGCATACCACCAACAATGTCCCACCCCAAAGAGCGTAGCGCACGGCTCAAGTCGAAAAGCCTCGGGTCACGGTCCCAGTCGAGGGAGGAACCCGTGTTGGTGGTCGATGGCTTCGACGCGGATCCACGCGTAGCGTGCGGATGCATTGCGGAACAGTGAGTGCCTCGTGGGGATTTCTGTGTGCGATGAGCACGATGTCGAAGGGTCGCGAACGGCGCGGAGGAGGTCGAATCGGAGCGGAGCGCGGAAAGGTTGCGCGGAGGTAGTCGTGGGGAGTTCGTTCGCTTGGGAATGTGTACGTCCGAGGGCTCATCTGCCCAAATAAGCGATGGAGTGGTGCTGAGGATAGGCAGGATGGTGTCGCACTGCGTTTCGGTCTGCGCGAAGGTAGAGGCGTAGGTAACCGTCGAGGGAGCCGGGGATGATGGGGGATCGGCAACCGGCCAACAAAGTACAGGCCTTCGGCATATGCGGTTACATGTCCGATCCATTTTTGCGGATTTTGGCCATTTCCGTACATGACTTTTGCCAGCAAATATGTACGCATTGTGATCGGGTAGGTCAATTTTTTTCGTTGTCCGTCAGCACTTAGGATCGGACCTACAGACATGAGAGGTCTCATTTCGGGATCCAGTCAAGCGAAAACCAAAGGTTGAGATGATATTTTTCTTAGCACGGCCGTGCACCCCCTTTGGAGGCAGAATTTGGGCAGGATATTGGGTGTTTTGCAGGTGAAACGTACGCATAAGGATCGGACTTCGGGCCCAACCACCCCATCCCGTCAGTCGTTTGGATCGGAGTTGGCCGTTTTTTTGTGCAAAAATGTCCGCATTCTGATTGGACTTAGAGGCCATTTTTTGGGCCAATCCGTCCGCATCAGGATCGGACATACAACCGTATACGCCGAGGGCCTCAAAGTACCCAGTCAACGGCACGTCAATTGATTGTCATATTGATGAATGGATAACAAATAGATAAAGATAGATAACACTCTAAAGCCCGAATTACATGCTCAACTCACTCCAGGAGTATCTAAGGCATACCACGAGTGCGGGTAACCCGTGGGTCAATGCGGGTTGATCCGTGGGAAAACCCGTGGGTATGCAAACCTGCGGATCCGAGTATTTGTTCCCACGAGTACACCACGGATCCGAGTTTGACTTTGGCAAACTGGAATACTCGTATGAGTACCCGCAGATCCCAACAATATTTCAGGTGACTGATTTTGGTGCTCGATTTTGCTATCCCTGGGTTCAGTTGCTTGTGTTTTTCAACCCAGTATGTATGTGTTTGAAAGGATCAGTTTTACGGCTATAAAAAGTATTGTGAGGGGATACACAAACAAAAATTTGACCAGAGACTGTGACTTGAATTTGCGGGGTTGGTAGATGAGAAAGCCAATAATTGAGTTAAACTAACACAGATATCCTAGATTAGTGACGATGAAGGGACTGACAGCATCTTATGGAGTCTGTCGGACTAGATACTCGCAAGTACTCATAAGTACCTGCAGGTTTTACAAACTCGCAAGTACTTGTATACTCACGGGTATTAGATCCGCGGATCCGAGTCATCCGTGGGAACAATACTCGTACGGATCCGAGTACAGGATTTTCGACCACGGGTACTCGCGGTCACGGATCCGAGTCACCCGTGGGTGCACTCGTGGTATGCCCTAGAGCTTCTACACTATAATGCAACAGTTCTGTAGCTTTCTGCCTCATACAAGATTGGTATGTTCAATGTTCTGTTCACGTAAACTGGATGTTTCAGAATGTTACATAATTCGTTTAGCGAGGATTAGCGAACGGACCGCGTTTCCGATCACCCATCATCCCCCATCCCCCGTCCCAGGACCGGGAACTGGGACGATCCGAACGCACTCTAAAGCCGTAAACGGGCGGTTACGGGAGGCCGTATACGGGTGGACCCGTGCCGTCGCCGGGCCGCCAGGGAAAGCTCAAATTTCTCCACGGCACAGGTCCGTAACCGTATTTACGGCCCGTGTCTCAAATACACGGCACGGGTGCAAGCCCTAAGCGCGCCTTGCGCTGTTATCACACTAATCATCCGGAGTAAAATAACCCAAATTGGACTGACGGCCGAGCCAACAGAGATGTTTGTCAAACTGTCAACTATGACATGCTTATGACACGGAGCTTCACCATGGGAAGCAGGCCGCAAACAACGTCCAATAATGCACTTGCCATATTTGAACACCCGACCCAGCCTCAGCCCAATCGAAAATAGCCCAGTGAACGAGGATCGTGAGGCCTTTCAGAAAGCAGCTTTCCAGCGCCACGAGTCTATAGCTGTCCGGACTGTCATCCGGCGTTAGACGGTTCAAGATCCCTATCAGCGGCGTCATGAACCAAATGGACGGCGCGTCTCCACGCGCCGTGCACTCATTGTACAGTGGCGCCAGGTCCTCGTTGGGGACTAGCAAGCCAGCGTACGTGGTTTGATCTTCACCCGGAGAGCTGTCCAAAGAATGCTTGCGCAGATGATCCTTTAATTACCTCACTCAAGTCTCTCGACGCCACACAAGCACGGCATAGAACTCTAGGGCCTCATACGCATACTTAGCGACCAGAGCGATCGTCGAGCGAGGGGAGATGATGGCTTTCAGCAAGTCTGGAAGTTCGAAGAGTCGCGCGAGAAAAGTTGCCCTTAAATTAACGAGTCCGAGGAGTCACAGGTGAGTAAGGCATGTTCTGGCGTCTCGAATTTAGACAAGTTGTCATCAGAGTCCAGACGGCGCTCATGGACGCCGAACACTCCGTTGGAAATAGAAGTACGAAAGAAAATTCATAAACCCCTTAGAATTTCGCCAAGTAACACGTGTCAAACCCGGGTGAAATTCGGCAGGTGTACAGTAGGACGCAGCGGGGCGGGAGCGTTCGCTTTACAGTCAGAGGGTGGGATGCACGAGGCATCAACGCCGAGACAGGATATATTGCGAGCAAAGGCACCGGGATCAGGTTGAATGACAGCGGAGACATCAAATGATTCAAATCACATCCCCAAGGACTGCCCTTCTAATCTTATCCGCCGCCACCAGACAGCGCTTTCATATTCGACCTGCGCCCCCCAAAGTTGCAGGCGATACTCGCGTCGTTGGCTAAAACATCTGGACCGACACTTGCAACGACTTGCCACGACAGTCTTATGCCCGGAGCTGCCGCCAGCTATGGCCCTGACCACTACGGCGCTGAGGAGGCCCTGCAATATGTTTCCCTCGCGATCATAACCAACTACGTGCTCTGTGGGCAAACTTACTCTCTCCGCGGTGTGATTCTGACGACCTTAGATTCAACCGCGTGTCTGCTCGTGTACGAACTGCTCACTTCGCTCGACGACGAGGTCGCCCGGATATGGTCCCTGAAGTGGCGGCTTCCCAAGATTCTATTCATGCTCAATCGCTATTTCATTCGCGCGCTCTTGGTGTACCCGTCATTTCTATCGCACTATGTCATGGCTCATCCGATGTTACCCCAGCTGCCTATGGATACTTGCGGACTCCCCGGGTACTTCACCCGAGGTGCGTCTATGACTCTCTCCTTGTGCAAGTGCGCCGTTAATCCTCCCTAGTTCTGCTTTATCTACGCGTACTGGCAAATGATCCCACTGCGCCTCGCAATCCTTACGGCGCAGGCACTGGTGGTCATGCGCGTCTGGGCCATTTGTGCATGACAATCGTTCATCCCCCAAACCTCGTTTAATTATTTGCAGACAACAACTCCCGACGAATGTTCTGGGTCCTTGGGACGCTCTATACTTGTGCGCCGTCCTCTTCATTAGCCAGCGGCCAAGCTGACGTTCTGGTGCATGTAGTGGAGGTCGCAGCCATTACAATGTGTATTTTGGTAGCCACGGCTGATACCCAGGGTGCGTGCTCTCGCGCTGCTTCTTTTGCCGAGACCTAATGCACACAATCTTGAAGCCGTAGCACAGCCGACACCTCTCGGCTGCGCTCTTGTTTCGCGGTCAGGATTTTTGTTACAGCGCTATGCGAGTGCGACATGGTGCGTGCTGCGGTCTCCAAAGTTATTTGCACAACTGACAATCCCGACCACCAGGATCGCACCAGTTGGCTTTGAATGTCAGCTCCGGCATCATTGGCACTGTGTTTCGTATCTGACTGCTCGAATACAATAGTTATTATGATTGTCATTACGTTGGCCAAGATCCTTCCGCGGTGGACGTGGGGCGGGAAGGCGGGGCTGCTGGGCTCAGGGGGGAATCCCACGTACGTCGCTGCTGCTTTGGGACGTCATGGTTCAAGAGCTTGATTTGCGTGTCGGAAATAGCCTCGACATCCTCGCACGCGACTCTCTCATTTATTTCTGCTTCATTTTCAGTGCGTCTTGCGCGTTCCGCGTCTTCCTGTTATCCTGACTGCACATTTTTCAATAGCGTTCAGCCTTACGAATGCTATCATCTACGAGCTCAGCTTTTCGGCCTCCTAACATTCTGTTCTCCTTGGGTATGTCAATCCTCACTCGACACTGTATCCCAACTAAATTTGCTGCAGTCCTACGTCCGCAATCTCATGCATCGCTGTTCGTCCAAATTCCCTACTACTATTTGTATTCAATTCTAATTCTCTTACTCAGGTCTCGCGCATGATGATCAACATTCGCTCCGTACTGTCGCTCGAGCAGCAGCCCGCAACCACCACTGGCGCTTACGCACGGCCGTACCTGCACACAGCGTACTTCGAGTCGAGACGCGACCCGCGTTGGGGACGCCATGAGCGACTCTGTGAGCTTGATTGAGATGGGGCTGCGGAAGCCGCTAGCAATATGAGGGAAGGCTCGGAGAACTTTTTGTATCCCTAGACCGGAGCGTGAATGCACAAATCCCCCGAGACTGATCGCGGAGGGGAACAGATTACCCGTATATTATCAAGGTCCCATGAATCAGTGTGTACATGTTTGTTTTCGCCCCCACTGGGCGGTCGCGAATTCCCGAGCTTCTCACAAGCTTCTCAGATCACTATCAATTCTCACCGAAAGCCACAGCAATTCACCCCCATGAACATGGTACTGTACAATTTCGTTCAATTCGGCGGTCACGCGTCACGCCCATTTTTTTATTGCGGCAATAATTTTTGCTCAATTTATCTGAATTCTTTTGGATTTTATGTAATTGTACTAAAATTTCAAGATTGGTGCCGAATTGATCGAAATTGTACAGTATATCCCTTCCATTGGATTTCTTCCCCCTTTCGCCATTTTGGTTGAGCTTCAAGTTCAACTTGAGAGTTTGACTTGAGTTCAACCGAAAGAAGTTGCCTCGTTTTGAAATCAACGTTCGGGCTGCGCGACGACGTAGCATTCCATTTTAACCGCACCACATGCCATTTATTCGCCCGCTCAAGGCCCACTGAAAAGAAGGGACTCCCCCCACGCATTGCTTCGTTTCTCCCCACCATCATCCCACTTTCCGTAGCGTCTCTTCACTCGCAAGTCCTCTGCACAAATCCTCTCAGGTGCAATCAAGCGCAATGCCAACACGGGCCGTGATCAAGCCCAAATCACCGTTCAAGATGGCACCCTCGAAACTGGAGCATCGTCTGATCAAGTGTCTGCAAGCCTGCTGTAATCTTCCTCAATCGCATCAGCACCATCTGAACCTCCCCTGCAATCTGTCCAAATGAGGATGACCAGGTCTATCGCTCGCCACTCTAGTTCGGAGAAATTCGATATCATCTGATGTACATGCTCCGAAGCGCATGTTCTCCAGGGCAGTCCGTAATTTCGCATCAGCCTCGGTTTAACTTTTCTGTCTCATGTTTTTTCGTAGCAGTACCACCGTCGTGAATTGATGCCATAATATTCTCCCGAGTACTGCACTTTGGGATTGGTTAGTGTCTCTGGTGTTCAAGGCGACAAATCCATTAAATAGCGCGTCACCAGAAACCGGTGGTAGCTGTGCAAAATCCCCGGCAAGGATGACCGAAAGACCTCCAAATTCAACATCGTGAATATTCCGCGCTTTGCCGCCTGGCTTGCCAATACGTGTAAGTCTTCACATGATACCATGGACAACTCATCGAGCAGGATGTGCTCCACTCCTTGAAGTCGTTCATTTATGGCGGCTATTGTGGCTGCATCATTCGGAATACCATCCAAATCAGGAATTCAAACTCACGCCCGGAACTTTGGCGGCTGTGCAGGGTAGCGATCGTCCTCACTACTAAGACGCCAATATTTTTCTAACCAACAACCTCTCTCCCGCTATCTATTTGAAAACGCGCCAGTTTCTCGGTCAAATCTATTTTGCCGAGGTCGTGTGTTCGAATTCCAATAAAATCATTCTTTTTTGCCCCGCGGCGAGCGCAAGCACCACGCAGTGGGCCCAGCGGCGAGCGTAAGGCTCCGCGCCAGCGGTCGGGGTCTGGGGTGGAAAACCCCAGCCATCCGGGCCGGCGCCCGCAACCAATAGTGCACCTATTCAAAACATGCTTTGCAAAAAAAATAAACATAACTGAAACAATATCTCGAATTTTTCGAACTGGTGCATGTATACCTACAGCAAAATTGTCAACCCCGGCAGGCAGATGCTCCACGAAGTGGGGCTCTGCAATAATCTGCAATAAGTTGACGGGGGTGCCCATTTTGCCGTGGGTTAAATGCAGCAGTGAGAAAAAAGGCGGAAAATAATTGAATCAGGCCCAGAAAGAAAAAAGGCCAGCGCCAGC
This sequence comes from Mycena leptocephala, assembly GCA_029378395.1. Classification (NCBI taxonomy): domain Eukaryota; kingdom Fungi; phylum Basidiomycota; class Agaricomycetes; order Agaricales; family Mycenaceae; genus Mycena; species Mycena leptocephala. Next base: position 5,690 of record JARJLF010000030.1, on the reverse strand, counting down.
GAAAATGCAGCGCAGCGAAAACGGCCCAGCGCCAGCGGAAAATGAAGCGCTAGCGAAGAAGGCAGGGGTCTGGGGGAAGCCTTTCCCCCAGTGCGTGGGAATACGTGACGTCACGCGTGACTAAAGTTCCAGGCGTGAGTTTTGCCTCCCCTTTTCGCTGGCGCTGACCCTTCGCTGGCGCTAGCCCTTTTCCGAGACATAGTTTAAATGTTTAATATAAATTTGGCAACATTTATTTAGAGGGACTCTGTTGCGGGCCGGGCGGCTGGGGTTTTCCACCCCAGACCCCGACCGCTGGCGCGGGGCCTCGTGCTCGCCGCTGGGCCCACTGCGTGGGGCTTACGCTCGCCGCGGGGCCAAAAAAAAAAAGGCCGTTGGCTGGATCGAACGAGTGATCTCCACAAAACAGTAAGAACACAAGATCCGGTATCTTTCAGAACACTGCAGAAGAGACCATACAGTCAACATTGAATTTATTAAGTCTAGGTGCTGGGACCGCTGATCCGCAGCACAGCCACCAAAGTTCCAGGCGTGAGTTTGAATTCCGCTAATATAATTCCATCCTCCTCTGCAGCTTCTGCATAGTTTACAGCTAATTGCAGTACCGAAGGCGCAGATCAGAAATCTGCTGTTTTGGAACGTTTTCAAAGAATTCCCGGTATCTCAGTGAGTTCTTCACCGATTCACCTGAAATCTGGATAGAAATACTCAAATAATTCGTGTGCAATTAGTGATAGAGAGGAACTTTGAAAAATCTCATATATTAGATGACATTGCTTGAAGGGACCATTTTGTGAATTGAGACAGTTTACAGGCATCTAGACACATCCAAATGATTTAGAATTTTGTCAGAAAGGGTTTTCATACATTTCAAATGATGTGATAGAGTCATATTTTGAAGGTGTTCGCAGTTGGGTTCAAATATTGCATTGTTTGCTGATTGCAGTATATTACCGTTGGCTCGATGCCATTACAACATGATAAACTAAGATATTGAAGATTCAGACTCTATCATACCTTTTGAAATCCATAGACGTCATCTCTAACAAAAATCTAGGGCATTTAAACATGCCCAGATACCGGCAGATTGAATTGACCCCCAAAATGACCACCCAAACCCAGCTCACCAACTATGGGATATGTTTGCAACTTTCTTTCTATCACTAATTGCGCATGAATTAGCTGCGTATTGCTATCCAGGTTTCAGGTGAATCGGTGAAGAACTCACTGAGATACCGGGATTCTTTGAAAACGTTCCAAAACAGCAGATTTCTGATCCGCGCCTTCGGTACTGCAATTAGCTGTAATAGGAATTTTGCAAGCTTCACTTGATCCTCAATTTTCCTCCCCTTCATAAATACGGCTTGGTTGGGATGCACCAGAGATGGGGCAACATTCATCAAGCGTAATGAATATGTCTTCGTCATTAACTTGTAGTCGCAGTTCAAAAGAGTCACTGGTCTGTAGTTACTTATCATGGACTTGTCTCCCTTTTTGAAGATGGGACAAAGCCATCCCGCATTGAATTTGGAGCTTTCTTCGATGCCATATTTTTCGATGTCCGCATAGAGCTTCGCAAGGAACTCTAATACATCAAACATTTCCCTGGACGTTCCTTTGCTTTGTTGAAATACTACAAGACATGCCTTCGCTTCGCTCCGGCAGAAGTTCAGACTGTGGCATGTTGAAAAGGTCATTTAAATATACCAAATTGAAATGGTTTGGATATATGGCAGATCTATGGTCGGTGAAAGCATTTTTCCCAAGAAAATTAATTCATTCACTAAAGGTATCTACATACAAAGATCTGCGCGGTGAATCAAGCTGACTGTAATGCGCAAATACTGTTTTCAATTGGCCGCACTTGGGCTACTATAGGGCGGGATGCGATACGGTGGTGTGCAAGGATTAAGGAGTGAGTGCAGGGTACATGGAAAAGATATACGCACCCTTCTGTAAATAATAGCGGCCGGGGAAACAGAGTCAAGACTGATTGTAAAACACCGAGAACATGCCAGGCAGCAGACAAAGGCCAAACTACAACACTATGAACCCGCCGGCATGTCAGCACCGAGTGCGAACACAAATTGGATCAAGTTCTGCTTACCTCCCTCATGGGCCCATAAAGTGAATGTACATTGCGGGGCGGATATGGAGATGCCGTGCGACGTAGATGGAACACATCGAAGCTATGAGGCCGCGGAAAAAAAGTTAGCATCGATGTAGTAGAGTAGAGAAATATGAGTCGATTGCAACAGACCGAAGACGAATTTTATCCCTCGTAATATCCAACTTCAATGAAAGCGATGGAGACCCTTGAATGCGGAAAGGACGCGCTCGGATCTGGGTTGACAGTTGAGTAGAACGTCAGTGGCAGCGTGGACACCTGCCTAACCAAAACTTAATATAAATATGCTGGTATCAAACTTGGTCTGTATCGGGATGAGAGCTTACCAGAGATGCGTGCTTGACGGGTCAATTGGCTCACGGCCTGCAACAAAGGTAACCAGAAAGGTTGAATCCATCAGATGCGTCCGACGGCGCCTATGTCGTGCTTGCTGAGCGGTGAGCCATTTAGGGCAATGCCGACGTGTCAGGCCTGAGAGGATCGGGTCAGCAGGGTAAGAAAATGCAACATTGAGGAGGAACTCATCACGGCATATCGTCTAGCAAACGGGACCACCAAATCTGATCAACAACCTGTGACCTCGCGACGCTGAGCACGGGAAGGTGGATGATTACAAAGTGAGCTTACATCGGAGGTAGACGCGAGGGGCCGCGTCATAGGAGCGCGAAATTGAAATTGAAGGTTGGCGACCGCCGGGCCAAAGTGGATCTAAGCGATTTGTGAGAGGGAATGGAAATGAGCAAAAGCCTACGATGTCATACGTACCACAAACGCATTGGGCTGTCGTCGGGAGCGCCAAAAAATGAATAGAAACTTCGCGGGGGGATTTACGCGCTGCCAATGCACGGGTAGATCACGGTACGATGTGAGCGATGCCAGCGGAAACGTCGCGGGGAGGGGAAAACTAAATTGAATGAATGGAAGTCACCGATGCTCAGAGACATATGTACATGAGATGTGAGACCAATTGTCGCTGGAGAGGGGGAGACGCAAGGCTGACAGACAGTTAGACGATATGTAGGTAAAGAATATAAGCTTGAGACGTAAATTAAGGGGACTCGCCGGGAACGCTGCCAGAATCCGAGAGCAGACCTGTGAATGACGTCGACAGGTCAGTGTGAAGCAGCGTCGGATGCCAAGAACATGACAACCTACCTAAACGGGTCGTCTAGTGTGTACATTGTTCAACGAACGGAAGCAAGAGAGAGAGGGCAGAGGGAGAAAGCAGGTAGAAAGAAAGCTTACTTGATTTTCACGGCCGATTCCTGCCAAGAGAGATTGACGGAGAAGGGAGATTAGAAAAGACAGAGAAGTAATGGATAGAATGGACCATACGATCCGTTGCGGTGGAGGAGATGGGGGGAAGAAGGAAGAGAGGGCGATAAGCTCGAACCTCCCTTATGAACGGGCATTGAGCGGTTGATCGGCGAGGTCCGAAATAAATCAAGCGCCCCGAAACCAAACCAAATTCGGTGAGGTCGGAGCCAAAACTGTCTACTCGGGCCGGGGATGCAGCAAGAAATTTCGACTATTTTAATTTTATAAAGAGGGAGATTTCGAGTCTGATATGGGAGACTAAAGATGTCATTCAATTCGCGTATAATGTAAAGCAAGCTCTAAACCCGAGAGATAAAGGTGGCCAAAACACTGCAATAGGGGAAGTCTGTCGACCAGCAAAGTGGCCAAAATCTGTATGGCAACTTACCGTTGTTGGTAGCCATTAGCCATTGCGCTTTTGCGCACCTGGCTGTTACCTCCAAGGTTAGATCAGACAATTCTCGCGTTCTAAGATGTCAGCCCCGAATGTTAGGCTTTCTTCTTAGCCCAGAGGCATGATTTTATACAGAAGGAGACAACCTTCTCACTGACGGAATTGAACAAGAATTGAATGGAATGGTCGAACAAAGCCACACCAAAATATTTCTTCAGAGGTGGAATGAAAAGTGTTGTGCTTCTGTGGTTATTGCCAGGTTCAGTCTATCTAGCTTCTCAAATGGTAGAACCGATGTTTTCAAGTCTTTACTGAGTTTTTGTAGAGTCTATCCAACTCAACTGAGCTCAACTCAATTTGGAGATCGTCGCTGCCAACCCGTCCCCAATGACTTTGTTAAACACACCGACCACTCCCTTGTACAACCTTAAAGGTACAGAGGGTGAGTGGATTGTGAAGTAATCCAGCTTACTCGACGATTACCGCGTGAGTGAGGACATTCGACCGATTCTCCAACGATTATCGGCGGAGACCAGTTTCCGGACATTCCCACGACATCCACATATAAATGCGGTGTATAGGATCAGAGGTTGTTACTCCCCACCCATTTTTCACTTCCGTCTGCTCGATTTTTGCTGGCCTCATGTCCTCTCAGTTGTCGTACAAAATCAAGGGGGTCCAGTTCCGTCAATTTATTACGCAGAGAACCCAAAATACCGAAAATTAACATTTGAGAATATTCCTGCCAGCGGTTGTTTCGAGAATGAAATGTATATGAATTACCGTATATGGGCATAAAATTACCATATATGGTTCAACGAGTTTGTAGATCTTTTCCGAAAGTGACGCAGAATCGTCGGAACTGTTCAGAAAAAATCGAACAAAATCTTTATTATTTTTGGGACAAAAGTGCCCATATCATCTGAACCATTCACCGGGTTAACTTTTGGTCTTCAGATTTGGATTCCCAGACCCATTTTTCGTCCGAAATTGGCCTAGGGTCTTTTCGCAATCCTTTACATTTTGAAACGCATGACCCCACCGCAATCCTTTATATTTTGAAATGCATAACCCTGTTGCCCTCACCGCAATCCTTCACATTTTGAAACACATGACCATACAGTATATACCCGGTACTTGAGCGAGACCCATTACTTGAGCGAAGCTGAAAATGCTCATTCCATTGCATATCTGGACACAATACATGTTCCAGGCATAACATTGGATTTATGAGGAATATTCACGTTCAAATTGGGCCGGAAAACCGACAGACGATGAGCCAAATGTTTTTTTTCTGCTTATTTGTTTGGCTGTGCAGCATCACTCCGTTACTTGAGCGAAACAAATTTTCGCTATATCTCGCTTAATTATGCCTCAATTGGGCTAAATCTTGGACAGTTAATGGACATAACTGTGAGAATTGTGGTCCACAACAGGTTCGGACCAAAAACCTGACCAATAAAGGTAGGAACACAAATCAAATTCCTTTCGCTCAAGTACCGGGTATATACTGTATTGCCCTCACCGCAATCCGTTACATTTTGAAACACATGACCCGGTTGCCCTCCCCACAATCCTCTATATTTTGAAATGCGCGACCCTGGTGCCCTCGTGCAATACAGCCCAGATTATTCTGGATATCTTTCTTGCTGTATGTGGGGAATATGGTATCCTGCTGCCATGGCAATCATGGAACTGAATATTGTACATGGCAGGCCGCAGCATGGATTGAGACTTATCACGGAACCTCCGTGGGTTATTTGGGGAAGGTTAGTCACTAGAAAAGTCTTTCTTCCACCATAATACTGATATTTCTCTGGTGAAGCGCTCATAATATCTGGACTGAATGTC